>CM073135.1:32016482-32616482 GCA_037039145.1 Fundulus diaphanus
TAAATGCAGGTTTTATAATGAATGCTAACCTGACGAAGAGGCAGCAGAGGGCGCTGCTGCTGCAGCTCCAAAGCTAAAAGAGGGAGCAGCAGGCGTGGGAGCAGGAGCAGCAGCGGCATTGGCCGGAGCGCCAAAGATGAAAGGTTGAGCCGGCGCCGGAGTTGGGTTCAGCGCCGCGCTCGGCGGCGGCGCCGCGGACTGGTTGTCCTGGTTCTGTCCAAAGACGAAGGTCTTGGCAGGAGGCGCGTCGCCGGTGGTCGAAGAAGGCTGACCGAACACGAACGTGCTGGGAGCTGGAGCAGAAGACGAGGACGTCGAAGCCGGGGCCGGCGTGGAGCCACTGCTGCTGGCGCCAAACACGTTGCGGGTCGGGGTGGCGGACGACGAGGTGGCGCCGTTGGGTGGATTGTTGGCCATGAAAGAGAAGGCGGGTTTTGGAGCAGTAGTGGAATCTGTAGGTGGAAAGAGTTGCGTTCAGCAATAATGGCAGGCAACCAGAACAGGCTGGGCAATAAAGTGAGATGTTAAAAATAGAGATATAAGCTGAGGCTATACCGTTTATATCAACACGGCCCATGTTCCGCTATAATTATACTTTTGTGTGTTCCAGCAGGTTATTTTTCAGCCGTTTCTCATATTCATCTACAGCTGTTTGTTAAAAAATGTACCTGTGAGACATTTGGGATAAAGCTTTGACTCAGAGACGCCTTTTTATAATTATTTCATGAAAAGAAAGACATATGCTGCAAAAAAGGAACATTAGTGCATTTGTCCTTAATTTAAGCAGGTTAATAAGATTATCTGCCAATGGGACGAGTATTTTTACCCCTAAAATAAGATAATTAGATATGCTGCACTTGAAGTAAGATGGACATGAGTTGTTCCCATTTTAAGTGTAAAAGTCTTATTCCATTGGAAGATCATTTAAACTCGCCTGCTCAAATGAAGGACAAATACACTCACTTTCAAGAAAACTTTACTTACATTTAGTTCCTCTTTTTGCAGTGCATCGAGATAAATATCATATATCGGCATTCGGCCTAAAGATATCAGGATATTATTTTTGGCCCAGACGTAAAACGCGTTAGGTCTAATAAACTGTTTTTCACCAGTGCCAGAGTCATAGTGCATGATTACCATCACAAAGGATGATATATGTGTGTAACAGAGGAATCTGACCAACTTTCATGGCACCCTCGATGCCCAAACCTCAAATAGGTTTTAGTGAAATATGCTAAAGCTCTTGGGAACGTCGTGAATCAGGAAAAATAAAAAGGAAGAGGAAAATGTGCGCTGATGGCAAACGTTATCTCAGCTAGGCATGTCTGGTTTCTGGTATAAAGGGTTCTAAACAGCAAACATTTACCGTTGCACCTTTACTCCACTTACGTCCTTTAAATAACACGCTGGATAAAGTCCTGGAGTCCATAGCGCCATGCGACTAATAGTGATCTCAACCACAATGTGTTGGTTTTTTTTGGTTCACAAACATACTTCCAAGTTAATTTAATAACGATATATATTGATCAATAGACGTCTGGTGCAATAGCAAAAAAAGAGACAATAAAAAGTTCAATAGAAGAACAATTTTCCTTCCTTTTGCATTCTAGCCTATCATGTAGGTTAATACTAGTCTTTACATCCTCCCAACCAATCGCTTCAAGGAGGTCAGAGGGCACGTGTTTTTTTTTTTTTTTTTTAATACTTAAAAGTTTTTTTGGTTGAACAAAGGCCTGTGTTTGAATTCATTAATCAACAGCATAAAATGGCCAGGGCTGCACTTAAAATACATATATTTTGAATTTTTTTGATAATTATTGATATCGATCCATCTGATTTCTATTTTATCGAAATGCTTTTTTTCTATACCTTCCAATTTTTCCCCCACTAGCAAACCATAGACGGCTTGATATCCCGTCCAACCACGGCATTTGATTAAAACAAGCTAGATATTTGTACCTGCAGCACTTTGTCCAAAGCTGAAGGTCGGCTTTGAGGCTTCCGCAGTCGATGTCTCGCTTTTCTCTGCCGGCTTGCCGAACGTGAAAGCCGGAGGAGGCTGCTCTGCTGGGGCACTCGGCTTGCTGAAGGAGAATCCCCCCGAGGGAGCGGGCTCTGCTTCCTTTTTCACAGCACCGAAGACGAAGCTCGACGGAGCCGCCGCCGCCTCCTTCTTCTCCTCTGGCTTCCCGAAGGCAAACGTTTGAGCCGCCGGCTCCTTACCTGCCTGCAAAGACACGAACGTAGAGCTGCCCTGCGGTGAGCTGGACGCCGTATTCGGCTCGCCCAGTCTCCCAAACACTGAGCCCTTGGCGGGGGCGGCGGGGGCCGGGTTGCTGTTAGTCGCCGCGGTGTCATTTGATGATACTGCTTTGTCACTATTTTCTTGTGAGGAAGAAAGCGTTAAGGTAACAGAGGATGAAGACGAGGTGGTGGCTTCAGGCGTTTTCTCTGCAGGTTTAGGGACGCCAAAGGTGAAGCCACCTTTAGAGGGAGAGTTACTTTCTGTGCTCGACGATCCACTTCCAAAAGCTACCCCGCTGCTCCCTCCGAACTTGAACCCAGCGCCCGCGGCGGGCTGGTCTGACGTCTTGTCATCGTTGGCCGCCGCCCCGAATTTGAAGCCCTCGGAGGAGCCTCCGAATTTGAACCCCGCTGGGGCAGTAGTGTCTTTAGAGGAGGACTCCGAGGAGGCGCTGGCGAACGGGGCTCCGAATTTGAAGCCACCCAATGACGACGATGAAGACGACGACGACGACTCTGAGGTCCCAAACTTGAAGCCTCCGGATCCAGCTGTGCTGTCTGAGGTGCCGAACTTAAAGCCCCCAGGAGTAGAGGTAGAAGAGCCAAACGCGGAGGTTCCCGGCGCTCCGGCGGCTGAGGAGCCGAAAGAGCCGAAGGCTGAGGAGAGACGAGGCATAACGTCACTTTTCAGATAGTTTGCATTTAAAAAGAGCAGTCAGAATTTAAATCCCATGATCACATCTTAAAAGAGATGTGAGAAACTTTAAAGTACAAAGTAAATGAATAAAATAAAACCCGCTCATACAGATGACATATGAGACTAATCTGAATTCCTGCATTAGGGCTTTTTCTGGGTTTCCGTATTAATGGCAGAGTTTGCCGTTTCAAACGTAACGTCTACATCTGCGCTCTCAGCTGGTTGCGCCGAGTCTTTTCTTCCACGCCGGTCTTTTTGTAACCAAACACTTTATCGCCACAGGTATCCGCTCACCCCTCCAAATCATTGAATTCAAGTGTTTTTATAGACCCATGGCTACTTCGCTGGCCAAAGGTGTAGATAATGCAGACAGCGGGGTTGCTCCCTGGAGTTCAGGAGGAGCGATCAGCGCTCCGGTACCAAACATTCGACAGCAAACTGATAATATGGCCGTCAGCAACTCGGCGAAGGTGCACGGTGTGCGGCCGATAGCTGAACTTTACTTTTCAGACGGCATCAGGACAACTGCTCGGTAGGAGGAGGATTACGTTTTTTTGTTATTCTTCTGGGGTCGGGTTTGGCGCCTCGGCTTCATTGAAAGGAAGTCTTATTGCTGCAGGACGCCTTGGGGATAGTTTCACACTCCAGGTCACGCAGGAACGGTTCAGAGATGGCTCCTTCCTGTTTCAATGCATGTTTGTCCTGGTCTACTACACAAAGTCCTTACCCTCAGCTCGGTTGCAGAACTTTGCGATGCATTTTGTGAGCAAAACTATCTTGTCCAACATCAGTGTCTCTCAAACCTCTCAAAAGCTCTCCTTCTACAAACAACACGCCTAAGACCTGCAGACAGGCTTACAAGACTGCAAGGAGTGGACTGACTCCACGCTACAGCCTTTGTGAGAAGAATTTGATGTCTTTAAGGACCCTGACATCGTTTGCAGTGCAGAGGGCGCCCCTGAACACATTTATGAGTGCGTGGTGGCATCAGCCATCTTCTATGGCAGTGGTTCCCAAAGTAAGGGGCACACCCCCTAGAGGGGGCTTAGTGTAACTGCAGGGGGGCATGGCAGAAATGGACAGCATAGATAACCAATTTGTAGAGGTTATTTAAAAAAATAGATCTTGATGGCAACCTGGAATTCAATCACCCATTAAAATTGACATTTAAACTTAAACCAATTAAACTTTTCTCGATGGGGCCCATGGAGCAGCCGATTCATCTGCAGCCGAGGGGAAGTGGTCAGTGAAGCTCACCAGGAAGACCGGCTCCATCTTAGGACGGCCCCCTGGCGGGAAACCCAACGACTGGTAAGAATAACGTCACTGCCGGACAATGTCTCCCATGCATGGAGCTGACGGGAGCTTCTTCAGTGACACACTTGCTGCATCCCAGGCGCACAGGGAGCGTCATCACAGATCCTTCCTCCCAGCAGCTGCTAGACATTATCTGTCCTGACCCCAACAACCTCACCGTTTACATCCCTGCTGTTTTTGCAGGTTCCCTCCCACCCCATTATTTTATTTCTTATGCATAAATGGAAATGCACATTTTTTACTTATTTAAACACTGCAAAAACAGAACTAAAAATAAGTAACATTTGCTTGAAATGAGTATATTTGTCCTTGATTTGAGCAAGTAAATAAGATGATCTGCAATAGAAGGAGTAATTTTACCCCTAAAAATAAGATAATTAGATGTAATACACTTGAAATAAGTTGATGGAGATGAGTTCTTCCTATTTTAAGTGCAAAAATCATATTCCATTGGCAGATTATCACTCATTTCAAGAGGATTATGTTTTAGCAGTTCCCCTCCAACCCATTAATGTGTGTTTTACTTATTTAAAATCACCCTACTCAGTTCCACATTTCTTTAATCTGAGAAATCTGTTTTTAATAACCGCATTATTTTCTCCTTTTTTACCCATTTGCCTTTGCTGCTGGGACGCCTGAATTTCCCCACTGAGGGACATTAAAGGTTATTTCCATCCCACAGTTCAACTGTCAGTAAAGGCTAGTGACTCGGTGCTTTTGGGATTGCGCCGCGTTCCTCAATTTACGGATGAACAACTATTTTGAGCTACAAGCCTGAAAAGCTGCAGAGGAAAATGCATCAACTATAACAGCAGAATGCTTCTTTTTTTTTTTTTCCTTTTACCTTTGGGTTCTACTTTAGCTCCCGGTTTGGCTGTCTGACAAGCAACACATTTGACATCTGCGGCCTTATTTTGCACCAGACAGGCGTCACAATCCCATGCTCCCTCTGGTTTCTTGAACTTGTCCAACAGAGCGAACACCGGGGCACCGCCGGCTGCCGAGGAGACGGCCGTTGAAGCACCTGTTGGGTGGTTTAAATAAAAACACTGCTTATTAAAACGACCCAAAGGCAACAGAAAGAGAAATGCACCAACGACGGGTCACACCGGTACCTGGTTTAGCGGCCTTGCAGGCCACACACTTGGTGTCCTCTGCCTTGTTTTGCACTAAACACGTATCACATTCCCACGCGCCCTCTGGCTGTTTGAACTTATCTCCAAAGCCACCGCTCCCTGTGGAAACCGGGTCCGAGGGCGAAGACGCAGTCTTAGCAGCTGAAAAGGCGGGGGGGAAGGTGAGCGAGGGTTTGAGTCCCGTCCCGGGTTTGGCGGTTTCGCAGGCCACGCACTTCACCGCGTCAGGTCTGTTGGAGACCAGACACGTGTCGCAGTCCCACGTTCCGGCGGGTTTGGAAAAGATTGGGCTGAACCCTGTCGTCGGTAGGGCGGTGGAGGTGGAGCTCGTGCTGCCGCTCTGCAGCCCCGCCGAGCTGGCAGGAGACTTCTTGCTCTCCGCTGATTGTGAGGAGTTGGGCTTCGGCGCCCGACAGCAGACGCACTTGGTTTCCGAGGGCTTGTTCTGGACCAAGCACACGTCACAGCTCCAGCCCGCCGAGGCACCGAGCGGCCCACCGAACCCCGTCGACGAAGGAAGGGACGAGGAGGCGCTCGTGCCAGCTGAAGGGGCGGTCGTGGACGGGGTAGACGTCGGCTGGGAAGCGGTGCTGGTGCCGGGGGAATTTTGAACGAGAGGAGAAGCAAAACCTGGAGGAAATGACCAAAACAAATGTAAGGAGACCAACTCCCTGGTAGGGCTGCACAATTAATCGCATTTGCAATATAATCGCTATTTAAAAAAAAAACCCCGCAATTTCCAAATCACAGAGGTCTGCAGTTTTTGGTTATGTAACAATTAGTGAATCAGACGCGTCCTTTAGGTGTTGGTAAAATGTTTAAAGTGGGTTTGCCTCTACATAAAAGGGAAGACAGTTGCAGCAGAGAGATAATCTAATTTTATTACTTGTTTTAGAGTTTATATAATCATACTGTTTTACCAGAAACTTTCAGGAATCTCACCATACCATTAAGTACTGGTCAATAAGTTTAATACATAGACTTGCTTGTTGATTGCACTTCATGTTCAACAAGGGTTGATGTCCAACTCAATTAAAAGCTGTTCTCTTGAATAATATTCTGATTAATAAAAACATTAAAAGTTCTTGCTTTAAATAGTCCTTGTTTACAAACATCTTTATCTAGAGCCCATTTTTGTTGCTTGTGGTTAATGCAGAGAAAAGTCAAAATATATCGTAGGCAGAACGCAATCATTTCTGCTCCGAGTTGAGACGCAGCGGCTCTTTTAACACCTGATCTGCACAGCGATGAAACAGGTTGATTTGTTGTTTGTATATGTTTAAAAAGACATGATAAATTAAACTGGAATTTTTTTTTATAATAATCACATTAAATCGCAAACATTTAAGATAAATAGGTGCGGAAAACGCTCACCTGGTGATTTGAGAAGATCCAGCACGCTGCCCTGCTTCAGAGTCTTGACCGGTTTGAACGGCCCCTCGTAGTCCTCTGTGCTCTTGCTCGCAGCAGGCTTCGCTGTAAAGCACCAAAAACGGGCCAGACGCTGAGTGAAGTTGTTCTCTTACATGATTTTTACTTTTCTTTGCTCCGAAAAGACGAGGGTTGACCCTTACCTGGTGTTGCCGTGGGTGCCGCGAGCTTTCCGTTTGACATGGAGGGGGTCAACTTTGCTACAGGTGCACTGAAGGTAAAACCAACCTAAAACACAAAGGGGAGCATATATATATATATATATATAAAACACCACTATACAGGCAAGAAGCGGTGGCCAAAGAAAACAAAACTCACTGATGGGGAATAAGAAGGTGGGCTGGCAGCAGTTGCCTTGACGATAGGAGAGGAAAAGGTAAAAGGTGCACAGGGTGACGTTGAGGCCTTTGGTGGTTCCTGAGGGGAAATAAAACAACACAATTATGTCTTCTGTAAAGGACGGACGCAGCAGACGGAGGCGGCGCCAGGACCGACCTTATTTGTGACCGTCTCCTTAGCGGGAGTGACAGATGTGAGGGTGGGGGTGGCGCTGACGGAGGTGGAAGGTGGTAGAGACGTAGAGAAGCTGAACGTAGGCAGAGACGATTTGTTGATGGGGAGTGAGATGCTGGGGAGGTCCGGTACCTCAGCCACCTTCGGACAAAAAAACAAACAAACAAACAAGTATTCAACTAAAACCGCCTTTTACAGCCAAGCATAAAGCGTTTTTGTCAGTAACAGCTGCTCCACCTCATCTTCCTCGGGTTGTTTGGAGGAAGGTCGTGTAGTGGTCCTTTCTCTCCTGATTTTTCCCCCTCCGCTGCTCCAGCTGCTGGCTACGGGGGTGCTGGACAGAGGGTAGGCCGGGTGACCGAAACTTCTTGTGCTAGATGACAAACAAAACGTGAACAACAGAGGCTTGGATCTGTAAGTTCAAATAAGCAGCAACGACGTATTTTCCACGACTTAAATAAAAACGACAGACTTCTGATTAGTCCAACTGCTCTTTTATGGTGGCTTCGTGTTTCTCGACATAAATGTGTTGCTGTCCCGTGTTTTACCTTTGAGATGGACCCGGAGTTTCATCGGTTAGTTGTGGTGATTGTCTTGTGGACTGCAGGAAAGAATAAGCTTAGTTCAGTACTTTAAAACACAAACTGACTACACGTCATTTTCAGGCTTCTATAAAACCGTCATGTGAAAAAGAAGAAAAGGGAGGAAGAAAGAAAACAAGGACAGCAAAGGGAAAAGCACACAGGACGGGAAGGAAGTGAGGGGAAAGGGAAGGAAACGGGTGAGAAGAGACGAGAATAGAAGGAAGGAAACAAAGGATGGAAAGGAAAAAGGTGAGAGGAGACGAGGAAAGAAGGTAGGAAGGCAGGAAGGAGATGAAGGACAAAAGGAAGGACAAATGAAAGGAAGCGATACATGAGGAAAAGATGATAGAAAAAAAGGACATGGAGCAGGAAGGACAGAACGAATAAAGAAAATGAGAGGAAGAAAGAAGAAAAAAGAAGGTAGGACAAACAATTAAAAATGGAAGGACAGAAGGACTGAATGACACATTTAGACATTGGGATAGGATATAAAGCCTGGGAATACAAATATGTTCCCATAATGTCTCCGTTTTATCCAGACCATGAAGACAAGGAGGCCAAACTCCCCACGGTTTACTGCTCTGAGTCCCGTGTGTCAAAGAATGGCTTTTAGTTTAGGTCCAACAGCGTCGCTGTGAGCTGCTAACCTTTTCTCTTGGCGTCCTGTCCACGGCCCGGACGAGTCCTGCAGGCGTCAAAGTCGGCCTGAAAGACACGGATCGGTTTCCTGAAACGGAAGCTGCAGCTGGAACCACGAGTTTCTGCACTGGAGGCAGGTTAGAGTCCATCTGGGGGGGGGGGGGGGGGGGGGGACAGAACAGGGAGGGAACAAATAAGCAAATGCATGAGACAAACGAGCCTGAGGGGCTTTCTTCCTTCTACTGATTCAACATCGCTTACAATGTGGCACAGAACTAAATGTTACATAAAAACATTCGGTATCACTGCAGTGAAATAAGTCAACGCTGCTACAGGATAATCCCTCCTGGCAAGGTTAATTTCTCTGTTATCAGACATGATCGGTTTATGTCCAAGAGGCAAACGACTTTACCTTCGAGTCAATTAAGGAGTAATTGGCAAATAACTTGCATTCATTTAGAAACAGAGTCTCTCTAGGCATCATGTGTGCTTTAGAAAAAGACCAACAGGCTTTTTTGTTACGGGTTGGGTTCAGCCATGAGAGCATCAGTAGGACATTGTTTCATCCCCCAACAACAAGAACAGCTGTGACAGCTGGACAGAAAGCGACCGCCTGGCAAGACGTGGAGCCAGCTGCACTTTGCATGGGACTCGCTCGCAGACGTCCTGTGGACTACAGGAGTGCAGAACAGCTGGCTGGAAGCGCGTTCAGCGCTGTAAGGGGCAGACTGAAGCAAGTGTTGCTGGGTTTGTACAATAATGGTCTGTTCTTTGTTGTGATGGAGGAAAAGCTGTCGCTGATGGGCTCAAACTGCACCCCGTCAGTCAGCAAACGATACAGGATTGAATTCACGTCGCCATTAATCAATCTTTACTGCGATGTAATTTATTCACGCAGTTATAATATCGCAATGAATTAAAAATCTTTGAGATAAAGCTGGCAAAACGACAACAATGCAACATAACTTCTTCATTCTCCATTTTCAAAGGATCGCATCAAAACCACAGGAGTTTATTAACTTCTACTCACTCGTTTCTTCTTCGCCTGCTGAGGGGTAACATCTTGATTTATGCCGTCCACTGACTGCAATGAGAGTTGAATTTCATAAATGATAGAGTCACTGAAACGGGCGTTCGTGACCTGACATGCTGAGGACCTACCGGGGAACGACTGGGCGGGCCTGCTGCCGCCGGGATCCTCTTGGCATCCTGTCGATAAGGATGCAGAGTTAAGAACCGTCATCAAGAGCAGACGTTGGGAGACCCTAACAGAACGTGCATTTGCAGATCAGAAGGTTGAGCTTGAAGCATCTGTGTATATACTCACAGCCAGTGGGCTGGACATGCGCTCCAAAGACTGCAGGATGCGCCTGGCCGTGGCGCTGGTCACCCCGCAGGGCTGAGCGCCGGCAGGCTTGGCCTTGATCTGCCTTCTCAATGGGGCCTAGAAGGCAAACGGGCCAGTTTCAGTCGCTCGCAGATGAAAACCCGAACACTCAGAGCCTCGCGTGTATATTGGGAATTAATGATTAAACGCAAACATGTTCTGTTAACTTTAAAAGATCACCTGGTACGGTGTTCCAGGGCGGCCGCGGGGCCTCCTGGCTGCAGCTGCTCCGCCATACGTGGTTTTCCCGGCGTAGAAGGGCGAATCTCCAAGCTGGCTCGAGTTCAGCAGTGTGCTGTTTAACGTTGACTAGAGGAAAGGGTCGAAGAAAACAGAAGAGCTGTGTCGGATGGGGTGCTACTGTTCTGGTCCTGAAGGGTTATCGGAACAACTGAATTAAATAAATCAGCATCTGGACACTGACCATTGATTAACGCATTTAACAAATCTAAACCGGGCTGGAGGTCATCAAAAAGGTCAAGTTCAGGGTGTCAACATGTACAGTGCCTTACAAAAGTCTTCACACCCCATGAACTTTATCATACAGTCTCAAAACTTCCCAAATCGGACATGGTTTCATTAAAGCTAATAAAAACCTGAAAAAATGTGGTGTGCGTTGGCATTAAAGCCACTCCTAGCCGTCCCAACAGCAGCAAGCCGTTTGGGGGGGGGGGTGTCAGTTTCTATTCATCCCTTTTCACAAAAACACTAAGCGTCAGCCAGGTTGGATGGAGAGCAGGGTTTCTGCTGCATGTAATTGATCGTGGCGCACCGCCACGGCAAAATAAAAGCTGCCACACCTTCAGAATTAAGTTTTTTTTAAATATACGTTAAAACAATGTAAAGCATAGGAGATATATGTATGCTATAGGGTGTATAGCCTATATTTGCAAACTTATACTCACCATAATCAGAGTTTGAAATGAATTTAAATGTCATGAAACGTTAAAATGTACTTTAATGGCAACTTTACTGAAAGCACCAGTCGTTCTGGAGTCGCTGTCTCGAGTTCATAACACATTTAATCACTTTTCTGTCCTTGAGAAAGCGTCTTATTCCTACAGCCTGGGTCACAAATGTGTGAAAAAAAGATGCAAATTAGACGATGGCGTCATCAAAAAAAACAAAACACCACCTCGGTTTTAAAAAAATCCTAGTGGAAACCCTGGAGAGCTTTGGTGAACAACAAAATTTTGTGCATTGCCACAGATCCTGGACCAGATTTAAGCCTGGACTTTGACTAGGCCGTTGTAACACACGAGTAAACTGATTTAAACCAGGGCTGCTCAAGCCCAACCCTCGTGGCCCACTGCCCTGCATGTTTCAGGTGTTTCCCTGCTGACAAAAAAACAGATTTAAATGAATGGACGAGGCAGTAATGCAAGCATTTTAATCAGGCGTCCTGCAGAGACATCTAAAATATGAAGGACCGGGGGTCCTGGGGACCATGGTTGACAATCTAAATGAAGCTAGAATAATTTCCGTCCCCATCAGTTATAAAATACTTTGTTGGTTTATCCAACGCTTCAAAATTGGAGGTTGTAATTTCAGGTGGAAAGGTAAAAATACTTTTGCAATGGGCTGTAACTAAAACTTCTTTCATCCAGTACTTTCTCAGGGTTGCTACAATGACCAGACTCAAAACAATGTTTTTATTCAACCCGATCCCTTCTGTAATATCTAAAATGCTAACCGCCCTTAGTGCACGCAGACAAACTCTGGAAATCGATCAGCGTCAAATGCTCACATTGGAGGAGTTTCCAAAGACGGACAGGTTGAAAGAAGGCTTTTTGAGACTGGACTGGGACTGCTGAGGTCCACAGTTCGCTCTATCCATCTCTGGGGACCAAAGCTGAGGAAGTGACGCCGTTTTGGAAGTTGGGACGTCTAAAAAAAAAAAAAAAAAAACATCGAAACCAAAGCCGTCACGAGATGTGCAGAGAGGGAATGCGTTGTTTTAATATGCGTCTAAATATTTAGGGTCCTACCCTTGTCAGATGCACGGGAGGAGAACCCACTGGTGGTGGAGATATTATCATCTTCGTGTTGTGAGAGGTTGTCCTTGATCTCTTTGACCAGAGAGAAGCCCGTGGAGAAGGGGCCAGGGGCCGAGGAGGTGGAGGGCTGAGAGAAGAGGCTGCTGGAGGCTCCCATTGTTGGGGAGGAGGCGTCCAGCGGGGTAAAGTGGAGGTGAGCACGACTCAGAGGAGGTCGAGAGAGCACACACTCCTGAAAGTTCAGGGACGCTCGGCTGGTCGACGGCTCTGCAAGTGAAGCAAAAAAAAAACCTACAAATGAGCTTTGAGATAAATAACCCGCGTGAAATACGCAATTTAGACCCAAGTCGGCTTCATCTAATAGACTAAAACAGCCCCTTGCCTGTATTACTGGTGCTTGGCTCTGGGGAGTCCCGTCCATCGATTGGAGGAGGTCCCTCTTCGTTGCCATTAGGAGGAGGAGGAGGCGGCGGCTGGCAGTTCTGCTCCGTCGCTGGTCCTGTCTCTCCGGCAGGAGCATCTCCGTTCTTGAAGTATTTCTGCAGCCAGGAAGGAACGATGCTCTTCACCGTGTCCGTCACTCGGCTGATGAGGCCCGCCTGCTGAGTGGAAGAAAACAATAAAAGAACAAATGAATTAACAGAAAACGCGACAGAGAGGACGCCGTTAAAAGCTCATTTGGTTATTTAAACTAAAAAGGCAAGATCCAGAGTCAGTTCTAAGGTTTTATGTATTAAATAGTTTTCAAAAGGTGCAGAGAAAAATTTAGAAGCATGAGCTGACGCCGTATTTTTCACTTCCGAAATAAAACCACTGCTTGACATTTGATGCTTTTCTAAATTCACAACTTGAACGGCAACTGCAGGAAAAGCTTTTTGCCGGTCAAATCTTGTTGGGAATTTGACTTTCAGCTTCTAACATTTAGAAAAAGGGCAGAAATCCTAACGCCTGCGTGCCAGATGTCGATCCACAACAAATACAAAGATGTATTCATTTGAAATTACTCTCCTTGTCATACCCGGATTAAACACAAAGTTTGACTGTGCGATTAGCAAAACACTGCGCTTTTATTGTTAATATTACTTATCTGAACTGCCCCATTTGGAAAGAAGCCCGATTTTACCCGGATTCTCTGTAAGATGGAAACTGGGTCAGGCACTGTGTCCGTTCCCCAAAAACAAAAACAAAAACACAACGAGCTGCTGAGAATGATCTGCACAACCCTGGGGGGAAAAAAAGGCTGGATTATGTCGGATCATTAGTAAAAACTCTTCAAGCTGCTGTGAAAACTAACAGGATTTGCTACATTGAAATATTTGCAAAGCTCTCTGCGGTACAACCTGCCACAGTACCTGGTTTAGCAACCATAATATGCAAGATTAGGTCCAGAACCCCCCCCAATAAATGGAGAGAATCTGGAGCTGTGGAGACCGCACAAAAGCGAAAGTACAACTAGAAACCAAATGGGCTGCATCAGAAGCATACTGATTATGTATCTGAGCGCTGAGCTTTGTAAAATATTCAACAGCTTTGTCCCGTCATTCAGGTTGAAGCCAAAACTGTGGAAATCCTCTTGTTTCTGTCTCTAGCTCCCAGTGGGCATGAGACGGCGTGACGTGATGACTCATTCAAAACAGAAAACCAAAACAAATATTCAGACTTCTGCGAAAATTATACAACATAATCATCATTACGCTTCTATTAATGTGGGGGCGCAATCAGCCACGCACAGCAACGTGTGAGGGAGGGGGGAGTACTTCAAACATTTAGAGAAACCTCTGGCCGCTCTTCTGGCATCACATTCAAAAAAAAAAAAAAAAAAAAAAAAAAAAAAGATTTTAAATCGTACGAACGACCCGACGTAAGATTTCAGCGGTTCTGAAATGAAAACCAGGAAACGGACCGACCCAAGCTCCGAGTCGTGCGATGAGATTATATTTAGACGTTTGAGGACTAAGGCGATGCTCCTGTTCAGGAACCCTTCACTGCTCTTGCGGGGAACGTTTAATGAGCGGCCCTGGATGGCCAGCGCGTCTCTTTATGCAGTTATCGCACACAGGGAGGCTTTTAACTCTGGATAAAAGCTGCAGAGCCTCTTCCGCTCTGCTTATCTGTTGTGTTCACCTGTGGGCGCATCGAACTTCCCCCTGTGATGAAAGTCGCACGATCTTTAACTGGACAAGAGCAGCTCGTTTTTAATAGAGCGATCTCTATAGTCCTGACTTGATTTTCAAGTATTATCACAACCATCTAATACATTCGCTGGATGATATAAACCAAAATTAAAGGGTTTTATAAGGGATAACATTGGAATTGACCAATGATTGTCCTAACCAATGTTTATTTCCATTAAAAAAAAAATAATGGGGGGGGGGGTCATCATGGGGTATTTGTTTGGGCATGCATCAGTGACTGGGAGGCGTTTAACTGGTTTTCATTGTGTCAAAAGGGTAGAAAGATACTGATATTTAAATTTTGTTTTGTAGCCTTTTTTGGACTCTATTTAAAGATTAGCAGTGATTAGGAGGCGAGAGGCAGCTCTGTCTCCTAAACTAGTTTAAAGAAAAATAAATGAATGCTCTAGTTTAAAGGAAATCTTTTAATTTAGAAATTTAAATCTGAACATATTTTTTTTATTATTTAGTCATAGTTTTTCAGAAGAAATCAGAATCAGATTAAATAAGATTCACAAGGTCAAAGCTTTTACAGAGATGGAGATCAAAAAGACTCCGTAATCAAGACTGTCGTAAAATTACATCCAGAGAGCGAAAGATAAACGGCGTATCTTGGCTGCTTCCGCCCGTCACCCGTCTGGTGTGAAGGACCAACCCCACAGACGACTACAGTCCAGCTGTAGATTTAGAGCAGAACTAGAGGTCGACCGACACGTCGGCCCGTATGTTTGCGTTTCTTTCCTGTAGCGGCGTTTGCTGATCCGTGCCTTCAGATCAGGTGAAGCGCATGCATTGCAGAGAGTGGCTGGTGATGTTGTAAGACTGGGTGCCAAAAACAAGAGCACGTTCTCAACTTTTAATGTCGTTTTTAACTGTTTATTCCAGCTGCATCTGCGAGCTGCCACTGCTGTTCCTGTCAGGAGGAGAAAGGATATTTCCCCTTGTAGTCAGGCAGCTTAAGCTCCTTGAATTCCCCGTTGATGACAGCTGTTCCTGTGTTTGTTTCCATGGGGAATCATGTATGCACATTAAAATAATTACCAATCATTACGTGTACAGCGTCTAACTTTACATAAAACAATGTCCATACACTGCAGCGGCGATCAGGGACTTTTTCTCCTTCTCCCCACTGACTTAAAGAAGCTCTTTTGTTGCTGAGGCGGTCGAAGTGCCGTAAGAGTCCTGACGCGTATTTATTCGGCCTAAACTGCGATCTGAAGCCGATTGTTAATATTAGGTGGTTTAAACAAGATTTGAGACTTTTGTGTCATTTTATCATGTAAATGGAGAAAGAAAAAAAACAATATATGCCTCAAGAATTGACCCCAAATTCTTTTTTAGACTGAAGTCAGAATAATCGGTTTCAATATTGGCCTTAAAGAACCTGTATCGGTCGATCTCTAAGCAGAACATTTGAAAACTTTTGTTTTAAATCTAAGAACTAAATTGTCTATACATTTTCACCAAGATTGACTGAAACTACAGGAAATGAAGACCTGAACAAGAGAAAAAAGGTGAACAGCCTCGCAAACCTCCTCTTGGAAGCTTTCAGCTTAACGACTCCGTAGTTCTGTGTGTTGAATCACATCGACTCCATTAAAGAAATGTTTGGTGAAGAAAAACAGCAATTGCTGAAATCATTCAATGTTTTCCTCTTCTGCTTTTTATACCGCTGCGTTATTTACACCAACCAGCAGAAAAACAAGATGAACGATCCGCCTTGTTTTTTAATTGTCCATGACTGATCTTTATGCTTTCACATTGCATCCAGATAAATTGTTAGGCTATAAGAAAAACAATCCAATTGATATTATCTGACAATAATTCTGAAATAATCCTTAAATTGTATTTACTTTTTCTTGATAAACTAAATTACATCTTAATTGAATAAAAAAAGAATGAAACTCACAATGATAATCTGATATTAAAATGTGAAACTGTGAACAAATTCCAAAACAGGCCAAAAACTGGCATCATATTTAATTTTAGCTGTACTGTTAACTTTTGACTTGATTTAACAATCAACAGTTTTCAGATTTAAACAAAAACTGTAAAACATCCAGCGTCATGTTGTTTGCCTTTTAATAATAATCCCTTCTTCCATGATCAGGCATGGGCTTCATTAAATTGGACGAACTATTTACTTGCCAATTTTTGTCCTAAAAATCATTTTATTACACATTTTTAACCAATAAAGCAGACTGTCACTAAGACAAAGCCAGAAAATATTGTGTGCAACAAATACAAGCTGGAAAAGAAATCCTGCTTTGAATCAGTTTATTTATACTGCCCACTGGGATCACAATTTTATAACTTAATGAGACCGACAAGATTATTGCGTACAGCGTGGTAAAATAATCGTGAATGAAAGGTTATAGGTACCGTTTTAACAAGTAGGCGGTATGTTAAGATCAGCGAGCTGCGGCTGCCGTTTGTCCTCCAATTAGGGCTGGACGATAATTCAATAACGATATATATCGGTCGATAGACGTATGGTTCAATATAAAGAACAGGGGTCAATAAAAAGTTCAATAAAAGAACAGTGCATTCTATTCTATCATGTAGGTTATTACTACAGTCAGTGTATCCTCCCAACCAATCACAAACCCAGGAAAGCTCCAGCAGCCTTCAGACAGTTCAGAGAGAACGTGTTTTTTTTTCTTTTTTTTTTTTACACTTACAGTTTTCGTAAAAAGTTGGTTGAATAAAAGGTTGTGTTTGAATCCATTTATTTAAAAATAGGACATTAAGCAACAACATAAAATGACCAAGGCTGCAATTAAAATGTATATTTTGAAGTTTTTTGATAATTATCGATATCGATCAATATGATTTCTGTTTTATCGATATGCTTTTTATCTATATCGTCCGGCCCTACCTCCAATCACTTAATTTATGCTACTGGCTGTATAATATCTTTCAAAACAGATTATTTGCTATTGACAGTTGCCGCTATGAGAATTTTTCAAGATCCTGTAAAGGATTGTTTTTTTCCTATTTCTGGTAATGACAAGCAATATTTATGACTTAAGATTTACCAGCAAAGTGGTTTTCTTTTTTTTTTACATTAAAACTGTCTGTTAGCTGGTGCTTTAAAGTAAATATACTCAAACTCAACTGATATGAAACGTGAGCAGATGAATAATGACCCTGTGCAAGATTTTGATTCTTTTTAAAATTTGGAAATACTATATTTTCACATTTAGCTATAGTGTTTTAATGTAAAAATTGATGTAAGATGGGGGTCTTTTGGATTCAAGGCAGAATATTTTGTTGCTGTTTTTAATCAGGGAAGATATTTTCTACAGTATCGAAATACATCAAATGTCTTTTATGAATGTTTCTTTGGAAATTCAGCGCAACAAGTACGTTTTTTTTTCATTTAAATTAAGGATTCATTTCAATGGATTCTGCTCAGATCGTGTCAATGTTTCAAATGACCCAGAATTTCAGCTTTTAAATCAATTAAATGGCCTCAATGATCTATTTACTGATATGATTCTGAGATTATTAAAGTAATATTTGATTCCTGTGAATATTTCTCTCTTGTGAAATATCTGTTTAAGACATACAACTTTAAAATGTGTAATCATACCAGCATAGAGCCTGTAAAAACTTAATAGCTGACCACTGACTTAAACGTATATTCTTTAACCAGTTATAATTAGATATTAGAAGGACTGTTGTAACATCATGCAGCTTGCAAAATTTAAGTAAGCTGTCCAGTATTTCCGCAGCTCTGGTAAGACAGCGGAGTTTTCGAACCGACAACCCACCAAACTATCCGGATATTTTCAGAAATCCTGAAACAGATATATTGTCCAGTCACGATTGCCAACATCACAAAGTATGTTTAAATGAAACGACGCTGGGATCTGGGCGCCAATTGATCCAGCAGAGAACTTGTGGGCCCCCCCAATCAGCCAGAGTTCTCTGCGCAATCAAGCTGGCTGAGGTTTGGCTAACAGATGCTAACATCGAAATGTTTCCAGGCTGCTTGTCCACGACACACGTATTAAACGGTTGCGCCTGGTCACATCCTGTCGGTGTTATCAACAGCTAGAAGGTTTTGTCACTTTAACTTGCTACGTTAAGAGGAACCGAAGACTATTATGCGGTGCTTATAGCCGCTAACTCAAGTTAGCTGTTAAAGGCTAACACTTTAAATTCCACTTCCTTGCTTTATGTGAACTTCAAAAACAACCGGGAACGTGCATTCGGATCTACAACTGATTGCGTCAGCTTGTCATGTATGCAATAATAATAATAAACGTCATGTTTAACTTGTCCAGGCGATACACTCCTGTGGTTTGACCTGTCAGCTACGCCTGCTAGTGCTAACCTCAAGCTAGTTCGTTAGCATTTCGTAAACGTGCTAGCAGCGCGTGGAGGCCACGAGCGCTAACAGCAGGCCATAAAATGTCTCCAAGAAAACAATAACAGAACCCGGGAAACGGTGGCAACGCGATCACTGCGTTCTACTCCAGGGGGGCTCTTCACTTGTGAACTTTTATTTAATTTACCTGTTTACTCTTGGCGTAAGGTTTAGAAGCGATATGATATCTCCTGCTTCTGATTTTCCCTCCACCCGTGGCCGCCATGGCTCTTTCGTCTGACTGTCTATCGATGTTTCGGCGCCGGATAGCTGTCATCCAGGACAGCGGCCACCTGCAAAGGAATTGTGGGAAGTGTAGTGCCGAAACCTAACAAAGGATTTCCACATTTCCAACCGCACAAATGGTTTTTGTGTTAAATAACAAAAACATCCGATGTTTTTTTTTTCTTTCTGTCAACAGCACACCCTCAAAGGATTCAGTAAATGTATAGAATTTTAAACTCATTTGACGTAAAATAAGCAATCATGGAGTAAAAT
Source organism: Fundulus diaphanus (assembly GCA_037039145.1). NCBI lineage: Eukaryota > Metazoa > Chordata > Actinopteri > Cyprinodontiformes > Fundulidae > Fundulus > Fundulus diaphanus. The sequence goes on from CM073135.1 coordinate 32,035,475, forward strand.
AAGCAATAATTGAAGTGGTCAGTCTGCAGTTCATAGATTTTTTTTTTAAATAACAGCTACAGCAAATGAAAAAAAGTTAAATCATTTAAAGGATTTTCATGGTAGTTTGGGGATGTTTTTGGACAACATTTTCACTGTTTAACAAATCAACAATACAGTTGTATTTTAAAAGTGTCTCCTCCACACACACACACACACACACACATATATATATATATATATATATATATATGTCCGTCCGTCCGTCCGTCTTCTTCCGCTTATCCGGGGTCGGGTCGCGGGGGTAGCAGCTTCAGTAGGGAGGCCCAGACGTCCCTCTCCCCAGCCACTTGGGCCAGCTCCTCCGGAGGAATCCCAAGGCGTTCCCAGGCCAGCCGGGAGACATAGTCCCTCCAGCGTGTCCTGGGTCTTCCCCTGGGCCTCCTCCCGGTGGGACGTGCCCGGAACACCTCACCAGGGAGGCGTCCAGGAGGCATCCTAACCAGATGCCCGAGCCACCTCAACTGGCTCCTCTCGACGTGGAGGAGCAGCGGCTCTACTCTGAGTCTTCCCCGGATGACTGAGCTCCTCACCCTATCTCTAAGGGAGAGCCCAGACACACTACGGAGAAAACTCATTTCAGCCGCTTGTATCCGGGCTATATGTGTATATGCCTAAATCTCTGATAATCAAACAAAATTTCACATACAACAAAGACATCCCGAGGAAATACAAAAAGCTACTTTTAAATAATGATTTTTGTGTATTCTGTGAAAAAAGGCAACCCAACCTGGTTCTGAGTGAAAAGGTAATTTCCCCCCTCGTTAACTTATCAGTTCAAGATTCAAGATTTTTCATTGTCCCCACATGTTACTGTGGTGAAATTCTTCTCAGGACATACTCAGGATTAGAGTACACACAAAATCAAGAGACAATAAAAAAAATGTCATGTTGTTTTTATTAGCTGTGATTCTTCTTCTTTTTTGTCTTTCTTCTTTTTTTATTTTAGAAAATCTGAGTTCAGTCTCACCTTCTACACCAAGAGCTAATTACTAGCTTCTCAAACACTGCAACAGTTAAGGTCAACTATTAGAAAGTGACTAAGTGAAAAGGGAATCTTCACGAAAGCTGCAAGGCAAACACCACTGCTGACAGAAAAGAACATAAAGGCCTGTCTTTTATTTGTTCAAATGAATTAATTTATTTATTTTGAACATTTAAAACATTAAAAGAAAATATAGTAAAAAGAAAAAAAATTGCAACATTTGTGCAGTGGTAAAAATATACAACAAAAACTAAAGTAGAATGAAAACATTTTTTAGCTCAACAAGCAGCAGACTGAAGAAAACTTGTGGATTCCTGACTGCTTTCAAACCTTATTCAAGCACATCATGATGATTCCAAAGACTTCTGGAAAATTATAAGTGGACTAATGAGACAAAAGTGGAACTTGTTGGCAGGTCAAGTTACACTTGGAGTACAACTAACAGCATTTCAGAGAAAGTACATTACCGTGAGTCTAAGATGGTGAGGTGATGGGGCTCGGCTGCTGTGCTTTACAGCAGCAAACCTTGAAGGAAAATGTTAAAAAAAAAAAGCTCTGAAATCTCAGTAAGATGCTGTGACAGAACAATAAAGATGCTGTTTATGCTCAGAAACCCTCCAGTGTATTAGAATCCTAACAATTCTGCAGTAAAAATGGGAAATCAATTCCTCCACAGTGATGCAAAAAATTATTTCTTGGTATTGCAAACATTTGATGGCATTAATTAGGTTTAGAGGGAACTCATGGGCCAGAGTGGAATTGATTTTCCTGATTTTAAACTGGCTTTTTTTTATTCACTTAGATTATCTTTGCCTGATGATCTTAAACCAGGCATGTCCTGTGTGGCTCCCATCTGCATTCCAAGAAAGTTTTGGTCCACAAGCCCAGATAGCTGATGCAGATGAAAACTTTTTATTTTTATTAGGGCAAAATTATTACAGCTTTAGATCTTATAACTGAAAATGTTAGATACAACACAAGGTATTCATATTTTAATAACCAATTTTTTTTGTATTCTATTTGATCTCATAGTAAATAGGATTCTATATATTTGAGGACTTTAACTCAAAGGCAAACGTTTGTGCATTAAAACCTGTTTTGAATTAATATATTAAAATTAGCTAAATATAGCAAGTGTTTTCAAAGAAATACTGGGATAAATCCTGTTTTTTATGTTGCTATAATAATTAGCACAATGGGTGGCCACCTTTCAATAAAGCAAATAAGCAAACCCTGTTTTTGAACTTTTGATCTACAGTTATTCACACAAGCCATTACTTCAGAATATCTGACAATTTTTTTTAATAATATTATTATATTTTATAGAGCAGGTTAAAAAAAAGCAAAAAATTTTTCCTTCTTTTTCTTTTATCAGTTCTTTTAGCCCTCGAGTACTTTAAACTTGAGAAATTTCGGCCCACCTGCTGAAAAGTTTGGACACCCCTGTCTTAAACCTTTAGGCTTGTCATAAAAGGGGGAAAAACCCAAGAAGAAAGCTATTATTCTGCTATTACGTTTCACAGCACTTCTCAGTCTGGCTTTGCGGTCCCTTCGAATGCAAACCATGAGCGAAACCGAAGTATACTAACTCATTTGGGAAGAATTTAAAAAAGGCATACCAAATTATTCAGGATTTTATGAGTTAATAAAATTAAACAACCATCATGTATTCTTCTCCTTCCTCTTGAGACAAAAATTTAAGTTTTTGGTCTACGCGTTAAACACTATCTGTGGTGGGGGGAAAAACATTGCACATCACCCTAAACACACAAATTACGGTTCTGATAAAATAGCACAGATGGACTCAGGTGGACTTTTGAAACACGGACATCATGCCAGGGTTCTGCAAAGCCGGCTTTGTGTTTCCTTTTAGGTCACTTGACCATGGAGATAACTGTTAGGATACCTGTTAAACATATCTGTAAAACTGCTGGATAAAATGCCTAATGACAGACATGTTGTCAAGAGTGTTTGTCAAAAGGTTTCACTGCATCAAGAATGATTTTATCAAAATGTAAACAATTGTTTAGAATCCTTCATATATATCTGTTTGCATTTCATACGAGGGACCAAGAATGTTCTAGCAGGTTGTGTAACTTATCTACAAAGTTGCCATGACAAAATAAAGATGTTTATTATGTTTTATGTCCAATAACTAAAAAAGTTAATTGGAAAATCAACGTCACTTATTAGCTATAGTCAGATTTATATTTGATGCAAGAAAAAATACTTATGTAAGCTGTAAAAAAGGATGTTTTTCTTCTCTTGACAGTAAATTCAGCTAAACCGCATATATTACCAAAACTATTGTTATTTGCTAAATGCAAAAAAGGATTTTAGGAATCCGAACTGATCCAAAACAGCAAAAGTTTAGTTTGATTTACCATTACCCAAAGAAAAGTGTTGTTTCTTTTAGAATCAGAATCAGAATCAAGTTTAATCGCCAAGTAGGTTTGCACTTACAAGGAATTTGACTTGGTGTTGATGGTGCAAACAAAGAATAAGAATACAGTAAAATAAAAAGTAAAAAAGGATATATATACAGAAGCTATATACACAGTAAACTGTGCGTTAATTTTATACAGTGTATGTCAATATTTGGTTTCATCTGTACTTTTTATCCTCAGTGGTCAGACCAGCTGTGAATCTCAACAGCCAACAATTATGAAATGCTCAGTTCCTGCAGACCGTTTTGCAGTTTTCTCCTCTAGTCTCAGATCCAAAATATTAAAACCAGATGTATCCGACTGAAAAATCTGTCAGATATTGGAATCATAATTCACAAGTGTGAATGGGAATACCTCTTGGATGTTGAAAGCAATAAAATATGTTCAAGATTATTCACAAAAACAAAGGTTTATTCCATTTGGTCATTAAACTGTGTAGAAAAGTCAAGCAAGAAACATTTACATCAGTAACCTGACAGTGCACCAACTTTACAATAAAGCATCTATTAATGCATTTTTTTATTACAAAAAGTGTTATTTTCACTATAAAAACATGTAAGTGTTCAAGAAAATAAAATTATTCAAGTATGTTAGTGCTAAGTACAGTTTGTTCACAATAAATACAATAAATGCAGATTGCAACAATTCCCAATGTGAAGAACTAACAATGTTAACCACTCAAGTCTTAGGTTGAGTTATGAACACAGCTTAATAACTCTGGATCCTTAACAAATTCAAACTGAACACATTGAAACATATATTTTTTGACCTCTGCTGCTCTTCCCGAATGTCAAAGATACTCCATTTTGACAAGTTATACAACAGTAGTCAGAATAAAAAGCACCGCGCTGTGAGGCTTCAGTAACAGTATTTTGGTCTGATCAGTAGTCAGTACATGATACTCTACACCCTTAAAAGTCCTGCTTTCTTGAAGAAAAACACCTAAAATCCTGCTCAATGGTCTCAATTATAAATGCAAAATTCTATTTTGATGCTGCTCTGAAACAGCATCAAAAGAGGGGTATCTATTTCAGCCTGTTTTTTTCTGTTTTAATATCCGGGTTTATAATCATGCACATCCATAAAGCTTTAAACTCGCTGTTAAATTTAGTTTCTGACCCTCAAACATATCAGAACTTTAAGCTGAATGTTATTAATGCCACCTTTATCACAGCGTTTTGGTTTCAGTGACCCATAAACCACTGCAAATATGAATATATTAAGTATTAAATGTACCACCCATTGGTTTTTTTCCCTAAAACAAAAAAAAAAAAAAAAAGTTCCATGCTTGTTGTTCATTGTCTCTTTCCACCTTCACTGTTCACAACTTGTTCCTAGCAGGGCCCTTCCTCCGTTTTGTTGGCTGTAAACATCCCAGTGAATCTGTCTGATCTACGTGGCAAAAACAAAACACAGTTAGTGTTAATATTAACAGACAAATTCAGTGGAAAAAAAAAATCTGTGTTGTAAGACTGACCAGCATGACCATCAGGGATCAAATGACATGAGCCAGAAACACCTCTGTCGTCTGGGTCCTCACTTGGTGAAGAAAGGCTCTGTTAAAGATAAATTCAGTGACACGTGGTCTTTCTATTAAAACTTGAACCTACAACTTCACATCTTGAAAAATCCAAAAATAAATAAATATCACTGTTCATTATGCCGTATATAAATCATTACTATTAACGGGCAAGTTTATAAAGGCTTGCATAGTGTAGAAATTTTTAATTGCCAGCTTATTTACTTAATTGCTGTATTCCTGTAATTTTCTAATGTGAGCTGGGGAAGTCTGGGTTTTATTTTTGTGTACTTTAGGTAAACTACTTATAAAAGTATTTTGAGCAAAAACCATAAAACTGCTATACCTGGGGAAATTATTTTTTGAGCCCATGCTAACTTTACAAGTTTCTTCACATATTAAATATACTATACAATTAAATACACTAATATAGTCCTCTGATTTATTTGATGGGTTCATTTAATTGAGAAAGAGAGAATATTCCCCAAAAATCCAGCGTGTTGAGTGTAAAAAATAAAACACCGGATCAATTAATCTGGTGACAAGTGAATTTCTCCACTGTGAGATCAATAAAGTATATCTTATATCTTATCTCTCATCTTAATTACAAACCAGTATGAGTTTAAATAACAACACATTAATTATGTACTCATGTGGCGCACAGATAAAACCAATTAACCAAGAACAGATACTTCTGATCTCAACTCCAGATGAGTTTCATGCAGACACAATGGCATCACTGACAAGAGCAAAAGAAGGATCTCACCTTTAGCTTATTTTGTTCCAACCAAACCATGCCGTACAGGCAAAGGAGTGTGATAAGTGCCTGAATAAAATGAGAATTAAATGGTTAGTTGACACAACCCAAATTAAAGTAAGGATCATTTTTGATTTTGCATGGAAATATAACAGAAAATTAGATAGTTTTTTTCCCCCAGAAGCAGCTAAAAATATATCTGCATAACCTACAGGCTTTAAAGACAAAAGATGAAATATTTTACTGTGCTGATATAAGAATAACTGCAGTGTTGGGGGAGTTACTATGATTCCACAGCAATGCTAAAGTATGCACCCCGGCCTCAACTTTATATCCAATTTGTTACATTCCAACCTGTAATGTAAATGTTTTGTAATTTTATTTAATGTGAGGTATCTGCACAAAATAGTCTAAGATGGTAAATAAATGAGAAAAATACATAGAAGATTAAAATAATGTGTGCACAGGCCAGTTGTGCAGTTGGCTTATGCATAAAAGCCAATTCATGCCTCCCCTTTACTATGAAACCCCTAAAAAGTTCTGGTGCAACCAATTACCTTCAAAAGTCACATAATTAGTCATTACGCCACATGGTCTGTCACTAAAACACACCATTTCTGAAATGCCCCAGAGGCTGCAACACCACTAAGCCAGAGGCATCGCACCATGAGGACCAAGGAGCTATCCAAGGAGATCCCCTGGAGCTTCATCTAATCCATTTTCAAATGAAAAGCACGTGGTACCACAAGAAATCTGTCAAGAGAGGACGCCCCAACAAAACCCACCAACCGGGCCAGGAGGGCATTAATCAGAGAGGAAGCACAGAGACCAAAGGTGACCCTGAAGGAGGTGCAGAGCTTCACAGCAGAGACTGGAGGATCTGACCATAGAACCACCATAAGCCGTACTCTCCACAGAGCTGGGCTTTATCGAAGAGTGTCCAGGAAAAAAAAAACATTAATAATTGTCAAACATAAGATGGAACGTTTTAAGTTTGCCAAAAGACACGTGGGCTACTCCCTAAATGTGGCGTCCTGGTCAGATGAGACCAAAATTGAACTTTTCGGCCACCAAGGAAAGCACTGGTGCAAACCCAACACATCCCAATACCTCAAGAACACCATCCCTACAGTAAAACACGGCGCTGGCAGCATCATGCTGTGAAGATGTTTTATTCAGTAGGGAAAGTGAAGCTGGACACAGTTGAATGGAAGTTTGATGGAGCTAAATACAATGCAATCCTGTTAGAGGCTGTAAAAGATGTGAGACTGGGGTGGAGGTCACTACTGTTTAGATCCATGCGTGTTCGAGTGTTAGAAAGGCTCAAAGTCCAGACATAAAAAAGACTCCGCAGCAAAATTTAAACATTAATGCTTACGGATCCTCTCCATGAAGCCTAACTTGGCTTCAGTTATTTTGCGAATAAGAAAACTTGAAATGCAATGATTAATAGAAAAAAAACATTGGCTTTAAAAGAAAAATGGTTCTGCAAGTATGGAGTCACTGGGGCTGTGAACAAACGCATGCCACACTTCTCAGATTTCCATCCATCCTTTGCCTAATCCCACCTATCCCCCCAGGGTCGTTGGGTGGAAGGAAGCGTACCCCCTAGATAGGGCGTTAGTCTTTTCTGATTTTTATTGGTAAAAAAGGAATACATATGCTCCCAATTATGCACGATGTTGTGTTGGTCTGTTACATAAAATCCCAATAAAACCCATTGAACATTTTGATTATAACATCAATGGGGACGTTCAACACGGACAAAACATTTCTTAGCTTTCTTCTCGACCCTTCAAAGCATGACAAATCAGAAGATAAAAAAAAAAAAGCACAAAAACAGATAATATCATTTCTTACCAGGCAGAGCAACCAGACGACCACATGCCAAATTTGAGTCTTGGAAAACAAATCAAGACCGAATTTCACACAAGCGAGAGCTTCCAGGAAAGCAATCGCTCTGAAAGAAAAAAAACAACAACAAAATAGTCAATATAAAATCTAACAAACTGTGTTCTTGATGCTGTGTGAAACAATGGCTCCCTCTGTTGGCAACACATTTCAACTGCACCCGCCCTTCTCTGTGGACTCTGGTCCTGTAAGTCCACAGACATGCGTGCTGTACTCCTCTCACCCCTTCCAGCTCAGAGCTAACGGGCATCTGCTGAAATCCACTCTGAACATCTCGCTGTTTAGCATTGCCTGCTGGCGGGCAGGGACAGCAGGATCTCATGGATTTCAACAGAGCAGAGAAGGGTCTGTGTGGGGCTGAAACTCACTAAGCTGTTCTAAAACTGCAGAGAAATAAAAACGAAAGCAGACTCGTGTGATCGCTTTTGATCAGTCGAATAAGCCTCTTACTTTTCTGGATTTCTTTGGGTTTCTGTATTATTATAATCATATAACTATTACCTAAAAATCCAAGTCGGATTTAAGCACATTCCGCTATTAGCGTAAAATAACTACATCACCATAACTGTGCATGGTGGCAAGATAAACTTTGGTCTTTGTCGAGCCTTGTTTGTCACATTTTCAGTTGTTTTAAACGTTTAAATTATTGCCCTGACTGTAGAGGTGGGCAACTTAAATAGGATGTTCTCTTGTCTTTCCCACTTTGAGGAGTGGATAAGAGAATCTGGCCTTTGTGTCATGTCTTATTATTAGCTGGGGAAAATCAAAAAGTCCTTGATGGCCAATTGGTACTTCCTAAACGCTTTGACCAACTTTACATTGGTGTACATAAATTTACATTTATTTGATATTCATTTTGAAGAAAAACAACAAACAATTATTCCTCAACAGATTATTCCACAATGAATAAATATCTTCAAATGCACAACATTAGGGTTCATTTCTGCTTTATATTTAACAGCGGGGTACCCATAAGTGAGGAAGGGGCTGTAGCTAGAAGATAAAAGCCAATTTTAATGCAGCTATTTCATCGGAGAAAAAAGGTAACTCGTCATTATCACCATGCTTTAAAAAAATTCACAAGAGACGAGGCGACATGAAAAAGAAACTTACCCGAACACCCAGCACTGCGTCCCAACCCGTTTACACTGAGTGTCTGTCAGGTACGCGTAGTACTGCCTGTTAAAGGACGAGGATGACATTTATCAGCAACAAAGCACTTACTGACAGCATTAACACAGACAGTCATAGTAAATATAAAGTAAAAGAATTTCGTAAAACTATTGCTGTGGAATAGGTTTCTTCCTTTTATTGTTTTCTTTTAACTATGTAACATTTTGTGTGTCTATTTGTTGCTGCCTCTTGGCCAGGACTCCCTTGAAAAAGAGGCTTTTAGCCTCAATGGGACTATATTGTAATATAGTAACTGTAAAAGTGCTGAAAGCCTGAGTTCTTTTAAATCGAGATTAAAAACATTTGTTTAGGACTACCTTCGACTGTCCTACTTAAACTGTTTGACTGAAACATAATTAGTTCAACTTTGTAGTCCAACTGTTTTTAGTATTTGCTTTTAGTTTCTATTCTCCCATGTTTTTTTTTTGTTTACATTTTATTCCAACTTGCTTTTATTCTGTTTTATTTTCCAATATTTTAATCATGTAAAGCACTTTGCATTGTCTTTGTACTGAAATGTGCTATATAAATAATTTGCCTTGCCTATATCCTTGTTTAAAAACGTTCAATAACAATAATAATTAAAAGGACGTGTTCACCTATTTTCATTAACCTCAAGCTACATTATGGTATTTTATCATCAATACTTTCTCCCAGGCTGAGTGTAAAAGATGTGGTTTTTGGAGACTGAACACACCGCACTGTGGGCGCGGTGATGATTCCCACCAGCAGGATGCGGCACAGGCTGAGCGGATGAGAGGCCTGGAAGACGAATATGTGCTTCAGGAAAAATGTGTTCAACTCCGTCAGCTGCAAATCCAAACAAAAGTAAAGGGTTATTGTTTATCGTGTTCTCAGGAATGTATTTTAGTGAAGCTCTTGGTTTGAAATTCCTGATTAGCTCAGACGAAAGAAAAGAAAGTAAAAGAATAAAAGCCTCAATAGCTAACACTCATGTAGAAGCAGACCATTACAGGGGTATTTGGCAGGAAATGCAAGGAGGACACAACCTGCCATAAGATCATAAAGAGGTAGATTCCTGCCAGCCGCTGGGTGGAGGACTTTGGGTCGAACCAGCGCACGCAGGTCCAGCTGGCTGGAGTGAACTGAAGCACGGCTCGCTTTATTTTCCCTGTGGTCGAGTGGATTTCTCTACACAGACACAAGACATTAGGAATAACTCGCATGTGCAACACTTCTTTAAAACCAAAGGAAATGACTTAGTAATGACGGCGCTACTTATAACGAGTTCCATAAAGTTAAAACATCTCCAATAACTTGCTTGACATTTTGAGAAATCTACTCTAGGAGTTCTAAAAATAATAGAGGATGTTTAAGTCAGAGATATAAATAATATTCCAAACTATTCCAAAATTCTGTAGGTGCCTTACTACCTTTAAAAGAATCAGTAATTACATGAAGTTTCCTTAAGCCTGCGGTGTCTAAGCTTTTGGGCATGCAGACCATGATCATCAAGCTGAAAGTGCTCACAGGCAAAGAAAAAATGAATTTTTATTATAAATACAAAAACATTTTTACTGTGATTTTGTCATCGATGCACTAAAATTACTAGATTTGAGTTAAAACCAATTAATTAGATTTTTGTCTAAACAAAATCTGCAAATCATTAGCTATGTTTACATGCACAAAATGTCATGATCGGATTGAAATGTATTCGGATCAAGAAACAAAACAAAAAATTACTAAATCGGATTGCACCATTTATATTGGCACAATCAATTAATCCGTCGTGTATATGCACCTGGCTTTATTCAGAACAGAACCACTCTGACATGCGCAGTTATCAAACTTCCCTAAAAGAAACACAGAAGAAGAACTTCTGTCTTTGCTAAATAACAAAAAATAGTAAACAAAGCCATATTATACGAGTCTGTTTTGTCTTCCGAGCACCCAGACTGGACTTGCAAGATGTTCTAATTACAGTTGAAACGTCACTGAATAAATAACAAATTTGAACTCCTTTAATATTTCGAATAGAAAAGTTGTATCGGGAGCCCCGACAGTTTTGCTTCCCGACGTATTTCCACCACTCAACAAAGTGGAAATACACCATCGGGCGCACATGCACACCGGGGTCAGTTTGCCACATTCAGAATAACTTGAGCCTGACAAGAGTTTATATGCACGTTGATCGGATTATCAACCAGTATAACCCCTACTCTGTCTTATGGTGACTAAAGTTTTAAATTCTTCAGTGAAGATTTTGCCAAAACCACCTGCGTTGGTGAGCCAACTATTCTTGAATTACAGTTAAGGGGTCACATGCAATCATAGCAAGGGCTGCAACTGGCCCCCAGGCCCCACTTTGGACATCAATGGTTTAAGCTATTCAGTGTCTGCTCTCAAATTGAAGATTCATGCATATTATACCACGAGAAAAATAAAATAAAGCCAACACTGACTTGATGCTGGCCCAGCGATAGGTCCTCATCTCCAGAAAGTGGCAGGCTGTCATCCCCAGCCAGATTCCTCCTCCGTTACACAGCAGGATGTCCAGAATCACCTGATCCCACCAGCACTCTGCAAAGTTTGGCAGAAGGTGCATGAAGATGAGCTGTGAAAAGGTGTCAGAAGGACAGAGAGCAGAGTGAATATATACAAGCTATAAGACATTATTTACATTTTTACTGAAGCTGTTCTGGGCAAATGTGGAAAAATATTATAATGTAAGGAAGAATGTCCTCTGATAAAGTTACTGTGAGATTAGACTTGCATAATAAACAATGCGTTTACATAAATATTGGTTTTTACACTTTTTTTATCAGGGGAAGAATACTTTTGGAGAGAGCTGCACTTATCAGAAACAACAATATCTCTATACACACTGTACATCTATGAGGGATACACAGCATACTATTGGGCAAATAACTCAAAATGTCAAGAGTTAGTGAAGACTCATTAAGCCCCGCAGTCATCTCACCGCGTGCAGCCGCGTGTGTTACCTCAGTGAGTTCCCACGTGATGCTGATGGTCCAGCACAGGCCATAGCTGCGGATCACCAGAGCCTTCACGGCCCATCCTGCGAAGTGGCCAAACGCAAAGATGTCGAAGTGGCTCAGGATGCGCTCCCATGTTATCACAGTGCAGTTCACAGCGTATTCCTGTAGAAGAACAAACCGAAAGTGGCCAACAGGTACTGACCAAATACCTCTACCATCTGGACTGTTCCTTCGTGGACACATCTTTCATTTAATTATCCTAAAGTTTCAATTGTGATGTGCTTTTTCTTTTCTTTTTCTTTTTACCCCCACAGAATAATGCTATATTAAGCGTTGCTCTTAACAAGAGCAAAGTACCTCCTTATATGGTGAAAACGTGACAGAATAAAACTATCTAAAAAAAAAACAAAAAAAAAAACAGCCTTATTGTGCTTTTAAAAACAAAATACATTACACATCATTCTATGTGGCATTGGTAGAGTTGAATTTTTGTAAAAGTGTCTCCAATTTCAAAGTGGGGCTGGGTGATAAATCAATTTAATAAATTCATTAAAATTTACCATTTATTAAGATTTAATTTTTGGAAAATCAGGATTGTGTGTTGCCAATGCTGAATATATGTTTAGGAAAATAGATTGTCAAAGTGTTGTAAAGAGGAAACATTTTACCATAAGACAAGGCACTTTAATTTATTAATTGACTTTTTTTTTTTTAAGATAGTTTGAAGCTACACAAGTGAAGTGAAGCCTTGTTACATGCAGTGGTGGCTGCATGTAGGATTTTCCCCCCATTTCAGGTTGCTGCTGATCTCCGGCAGGTTAAGCAGGCCCAGCTGGTTTCACTCTGCCTCTTGATTAGCAGAGTATAAGGCTAGCTGGGAAACTGATGTTTGGGGCCTCTTGGGCAGCAGGTGTGCTGCAGCTTTATGGTGCTGTGTACGGTTACTGGTTGGTGGCTAGAGATCTTGGTTCTGGTGGTTACTCTCTCCTTTCTTTCCTTTTTAGGTTCCCAGTTTCCCCTTTAAAATTTCTTTGGATTTGGTTTGAACAATAAAACTTTGAACGTTACTCTCCTGGTGTGTCTCTTCATTTTCCCCGGTTTATCCATTGTTACAGCCCCTCTCCAATACCCCTAGACGGTTTTGAGGACGTCACAAGCCTTCAAACCTCATTGTGTAAAACCACTAGCAGCAAACAATTTGTTATATTTTCATTGTTTACAATGGCAGGGCTGCCATCTTGTTTTACAAGCATATTTCGCAGGTTGTATTTAGCTGTACTTTGAATTCAGGTCAACTCCCAGACAAGATGCTTGACATAAAGGCAAGTTTTTAAAATAATTTCTTTTTGGGAAACAAAAAGGAGGGGAAAAAACAATTAATGGGATAATAAAAATAATAGGATAATAAAATCGGCAGTTTGATTTTTAAGCCATATCGCTCAGCCCTATTTAAAAGCCAAATAAATACTCGTTTTCAGTTAATTAATCATGGTGTTATAGGGCTGCAACCATCCCTACCATGATGTCAGCCTCCCGCTTGGCAAATCGCAGATTTGGATCAAGCCAGTACATCAGGGTCTTCACTTGTTCCCAATTGAGGAAGATGAGAAAGACAAGAAAAAGGAAGTAGAGCACACTAAGACCTGCCAAAGACAAGAGAAACTGCGTGAGGATTAAGGCAAGATGTATTCGTACCGGAGGAAAATATTTCTGTAACCTTAAGGACTCACCAAACACCATTCTCCATACTGCTGGGTGAGGCCTTGTAAAGGGTCCTAACAAAGAGGATCGGTCACTTTATCAAGAGTGCTTTACATGAGGTAGATATCAGAGAACGTTTGAAACACAAGGGTAAAATTAATATGAGCTGTAATCGATAATGCACTGATTACCCTGGTAATTGTGAAATTATAGTCTTTTTTGCCATGAATGTTAGAAAAACACCCAAAAAAACAACTTTATTTGACCAACCGACGGTGAATTAAACTAAACTTAAATTCTATATTTTATTGTTAATTAATTATTATACCTCCCATTATTGACATTTTTGCTACTGTGTCTCTACGGTTTGCTGCTGCAATCATATGAATTCCTCTGCAGACAGATAAACAAACAAAGCTTTATTCTATTCTCAGTCTCTTAATTTGATGTAGTTGTAAAAATGCAAATGAAATAAGTAGAAGAGTGGGGAAAAAAAATCCCTACAGGTAGCAAAAGCAGTTGCTGACTAAAGATATTACCAATACTGTGCTTGAATCTTAACAGTCACCACAGTGCTTGTTTTAAAAGAAAAATCAGATAACGCATCACAAGTCTAAACAATGTAAAGCTTGAAAATGCAGTGCTGTTCTTTGGCTCTTACAGACAGTTGTTAAGATAATGTGGAAAACGTATCGAGTCATCCCTCATTTCTTTGTATTTTGGTTCCACGGAGTCACAGTTTTTCACAACAGCTCCTCTGGTTTTCTCAAGATCTGCCTATTTTCAGCTGGTACTTATGGTTTCTTAAGACACTAAACTCTGACCTATGAAAAGACTACAAAAGGCTATTAAACTCAAAGGATAAACAAGCATTATCATTACACAGAAATTGTCCCTAAATCTTTAGCTCGGTATATGGAAAATAAATAAAAAAACTAACAGTCTGACACTTGAGATGGTACAGTGCCAACAACGAGGGGATGAAAACCTGGCCTGCAGTAGATAATCAACTGAAGGCAAGGCAAGTTTATCTATATACCACTTGTCTTTCAGTAGTAGCAAGACAATTCAAAGTGCTGTACATGAACAGAAGAAAAACATTACAGACATAGGAAAAACAAAGGAATAAGTTAAGTAAATCCTTGACTAGACGTCTTTCATACATTAACAAACATACAGAAAGACTTAATTGTTTCTATTAATAAGAAGAAATAAACTAAGTATATTCTTGGGGATTTCTGATTTAAAGTAATTTTGTCCAGCCTTTCCAAAGCCACAACTAGAATACCTTCTTTATTCTTTAATAACTGAAGGAGAATGAATTTATGGGGTTCTGGGTCAGAAAGTTCTGACCCAGAACCGCACCCAGCCGTTGACCGCCTTGTCCTAAGCTAAAAGTGGGACCTTGAACAGACCCTCCTGCTAAAAACAACACTCTTCAGTGTGGAAGTTGTCACTGAGGGGGTAGACGACTCAATGCTTTCAGGATCGGTGAAGTGTTTCAAAAGGATTAGGAGAAAAACAAAGGAAAGGAAGCTGTTTTTCTAACGCAAGAGCTTGTCAACACGTCGCTCAGGAGATGTCAGCAGATTGTCGCCAAAATGCTGCCTTATCCGTTTGATAAGGGAGAATGTGGGAAAACCCACAGTTACGGTTAGGGTCTCTGTCAACCATGATAAATGTTCTTATCGCCAATACAAGATGCTGAGGACAGTCTGAGCTGACAAAAATTGGTAATAGTAGATCAAAGTTTTATGTAAACTAATGAACTGTAGATCACTGAATCTCTAATCTCGTCCTACTCTCTGGTGTTTTAGACCCTTTGTCCTCCATAGTTGCCTTTCAGCAACTTTAGGCACACTTTCTGGACAAAAAGCCTTCCGAGAATGGACAGAAATAGCCTAATGAGACCCTCTACCAGAACAATCGGGCTCATTGGGAGCAAAACTTTCAGAGGTCATTCAAAGTTTATGACTGTTTATTTACATTAACTGCCAGCTGAGACGCTACACCTGTAGCTTACCGTTGGGGAAAGCCAGGACGCTGATGACCAAGAAGAACGAAACAACCACTATTAGACCAACACGGAGGTTGCTGTCTGAGTTTTCGTCGTCCCTGTCAAAATAAGAAACGGAAGGTTGAAACATAAACAGCAGAAGGCGACCGCGAAAGCGTAAAACACGGGCGCAGTTTACCTGGTGAAGGCAAAGTACATCAGACTGAGCACGGTCGCTGTCAGAAGGGTGATGGTGTGCGGCTTGTAGAAGAAGTCAAGGCAGATGTCCTCAACTTGTTGATCATTTATCATTCGGAAATGCAGCTTGTTGGTATCTTCGCTCCTCGGTGGGCGAAGAGCCGCCGCGGAAGCCATGTTACTGCCTTGCTGTGATTTTGCAGTCTAAAAAGTCGGACGAAAACTGAGGCGCAGACTTCAGGAACAAACTCCTGATCCGACCAGTCGTCAGTCAGGAACCTTGAGGGCGGACTGAACCACTTCATCACTGAGAGGGGTGTTCAACCGGCGATGCGAGCGTTGTTGTACCCACGAAAACCAAAAAAAAGAAACATTTTAGGAGTTAATATTTACTATAATATATTCTCAAATGGATAAAAAGCAAATAAGAGACTATATGTTATTTTTAAAACATGTATTGATCAGTCGTCCAACCACACCGTTGTGGAACATTCCAGAATGGGACGTTTAGGTGCAGCTCTTCCGTTAACGTCCACGTGAAAACACTTGGCATTGCTTAAGGTTACGAACGCTGGTTAAATGTAAGAGAGAAGATGGTTTGAAACAGAAAGGTGAGTGCTGGGAATGTCCCACTAAAGTGTTTCCGCCTTGGCTTGTTGTCTGAATTTGGAAGGTTGCTGTTGAGCTAGCAAGGTGATGCAAACCAGCTTCCCAGAGGACATTATCAGACGCATGAAATGTTCTCTTTTTTTATTTAGGTAGCATTTAACATGTCCTTAAATGGCTACATCATACCGTAAATTGGAAGAATTTGTATCTTTAAACTTTGTTTAGTCTTTAATTGCGTTTAATTGTATTATTCGACTACTACTAGACTTCAGATTCTTCCGATCTGAAGTCTGGATTTTCGAGTTCCAACTGCAACTGCCTGAAGTGTTAAAAGCTTGATATAAAATGTTTTCTTTTTTTGTTCAAAACTCCTTGCTTTTTTATCACAACTTCTTTTAATGTCTTTCAGCGTGACCATGTCTTCAGCCTGTGCAGTGTTGTGCCTGCGATGCAGGTGGCTTCTCTCCCCAAAGAGTAGCACTCGTCTGTACAATGTTCAAGTTCAACGTAGTATGAAGGTGGACAAATCTGCCAGAGTCGGTAACGGATTCTCATCCAGAGGAAATCACACTGCAACCCTCACAGGACTGAGCTGGAAACGACAAACATCCTACCACCACGATTTCACAACGAAATATCTGACCACCGAGGCAAAGGAAAGCATTGATGACTTGTCCAGAACTGACGCCACTGAAAACAAACCTGCTCTGATGCCAACAGTAGATGCCTTTCCGCTGGGCAAAAGCCAGATGCCTCCTGGTATGTGTTTATTTTCTGTTGTTGACTTTGAGATGAAATAACCACTCTGAGAGTTCTGAATTGTGTCTTTCTCTTTTTGTTTTCCTCACGAAGACGACTTGGATGCTGATGACGAATGTTCAGCATTGGAGGAAATCAGTGAAGAAGAAGCTTTTGGCATTTCTATACCTCCTTCTATTCCTCCAGCCTCAACCTCTCTTCAACACTATGTTGACAAGTCGGAGACGCTTACAAAGCTGGTCCAGCTTGGTAAACACACCACAAAGACCCCCCCCCCCCTTTAATACAAGGCTAACATTAAAACCGGGCTAAAACCATGAAGGTAAAGTTTAATCAATCTCCTCTCGTTTCAGGAGTAAGTTTGTGGAAGCTGGAGCGAAGGCCCAATGTTGGCTCCATGCTACTTAGGCTGGACTTCAACAGAGACGTAGCACCTCGCCTGTTGTTCCTGAAGGAGATTGGAGTGGACGACTCCCGCTTGGGCTACATCATCTCTCACAACCCATTCATTCTCTCTGAGAATTTGGAAAACCTGCAGGCCAGGTAAAGATGTTCACACCCCTTAAACCTTTTCACTTTTTTCATGTTCCAACCTCAAACTTCATTTTATTGAGATTTTATGTGCCATATCAGCACAACGTGGTGCATAACTGTGAAGTTGAAGGAAAACTAAAAAATGGTTTTCTATTTTCTTAAATCTTAAATATGAGGAGTGTGGTGTGCATTTGTGTGCAGTCTTTTTGAGTCAATACTTTGTAGAACCAGCTTTTATTAAAAAAATTATAGCTGTATTTCTTTTTTTTTACCACATTTGCACACTGAGATTATTTTTGCCTTGTATTCTTTGTAAAATGGAGGGCATCTGAAAAAAATGTTTAAGTCTTGCCTCAGATTCTAAATTATATTATATATAAGTTTAAGCCTTCCAAAGTCAACTACAGGCATATATATGATGAAAAATTGCTTTGTGGAGTATTCACCTGCTATCAGATAGTTGAAATAGTTGCAGGCAGCATGGTATCAATAAGAAGTAGTTGCTGTTGCTATGCAGATTAGGGGCTAAAAGAGCCTTCGTCGTGTCAACTTTGAGAAGAAATGATCATGCTCTGCCTCACATCACCGCTTGCTGATCGGAGAAATTGTGCGTTGTTTACTGGGCGGGCGGGCGGGCGGGGGGTGCGGTCAAGGTAGGTACTTCCTGGACGGACGGACGGGTAATGACTGCTCGGTTTCCAGGACAGGGAGGGGCTGCTCGTCAGAGAGCAGAGCCCCATCCATTAATAATAGCTCCTGGCTCCTGTTCCGTAATCTTTCACGGGGTCAATGGTGAGAACTCTATTGTGGGGAGGAAAGGAGCTTTGGACTGCTGTGCTGATTTCAGGCAATCTTTAACTCCGACATCTTTACGTGACAGAAACACACATGGATGATGCGAGTCAAATCTGCGCCTACAGTCTTCTAAATATGAACTACAAATCGCTCTCTTCTCTCCGGACCTTTTCGTTGAGGGGGCTGTGGTTACGTGTCATGTCACGCAAAGGATTGTGGGACGTCGCAGCGTTCCTAGGCAAAACTAGTTGCCTAGGAACCTGTTCAAAAAATAGCACAACCCTCCAGTGAGCTGCATTTAAATTGCTATTTTATTTAGTTGCTCTTCCTTTTTAATCATACTTGTATTTACATAGATTTAAAAATGAAAAAAAGCATTAAAAACATATTTATATATATATCATAAAGTTAAGGTGAGCTTGGACTCTTGTACAGGTAGCCCTTCGTATGACACCGTACTGATGAAATAGCTCTCAGTTTCAAAATGGTTGGTGATCTAAACCATTCGATTGTAGCTTTTCCTGTTTGTTTAGGTTGTTATTCTGCTGGAAGGTGAACATCTGACCCACTGTAACAAGTTTTATTTTCTTTGCATTTTGCATCCAGGCCAGACCTGAGTTTTGGTTTTCCACATTTTGAGTGTGTCCCCAACATGACCTGCTAACAAGATTTCTTATGGCTTTCTATCAAAAGTGGCTTTTTCTTGCCACTCCTTCATACAGGCTAGTTTTGTGGATTGAATTCATAGTAGGTGTCCTATCAATAGATTCCCTCGTCTGAGCTGTTGACCTGTAGAGCTCTTCCATGGCTGCTTCTCTGATAATTAACTCCTTTCCAGGTCCACCAGTTTAGGTGTTTTGTTGTCCATAATCTTTCCATTTTTCGGATTATTAATTGTGATCTTCAAAGCTTTGCATGTTGTTTTCTAACATAACCCTGCCTGACACAAATTACACTCAGGTGGGCTTTGTTTTCCAGTTGGGTGACTTCTGCAGGCAACTTTCACTGGATTTTATTTAGGGTTATCGAGTGATGTGGGCTTATTGCAGATGCAACTCACACTTTCTTGATCCTATTTTGCAAAGGATCAAAAAGCCTTGCATCATATTTCTTCTATGTAATAAATATGAACTGCTTTGTGCTGGTGGGTCACATAAAGGCCCAATGATGCACATTTGAGTCAGTCATTGTAACGTTAGATAATATGGAGAACCTAAAGGAATATGACTACTTGTACAAAGCATTTTTATATTATACTTGTTGTCATTTCCTCTTCCAAATTGTCTATACTTATGCTTTTTTTCTCATTAACCAAGGGTGAACTATCTAAAGTCAAGGAAGTTCAGTTCAGAAACTGTTGCATCTATGGTCTCCAGAGCTCCATATCTGCTTAACTTCAGCGTGAAGAGGCTGGACAACAGACTGGGCTTTTATCAGCAGCAGCTGAAACTCAGCTCTGCCAATGTATGTTATGGGAGGTCAAACTTTTTGAAATAACCTGTTATTTCTTTATTTTTAATGTACAAGCGGTAAACACTAATTTTATATCTCTCTGCAGACACGGAATATTGTTGCTCGTCTCCCCAGATTATTGTGCGGCAGCTTGGAGCCTGTGAAAGAAAATTTGAAGGTATCGAGTCGGAGCATCAAATGGGGAACAAAAACATATCTTGAGTTCTGTGGTTGTTAAGCGAAACCCTCTGGTTTTTTGTAAATGTGTTCTACAGGTGTGTGAAATTGAGCTTGGCTTTAAGGAAAATGAGATCCAGCACATAGTTGTTGCTGTCCCTAAGGTGTTGACGGCCAATAAAAAGAAGCTAACCCAGATCTTTGACTTCCTTCACAACACCATGAAGGTTCCTCACTACCTGATCACAAAGTTTCCACAGGTAGGTGGCCTTGGTCTTTTTATTATTGTTTTTTTTTTTTTTTATTGAAGTGTTTTAGCTGTTTTTTGCTCATTTTTGACTCATTTTGGTCCAGATCCAGAATGTGATTGCCACATTTCATCATCTCTTAGGTCCTCAACACAAAGTTCTTGCGTCTCAAAGAGCGCCACCTGTTCCTCGAGTATCTTGGAAAAGCTCAGTATGACCCAAACCTGCCTGGCTACGTCTCCCTGGACCGCCTGGTGTCCCTGCCAGATGAGATGTTTTGTGGGGAGCTGGCTTCGGCCACACTGGAAGATTTTGATTTGTTCCAAAAGACACTTTGATTCATCTTGATCGGACGTTTAAAGTGACTTGTCCTCAAAATTACAAATTACACTGAAAACATGCAGTGGATTCAGGCACATGTATGGATGAAAGATGTTTTATCAATATCTTTATAAAACAAAATGATGCATGTCAACCTCTGTTAAAATTACCATATTTTACCCACAACAGGTTATAACTGATGTATGTACAGTTATGTATCTGCAGTTTGAATGTATAAATTTATGTACATAAAAGGATTTGTACTGAACATATTTAAATGTAACCTTTAACTTTTTTTCTCGTGTATAGTTCTGTTTCAATCCTGTTTTATTTAATTCTATACATCTCATTCTACTACACATTTTAACTGTTTAAAATCACCTTTGAAGTTGGCATTTCTCGATATCAGTAAAGGTAAAGTATGTTGATGCTTGATCTCTGAGTTCTGTACTTTATCAAAACCCTAATCTTTCTTTTTGATTTTGTTTCTAAACGATCAGCTTTAGAATTGGGATTTTGCGACCTTTACGCTCCAAAGAGAAAACTTTACCTCTTCTCTCTGCAAAAATTCTTGGTGCCATAGAAACCTTGCTCTTTAAAGACGTATTAGGATTGCAGAGGTTTTGAATACCTCAAAATCGAGTATTTCCATAGGTGTGCATGACTCCACATTCCGGTTGTTGATCTGTGAAGGAATTTTGTCATTGTAAAATTGTTTTTTGGTAGATTTACCACTGAGTGACTTCACCAAAAAATGCAGGGATGTTTATTTTAAAAATGTTCTTGTAAAAAGTAGACAGGCCTCCTGCAGCCACTCCTATTAAAATGCCTGGTAAACTTTACTTCTGGTGGAAATATGTGTGCGAGTAGATGTCAAAACCCACCTCTTGCTCCTGTGTACATATAAACACTTGTTGTGAAAACACAGTTAAGCCACCCTTTCCTACTGGCCGTTTGAATAAAAACTCCACTGGAGGTCCTTGTTACTTCTGGTAAAAGCTACAGAAATCCCCATTTGCAGATCCCTGCTTTAGGATGTGGTAATGCAGCGTTCATAGGATGCGAATCTGAACTGCGTGTGAACTCATACTTGTGACTGTCATAACAGTAATTGTTGCTGTTTCTGAGCATTTTTTTCTTATCTAGTCAAATTTTGTTACAAAGACTTGGGAAAATTAATGGGGCATCTCCTGTTTGCAACAGTTGACATTGAAATTAAATTACTGGTAATTATTTTCTTTGATTAAAATACGACAGTTTGTTGTAGTGAAATCCCAGATAAAATGTAAATCTGTTTTATTTTTAGGAGCACAATGTAAGATTCTAATTGTTCTTGACGTGTATCTAACACATCAGTAAAAAGCTACAAACATTGAGAAAAATGATAAATGACCGGTACCGTATAGCACTTTACATTCAGCCATCACCCATTCACTGCCATACAATGAACACCACCGGGGACTCTGACCACCATCACTATTATTTAATCGCCCGTTGTGCTGTATTTTACCCACAACAGACCGCGATCGCTCTCACTAATTAAACTCGGCTAAAATATTTATTCCTAGAAGTAGTGGTTAAAAAAAAAAAAAGAAAATAGTTCCTTGGTGGACACCAGAATGTTCAACAGCAATTAAACAACGGAATAAGGCTTTTAAAACACTTTAAGAAAACCATTTGCTTCCAAAATCTAATTAATTATAAAAGGAAAGAGGCAAGTTAGAAAAACTATAAGAAATGCTAAAAGGGATTATTGGAGGAAATATTGTGAGTCTTTGGGGAAATATACTGCTTTAGATAGGGTTTGGAATACTTTTAGAAAAATGTCAGGAAGTTCAAAAGAATATTTTTTCCCAGTAATAAAAGATAATGGAAATATTATAGTAGACAATAAAAGTAAAGCTGAGTTATTAGTTAAAGGTTTTGCAAAGGTACATAGTACAGAGAATCTAAATAACAAAGAAAAAAGAGGCTGTGAAATGACATTGGAGAAATATTGAATTGGTCCATTATGATGAAGATTGTGAGGATTTTATTAATATGAAGTTTTCTTTGTTAGAATTAAATAAAGCATTGAAGAATTCCAGTAAATCTACTCCTGGGAATGATCAAATTAGTTATAGTATGTTAAATAATCTTAGTGATGTGAGTAAAGAAATATATAATTATACAATAATGTGTGGAAGGAAGGGATATTACCTGATAAATGAAAAGAAGCCATTATTATACCCATTTGTAAACCCGGTAAAGATGCTAATTCAGCTGAAAGTTATAGACCAATAGCTCTAACATCATGTATAAGTAAAATTATGGAAAAAATGGTAACAGATTCGTTTATTTTTTAGAATCTAAAGGAAAGGTTAAGTCTTATCAATTTGGATTTAGAAAAGGCAGAATTACAATAGACCCTGCATTATGTCTGGAACATGAAATTAGACGGGCTCAGCTTAATAAGGAGAGTGTTATAGCAGTCTTCCTGGATGTGGAAAAGTCTTATATGTTATGGAAAGAAGGGTCGTTGATTAAAATAAAACAAATAGGTATAAGAGGTAAAATGTATAGATGGATAAAAGGTTTTTTAACTGAAAGAAGTATTAGAGTAAAAATAGGTGGGGAAAAAAGTTCAAAATATCAAGTTGAAAATGGTACTCCCCAAGGTAGTATAGTAAGTCCTATGTTATTTAGTATAATGATTAATGATATTTTTAGTAGTATAGATAAATCTTTTGGTGTCTCATTGTTTGCAGATGATGGTATTATTTGGAAGAGGGGGAAAAATATAGAGTTTGTAAATAGGAAACAAGAAGCATTACAGAGCGTAGAAGCTTGGGCTTTAGAATGGGGTTTTAGATTCTCAGCATCTAAGTCTAAATTTGTTATTTTTACAAATAGGAAATTAAATATTAATGTAAATCTCAAATTATATGGGGATGTTGTAGAAAGGATAGATCAAATTAAATATTTGGGTATCTGGTTTGATAAAAAAACTTACATGGAAGATACATATAGATAAAATAGTTGAAAAAAGTAAAAGAATTTTAAATATAATAAGATGTTTGAGAGGAAAAGGTTGGGGAGCAGATAGGAAAGCATTAAAAACAGTATATATTGGACTAATTAGATACATTTTTGATTATGGTTGTATATTATACAGTTCAGCTTCAAGTAGTTTATTAAAGAAAATAGAGTACAATATCAGGCATTAAGACTTTGTTGTGGAGCGATGAAAACTACTTCAGTTTCAGCTCTACAAGTGGAGATGTCACTGGAGCTCAGGAGAGAACACCTAGCCATAAATTACTGGATAAATATTAAAGGACATATCCTCCGTATATTACGCTGCAACCTTGTCAAAAAAAAGAAGAAACAAATTAATAGTTTGGATGGACAATTATAAATAAAGTAAAAGATGTAGGAATAGATAACTTTGTAATCAGTCCTGTTGTTGTTATTCCTGCTATTCCATCATGGATCTTTGGACAGGCTGAAGTTGATTTAAGCTTATTGAGAAAAGGGAGGTGGAAAGTTATATAAAAAAAGAATATTCAGAATATATACAAATTTATACAGATGCTTCTAAAACGTTAAATGATAAAGTAGGTATAGCATTTTTAATCCCCGATTTAAATATTATAAGAAATAAAAGAATAACAGATAAATTGGCAGTGTATACAAGTGAATTAATGGCTATCTTAATGGCTTTATAATGGATTGAGGAAACAAGAGAGAGGGAGGTTTTAATTTGTTCAGATTCAAGTAGTGCATTAATAAGTATTCTAGAGTTTAATTCAGAATCAAGGCAAGATATTATATTGGATGTTTTTCACTCAATTTTTAGGATTAGAAATGGTGGTTCTCATGTTAAATTAATTTGGATTCCTGCTTATATTGGTGTTATAGGTAATGAGTTGGCTGATAGTTTTGCTAAGAGTGCTGTAAAAAAGGATCTTGTTGATTTAAATATTAAAATAAGTAAAAATTAGATTAAGAATATTATTAAAATGTATTTCAAGAAGAAATGGCAAGAACAGTGGATAAAGGAGGGAATGCTAGGTTTTATTATAGTATTCAAAAAAAGGTTGGAGAATTAAGAAAATGTAGTAGAATTAAAAAAGAAGAAGACATTATATCTAGGATAAGATTCGGACATACAGGATTAAATAGAACTCTTAAAATAATTAATAAGCATAATACAGGGTGTTGTAATTGTGGGAAATTAGAAACAGTCCAACATGTTTTTTTAGACTGTAATAAATATGCTCAGGAAAGAGAGATATTGCGTAGAGAGTTAGGCAGGAATAAAAATAAATTAAATATAAGGGAATTGTTTCAGAGATCATCTGGGGATGTAGTTTTTGGGAGCATTTTTAGTTTTCTAAGAAGAACGGGTATTTTGGGGAGAATATAATAGATTGTCTGATCCATACTCCATTCTGGAAGGTGGCGGTAATGCACCTATAAGTTGTTTGCCAACCGCCATTAAAAAAAAAAAAGAAGAAGAAGAAGAAGGTCGCTCTCACTGGTAAACATGGCGTCCAGGGCACCGGGTAAGTGAACATCGCTTCTTCTTATTAATGACAGTTCCATACCGCTGAATGTCTTGACATATGCATGTTAAAGGAAACACATTACACTGACAAACGCTGCCTTGTGTAATTGTACGTCCTGGGCCTCAAAACGGGTTTCTTGGGCCTCTACTTTGTGTGTGTCCTTTAACGTCCCCTTGCTAACTGATGCTAACAGGTCGGCTAGCGATAGCTTAGCATTCACCCGTCTGGGCCAAACATCAAAAAACGTATTTATTTAATCCATTGTTAGGCGTATTTTTTACACATTGCTTAACAAATAAGTTTATTGGTGACTTGAAATGATTTGTTTATTGCGTGCAATCTTTTAATAAGTTAATATCTAGTGCCGGCTAACCTACATTGTGTTATCCTGTTTCATTACACGGCTAGAAGTCAGGTAGTTAAACTTTGAAGGAGTCAAGAGGGAACTTATGACGTTGCGTTGCCATATATTTTAAGTGCTTTATCCCATCCGCTCTTTGTTTTTAAAATGTCTCTCTCCCCATTGGTAGAATAAATACGAGTTATTTGTCAAATTATTCGGATAAAAATGTTCTTTGTTATAAAAAAGTAACAACATTTTGTCCTATCAGAAAAGGTTGCTCAAAATAAAACAAACATTTTTACCCACCTTTTAGAAAATCTACTACTGTCAAAGAAAATAAATAAATAAATAGACCTACTGTGCTAAAACGGCAGCTGCAGACTCGCTGATGGCAACATGCTTACATTTAGATTTGATTTTCCCTTGTTATGTCTTGTTTTCATATATTTGCTGCCTCTGACTGAGTTGGTGTGTCTTCTTCCTTCATGTTTCAGTTGCGACGGGCAGGCTCATGCTTGGTATCCGCAAATGGTATTACAATTTATGTGGCTTCAACAAGCTTGGTAAGACGACTCAAATTTATTATGAAGTCCATCTTTAAAACACAGGTTAATGTTTATAATGGGACCCTACAAATGAGACTGTCATACAGCTAAACACGAATAAACTGGCACTCCTTGTTGTATTGTTACAAGATAACTAGAAGGAAAATAAATCATCTATAAAAGATATTTAATATAGAAAATAAATACCTCATTTTGTCTGTTAATGGGGAAGTGTGTGTGTGTGACAGTGGCAGAAACATGTAATACATGTTTCAATAGATAGAAACAAGGTAGAAGAAATGAACAGTTTAGAATTACAACTGTCCCTGTCTGTATCATTACTTTGATTTTGTTTTTTAGCACAGATATTTGAGAACATGTTAAATCTCTAAATTAGTTGGTACTCGAATAAATGTAAAAAAAAAAAAAAAGGGTTGTTTAAGTGAAATTTTATTTTAGATAGAACAAAAACATAATAATGTGAGGAGCTAAAGACATGTTCCCCCCTCAAGAGAAGATGGTTTGTTGTGGATTTATCCTTTGCAAATATGCGCACACGAGGCGCTGGGTGAGAAGGGGAGAAGAGGGGCGGTGTTGCAGCTGGAGGTAGAGAGAGGCGTGGCTTGTCACACATCTTGGCTGCATCCGACCACCCTTATTGAGTGAGGACTCTATAGCCAAAGTAGAAATGAGTCAGCGGTTGCCATGATAAGTGCTGTCTGATTAGTGCAGTCAGCAAGGAGGTAGGAGAAGGAGCCTGTGCTTCCTTGCACGGCTAATTTAGTTTAGGAGTCTCACGACGTCCCTTACCTGCTATAATGAATCCCACAATCCTTTGCATGCCATGATGTATGAGTAGGGCTAGGTATCGATTCTGATTCTCAAGATTCAGAAGCGATTCTTTTCGATCCGATCTCAAATTGAATGGCTGATAGTAAAAACATTTTTTAGCTGTTACCTGAAATTCATGACTGTGTAGTTATGCAACATATTGATACTAGTGTCATATTAACATTCATCAGCAAATTGTTTTTTTTTTTAACGCAGCCCTGTGAATATCTTTTTCTTTCAGCTGGTATATAGTTTTCATTTTTTTTACCTACTTTGTCATTTGAATCTATTTCTTAAGAGATTTTAGTAAATAAAAACAGACTTTTGTAGTTTTCAAAATCTGAAGTGATAAAACATTTATGTGCAACATTGAATTTTCAGAATCTGATTGGTTTTTGTTGCAGGTTTAATGCGGGATGACACAATATATGAAGACACAGATGTGAAGGAGGCCCTGAAGAGGCTTCCAGAGAACGTTTATAACGACAGGACCTTCAGGATCAAGAGAGCCCTGGACCTCTCAATGAAGCAGCAGGTCCTCCCCAAAGACCAGTGGACAAAATACGAAGAGGTAAGTCTTCAACAGTCAAATCTATTTCTGTAGAAGGTGGTTTATGGGAAAGTATCAGGGATCAAGAGTTTTGTATGTTTGCCTTCCATATGTAATCTTTCAGGATAAAGTACAGAATTGCAGCACAGTAGAAGTAAAATAAACTTTTAAAAGTATTTGACATCACCTTGTCAACAGCTACCATATTTGTTCATGGGTTCATTTATTTTTATAATCTTTTTTTTTTCTTCTTCTTTTGTCAGGATTTCAATTATCTTACACCATACCTGGAGGAGGTGGTCCGTGAGAGGAAAGAAAGGGAGGAATGGATGAAGAAGTAGCACTTCCTTATTACGGTTGTTCATCTTATGTGGTTGGTGCATGATTGTCCCCTGGTGTAATATGTAAAGTTTTAGAATGAAATTTAACCTATGTTAAAACGATACTCAATAAAGAAATGTACATTGACATTTTAAATGACTGAAGTATCTGATTTGTTTTTTATTCTTTAGAGTTGAATTATTGGCATGACTGTAAGACACATTTATGCAATTCAAGATTAGCTAAACTTAACATATTTCAGATTTTCAATAGTCTCAAACAATAATTTACACTCCTACAAAAACAGTTTTTAGTAATAGACTAACACAAAGTGGGGCATTTAATTGTGAGGTTGAAACGATGCATGTTTAAAAAAAGAAAAGATAATCACAAACCAAAATCTGAAGTCTGAGATGTTTTTGTATTCATCCCCCCCCCGAAACAACAAGATGTTGTAGAAGAGCAGTCTTCAACTCAAGTCCCTGGTCCAACACGCCTGAATCAAATGGCTGAATTACCTCAGTCTGCAGTTCTCCTAACTCCTAAGTCCTGCTAATGACCTGATTATTTGACTCTGGTGCCTTGAAGCAGAGATGCATATAAAATTACAACACATTGAGATATGCATATTGAGCAAGACAAAATGTGACAAATTTAAGGATGTGAATACTTTTCCAGGGCTCTGTAGCTTGGTCATTTTGTTTCTGAAATCTAGAGCATAACTTAAAACGAGGCAAGGTTACATTTCACTTTATTGGGACGGACGTATAGCTAGATTTCGAACAGCCTAAAAAAAACATGGATCCATGTACAGAATTAATAATTCACTAAATTCTAAAGATGTGCTCCAATTAGATTTGTCCAAAACGTGAGACAAAGTCCGTTTGTTGCTCACGAGGAGTTCTCATCGCCTCTCTGGCCCTGTGATCTCCTGGCGTCCACGTCTGTTAATGTGCCTATCAGATTCCCCACCACGCTGTTGAGAGATTTTAGCATCGACACCCCGAGTTCATTGCTGGTTTCGTTAATGTCCGGATCGTAGGCGCCCTGGAGGGGCGTGCACACCTCCACTCCTCCTCTGCCGGCTCGCTCCAAGATGCCCAAAAGCTGACCCCTGGTCTGCTGGAACAAGTCTCTGTTGTAGTCCAGCAACACTGCTTCTTCCAGAGGATAGGCGACGTCTTCAGAGTAGCATTCGCGGGGCGCGGGTACCTCTATGTACCTGAGTTTGGGAAACCCTGTCGTCAGCGTGGAGAACAACCTCCTCAGTGCGACGGCGCCGAGAGGGTTTCCCAGAAGTTTTAACTCCTCCAGTGCCTGGCAAGGAGCCAGCGCATTGGTGAAGGTGGTTAGGTGTTCATCCTCTATGTCGCACTCCTCCAGGATGAGGGTCGTCAGCGTGGCGGCGCAGCGACTCAGGAGTTTGTGGAATGACACGGAAAAAGTCCCGAAGACGTCGTGTCCGCTGAGGTCGAGGTGGACCAGGGCCTCGCTGTGCAGACTGTTAGCCAGGTAGGTCATGTCCACGCGGTTCAGGCAGCAGTTGGCCAGCTCCAGGCACTTCAGCGGCGTGTTGAGGGGGCTGGGGAAGGTAGACGAAGACGTCATTTACACATGATGTAGAAACCTTTGTATCTACCAAACCTATATCTTATATTTAGTTTTACATAAAATCAGAATTTCTTTAGTTTTTATGTGATCAGCAGGTCTGTTGGTTCAGATTAAAATAAAAAAGAAATACAGCTTTTTGCAAAAGTATTTAATGCCACTTGACAATACTTTTTGACGTTTGGCCAAGTTGCATCCGCAAACCTCAATGTGACCCAACCCAAAGTACTGCATAGGCAAGTTTTTAATCATTTCAGTCTTTGGACAAATAAAATCGGCACAAGAAGTGTTGAGTCAGTACTTTTGTAGAACCACCTCTTACTGCAGATCTTAGGGTCTTTACTGGCTTTGCACATCTGGAGACCGACAATTTCTTCCAGTTCCTTACAAAATGGATCAAGGTCGCCCAACTGTTTATGGAGGCTCCATCCAGTCTAGAGGCTGTCCTCGTCGATAGCTCTGTCTTCCCATCAACTCTGACTAACTTCCTGTCCCTGCTGAAGAAGAGCATCCCTAGAACATGATGCAGCCTCCACTGTGTTTCAGTGTGGACAGTGCATCCATGTTGATGTGCAGTGCAGTGTGCCCCCCCCCCCCCCCCACACACACCAAATAGTTGTTTGCATGTAGGTTAAACAAAAGTTTTGATCCAATCTAACAAGTGTACCTTTTTACCCTCTACATGGCTTGTGGCAGAATTTAAACTGGACCTCTTTAAAGACCAGTGACCTTAATTGACAGTAATTGGACAGGAAATGGGCATTAAGAGAAGTTAATGCTGCAAAGTTCTCACCGTTGGGAATCAAACCAACGATGGCTTGATTAAGGCCCAATAACCTCTGTATATATGGGTTTCCTGCCTTACCCCTACGCCATGCTCCGCACCTTGACTGGACTTGAAATGCCTTTCTTTTAATAATGACAACAATTATTTGTCATCAGAGCTGTGGGTCACTGTAGCTCCTCCAGTTATTACGGCTCTATTGGCTGATCAATGCTCTCCTGGATCGGCTTCTCGGTTTAGTTGGACGGCCAGTTCTTGGTGGGTTTGCGGTCGTGCAAGATGTTTCCTCTATTCCCTGGTGACGGATTACTCAGCGCTCCATGAGATGCTCAAAGATTGGAATAAAGCTCTAACTGAAGCTTTCTCCAGCTTGGTGCTGTTTCATCACCAGTGTTCTCTAACAAACCCCCGAAGCCTCCACAGGACAGCTTTTCTTATTCCCGGGAATAAATTACCCACAGTTTCACTCCATTTACTGAGTAGGTGACTTCTGGAGTTTACTTTGTGTTGGCCTTTCACATAGCATCCCAAATAAAAACCTAGAATTGTGCAATGAGGTGATAAAACGTGAAGAGGCTCAAGGGGTGTTAATACTTTCGCAAGGCTCTGCCCCTGCCTGACCTGCAGCTCTATGTCCTCACTGGCATGGTGTCGGCAATTTTAACAGCCTTGAAAGCTGCCAAGGTTTTTGAATATCAGAGCTATTATAAGAGATGCATACCTTGTTTAAACACAAACGCAAACCTTAGGTGACCTCGTTGGCCGTTCAGCTGTCTGACTACTGAAGTACTCACTATAGCAGCCTGCGAAGATGTCCGGTAAGAGTCGAGAACCCAACGTAAAGCTCAGTCAGGTTGCCAAGTTGTGCCAGCAGGCCGCCAATGGTTGCCAGGAGGTCGTCGTCATCGGCGCCCAGCCTCCTAACGTCCAGCGCCCCCGCTGGCAGCGTCAGAGACTGCAGCTTGGGGAACTTCACCCTGGACAGCAACACCTCCAGGTGCGGGGCCTCCAGGGGAACATTGTGGACCACCTCCAGCTTTGTCATGGACTCGGGCCCTGCCAGGCGAAGAACGTAGAACAGCTGCTTGAGAGCGAGGGAGTCGGCTCTAAAGCTCACAAAGCGAACCTTCAGGGGGCAGTAGCGGAGTAGCAGGAAGGCCTGAGCAACCAGATCGTAGTTCCGGGCGGTCACGAATCCATTCAGGAGGACGTTGACAGACGTTTCAAGCGCAGATGGGTTCAGATCGCTCGCCTGCATGGCCTCTATGGTCTCAAAGCACATTTGAGTCAGGAGTTGGGTCCGAGTCCATCGTCCCATGGTGGACTGGCATGGACAGGCTTGGTGTTCAACGTCTTTGAGGGCAGTCAGGTCCACCACGTGCAATCTCTTGGCATACGTTCTTGGAGGAGACAGCACATAGTCCTGTAGGAGAAAACCATCACCTTCAAAGTCACTGTAGGCAAACATTAGCCTAGATAAATATACACAAGCACAAAGATCCAAGCCAACTTGGGGTTTACCTTTAGGCCGGTCAGAACTGCGTGTAGGCAAGTCCGGCAGGTGCAGGAGGTCAGGTCCAGCTCACAGTCAGAGGACCGTCCCAGGAGTCTCTGTATAATGAGGTCTGGAAGAGGCCATGTCCTGACCAAAGCTTGCAGCAGCTCAGCCTGCTCATGCAGGAAGCAGGCCTTGAAGAGAAGCGGATAGAGGTTAAAAGACACACAGTTTAGGTTCCCCAAAGCCACTGACCCGGTCTGGATGAAGCCCTCAGCTGCAAGGAACCGCAGGGACTTCATGTTCTCCAAGTTTAGATGCCAGGAAGGAGAAGAAACAAGATGTTGCTGTTTGCTTCTGTTCGTCTGCAGCTGCTGCTTTTTTATATTCAGCCTTTAGTGTGGTTATTTATCCAGAACTGGGCTCGCTGTGGTTCAGGCAGAAGCAATGTGTGGGTTTGGGGGGGGGGGGGGGGTCTTGTGATGGGTAAGAGCGTTGAGGTTATTAATAGGAACAGCTGTCTCATGTTCTTCGTCAGGGCACCATGCCTGACTTTCAGCAGAGAGAGAAGTGGAAACAACCTTTGAACACTGCTGGAAAGAATGTCACCACTAACTAAAAATCACTTGTAAGGCTGCAGCTATTGATTATTTTAGTACTCGATTAATGTATCGATTATTTTCGATTGCTCGAAAGAGATACTTTGAGTAAATTAACATGCCTCACTAAAGTGTTTTGAAGTTTAAAAACAAACTTATTGCACATTTTAAATGCCTTGTAAGTGGCAAAAACATGAAAAAACTTAATTCAGTGCTCACAACATGACAATTTAATTAAGGACTTCATGGTTAAATTTCCATTTTTAATAGTTTTTTAAATTGTATTTTTTTGCTGAATTTCAACCAGCTGAAGCTAAAACTATGACATTTGAACAGTTTTTGATTAACTGGGATTAAGTGGGTTGTTCATTGAGCAACATAGTCCTTAAAAACTCATTTTGGCCTTACTCTCTCAGATCTGGAGCTAATGTTTATATTATGTTCATTTTGTGTACTTCATTTTCACCTTCTAGATAATTTCATGTTATTTAGCTTCCATGTTTATTTGTAACTTTATCCATCATGTATTCTTAATGCTCATGGGAGCCTTGGTGTGCTCATGCTCTCACATTTCTTCTTCTTTCCTTTAGAAGTTAATTGTGATTTGGCGGGGTTTTTACTGAGAAAAATAAAATGATTTCAAATACTAAAACTTTCTCGAAAAGAGGAAATATGAGGTACGACTCCATCTCTGATATGACGTTAAACTGTAACAGAACTTTTTTTATGATAACATACTCACAAAGTGATATGATCTTAAAAAAAACAAACGTCACCATGTTAGAAAAGATATCTAATGGTATAATGACCACAATATCAAAAGTAATATATTATTTGGCACCATCTAACTTCCGCACTGTTTTCTAAATTATAAAATTTTTTTTTTTTTAAATGATAAATTCTGATTATACTGGGGAATCTTAAGGCACCCTCCAGCCACATTGAATCCACGGTCCTGACAGCATGATCCATGTTTTGTGACCATAGATAAGGATTAGAACCCATTTTCTTTTTGGTTCAGCTCTTTGTTTACTATCTGAGCAGTGCACTCATCACCAATAAGGCCATTTCCTGACCTCCCGCCCCCCACCCCTGAAAATGCCTCAGTGAGGAGATAATACATTAATTAATTTCAAGATGTACAGGTTTTCTGTTTTGTAAAAGCAAAAGGAACACCAGTGCTACAAGTTTTTTTTATTGTCAAATACAAAAGTATGAATCCAATGTTTCCACTGTGTGAACGTTTTCCTTAAAATGTGGTTACAAATGGTTTGTCTTGAAGACAACCCATGAGATTGCAACTTGCCTTTAAACTGAAATAAGTCTGTTTTCTCTATAATACACATTATGTACATTCACCTGTTTCAAAGCAACAGAATAAGTCCATATAACAGAAAAGTCCCATTAACTTGCGCTGCTGGCAGACTCTTTGGCACCCAGCGCTGGTGTAGGTCCTATGTGGGTCCAGATGAAGCCTTTTTCCGGACATAGAGGGATGGTAGGGAACGGAGAGCTGAGTGACTTGAAATATTCAGAAGGGGCGTGGCACACAAACTCCAAATAGTCCATCTTTCTGGGCAGGTCCTCCTCTGGGCCTAATATACAGCACAGTGCTTAACACAGAGTCAAACCAATCAGAGCGAAACGTCCAATTCCACACAAAAAACGCTCACCAACAATGTACGTCCCTGGATCAAAGTGGTCGCTTGGACTGGCCTGAGTGGGGATGAGCCACGTCAGCGCTGCACTCTTCTCGCAGTACTGGTCCTGCACAAATCCTCGGATCTGAGCGTAATACGGCTTCCCATCGTCCTCGTCTATGACCCTGATCACGTCACCTATCTGGTAGTACACACCCTGTGAATACAAACACAGAGGTCATTATACGATCACTTCCAAATATAAAAAACAGCGGAGAAACGACTACCATACCTTGTAAAATAAAGATTCGGATGTGATGATTGTTGACACCGATTCTGGTGCTTTGATTGGCTGTGAGGGAGCACATTCACGTGTCAAACACTAAACTTCATAAGGTAGGAGAAAAAACAAAATTTTCAAAGAAACGGTAACCTACGTTTTTGAGTTTGAATATGTGCCTCCTTCCTTTGCCTTTTGTGGAGACTTTTTTCTCAGAGGCAGGAGCTTTGTACTTGGTGCTTCTCAGCCGTGCAGACCTCCTGTGGATCTCCTGCTTGGACTAGAAATAAACATTTTAAATATTTGAGTTCACTCTTTGTGCATGGTTTTAATGATCGCTTTAGTCAAACTGTGATTTATGAACTGTTAGTATTTTATATTTATTTATTATTGTATACAAGGCGAATTTCTCTCAAGGGAGACTAATAAAGATACTTTGACTTTGAAAAAGGTTGTAATAACATCACATATTGCTGCCAATGATGAATCGTTATTTATAAATTCATTATTTTTGGCTAAATGTAGACAGTGCAGCCATATTGGGAGTGGCATTTTGTAAACATATATGCAAAGCACCATGCAAGCCATTAATGCCCAGTTTGCCAATGCCAATGCTCATTACAATTAATAATATAAAAAGGTACAATATTTGAGACTACTGCTTATAACTTTAATAATGTAAAATATTTTTTGTATTGGAATGATTCCACTTTTTTAAAGGTACAAGACAGCTGTTCTAAAAACTGTATGATCATTATGACTGAAACTGAATAGAGGTCTGCTTTACTCCCAGAAGTATATTAAGGCGGGTGTTAGAGCTCTTTAGACAAGCTGTTAAATACTTTTTTTGTATGTCTCACTTTTTTAATTGCATATTTTGTTTATGTTTCTCTCATGAATACCCATAACATTACAGATTTTAAAACGGAAAAGACCTCTGAGCTTTATCCACGCCACCCGCCAGGGGGTGCTACTGAGCGATTTTGCTGATGGACTAAACAAGCATCCCTCTCCGGTCAGCTCTGTGGCAACAAGAAGATATGACGGAAAACTAACCTGCAAAGCCACCAGCGTACCGTTAGTATTTAATCCGCGCCCATAAAGCACGTCTTTGGCGAGACTGACCTGCTTTCCACCGCCGTTGCTGGGCTGCGCGCTGGTGGACACGGAGGGTCCAGAAGCTCCGCCGCCGCCGCTCTTTCCTGTGCAGTTGTTGCACAGTATTTCACCCTGGTTTCCTTTCTTCCACATCGAGGAAGAGTTCGTCTTACAGACAGAGCAGCACGGTTTCAAACCCAGAGGCATTTCTGCTGCCCAGCAAAACGACGCCAACTGACGCAGAAATGAACACAACAGTGCGTTCAACAACAAAAAAAAGAGATGGAGCTCCTCAATCTAATGCCGATAACAGTTTGCTATCAAAACCCTCACTACTGCAGCTGTAAAAAATGACAGCAACATTTATTAAAATAATTAAAAGACATATAGAATTGTAAAATAACCAACAAACACACCGACTGGGTCTAGTGGACGTATGTCGCTATTATCCTTTAGCAGCGGTCCTGTTCTTCTTCTTCTGTGGTTCTTCCTCTGATGTCGGACCTGAGATGGGTACAGCGCCACCAACAGGACTGAGACGATGCAACAGTCTACATAGGGTTGCCTAAATGCCTGCATGCGCTGTCTAAACACAATTTAAAAAGATTTTTTAAAAAGATTTTTACACACCCCTCCGAGACACAGGGATTTTTAAAAAATGTTTTTTTTATTTAAATTATGCAAAAAACTATTTGATTTTAGGTAATTTATTTTAAATTTTACAACATGTACAGTGGGACCTAAATAATTGGCGGTGTTAAACATAAGCGATATTTGACAGCTAATTCTAAAAGTGCAAAGTTCCCCAAAAAAGCTTTGAGCACATGATAATAAAAATATAGAATACATTTAGATTTACAAAATGTAAAATTGGTCTTGGGTTAATATATAAGTCACTAACGTTTTACTGGGTGCCATCTGATGACATAAGAACTGATTATACTGTGATTTTTATTGCATAAATGTACAGCCATCCGTGATACCTGAGGAAGCACCAGCTTTTCTGGAGACACAGAGGAAAAATCTGAAAGGAGGACTGTTAACCATTTCAGGTAAGTGAAGGGCACCGTTTTCTTGCTGTCTCTTCTGAGTGAAGGATTTCTTTTCTTTATTTCCAGAGAGAACTCTTCATCACTTGAATCGTTCAGGTGTTGTACACATGTTTGTTCTTGGTTTATCAGTTCCTCGGCCAAGAAAAGTTTCAACTCCAGGCACTGGAAGATGTAGTTTGCAGCTTGCTGCAAGACCTGGCTTTCCTGTCAGCACTGAAGCCACAAGTTGCCAATAGCCAAATCAGCGAAGTGGAGCAAGCCGGCAACTTTTGGATGCATCCACTTTTTAATCTGGATGAGCATTCAGTAATAGATGAGCACATGATCGTACATGTAGACCCCTCAAATGTTGATGTGATATTCTGCAACCACTGCTGGTCTTGGCATGTAGATTTGTCTCTTTTTATCTTTGACCATGTTTGACAGGTACCCTGAGGGTCAATTCAATGGCCAGCGGATGCCATGATAACAGGTTTGTTGTCTGTCCACTTGGTGAAAGCCATCACATCGGGTCTGCTTTTAAAATATATTGTGAACTAGAAATGAAATAAATTTACACAAACACAGTCCTGTATATTTTGCTCCAAATAAGTATTCCTCAATTAATCTTCTAATAAGTCCCTCTGCCAGGTGTCCACCAGAAAAAATTACCACAAAGTCCTCATGTGCACTACAATAAACATTAATAGAATGCTAATTTATCCTTTGAAATTACAATTTGTTGAATTGACTTATTAGATGGTGAACGCGTGTTTTTCCTTAGATATTAGAGCAAGTTTCTTACTAAAACTTTAGTAGTATAGTAAAATGTAAGCTGCAAGTAGTCTAATACTTTTACATGGTGAGTAAAACATTTTATTCATTATGATGTGGTAGTATAATACTCTTCTGCAAAAAAAACGACAGAAGGATTTAGAATTTTATTGTTAAAGACTAACGCATTTTAAATACTCTGCGAAGTAGCGCGTCAGTAAATTATGATTTGCGCTTTCCAGCAGGGGGCGCCAATCCGGAGCAAAGACCGCCAAAGAAAATGAAGGCGACGAAGAAGAAACGAATTCAAAACAATACTGGGAGTTGAGCGCACTGCGTGTTTATTTTAAATTAAAGATGGCCCAAACTAACCCGGGCAAAGACAGCCAAGCGTCAGAAGCCAAGAAAATCATCTCCCTACCGACGTCCAGAGTGCGGCTGATCATGAAGAGCTCCCCGGATGTCTCCAGCATCAACCAGGACGCGCTCTTCCTCACCACCAAGGCCACCGTAAGCTGTTGTTACGAGCTAACCTAAAGGTTTAATATGAAAAGAGGCTGGACTGTCAGCCATTAACACGACTGTCTTAAAGCTGTGGATGTTTCTAGCTGACTTGACCCCGGCGTTGTTGTTGTTGTTGCTGATCAAGGAGCTGTTCGTGCAGCACCTGGCCCTGACCTCCTTCAACAACGGCGCCGGGAGGGAGGCTAACAGCCTGGACTACAGCGACCTGGCTAAGACCGCAGAGGAGACCGACACTTTCCACTTCCTCACAGGTGAGGCACCCTGAAGCATCGGCGCGTCCTGCAGCCCCCTTTCACTTTGGGCGCATATCTCAAGGAGAACTGCAGACATTACATTTTTTTTTTTAACTTCGTGATCGTCGGTGCACGATATTTTAAAGCAGGGGTCACCGACCTTTTTGAAACTGAGTTACTTCATTGGTGTTGTCATACTTTGAACTAGAAGAGTCAGAGTTCCCCCTAACTTTATGTAAAATAAATACATCTTTCTTGCTTTCTTATAGATATTGTCATTTTTAAGTCTATATAAATGCAAGTGTGATTAAACAAGAAGATTAACGATATAAAATAAAGTTTTAGTGGTGGATTGTGCTGTTTTTAGAACAGACTCACGGGCACCACATTATTGTGTTCACATTTTATTGCTAGATTTATTGGTTAATTTAAAGGTGCTTTAATAATAATCAGAGGTGTCAAAAGTATTCACATCTATTTCTCAAATTGAAGTGTAGATACTAGGGATTAAAAAAATACTTCTATAGAAGTAGAAGTGTCAACTCAAACCTTTTACTCAAGTAAAAGTATAAAAGTACTGACTCCAAAACTACTTAAAGTATTAAGGTAAAAGTAATTTAAGTTAAAAAAAAAGTGCCACTAAGGACAAAAGCTTAGACCTCCCGCACCAAATTAATGCACTTAACCCTTATGTGCACTTAAAAAGGAAAATAACTAATAATCCTAAAAATGATGTTTTTCGTCTACGTTTTGTTCTTAAGTTTTTGTTGGGGCATTTGGCCAACAACTTGGCGCAGTACTGCCTCCAACCACAATGAAAATCCCTCTGTTTGGGTAGCGCTATTCATCTGAATGTTTATCTATTTATTTTTTGAAAAGCCAGAACGAAAACAAGCTGAAAAAAATTGAATTAATGAGACTATTTTCAAAATATAAGGGGTAGAAAGTTCAGATGATTGAATGAAAATGTAACAAGTAGAAGTAAAAAGTAGGTTTGAAAACAATTACTCCAGTAAAGTATAAATAACCAAAATTTCTACTTAAGGAAGGTAACAAAGTATTTGTACTTAGTTACTTGACACCCCTGTTAATAATACAATGCAAATAAAATGCTGCACGGATACGGCTACGTAAAATAACAAATCAATAAAAAAAAAGCCCCTTTTTGTTACAAAAAGCAAAACATGAACTTAATGGGACATTTTATATTGGTAGGAAAACGTTTCGATGATTTGGCTGCAACTGTTCTTACCAGAGATCGACGTATACAGCTTTTTAAGGCCGACACCTATAACAATTATTTTTACATCAGTCTAACCAATACCTGATATGTGCCGCCGGTTTTTGTGGGGCCAATCATGAAGCCGATATTGATTTTCTTTCTTCATTTACATGATAAAATCACACAATTGACGGCTAGTGTTACACAAGTCTCCATACTTGCGTTTAAATCGGCTAATATTAAGAATCAGCTTCAGACCGCAGGTTGAAAGGTACACCCAAAAAAATGCGCGTCACATTTAATGAACGTGTCACAGAGAGAAAAGAGCATCTTTTGTTCGGTGGGGAGAAGGAGGAGAAAAAAAACACTGACCACTGCTGCAGTGTATGGCCGTTATTTTATGTAAAGTTAGGTGCTGTACGCGTTGGGAATTGTTTTCATGTGCATACACGATTCTCCATGGGAACGAACACGCGCGCAGAGGTGGCAGCTCGCCAGCTGAAGATCAGACGAGGGTTTTCAGACACAGAAACAGACACACACCCCAGTTCCCTCCCACTCACAATGAAACAGAGAAAGACTTTCAAAGGGCAGATGCAGCTAAAATATACAGTTAACGCCACATAAAAGCTGAAAACGTGCCCTTGTTGTTGTTTACTTTATTGTGTTATGAAGCTATGAAGAGATGAATTACTTACACGAGCTTGATATAAATTAAACAAACTGCAAGATCACTCTTAGAGAAACAGTTTATGATGACAGAGCATTTCCTGCACATCTTTCATTTGCTTTTTGT
Organism: Fundulus diaphanus; assembly: GCA_037039145.1. NCBI lineage: Eukaryota > Metazoa > Chordata > Actinopteri > Cyprinodontiformes > Fundulidae > Fundulus > Fundulus diaphanus. The sequence continues at coordinate 32,075,281 of CM073135.1, forward strand.
TTATTTTCTGGAAGCTTTTTTCCTCAAGGTGCTGAAATATGTAACGAGCACAACACCGTCGGTTTTTATGAACAAAACAAAACAGCAAAGTTCTTGTTAAAATGAGTAGTTGAAGCAATATGGTAATTTATTTACATAATCTATAGTACAGTATTTAGAAGGTTAAATGACTGATTGTACATTTTGTCTTTTTTTGATCTTATAACTAAAATGTAGGAAATGCAGTGAATTCGTGTCCTGTAACCTATTTCTCTCTCTCTTTTTATTTTTTGACAGATATTTTGCCAAAAAAGATCTTGGCTCGGGATTACCTCGAGTCTTTGGAGCAATTGCAAGACGAAGACGCAGATTTTTGACGAGGGGAGGACTTCTTTCCCCACATGGACACTTTATCACCTGCACACTGCTCTCATTAAGAGGAAAATGGACTGTTAAGAGGCACAATGCAGTTCATTTGGACTTTTCACCATACTGAAAAACAATTAACAGATTATAGAACGTTAAACCATAAGTACACCAAAAAATAAAAAGTAAATGATGTCCCTGAGATCAACTTTTACTATGATTACTTACAAAGTCTCAGGGAAGATGTAGGAGGATAAATAACTGCAACCAAATAAAAAAAAAAAAAGCTTTAACTCTGCTCCCAAGAAAAAGGCTGTTAGACGAGTCGTTAGTGTTTGACCCTCTTTGGTTTTATGACGAATGGATTTCTGTTACAAACTCAACAATGACTTTTTGCTTTGGCTGACGTCTTCCTGGTCATAACGGATGGCTTCACAATTGCAATTTGTGATTGCTCCTACAGTGCCATGGAAAAAATTTCACACACCATTAACTTTTTTAACTTTTTTTAACATGTTGAAATGTTAAAAAAAAAAAAAGCTTTTTGGGATTTTATGATAGACCAAAAGCAAGCAAATGTGAAGGGGAAAGACTGACTTGGTTTTCAAAGTGTTTTCACAAAATTAAAGATGAAAATTGCGATATGTTTATGTTCTTCTCTCCCCCCCCCGGAAATATTTTGTAAACCCACCTTTCCCTGCTCCTGAAGCTGCAAGTCTTTATCCCTCTGCCAGCTTTGGCTCAAACTCTGTCAGATCGGATGGAGAGCATCAATTCTCAGTTCTGTCTGGACTTTGACTGGGCCATTCTAACACGAAACCTTGCTTTGATCTTAACAATTCAAGTGTAGTACGATGATGACTAGGCCTGTCACGATAACAAATTTTGCTGGACGATAAATGTTCCTAAAAATTATCACGACAAATCATTGTCATTTGGAGACATTTTCCAACCAATATGATAATGACATAATAACGCAAGTACACCCTCTCAGATAAATTAAGCCGTTGTCCGCCGTCATTTCGCCGTCAAAAATACTCCCACACTGCAGCGGTCGTGTTCTGCTTTGACACCAATTCAAACAATAAACAAGACCTTTTCGTTTATTTATTTGTTACCTTTCAGCATGTGTGTGATGAGAATCGTCCAGTTGACAGACACTCCCATGTCGGCTGTGGATCCCCCACTCGGGTGCATAACCTCGTCCCTGACCTGTCAGCTGTGTTCCTCTGTCTTCATGACGCTGTTTGTTCCCTACAGTTCTCCTTCAGCACAGCTGCTGCTATCTGGAAATTAAATTGCACACAGGCGCACGCTCTTCATTAAGTATGAGACTTCTGATTGCCGTTGCATTGGTCGTGATTAGTAAAGGGGGCTCTATACAAATGCACGCCACACTTTTCAGACTTGCAGCTTTAAGAAAAAATAAACCTGCGAATCAAAATGTATACACCAGTCCACGTTGTTCTGCCTCATAAAACCCAAACAAAAATACATTGACGCTTTGGTTTTGCAATCTGAGAAGCTGAAAAGGTTCAAAGGGTATGAATACTTTTGCAAGGCACTGTATGCTATTAAAAAGTTGTGCAGGTTTGGAGATATGATGCTTGTTTTGGACGTACCGGAAGTCCACAACCTTTCAGCCGCCTGCAGCTGTGCACAGATTCTCTGCATGCGAAGGACCGGCACGTAACGGTCGGTTTCAGAAGGCGTCTAGTTACTGATGCTGACTGATTATAATATCTTTGAAAGGCATCAAAATTACCTCTGCTTCCCAGCCAGACGGCACGTCCAAGCCAAAACAATCCGAAGTCCACATTTATTCAAATGTTTACAGATCAGAAGGCCTTCTCATTTAATCAGGGTTTTGTTGTTTAGATAACGGCCCATGTTAATGCTGTACTGGATAAACTTATATGTCTATAGACAGACAATCCATAATCTCTCAATTTGGACAAGTCTCTCAATGCAAAAAGGGAAGTAAAAGTAGGTAAAATCCTGTTGAAATTTGTGTATCTTTCATTGATTCGAGCTGGTAAATCAGACTATTTGCCAATGGAATAAGATTTTTGCACTTAAAATAAGAACAATTCATCTCCATCATCTTATTTCAAGTGCAGGATGACTAATTATCTTATTATTGGGGATAGAAATTCTCATTCCATTGACAAATAGTCTTATTTAGCTGTTGAAATCAAGGAAAAATATACACATTTTAAGAAAACTTTACTTACTTTTAGTTCCCTTTTAGCAGTCTGCTTCAAACTTCACAAGTGTATTAGAGTTTTACAAAGTGTTTTATATGATGGTAAAATGTCCGTATCATTTGGAATCATAAACTTGAACCGCCACATGTGTCCAGGTTATAGATCCTGCTATTTTCTGCTCTTCTGCTAACAATTAAAAACTAACTCTGCATGCACGGGCTAAATTCTTACACCCGAGGTTTCCTATTGCTGTCATTGTTCAATGAGTTTGCTGAGTCGGAGGTGTATGTTGACCAGCGTCTTCTCCAAAGTAGAAAACCGGCTCTCCAGGTTGTTTGCCATGAGCTCTTTTCCATGTATAGCCTCCCTTGTGCTGGCAAGGTGCTCCTTCATGCTGCCAGGAGGACAAATGAGACCAAAATGTTAGACTTTTTATAATCACAAGTTCAAACTAATTCCAGAAAGTTTTAAAATCAGTGGCTTGAGAAAAAATGCTTTGAGCCAGAGCTCGATGTGAACTCGTTTTGTCTTTTGGAAAATGCTGCGAAATGTCTCAGATTTTCCTGGTAAAGCGCTGTGAGCCAGCTGATCCAGACTCCATGAGAACCTCGCTAATTAGGGACTAACCTCAACATCTGGGTTTGCATCTGCTTTTTGGGTCCGTGGCCAGCTGGAATGTCATGCCTTTAATTCTGTAGTCTCAGTCATTGTTATACAAACGTTAATCCTGTTTCAATAGTACGATTTCTGGTAGCAAGATGCAAAGACTTCAAACAGATGCATAAAAACTCGTCACATATCACCCAGTGCTGATCATTTAGCAAAAACCTGGCAGGGAAACGTAGTTTGTGTGTGTGTGTGGGGGGGGGGGGGGGGGGGGGGTGTACTGCTCTGAATTGAGGTAACCAACAGACATGTGACAGACTAATGAAAAGCCAGTTTTTGCTCAAGTGGGATCAGTTTGCATGACGGTGATTCTGAAGAATGTTTCGGTAGTACAAATGTCATACCTCTGCCTAAATAAAGGGCTTCAGTTGAAACTTCACAAAGCTGTATAAGCCAACTTAAGCAAACCTGAGTAGACGAAAGCAGTGCTGTAAGGAAGAATAGTCCAAATACTATCGCTGCAGCATACTGTATGGATAGTTGTCTTTGATTTACTTTGTTCTTTATTATCTTGATTGGTCGAAAAGGTAATCCTTAAAAAAAGAAGCATTTATAAGGACGTGTCTGCAAAAAATATGCACATTTGTGTCTTTGCACGAGGTGCTCATGCACCCTGGTGCTGCTGATGTTCTGGAGCGGCTATGTTTTAAACATTAAAAGGTGCACCAATGTACAGTAGTTTCAAAATGTTCAGGTGCAGTGAGAGAGGTTTGGATACGTTCATAAAGGACATGGATTTCACGCATGTCTTTTAAAAATTCTGTTTCTAGGTTGTTTTGGCACTAATGGCTAATTTTTTGTCAAAGGAGGGTTGAGAGAGGGAGAAGACATGCAGTAAAGGACCTCAGGCCAGAATCAAACCCGGGTCAGCCACGTCGAGGACTAAGGTCTCCATATTCGGGTCATGCTCACTACCCCCGCCGCCACTGGAGCACACCCCCATGTTTTGGGGTTTTCATAATTTGAACTGTTCTTCTTTCAGGTCGAACGATGCACGACTTCAAAGAGTTTTAAGACTAATAATTCGGTACACACGTTTGAATTTATTGCAGCTTTCTAAATCCACAAAGGAAATTATATACAACCCCCACTAATGCTTAGACATACTTTACAAAACTGCAACTTCTGGCTGTTAACGAGCTCCTGACATAACTCTTACGCTGTCACAATATGCGGAGAGTTCATTAAATCAGTTGCTTTTGTGTTACATGGCTCCTTGTGCTGTCTTTTTCCATTTTGCCCTGTGATAGACTGGCAGCCTATCCAGCGTGTGCCCCGTCTATCGCCGAAGATGGAAGATGGTCCCACAGCATGATGCCAACACTACCGTGCCTGACAGCTTGTGCAGCATTAACAGGCCTCTCTGTGTCCCTTTTCAATCATGCTTCTTGTCGTTTGTGGCCAGTTACTCCAATCTTTGATGCCTCTGACCATAAAACCTTTCTCTAGAAGACATTCGGATCGACTGTGTGAGCAGCTGAAAATTTCAGGATAGCTTGACGGTGTCCATTTTGGAGCAGGGGATCCTGTGCTAGCCTGAAGACCTTTCAGTCTGGATTGATTTGAAGGTGGCTTTAATGTGAACAGTGATCCTGGTGTTTTTACATCTTCCTGTTTGTGGCAACCTTTAAGCTTTGGTGGTGTTTGGACAGGGCCCGAACATCTTAACCAATTTCCAGATAGGTATGATGTTTAAAGTCTGACACAAATGGGTGACACAAGAGAATAATAGTCGAACACAGAGCACATTTTGGGGAGTGTGCGTAAAAGCTGGGTTCGGGACAGAAAACCAACCAAAGTAAAGGAACTCTGCTGGTTCTGCCGACAAAAAAACTCCCCACAAAAGATAATATTTATGATGAGGAGTGGATGTAAACTTCTGACCTGAGCTGTATATCACTAAAACCGGATATTTTTCATCTCAAGATCTATATTTTTTTTAACACTTTGGGTCCTCAATTTTAAGTCAAAGGAATTTTATAACTTTTTTTTTATTAGCATCTCCTTAAATGTTCCTGAGATGGGCCGGATGAGAATAAATGGATAAAAAAAAAAAAGATAGAAGACTTTGTGGTTCTCACCTAGCAAGAAGGCCTTGCTCCTTCCCCTCTTTTCTTTTCTCCTGCAGTGAGACAAACACGGTCTCCATGGTTTGCATCGTCTCCATCACTTTCTGGTGGTCTGACTGGATGCCCTGGACCTCCTCAATGGCTTGGTGGTTGTAGGAAATCCCCGTTTCCTCCACACCACTCAGGTCGGACACAGCCTGCAGCGCGGCCCTGTTCTGGAGGACAAGCAGACGGGACTTTGCGAACTCCTCGGGTTCGGCTACACTTTCCCAGCAGACTGGAGAGGACGATGGTAACCGGAAGCGCTGGGTGCAATTGACCGGTTTATCTGGGGACTCCTTAATGAAGGGACTGTCAGCAGGGAAGTTGTGGAGGAGATGCAGCAGAGATGATCCAGAACCCATTTCCCAGTCCTCGAAGTCAGGTTCCCCTGATTCTTGTTCAAATGGGAAATCAGATCTTGCATTCTTTGCTTGGGAGCCAAGACCCAGCAGGAGGCAGCAGGAGAAGCAGAGCCAGGCCCTGCTTACCGTCCACCGGAGCATCTCCAAACTGGCTGAAATCAGCAAATTAAACTGTGCTTAATCTGTGTGATCTTTCAATATTTACAACGTCATCCAATAATTTCAACAAAGACTTTGAAGAACTTCACAAGTTTCTGTCCTCTGGTTAACAGGAAGGTTAGTGAGGACACGTTAATGTCACAAAGAAAGGCATGTTTGCAACAGGGACATGAATGCAGTCAGTGATAATTTGGAGAACCGTGTCCTTTGCTGTTATCGGTCCACTTTGTTTGACTCAGTATGGTCCAAAAAAGTTAGAAATATGTTTATAACCCTCTTGCTTTTTTGCTGTATTTTAGCCTACTTCATCCTGTCAAAGAAGTTCTGTTAAAATGATTTCTGGCTTCTACAGGTTTGATAATAATGAGGCCTGGTTCTGGCTAGAGAGATTGAACTCAGCTGTCTAAAAATGGGGTTAATCATAGTCGATTCTTGATTTGTATTGGTACCAGTTACGGTGATTTGAAACCAAAATGAAGAAACTCAGCATTTGAAAGCCAGTTTTTGGATTTCTTTCCCCGGGTTATCTTTGAAATAGATAATAATAGATAGATAATAATCTGAAATGCTTAGGTGTGACAGAAAAGATGTTTAGATTACTGCACATACTTATAAAATCCATTCTTTATTCATCTTATGTATTGAAAATCGTTTATGCTGCAAAAAAGGGGTGTTGCAAATCAAGATAAAAATACGAAATCTGTGGGAAAAGGTATTCAAAACAAGTGAAATCACGCAGCAAGATAATCTCACGTGACAAGATTTCTTGATTGAAGACTATAGTGTAAAGTTGAACATTTAAAAGGTTAACCCTTAACTAACACTTCCAAAGCAAAGTTTTTTTTTTATCTTGGTAAGAACCACAAAATTTGCAACGTAGAGAAACTATATTTTAAGATTTTCATTTACTGTGAGCCTTAATCTATAAAATACTTAGGAAAGTCACTTGAAATCCAGCCCTCTGTGTGTTATGGGTCTATATAATATCCTTTTATTTGATTTGATGTTTATCACTAAACATTTTCATTATATTCATATTTACTGGGACTCAACTGTAGTAAACATACAAAAAATTATCCAGCAATTGTTTTCATGTTTTGTTTCTATCTGGTTGTTTTAGCTTTAGTAGCTTGGCGGTAGCCAGAGAAACTGCAAAGAAACTGATAAAATAAAACAGACAAAACTTCCTCCTAACAATAACTCAGATAAATACGAACATATTAACATAAATACAAGAGGAGCCTGACGTCTGAATTGTTCTGAAAAGATCTTACCTTGTAGGGAAACGACAGCCGACGTGTTTGTGTGTGTGTGTTTGCAGCGGCGCTCCTCTGGAGCCCGGAGCTGTTGGAAAGAATGAGTCGACTGGAGCCTCTAACATGCAGTCTGAAGGGCTTTCCACTGGCCCCGTTACAGCAGAGCCCCGAGCCAAACTCTGTGGAGGGAATGATGAGAAACCCACCTCAAATTAGAGGCAGAACGGTTTCTTGTTTACAGCTACAAAAACCCGGCTGGAAGAAATGTGTGGGGTAAGTCTTTTCCTGCTACTGATACTAACCTTGTTAATTTGTGTGACTTATTCCTCTCTGCATAAATTTGATCTTCTTTGCAGTGCCAGTCTTTCTCTTTTCTCTCATATGGTCTAAATTTGTCTGGGTACGAAAGGGGGGAGTGATGCTCCTGGTATTTATTAGCCCCTTTTATTTATATATATATATATATATATATATATATATATATACGTCCTGAGCAGGAACAACTAGGCTTCTGTTTGGCCCAGTTTCAAAGGCTGAATAATCTGTTTCCACCCACAGTTTAAGAAGAGAGGCAAAGATTTAAAACTATAATGGCACAGAAAAAGCTGAAAGACTGTTTGCGAAACAATTGTATTCGAGCAGGAAATGAATTCACGCTGTCCAAAGTTTACCCTCTGACACAAGCAACAAGGAATGGGATGAATTTTGGCAAAAACAACTGACAGTGTTGGAGCCGTTTCAGAGCAACACGAACCCCAAAACAGTATCTCAGGTTGAAGTGGAGCAGCTTTAAGGGTGGATTTTCCACTTTAATCTGTTAAACTTGACATCCAGTGAATATAATACACCTTTTTTGGTTCTCTTGTCGCTATAAAACCCAGTGTCAGCAAGAAAAAGTTACTGGATCGAGCCTTAAACAGACCAGGATATCAAATAATTACATTTCTGCCTCACTGACAGTGTTCATGATGGAGAAATGGTATCACTCAAAGCCCAAACTAAATACAGCCTCCTTAATAGTATATTAATTTATCAATCCTAACATGCCTCTTCCATTTAGCTCTCAACAACTTGATAGCTGTCAAAACGTTTAGCAGCTGGTGGTTCCAGATTTCCCTGTTTTAATGCAAATGTTATAATCCACTGAGCATTCTTCTGAATTTTTACTCCACGACAGGAATGTTGCTGTCAGGATGTGGAGACAGAAAAGCTCCTGACAGTAACAGATGTTCGGCTAATGTTGCACCGCTTACCGAGGTGCACAGTGCCTGGCAAAGGTATTCACATCCCATTTTTTGTGAGGCACAAACTTCAATGCATCTCACTGGGATTGTTTGTGATAGACCTGCACAAAGATATGCACAAATGTTTGTTAGACCTCAATAAATAAATAAATAAAATCTTACATGTGTGGTGTGCATCCCCGCTCAGCCACCTTGAGTCAATACTTTGTTTCACTGCAACTAAAGCAAGTCTTTTAAGGGTGGTTCTCATTTCCCCATCATCTATGAAGTAAAGCATTTCTTTGTTCTTGTATTTATTTTTCCAAGGCACAGATTTGTAGAGTGTATGTCTCCTTTTTCCATAGAGACACTTGATTTGATTCAGAACGGGTGGTTTCTGTCTCACCGCACCCGTGTGGGTGCGGTGAGACAGAAACGTTTGAAATGAAACTTTGTGCACCTCTGCATTGGATCCCGTTACTGATTTAGGTTTTTAAATATGGCAGGTTTGATGCTAGTTCTAACTCCACCCTCTAGCCAATCAGAGACCGACAGCCTTCTGATGTGGCGTCTTCGTGTCGACTTACTCTGCTTGGAACCACATTGAAGTACTAAAAAAAAAACAATGGAAAGGAATAAAAAGGGACACGTACCAAACCAAAATGCTCTGAGTTGATACCAATGGAAAAGGGGCGCAATAGTTGCCCTTTCAACCTATTCTCCCACCTGAGCACTGGACCTCTGCAACTCCTCCAGAGTTACCATGGGTATTGCCACTTATTTTTTACTTAATGCTCTCTTTGGCCTCTATTTTCTTGTTATGTGATTTCCAATGGCAAGGGCCAGTTTATTTGTTAAGCAATATTCATATACAAGATAATTGAAACGTATTTACAGCAAAAACAAATTAACAGAGATAAAAAAAAAAAGATCCAGTCCATCAAGACACACAAATGAAGCGTCACCTACAGTAAAAGCATAAAACATGAGAGACGATCACATGCAAAGAAAGAAAGGATAAAGTAAATTAATTTAAGTAAAAGGTTGGAGCTGAAGCACGGGAAAAAGTCATCATCAGAGGCTGAAAGTAGATTATTCCATGGTGTAAAAAACCTGGGAGAGAAAGCTTTCGTGATATAATTAATTAACGCAGCGTCTTCTGATTACTCCTTGTTTGGATTTGCTTGTGCCAGAAGGGATGTTTCATTCTAAAACCGAATACAGTAACGATTAGATGGAGCAACATCAGTCGCAACCGCATCAGCAATGTTAAGGCCCTTGGAAAATGACCAGATTCAGATTATGTCCTTTATTATTGACTGGTTCTGTTAGATGCGCTGTTGTACTTCCGTCTTATTATCTACACTTGACGTTGAAAATCATCCACTCATGAAAGAAGCAATGATTCATCAGCAATATATGTAAAGCACAGATAGTAATTAAAAAAAATCATCAAATTACTCAGCATCGTATTTACTTGGAGGTAAATTGTTGGTATCAGATCTTATGTAATACTTCACAATTAGGCATCCCATTTTAATGATACATAAGGGTTCTAGATGTTGTAAATAATCATTTTATAAAAAAAAGAGGTTATAATAACTGGTTCAGACACACTTATGTCCTCTAAATGAAACCAAAAGCTGATTGCTAAAACAAGTGTATATATTTAAGATGGTGCAGATTAAAAACAGTTTTTTAATAATAAAGAAACCTATTGAAAATAAAGCAGCTTCTCCTCTTAGTTTATATGCTAAAATATTGCTTATTTAACCATCTGGACTATTTTATTGCTTTTTTATGGCTGTACTTACAGTAGCTCATCGAGTTTCAGCTCACTTCCAAGAGAACACAATAGTCCCATCTTTTCACCCGTTTCCTCACTGCTTTTTGTATCAACGTTAATATTTCCAGGTAGTTTATGGGACATTTAGTGGCTTTGCACTGGAGTAGCTCTCAGAAATGTTGCCGGTTTGTGAATCCTGGGTACATCATCACATCCTCTGGTTCCACTCTGTCAGTCGCTCCACAAACAAAACCAGAAATACTTCTTTCAGCAGCCATGCTCCAAGCTGCTGGAGAACGCTGGAAGGACATGTGCAACAAGCTGCAAACATGGAGCCTTTTGGATAGAAACTAACATTTCATATCTTCAGTTTGGTTTGAATTGTTCTGGGTTTTTTCTTTCTGTAAATTCTGATCAATTTAAGATTATTTAGTTTATTTTTATGCATGTTTTTAGTATTGTTTTCATTCTGTCCATTCAGTATTCATACTTATGTCACATTACAATCCCAAACTTCAATTATTTTTAAAAATTATAAAAGTCATAGACCCCCACAAAATAATGTGAAGAGCAGGTAGTGCTTTAAAAAATGCAAGAAATAACACCTGTAAAAATTGGTGAGCATTTATATTCCCCCCCGTGATAAAATCCAGTTTAACAAGTCACATATATTGTAAATACAGTCAACTTGTGTTTGATTTGATCTCAGCATTAATTTAGTTATTTGAAGACTTCAGAGGTTTGGTAGAGAATATTACAGCGTCATGAAGACCAAGGACCAGAGCAGATAGTGCAGGGATAACAGCATCCAAATCAGTACCGTGGTCCGATGTTTACAATCCTGACGTGCACCTGCACTGACTCACGCTGCTACTGTGTATATATATATATGTATATATTATTGTTTTTATTTAATGCCAGTATTGCTTTTTATGCTCTTTAAAATTTTGCACCAAAGGGAGTTGCTCTCCAATTTCGTTGTACCTTGTACAATGACAATAAAGGCAATTCTATTCTATTCTATTCTATGCAGCTATGAAGAAATTTAATGAAGGGTTAGGTTATAAAACAATGTCCCAAGCACTAAGCATCTCACAGGACTGTTTAATCAATCAATGTTGTTAAAATGGCAGGGATTTATGACAAAACTGCAAGCATGGCGACTCTGGAGGAGCTGCAGAGATCCACCGCTCGGGTGAGAGATTCTGCTGCCGGGGTGAGGTACTCCACAAATCTGGCTGTTATGGTTAGAGTGGCAAGAAGGAAGCTGTTGTTGAAAGAAAGCCATGACATCCCCTGTTTGCTGTTGCCATAAAACATTTATTGGACATGGTAAACGTGGCAAGACGTGTTTTGGTCAAATACGAAAGAAAATGTGTCTTATGGCCTGCACGCAACACGCTGTTAACCTGGCAAGCCGGACTGATAATGTGCAGCACTCTCGGTTTAGTTCTACACATTATCTTGTGTGTTTGTGAACGCACAAATACCACAAGAATTCAGCTTGCAGGCCAGGTTAACATGCTATACTTGGCAGAAACAACAAGGTGGTGACAGTATCTTGCTATAGGGACACTTTTCTTCAGTCTGGAAAGCTGGTCATTGGCTGATGAGAAGATAGAAGGACCTAAACACATGGGAATCCTAGAATAAAGCCCTTTAGAGGCAGTGAAATACTTGAGACCAGGTGAAGGTTCACTTTTCACCAGGACAGTTACCCTAAACATGGAACCAGAGCTACAATGGAATGGTTTAGATCAAAGCATATTCATGTGGCCTAGTCAAAGTCTAGAACTAAACCCAATTGAGGATCTGGGGCAACACCGCAAAACTGACCTTCACAGAAGGTCTCCATCCAAACTGACTGAGTTTGTTCTATTTTGCAAATGGGGAGATATTGCGCTGGATTTCATTTATGGATATCTGGGCCAAAGGGGAGTTAAAGTTAATGCATGCCATGAAAACCATTCAATTCAATTCAATTTTATTTATATAGAGCCAATTCATGAAACATGTCATCTCAAGGCACTGAGTGTGTTCTTTTCCTTCTGCTCCACAATTACTTTTACTTCAGTAAAATTTCTGGCTAATCTACCCACTGCAAATATTGAATATAGAACAGGCTTGATTTAATCAAAAATGCACCAGAGAGACACACTTGCACCTATGTCAAAGTGAAACTTCTTCTTTGTACACAAGATTTATTGTTGTTGTTTTTTTCTGCTGAGCTCATTGAGCCGTTTCGAGGTGAACTGAACATACAGCAAACAGTAGATTTTGTCATCGTAAGTACTTTGCATAACTTATTGTATATACATTAACTGCCACAAGTATTATTTTATAAGTTTTATGTAAAACTATTATTTGGAAAAGTATTTATTCTGCCTGAATGTGTTACTTTGTAATTGTGTATTAAGTTTTTCTTATTTTAGTCCTTAAAGTACCAGAATTTTTCCACAACTTGATATTTTTGCATGACCGATTACATCATTTTTTATAAATGTTAAATCGGCTGTTATGATGAGTCACTCAGTACTTGAGTAGCCCTCTCACCAAATACTTTTTTACTCTTGACTACGTAATTTATTGGTTGGGTGCTTTTTAATTTTACCTGAGTAAAAATATGTTGAAGTACGCTTGAGAAAAAATTGTGTTTACCCAACTCTGATGAAATATTGGTATTCTAGCTTTATGAAGAAAAAAAAAAGCTAGAATACGCTCTGAACTGTCTCCGACAGCGACACCTAGTGGTGCTAACTGGAAACTGCTTCTCTCGAAGAGATTTAGTCGACTAGATACATAATGAAACTCTATCTTCTGGACTGGAATGATATAAAGCTATATAGCTAATATTTTTGCATAAATTATGAAAGTATTTTTGAAGCATTTTTACAAGATTTTAAGCGAAATTTCTCGTCTTGTTTTGAGACAAAATTCCGGCGCTGTGAGCACAGAGAACCGGGGCTGCTCTCAGCTGAGAGAGGCGAGGAGAGGAGAGGGGCGGGGATCGCCGCGGAGCTCCTCCCCTTCCAGCTTGCTGTCGTCACCGCGGCTGCAGGACCCGGAGCAACTCGGAACCGACAGCCACAACAGCTGGGCTGCAATCCCCCGCCGCCTTCTCCCCGTGCTGTGCGCAGACCCGCTGCAGCAGCCAGGAGCTCCCCGGCGTTTGGCACGGCGACAGACATGGCCTCCGACGGCATGGACGAGCGCTCTCCGCTGCTGTCGGCCCCCAACTCCGAAAACGTGACCCCCACTGCTCTCCCGTACCTGCAGGATTCAAGTCCCCGAGGTAAACACTGTCTGGCGGATCCCCCCCACCCTCTCTGCAGTTCTGCCTGCATGCACGCTGAATCATTTTCAGGGCGTATCGGGTTTGTGCGTAAATCAAGCCGAGCAAGGCGCAGCGAGGCAAGGGCATCGGCTGGAAATCCGATGGCAGCTGACACAAAGGTGGAGCTTGGACTGTGAGAACTGGAGCAGTGGGTTAGGGAAGAGAGAGGGGCCTACAACACCACCAACCGGTTTTTTAGAGCAGAAACGCGCCCATCACGAGTCTCCCCAGCCCTGTTTTTTTTAGGCTCACCACAGTAATAATGGTAGGAAGAAGATCTGTGAATCCAGCTTTGAATGTGGGCGTTGATGTTGTGTGTTTATGGTGGGGGAAGAGTTGAAGCATTGCAGATGAAAGCAGGCCAGGAGCCTTTTGTCCCAGATGTGCCCTTTAAAAATGAGAAGAAACCAGTGATTTAATGCATAGGAGCTGTGAGTTTGCTTGCCTGTATGAAAAGCATGCATGGAAACCGTAATATAGTTGATTGCAATATTCAACAGATAGCTTCAATACCAATGCATGATTTAAGTGTTTGATATACAGTAGTAGATACTTGGGAGATGTGCCGATCATTTGGCAAAAGACTGGAATCACACACCTATTCCTTATCAGCTCTGATCAGCGTTTGGCTGGTCAAATTCAGGGAACCCCTTTAGATTAGATGTACCTAGACTACAAAGCCCTACCTTTTTTAAAGATCAGCATAGATGATGGTCCTCTATCCTCGCAGACTGGAAATTATCACTCTAATCATTCATGATTACTGAAAGATTCATGATTGCTATAGTCAGTCTGCTAATTTTCCTTGTTTGGGTCTTAGATACTGAAAGATCTGAGCCACTCCCTCCTTCACTAAATGCATCAAAAGTAAAAATTCAGACTATTTTTGATCTATAAACTCATAAGCCATCAGCAGACATGGTTCTCTATCCTGTCTGATAGGGATTGGTCTTTGAGCGGAAATCCTTTCAATTATATTTAGAAATGAAGTTGTATAAAAAATCCACTTCAAAGGTGGAGGAAGTGATGATTGCTTGTAATATAGCAATAAATGGCCTTAGGATCGGATTTGGGCGAATTTTTATTTTTTTTCCTCTCGTTACCTTTAATCTTTGATGTCTTTGGGGGAAAAAACCCCTGAACATTCACTATATTTAGGTTTAAAGTTGTAGTGGATAAAATACTTTAAGATGCTATCTAATGTATTTTTTTCACAAACAATTGTCCATAATAACAAAGCTGGGTAATAAAGGATGGAGTTCCACTAAAATATTCAACCAACATTTTTAAAACAAAGATCATTGAAGAAAAGGAAAAAAACCAAAAAAAACTAATAATAATGCTTTATTTGCATTTGTATGACCTTACAAGACACACAAGAACTGAGCTGATTGGCAGGCATTTGTAAACATGGTGGACAAACAAACATTTGTAGCTAAAATGCTAAGTTAGCCAAAGTGCTAATGATATCTAGCATGTAGCCTAACATTAACGTAGTTCATCTAGTATGGTAACAGCAAATATAAAAGTTAAATTGAAACTTGAAATCAATCTTAATGAAACGCAAAAAAAAAAAAGACAATAAGGTTTTGTAATAACTTGCCCCTAACAATGAAATTGAAATGTTTCTCTTTTGTCACCTTCACAAACTGCTTCTGGGCCTTTTAATAATGACAAAATTTTGTGAAAACCAAGCAACGTTCTTACATAGTGCAAAACATTTTGCTGCGGTCTTCCAGAAAACATGTTAATGCCCTTGAAGCAGGAATTTGATTAAGAACGCAATTAAATATGAAAAAATGCAACAGGAAATGTACTCAAGAGAATTTTCATCAGTTGACGTATGGCTTATGTCAGGGGTCACCGGAGGCATTTTCACATGGGCGTCATTATTTAGATTTTGATCGAATAACAATTTAAACATGAATCCAAAAACTGATCATGACGAGTTATTTTGTAGAAGACAAAATAAATCAAATAAAGATTTTTTTTTTTTTAGGAAAAGTCAAGCTAGCAGCTTTGAAACTTGAGTAATACATGATCACACATGTGCACATTCTTTTCCGCTTTGTTCCCGTTGGATTTAGCCTGAGGCTTAAACCATCAAGTAAAAAAAGTCACCCCATCCAGATCAATGTCTCTGAGTTTGGTTTCTTTATAACAGAAGTCCGTTTTGTGTCTGTTTGTTTGGTTTACTCAGAATGAAGTTTTTTTTTTTTTTTGTGGTCTGCAAAAACGCTGTTTGCTGTACAGAAACTAAATGAATGAATTCTGTGACCGGTTGCATTTCTTGAGCTCAGGAACAAATCCTGCCAAATTCATATTTCACCATCAGATCAATCATAAAGACTTTAAGAATCTATGAAGCGACAGCCTGTTTGTGTTAGAGTGACCGGTTAAACCTCTGAATGAACGTTAGCATTTTTCTTTATTCTCCCTCCCCTCTGCTCTCCCCCACTGCTCGGATTAACTGGTAATTCCTCCCTGAAATTTGTTGGTTGATAATCAGCCAATTTGTTAAGAGGATTAATTTGGTCTACAGTGTGATGGCATTTTAAAACAAAACGGCTGTGATGACCAAAAAAAAAACAAAAAACATGTTGCATTTAAGAGATTGTGTGGAGGAAAGGCGCTTCGCTTTCTTCCTTTTTTTGTTTTCAAACTAAAGTCAACTAGATTTGTTGCTTTTGCCTAAATTGGTTTAAGGGGATGTGTGGAAACCTACCAGTGGGAGTTTTAATAATCTACTACTTTTATACTCTTAAACTAAGTGCAACAACTTTCTTTATGTCAATAGGCTTAAACCACACAGGGGGTGTTTAACTATCATTTCCCACGTAGACAGACCTCAGAGAGTCGACCAGCACTGGGCTCTTACCCGTTGGATGTTTGGACTGTTGCATTTAGGCTTTGGGTTTGGCTGTTGCTGTGTTGAGTAAGGCCAAATTGTAAAATGTCAGACCTGTTGGAGAACAGGTTGTGCATATTGGTCTCGCATTGATTATACTTGCTGATTTGCATTCCTACAGTGGCACTCTTGTAGGAATGACAAGTCCAATTAGCACAAATAAGGATGGGAAACTAATGGAATTTACTTTTTGGCGATTTTCTTGTTTTGGATAAATCTAAAAACATAAATAGATTTTTTTTATATTGTCAAAAAGATAAGAAATCATAAGATTTCAAGAAATATTGTCTTTTCATATTGATTTGTCACATCATACATTTAATGTCATTTTTAAGAACAGAATAAAGGTATTAAAGGTCTCAATTAGGCCTGAATGTCCCCATAGTTGGACAATAAAGGTATGTCTAATTAGTTCTCAGTAATCTGTGTTTAGTTAAGGATAATCTTGATTAACCTGATTTAAAATGTCCAAAAAAAGTTGTCTTTAGGCGAGTGATCTTTATCAAATATTTTACAATCTTAAAGTTGAGGAAACCAGGTGTTTTATTGATATTGTTACGCCACAATCTACTATAATATACTTTGGGACCTTCAGGCATTGGGATGCATGTTGTGGTAATGCTGCTTGTGGTTGTAGTGGATTGTCCTCTTGGCTAAGAGGGCAGAGAGAAAGTCTTTAATGGGGTGGATTCACTTTCAGACATGCATTAACACCGTATCTGTGCAAAATACCAAGAGGGTGAGGTAGAAGTGAAAAACAGGCATGTAACGAGACAGAAGTGTTTCTTTTTTTTAACTTTAGGACTAAAATTAAGAAATCATATTGTATCTTAGTCAGTATTTAAATCTGTATTTTGGTGCAGCAGGTCCCATTTAAGTTTT
Organism: Fundulus diaphanus; assembly: GCA_037039145.1. Taxonomy (NCBI): domain Eukaryota; kingdom Metazoa; phylum Chordata; class Actinopteri; order Cyprinodontiformes; family Fundulidae; genus Fundulus; species Fundulus diaphanus. The sequence continues at coordinate 32,092,520 of CM073135.1, forward strand.
TTTTTTATGTGTACCTGCACTCACTGGGAGTGTCCCGTCTTTGGCACGACCTCGTTGGAAGTCTAGCCAGGATTATTTAAATGTTGATAGGGAGTCCCATCTGTCCCGTGCTTCCAACTGACTGGTTCTGAGAGCCAAGTCTCAGAGCCAGGCTCGCCTACCTGCTGAAGATAAAGAGAAAACGTGCTTAAGACAGTTCTCAAGAAAATCTTAGCTTCTGTAATGCCACTATCTTTTATTTAATTTAGTTTTTTTCTTGTGACAATAAAGGGAGAAAATCACTGTCGTGCACAGTGACACAAACAATGTATAGATTAAGGTGTTGCATGTGTGCATTTTATATTACAATTTGTGTGTTTGAGGAAAATTATATAATGTCTCACTATTTAGTTATAGTAGGATTAATTAGTGCAGAATTAATTTGATGCAATTTTTTTTTATTTATAGTGTTTACGTGAAGTTTTCTCAGCTGAATTGAAATTAAAGGCTAACCCTAATGTGCTAGTTTTGTGTTATTATGATAGTGAAATTAAAGAGCAATATTTTTACGTTTTCCTGTAAATGATATGAAACCTCAGATCAAGAATGCTTCATAAACCTCTACAATAAATGCCGAAAACACAATCCGCCGCTCAGAGTTTTTAACATAAGAAACTAGAAATCTCTATTGAATTTATGTGAAATCTGAGATTTCAGGGGTCAGATGGTTGATGTTGCTGCTGTGTGTGTCAGATGCATGCCATTAACCGCTGGGTTGTCTCCTTGTCCTCCTCTTCCTCTGAAAGCCGAACTACCTCCTCCTTACACAGCCATCGCCAGCCCCGACGCCGGCGGCGTGCCCGTCATCAACTGCCGCGTCTGCCAGTCCATCATCAACCTGGATGGGAAGCTGCACCAGCACGTCGTCAAGTGCACGGTCTGCAACGAAGCTACGGTAAGCCACTGCTGGTGTTGATGTCAGAGTCCTTACTGTTCATACGGTGAGACGGTCTCCGTAGCATTGATCCACCTTCTCCGGTTCTGTTTTACCCGGGCAGCATTTTAGTCTGAAATGTCAAGGTTTAAAATAGAAAAAATGTGTTTCCATTGATTTCTCTGCAATGCAGAAATGTTCACGCCCCTTACGTTTTTTTTTTTTCCACTTTGTCGCATTAAGGCCACAAATTCTAAGATATTTTATTAGAATGTTATGGGACAAAAGAACAAAAAAAAGATTGTATGATTCTGATTTTGAAGGAAAACAATACATAGTTAAAAAAAAAGAAGTTAAGAATAAAAATATGACATGTGTGGCATGAAGCGAGAAATTTGTTCTCGTACTCCAGCATGCCACTACCATATTTCAAGCTGTTAATATAACTTTCTTTCAAAAATGTCTATTTTCTATGCTTTCTTACAAAAAGCATGAAGCCATAATAAAGTACATCAAACTCTGTGGCTGTGACATGAAAAATATGCAATGGTTAAATGGCAAAGTAAAAAAAACCAAAAAAACACTTATTACACATTCATTGATGAGGAATTCACAGTTGCTGACATGGATCAAGTACTTTCAGCTCGGGGAGAAATGTCTAAAGATAAAAGCTTATGAGGAAGCAGAGCTCATTTTGAAATAAATGAGTAACTTCTCAAATGAAGAAGTAGGAACAAATTTGTCACCATAAAGTGTAATTACAGCCATCACTCCACAATCCTAATATGAAGTGTAAATGTTCTTTTGTTCCACTGAAGAAATAAGAAACAATAAATCAAGCCTGATGGTTTGAAAGCTCTGAAGCCCACTCTGATGTGTAGAAAATAAATCGGTGGTTTTCATAAAAGGACCTGGGGCTCAATTCTGCCTTCGCATCTGAAAGAATAATCAGCATCTGCGTTTTTAAAAGCTGTTTGTATTTGTCCTCATTCAGCCCATCAAGAACCCCCCCACAGGAAAGAAGTATGTGAGGTGTCCCTGTAACTGCCTGCTCATCTGTAAAGACACGTCCAGGAGGATAGGATGTCCTCGACCAAACTGGTTAGGAAAATGAATTTATTTTTTGTCTTGTTATTAGGATTATGAGGTGCATCATGTTACTGTTTAATACAGACAGAATCAAATGCCTTCTTTGTGGTGATAAAGTAGACGTAACATGCTAAGGACGGCATCGATAATATTGTATTTGAAATATAAGAATATGTCAAAAATGGCGTTTGGGTGTCACGCCTGGATTTTTAGACATTTTGGAAACGTACTCATGAAATCCATTATTTTCAAAGCCTTGTCCGACTGTTTAATGACGTTTATCAGGTTAGATGAAGAGAGGTGGAGAGATACAGGCAGCTGCAGCAGAAAGGCAGATAATTTAAAGACAAATTACACCAGTGCACTAGGTTTGTGTCATTTAAAATCTTCATTATTTTAATATAAATCGCGGAAGAGACAAAAAGCATGACCACAAACATTTTGCAGGAGAATGTCAAGTAGCTTTTACAATAAAGAGTTAAAAATAGAAACAAAAACAATTGTAATCACGGCATCCTGGCCAAAACTCTGTTCTGTGTAGGAAAAATCACCTTTATTCAAGAATTTCTTTTCATGCAAGCATTTATGCCTCAACAGTTGAGGAATCATTTTGCTCTGTAATTGATATTGCAAACAAATATACGTAGAGTCAACATGAAAATGTTACAGAGCTCTTTATTTTAAACTTTTAGCATAATAATAGGCCCATTGTTAACATAACCTACCCAGAGTAGTTTTCTTAAGCTGAGCTAAGTATTGTATATTAATATATGTTTTGCAGCATAATACCATGTAAAGAGATGCTTTAAAGGCATAAATATATTGCGATTTTGTTTATTTATTGAAAACATTTGATGATCGGTGCCCCTTTTGTTGGCTTAGGCGCGTACTACCAAAATATCTGCACATGCCTACAAGGTAGTAAGAGGCAGGAATTTTTTGAGACCACAATTCAATACATTAATAAGTTCTTAATCAAATATTTAAATATTTATATTTTAAATAACATGGGGAAAAACATTCAATAAATAATAAAAACATTAATCGATATTTATTTCCAGCTATTAAAGACGTAATAGAACAATTGTTTCATAAAAATTTGGAAATTGTTAAATAGTTATTACATATTTGATATATTTATTTACAAAGAATGATTTAATAATGTGTTTATTTTTATAATAACACTATAGATAAGATGGAATTTATGCATTTTACAGACTCGGTGAAAGAATGTAGTCATTTAATGTTTAGAAAAATGTTTTTTCATTAATAATTTTCAGATTTTTTATTTTTTCCCCCAATGATTTACATAAAATCTAGAAACTTAAATTCCTCTCCTGGCAATGCTTGAGTCCTAAACCTGTTTGACTGCTGCTCCTTTCTGCAGCAGACGCATCATCAACCTGAGCCCGGTGATGGTCATCCCCGAGGAGCAGCCCGCCCAGCCGGCGCTGCCCATTCAACCCGAAGGGATGAGAGTGGTGTGTGGTCACTGTGGAAATACCTTCCTGGTATGTAAACCCACAGAGGAGGACAAGCACCCCCCAGCTGTAGATATGTTAAAGTTGCTGTTCATAGTATGTGCACAGCAGTAATTTTGACAGCCTCGTTGTACATTATTTCTATATTGGGTGCAAACAGTGTACATGGCCCTGTTTTCAGTTTTGTCTCTTATACGTCACTTTTGATTCGACTTAAATATCCTGAAAATATTGTCTTAAAAGCAAATCTGTTTGTTGGCAAATATACGAGGCAAAAAAGTCGCCAATCTTTGTTGCGGCACCCTTTTGAATAATTATGTCATTCAGTCTTCTTTGGTGGGAGTCTTTCAGTATCCCACACATTAACTCGGCGATATTCTGTCATGCAAAAAGCTCTTCAAATCTGCCATATTGTCAGGGTGCGTAGCCCTCTTTAGGTCACCTAATGAGAATTAGATCTGGGCTCTTGCTTTTCTGTAGGTGAAACCATTCTGCTGTCCATGAGGCTGGTATATAAAATCTGTATAAATCTTCAGCTTTCTTTCACTTGAAGCCAAGTATACCCACACCGTGATGCTGCCACCACTTTGTTTCACTGTGGTTATGGTGTTCGTTTTGGTGACCTTTGAGGCCAGAGGGTTAAGAGTTTGGTTTCAGCAGATAATAATACGTTCTCGCACAATGTTTGGGGAGTTACTATGCCGTCTATAAAGATATATTGATGTTTTTATTTTTTTTCAAAAAAAGTGTAACTCACCGCCATGTAAAAGCATATTTCTACCCCTAGACAAATTAGAAAAATTCCATCAAGGGGGGGGGGGGGGTATATGCGGTAAAGGGAGGTGAGGGGGTTGTGTTCAGGATGGCAGGAAAGCAGCAGCTAGCTTGATTTGCCATATTAAATCATAGAGAGTGAGCAGAGTGAGCAGCATTCCTTATTGCTCCTTTAAAGGAGCAATAAGGAATGCTGACACCTAGTATTACAAATCAGACAACGCACACACCTTCACAGAGAGCAGCCATTTCTCAAAGGTGTGAATCCCCACTGAATTTTACCTTCCGCAGGACATGTATAGGATGTTTGCAGGCTGCTGCTCTTTTGCCAAGATAAAATACCAAATGCTGCGCTCTGTTTTGGGAACCCTGGGACCTCACATATCATTGGCTCAGAAACCAGGAAGTAAACACGGGCTACACTCTGAACCGATGTAGTTCCGCATCGTACACCTAGGTTTGAAAGGAAAAAAATGTGACAAAGACATTGTTGATGGAGAGGATCGATTGTTTATTGGGAATGTTACTTTCATCCTGGGTGACAAATGAGAATGATTTTGGTTAATTTTGCAGTAAATTTCTTACTTATTGTTCCTTTAAGTATGGGAAAATGTTAGTTTCTGGACTTGATTAATTATTCCATTAGCTATTAAATCTTTTTAGAATTCAAGAAGCATTAAGCGTTTTTGACGTGGATTATTTTTTTAGATGATGTCCTTTCCCTTTTACTTCCCTCATCCAGTGTTAAGGTTTTGTCCAATTTATTAATAGCTTTGGGATTTCCAGAGAATGCAGATGTCAGTGCGACCTTAAAATAGTGCAATTTCACAGCTTTCCTGGCAGCTAGACTGGTGGTGTTTCAGGATTTGTGATACACACTGATGATAAAACTGAACTATGGAAATGTTTCATACGCAGATGCCCAGAAGGCTTTATAAATGGTTGGAAAATGTAGAAAGATTTACTCTGAAAAATGTGTATATTTGAAATACAACATTTGTAGAAAGGCTTTCTTAGCCAGGCCCATATGAGCTTTGTTACGATACAAATGCCTTTTCTGACAAACATACAGAGGATTATTGTCACAAGTAGTTCACAACCATTATCGGCATATTTGTAAACCTGAATTTTCTCACTGCGGTACAATAAACAATTTTAGTCTTGCTTCCAGCCCAGAGCCAGTTTTTATTTTGTTATGGTGACTGTTATTACTAACCCATGCTACATACAATATGTATCCTGTGTATTTTATTGGTTCTCCCCCTGACTGATACTTTCGTACAATATGATCATTTTGATTCCTTTGTGATCTAATACAACAAATTATAGAAAAATCCAACTAGAACAGATAAACTTGACTCTTAATCACTAGGATGGATGATTGGTGGGATCTCCAGAAGACTGGAACTAAATCAGAAGGTGCTGATATAAAATATTAATTTTAATAAAATATACTTATGCACCAGAAAATTGTTCAATTCAATTCAATTCAATTTTATTTATATAGCGCCAAATCATGAAACATGTCATCTCAAGGCACTTTACAAAATCAAGTTCAATCATATTATACAGATTGGGTCAGATTATACAGATTGGTCAAAATGTCCTATATAAGGAAACCAGTTGATTGCATCAAAGTCCCGACAAGCAGCATTCACTCCTGGGGAACCGTAGAGCCACAGGGAGAGTCGTCTGCATTGTACATGGCTTTGCTGCAATCCCTCATACTGAGCAAGCATGAAGCGACAGTGGGAAGAAAAACCACCCATTAACGGGAAAAAAAAAACCTCCGGCAGAACCGGGCTCAGTATGAACGGTCATCTGCCTCGACCGACTGGGGTTACAGAAGACAGAGCAGAGACACAACAAGAGAGACAAAAAGCACAGAAGCACACATTGATCTAGTAATCTGTTCTACATTAGATGGTAGTAACGGGTGAGCCGTCTTCTCTGGATGATGTCAAAGTTAACAGAACGCCAGACCAGGTGTACCTACTATGAAGAAAAAGAGAGAGAGCAAAAAGTTAAAAGCTGAAATGACGACAGTCATTTCAATGTAATACAATGCAAAACTGGAGAACCGTAGAATGAAGAACAGTAGAAATCAGTAGAGTGAGAAAATTAGACCCTGATGTCCTCCAGCAGCCTAGGCCTATCACAGCACAACTATAGAGATAGCTCAGGGTAACATGAGCCACTCTAACTATAAGCTTTGTCAAAAAGGAAAGTTTTAAGATTAGTCTTAAAAATAGATAGGGTGTCTGCCTCACGGACCAAAACTGGGAGTTGGTTCCACAGGAGAGGAGCCTGATAGCTAAAGGATCTGCCTCCCATTCTACTTTTAGAGACTCTAGGAACCACCAGCAGACCTGCAGTCTGAGAGCGAAGTGCTCTGTTAGGAACATACGGGGTAATCAGAGCTCTGATATATGATGGAGCTTGGTTATTAAGGGCTTTATACGTTAGAAGAAGAATTTTAAATTCTATTCTTGATTTAACAGGAAGCCAATGAAGGGAAGCTAAAATTGGAGAAATATGATCCCTCTTGTTGATTTTCATCAGGACTCTTGCCGCAGCATTTTGGATCAGCTGAAGACTTCGAACTGCATTTTGTGGACTTCCTGATAGTAAAGAATTACAATAGTCCAGCCTTGAAGTAACAAATGCATGGACTAGTTTTTCAGCATCACCCCTGGACAGAATGTTTCTAATTTTGGCGATATTCCGGAGGTGAAAAAAGGAAACTCTGGAAACCTGTTTAATATGGGATTTAAATGACATGTCTTGGTCGAAAACAACACCAAGGTTTTTAACTTTATTACCAGAGGCCAAGTTAATGCCATCCAGATTAAGTGATTGATTAAGAAGTTTATTTTTTGAGGACTCTGGCCCAAAGATTACAACTTCTGTCTTGTCAGAATTTAAATGCAGGAAATTTAAAGTCATCCAGCTTTTGATGTCATCAAGACATGACTGCAGTCGAAGTAACTGATTGGATTCATCAGGATTTATGGATAAATATAGCTGAGTGTCATCAGCATAACAGTGGAAATTAATCCCATGCTGTCTGATAATTTTGCCAACCGGAAGCATATATATAGTAAATAGAATTGGTCCAAGGACTGAACCCTGTGGTACTCCACAGGTGACCCTAGAGTTTGAAGAAGATTTATTATTAACATGAACAAACTGGAATCTGTCCGACAGATAAGATTTAAACCAGCCTAATGCTTTTCCCTTAATCCCTACAGTATGCTCAAGTCTTTGTAGGAGAATATTGTGATCAACTGTATCAAATGCAGCACTGAGATCTAACAGGACAAGTATAGACACAAGTCCATTATCTGAGGCCATGAGAATATCATTGGTGACCTTCACCAGAGCTGTTTCAGTGCTATGATGAGCTCTAAAGCCTGACTGAAACTCCTCAAGTAGGTCATTACTTTGTAAATGTTCACAAAGTTGATTAGCAACTACTTTCTCAAGAATTTTAGATAAGAAAAGAAGATTAGATATAGGTCTGTAGTTTACTAGCTCATCTTGATCAAGAGAAGGTTTCTTAAGTAAAGGTTTAATAACAGCTACTTTAAAAGCCTGTGGTACATATCCATTTACTAAGGATAGATTAATCATGTCTAAAATAGGACCACTGATCAGAGGGAATACCTCCTTAAACAACTTGGTTGGGATTGGGTCTAACATACAGGTAGAAGGTTTAGATGAAGCTAAAATTTTAGATAGCTCAGAAAGCTCTACTGCTTTTAAACAGTTCAGACACTGCGCAGGTTCTAAGGATTCCTCCAATGCTGCCTCACTTACTGAGGACGAGGTAATCATGTTTGGGAGGATGCCAATTATTTTATTTTTAATGGAATCAATTTTATTTATGAAGAATCCCATAAAATCATTACTGCTAAGAGCTAAGGGGATGGCTGGATCAACAGAGCTGTGGCTCTGGGTAAGTTTGGCAACTGTATTGAAGAGAAATCTAGGATTATTCTTATTCTCCTCAATTAATGATGAAAAATATGCTGCTCTAACTCTGCGAATGGTCTTGTTATACAACAATAGACTGTCCCTCCAGATTAGGTAGGATTCCTCTTGGTGTGTAGAGCGCCATTTTCTCTCCAATTTCCTAACATTGTGCTTCAAGGAATGCAGCTCTGAATTAAACCAAGGAGCCAGCTTCCTGTGAATAATCACCTTCTTTTTCAAGGGAGCTACATTGTCTAATGCAGAACGCAATGACAAAGTCATACCGTTTACAAAGACATCTATTTGTGAATTGGAAGAAACAACATTGCTGCCATCTACTGGGCATTTCTGCAATACGGAGGATATTAAAAAGGGGACAGACTCTTTAAGTTTTGATACAGCATTATCCGATAAAGATCTACTATAATGGAACCCTCTTTTGGGGGTGGAGAACTCAGTTAGATTAAACTCAAATGTTATTAAAAAATGATCAGATAGGACAGGGTTGTGAGAGAATACTGTTAATTCTTCACAATCAATGCCATATGTCAGCACAAGGTCTAAAGTATGGAGCCAAGAGTGCGTCGGTTTATGCACATTTTGAGCAAAACCAATTGAATCTAGGATAGTTTTAAAGGCTACACTAAGGTTATCACATTCTGTGTCAACATGGATGTTAAAATCACCCACTATAATAACCTTATCAGTATTTAACACCAAATCAGATAAGAAATCTGACAACTCATCCAAAAACTGAGTATAAGGGCCTGGTGGACGATACAAAACAACAAACAGAAGAGGTTTTATTGCTTTGCAGTTTGGATGAGGGAAACTGAGGGTTAAATGTTCAAAAGAACTGTAGTTATTAATTGGCCTGGGACTAATTAATAAATCAGACTGAAAGATGGCTGCCACTCCTCCTCCTCTTCCCACAGATCTGGGAATGTGGAAATTTGAATAATTGGAGGGAGTTGACTCATTTATACTAACGTAGTCCTCTTGTAGCCAGGTTTCTGTGAGACAAAACAAATTAATCTGTTTATCAGAAATCAATTCGTTAACTAACAAAGTCTTTGGAGGGAGAGACCTTATATTTAATAGACCACATTTAATTGTTTTATTTTTAGGTTCAAAGTGATCCGTATGGATTTTTATTAGATTTTTATGATTTGTTCCCTTTAGATCAGTTTTTGATCTGTTAAGTTTTGGCCGTGGGAAAGACACCGTCTCAATAGGATAATGGGTGGGTAACAGTACAGAAGCTGCAGAGAGGTGTGTTAAACTACGGCTCTGCTTCCTGGTCTGGACCCTGGGTTGTCAGCATTTAGGAGAACTAATAAATCCGGCCAGATTTCTAGAAAGAAGAGCTGCACCATCCAAAGTGGGATGGATGCCGTCTCTCCGGATCAGACCAGGTTTTCCCCAGAAAGTTCGCCAGTTATCAATGTAGCCCACGTCGTTTTCAGGACACCACCTAGACAACCAGCGGTTGAATGATGACATGCGGCTAAACATGTCATCACTGGTCAGATCAGGCAGGGGACCAGAGAAAATTACGGAGTCCGACATTGTTTTAGCAAACTCACACACCGAAGCAACACCAACTTTAGTGACCTCCGATCGGCGTGACCGGGTGTCATTACCGCCAGCGTGAATAAAAATCTTACTGTATTTACGCTTATCCTTAGCCAGCAGTTTTAGGTAAGATTCTATGTCGCCCGTTCTGGCCCCTGGCAGGCATTTAACTATGGTCCCTGGTGTCTCTAGTGCCACGTTTCTGACTATTGAGCTCCCAATTATCAGGGTCGGCTTCTCAGCGGGTGTGTCGCTGAGTGGGGAAAATTTGTTAGAAACGCAGACGGGTTGGTGGTGAACTGGGGGCTGAAATCTAGAGCTATGCTTCCTACGAACTGTCACCCAGCCGGCCTGCTTACCCGGCTGCTCGGGTGCTTCTGGAGGACCACTAAGTGAAGTAACGCTAGGTCTATGTGGCTCCGCGCTAGCAAAGGGGCGGCTATCAGCTGGTCTTTCCATAGCACGGAGCCGGGTCTCTAATTCTGACACCCTCGCCTCCAAAGCTACAAAAACACTACATTTATTACAAGTACCATTATCACTAAAGGAGGCAGAGGAATAGCTAAACATCTGACACAGAGAGCAGGAGATAAGGGGAGACTTAGTAAGAGACGGAGAAGCTGAAGTAATAGTAGGAGAGGAAGCCATTGTGGAGCTAAAGCTAGGCTAGGCTAAAGCTAGGCTAGCGCCCTTCTACCACGCCAAGAGAGCAAACCGTGAAACACGAGGAGTTCCCAAGCGTGATGTGCAGCAACAGAAAATGTTTTAAAAGTGCTTATGTGTTAGAAACAGATGTTACAGCAAAGAGATTAAAGATAAAAGCGAGAGAATCTGGAGCAACAAACCGTTGCTCACGCAGTGAAAACAGGAATTCGCCTTACCGCAAACAGGAAGTGACGTCAGCCCTCCAACGTTGTGCGCATGCACAACAGGATCAGGATCAGGCTCAGTCCCCTTGTTGTGTTTAGAGTTTCCCCCTCAAACCCACGGGTTTGTTCTTCATCTCTGTTGTACAGGATATATGTCACATTTCACATGGAAAATATGTTTGTTTTTTTCTCTCTCTTTTACGCCACATAAAGCTTGCATTTTGAAAGGCTTGTACACATCATAAATAGAGTAGAGTTTATGTAGCATTTATCGTTCGCAAACATCTAGCTTTTTAAGAGAATTCTGGAACCAGTTTGGGTTGTTTATTTGTTTCAAGTAGCTGATTTGGATGTTTTATTTATCCTCCGTTTCTAACTAGTAGCTACACAAAACTTTAGTTCTCGCTTACATACAACGTTATATGTCCCACTCTGTCTAGGATAGTCCACATGATCAGTTTCTCTAACTTAATGTCACAAAAGTATGCAGAAACAAGGCCCCCAATTTACCGACTCGCATTTGAACTGTTGTCCTCTTAACGTCTGCACATTGTCACCTGCGGCCTCTGTAGGGCAGCGAGGACGCCAGTTCTTCTCAGCCGATGTCTGGTCTCCCCAGCGATGGCTCTCCCCCAGCACAGCAAGAGGTTGAATAAAAGCTGGTCTTACTGGGGGACATATTAACAACATCCTAACACCTGTTTGAATCTGTGGCTCTCTTTGCGCTGATGGTATCACTCTGTGCACATATGGCTTTCAGAGAATGTATTGATTTAAAAAGATAAAAAGGTTGATGTACAATTGCAAACTTTTCTGCAAGTCATTAGTTAACCTTTGAACATTTCTGCTTATATTAATAAAGCTATATATTTTAAATAAATGTTATTCTATTCACTGAAGCCACGTGTCAAGAGTTAAGCATTCATCTTCTGTTAACTGGTTAATTATGCTCAATTATTATGCTGTTGCAATCTGTGTTAATGATTTTATTACTACTCTTTAAACTCCAGATAAAATAACAACTAATACAACACCACCTAAATAAGATCTGAATTATGAGGTGCTAATTTGGCCAATAATAAATCTTTGCAAACCTTTAAAAACCATCTTTTGAAATTAGACCCAGTGAAATTTGTGCTGATTGCCCAGAAACTAGAGTAGCCTTGTGGTGTGTTTTTAAATATCTGTGTTGATGTGAGTGTAAACGACCAGTCAAAAGTTTGGACTCACCTTCTCATTCAAGACAATTGGAAAACCATTTCAGGTGACGAACGTCATGAAGCTCATTGAGAGAAGCAGTAATCAAGGGGGTTATTTAGAAAAAAAGCTAAAATATACAAGATGTTTTGAGCTATTTCACAAATTTGTTTTTGATATTGTCATGTTTTTTGATGTCTTCACTATGTATTAGCAATGTAGAAAGTCATAAAAACAAGGAAAAGTAATTGAATGACAAAGGTGTCTCTAAACTTTTGACAAGTAGTGTATGTAAACACTGTTTAATGCTGAAAATAAATGATTTTTATCTTTGTCTCCACAGTGGATGGAGCTTCGATTTAACACGCTAGCCAAGTGTCCCCACTGCAAAAAAATGTGAGTTTTTACACTGAACGGGACATGCACTTTTACAGTTGATGTTGTTTCTAATGCTCAGACATGTTTGCTAACATGTTAAGATGTTTGACATTTGCAAACATTAGAAAATATGCTAGCATGTTTGCTATTGCTCAGACATATTCGCTAAGATGTCACGAGACGTTAGCTAGTTATGCTAACTTAATTGTTTGATAAGATTTTTATAAATATATGCTAATACGATGAAACCTACAAATATGTTTAATGCTCAGACATGTTTGCAAATCTTCACTGACATGCTTGCTAATGCTGTCTGTTGAAAAATTTGCAAATATGCCAATTTGTTTGGGTTCCAACAATATTGTACATATTGGCAGACACTAGCAAACGTTGCTAATGTCTGCTAAGAGACATTAGCCAACAATTAATTGCTAACAATTATTGTCTGCCAGCATAGTAGTTCCTTAGAAAAAATGTTTCTTAAAAATAGTGAAAATGATTACACCTGTTTGCTATTATGTTGAAAATTATTAGTAAATATATTTAAGTTATTGCTAATATTTTTGAAAAATTGTGTTAATCTTTGTCAACATGTTGGAGCAATAGAAAATATGCTAGCACATTCCCTAATACTCGTGCTTGCCAGCATGTTTGAATGTTGGCAAATAAGTTTGCCAATATGCACACCACATTTTTTTTGTTAACATGTTTAAATGTTAGCTATTAAAGGTTGTACAGTAAATATGTGTGACATAGTGAGATTTAAACAGATAAGGCAACATTTTTTTTATTTTGACTGTTACCACGTTTTATGTTTGAGGCAGCCATGTTGGATTTTGAAGTTGATGTTGTGCCAATGGAACGTAGTCTGAGAGTGAAAGACACCCTGCTGTTGTCCCATGATGAAATAGTTGAGACGTTTTTGAGGACTTGACATTTGCTGAGAAGTATACAGAAGTTAACGCATATATCCTCAACACAAATCCATGATAGTAGTTAATTTACGCTTATGACTTTGAGACTTTTCCCCAAAGATGGGTGCAAATTTTAAAAGCATCTCTCAAGAGTTTTCAATTTCTGAAAAACAAAATAAAACCGTTTGACAAAAACTATTAAACTCTTACTAAACTCTCATTTTAATTAATTTACTCTCAACCTGAATGACATATTTAAAGAAGAAAAACATGTGTAACAACATATTAGCTTTATCTCTAAATTGTTAAAGTGACTTACTTACTACTTCACTACTTGCACAGATTAGATTTTGGTATTTACACTGCATGGATAAAATCCTTAGACGTAAGCTGTACATTGCTTTGTTGCTGTAATCAAATGCTTCTTTAAAGGTTAAACCTACTGCAGCCGGATGCTTTAGAGGTCTGGGTTTGCAGTGCACAGAGGAGGGGAAGCTAATCTAGACGTGTGACAGGAATTATAAAGGGCGGTCTTACATGTGGTGGTAGTAAGGTCGGCCGGTCACAAGATGGAAAAAGTGGTGTTTGTTGAGAGAAATGATGAGCTAAGGCTCTGCATTAGTCAGTGGATTATTTGTAAAAAACACTGTATCATCATTCAACCTTTATTTGTCTTTCTTTATCTACATTTATTTTCATCTATATTTCAGAATCTTTGTGTATTTCCAAGTGTCGTTAAACAATCAAGATGTACTGTGTGTGCGCTGACAGCAAGCCGCTTCCTTGATATCAGAGACCATGTTCAGTTTGTTGTCATAAGATGTTAAATGTGCAACAAGAATCGTAATTTCTTAGAAGTGCTACACACAGCGCCATTGTAAGAGGGCCAACACGGACGACGCAGCGCTCCCAGAATGTTGGGGGGCAGAAGAGAAATGGACTTTAATTTGTGTTTCAAATAATACTAACAACGATGATAAAAACCTGAATAATATGTATTGAGAGGTCCTGGTCCAGGTATTATTTTCGCATTATTAGGTATATACTTAAATGGCTAGATTAGGAAATCACAGGGCTAGTAATTGCTACAGAAGCTGGTTGTTCAGAGTGCTGTATCCAAACATAATGGAAGGTTTGATGGAAGGCAAAATCAGATACAAAGTGATGCTAAAACGTGAAAACCGGATCCCTGATGGGACTGTGCAGCAAACCCCATTTGAGAGTTTGAGGGACTTTCTTTCTTGTTTGTATTTGAAATTTTTCTTATTGGACAAATGAATTATTAATATATTTTGAGAAACCGAGAAATCCTGATTAACTGCAAATAAACACTCAAAATATATCATTCTAATGAATCTGAATACCAGTTTCAGTTTTGCATTGAGTTACTGAAATAAATGTGCTTGTTATTTACTGAGGCACTTGAGGCTGTCTTCAACAGATAATAATGGTCTGGATGCTGGACTGATTTTTAATATCAGTCCAGCATCAGGACAATTGATAAATGAAACCGTAAAATCTCAGGGACACACAATGTTTGGAGAAACCGAGATGAGAAAGCATTTTACTTTCATTTCTGCAGAAGTTGGCCTGTATACATTGTTTAAACAAGAAGTGAGCCAGTAGAGACAGAAACGAGCTACGGTCCAGACTTCACCAAAACATGATGTTGGTTTCATACTGATTATATAATTTTATGAAAAAAAAAACCCAAGAAGCTAATTTTCACTGGGGTTTTATAGAAACTGACATTTTCAGTTAAAAATATACTTTCTTTAATGATTTCATCCTGGTATCTGTAGGATTTTGCAACATTTTTAAAAACTGGGAGACAGTCTAACTATAACATGAGTGCTTTTTCTTATGTAACCTAAAGGAGAATCAGTTTAGAGTGAGTAAAAATACTAATGTGGTCCTGTTTTTGCATGCATTAACCAATCCTTAGTCATTTCCAAATGTTCTTATCACTATCTGAAAATCTTTATGACCAAAAAATAAGCAAAATCCAAACAGTAACAAGAATCCACATGACATTTTTTATGTTAAAGGGCAACTGTAAGTTAAGGTGTGACACCAATTTAAAGGTAACTATCCCAAGTTATACTCATAGACATGCAGCAATTTGTTGTCTGTTCCCACATTTTGCTTTCAGAGTGGTTTGGTTGTAAACCGTAGTAGATTCCTGTCCATTTTTTTTCCATTATGGGTGTCTAGAAAGAAAGGAGAATGCTAATAATGAACTGGGACTGGAGGCAGGAAGGAGGAGGAAATATGGTGCGGTTTAAGGACTAGAGGGAAGACTAAATATCAGGTGATCTGTGCCCCCCCAGGCAATATGAATTTCCGTGATCCTTCAAGAATGCTCAAGTCCAGTCACATGAGGAGCATGTGAGTGCCGAGAAGGGGAGAAAAGAAAAGTTATGATGCAAGGGGGTAAAAAGGAGATGCCAGTCTGCTGCTTGAGGGCAGTCGACCCCTCATACATGTGTTTGCATTGGGTCTGGATGATATATACTCGTCTGGAGCAGCTCATGTGACTCTCCTCATGTAACTTGGAAATTTGTATTTATTTTTTTACTCACGAGGTCATCCGTGTGCAGATGTGGATCAGTCATTTGAGATTTCTCATACAAAGCCTTCTGAGGCATATTATCTACATAAAATGAACCTCATTGCTCTTTTTCTCCTGTTTTGTTCTTACTTTTCCTGCAGATCGTCTGTTGGCAGTGCTCTCCCCAGGAGGCGCTGTTGTGCTTATATAACTGTAGGAATGATCTGCATTTTCATTGGAGTGGGCTTAACAGTGAGTACGGTCTGTTCTTTTTCTTTTGCTGGTGTTTTCTTTTTCTATTGATATGTCTTGGTAATCGGCACTTTTCATAGCAAGCAGTCGTATCATGGCAACTTTTATGGTGGTCGCCATAAAAAGACAATTATGATTTGCGAAAACAACTTGAAAATTACTTTTAACGTGTGATATTCCAAATCCATGCAGGGATCCTTTACTGTTAGGAAGAGCCTGAAAAAGTATGGATTATAATTAAAGCCAGGTCTGGATAAGTGTGGAAAAAGTCATAAAAAATAATTTAAAATAATATCTTTATTACTCCACATTTGAGTCCCTTTGTCTGAAAGAACTGCCCATCAGTCCGTCCATTTCAATGTCTGTCAATCTATTTGTTTGTTTGCCCATCCATCGATCTTTCTGTCTATCCAACAGCCTGCCTGTTTGCCTGTCTGTACATACATTTATTAATCCATCCATCCATCCATCCATCCATCCATCCATCCATCCATCCATCCATCCATCCATCCATCCATCCATCCATCCATCCATCCATCCATCCACATCCATCCATCCATCCATTTCTCTTACAGTTTAAGAATAATAACCTATATTTAAAAGAAAAATCTAAAAAGTGTTGTGTGTGTTTATATCCCCCCCCCCCCCCTTACCTGACTCCGCCAGATGGATTTGCTCTGCATATCCATCTGGAAACCTTCCGTTGAAGTAATTTTGGGAAGGGGCGAAAATACTGGTTAGCTGATTGGCCTATGTTGGTGATAGACGGGCCAAATAAACCAATCAGATCAACGAAGCATATGACGTACTCGTCAACATGCCTCGTCGTCGCTCTGTTACGAGCGAAAACACAGCCACAAGCCAAGCTACTCTTGCTGCTGCAGGTAAAGGCTCGTTAGCTCAGCAAAGAAATACTCTGTAATTCCGATAAAACTTGCTTGATAGCCACGCTAACGCTAGTTCCATCGGCTGAAGCCGCCATGTTCTTTAGACTGAACCAGCGCCTATGGCTCTGGACTGAACTGTCGCGCTTCTCGTTGCGTCACACCTCAACCCGCCTCAAAGCCAACGCTGATTGGACGTTCGTTTGGTGAACGGCTCCAAATTTTGTTTAACGGAAAGTAGCCAGACTGATCTGCGAGTGAAACCTTGAAAGCTCACGAGATCAGGATGGTCTCACGAGGCTACCCCCCCCCCCCCCCTTCACTTTGATTCCCCCTAAATGCTGACATTAGATTGCACACAAGCTGGACTATATTTGCTAATTGGGGGACTTCAAATCAATTTTGGGCCACCAATTGCCTTCTGATGTCACCTAATTGGTAAATATAGTCCACCTTTTGTGTAATTTAATGCCAGCACAAATCCAGCTGTTCTATGAGGCCTCTGTAGTTTATTAGAGAAATTTAGTGAATGCTCGGCATCACCAAGACCAAGGAAAACAGTACAGCAAAGCTGAATGGAAGTTTAAAGCAGGTTTAGGTCATTACGCGATATCAGAAGCTTTGGACGTTTCAGAAAGCCCTGTTCAATCAACAACCTGGAAATGCAAACAGTAAGGCATGTCTGCAAACCTACCTAGATGGCCGTCCACCTAGACTGGCAGAGAAGGAAATTGTTAGAGAAGAGAAGGACTCTGTGATAAATCTGGAGGAGCTGCATACACCTATTACTCATGTGGGATGAATCCGGTAAATGGACAACTAATGGTGGGCTTCTTCACAAATCTGGTCCTAATGGAAGAGGAAAAGGCTGGAGACTGGGGCCGAGGCTCACCTCCTGCCTCATGCATTTGGTGGAATATGGCAGAAATGCGTTTAATTGAGAATCGGTGGCAAGACTTGAACATGGACGTTCGCAGATCCAATCTGACGGACCCAAAGGACTTGCCTCTGTAACTGTAGCAAAGGTGGTTCTGTTGACTCAGGTTGGGCATCATTTACCTCGCACTTAGCAATCATGCACTCATTTGTGGTGGCCTATCATGCAAGATCCCAACACCATACACTCAGGTTTGTGGTTGTTACATGACAAAATGTGAAAAAGTTAAAAGGATGGAAATAAGTTTGTCAGGCACCGTTTGCCATGTAATTTTAATTTTTGTCTGTTCTAACAGGTTGGCACTCGGGACTTTGCCAGACGTTACAACGCCACCTACGTGTCCTGGGCGTTTGCCTACCTGCTGGGTCTCATCTGTCTCGTACGAGCCTGTTACTGGGGGGCGATCAAAGTCAGCTACCCAGAAAACAGCTTCGCCTAGAGCGGGAAGGAGCTGAGCACGGCCCACAGTGCAAACCCCTCTGTTCTTTTTTTAATTTCATTTCACCCCCACCCCATATTCTTCCGACGTTAAAGCAGTCCGGTTGCGTGTAGAAGTGTAGCGTGTCTGGAGAAGTGTTTGCAGGGGAATGCGTCTTGTTAACGTTGGACTGTTTTTGACCCTGCTGCCTGTCCAAAGCTGGTACTCATTCAAATCCTGACAAAGACCTGCAAATAACCAAGAATCAGAAACTATTAAAGCTTGATATTTAAAGGTGATTGAAATGAATACTTGGCGCACACCTTCACTTTTAAAGCTTTGAACTAACTTTTAGAGTTAGTTTTAAAACGGGTTAAATTTAGCCGTTTTGGACCAGTCTGTGTCAGCGATGAGCGGGCACTGTCCTCAGTTTCATAATCAGACCCAAATGAGAGAACCTCCCTCTCATTTGCACAGATATTTTATGCAAATAAAATTGTTTTGCTGCTAGTTCAACTCCAGCTACTGAAACTTGCACACTCATACTCTATTATAGCCACTATGACATAGTATTATATTATTTTGCTGTATAAAATGATTGATTTTTAAACATGATTGTCACTATATACCCATGCGTGCCAACTTTGCGGCCCAGTATTAGTCTTCAAAGGTTCTAGATGAGTACATTTTTTGTTTAAAAAAAAAAAAAAAAAAAGATCTTTTGTTCAGTGCCTGCAGCTTTTAAACCATATTTCAACAATAACCTTTTCTGGCCATTTTCCTAAACAATCTCGTTCTCCGCTCGACGCTTCTCAAAGAGATCCCCAAAAACATAGCGTGGCTCACCTGTGCATGTTGTCTACTTCCCTGTTGCTGAGGCGGTGTCCCGCTCCATTTCAGAGGGGGATCCTGGCTGTGAAGTTCCTGTTTTTGCTCCGCGTTCGAATGTAAACCCTCCTTCCTCTGCTTAAATCGCTGCTGTCCGACCTCCAGTGAACTCTGTGCAACATCCCGTCTCTGTATCTCCGGCAGCGGGCACAAACCTTGTTTTGAATGTGATGATGATGATGTAGGTAACATTTAGAAAATACTTTGTACTTAGTTTGATTTCAGTAAGAGTGAGTAAAGTCCGGTGGAAGGAAAAGATGGTTCATGAGTCTTTTTAACAGATAATTTATCAATAAAATGTAAAAACGATCTGCCCGTCTGCGTGTTTTTTGGTGGGGATCAGATTGTAAGTCTGAAAGGTGGGGTTTCACCCTTTAGAGCCTGATAAAGTCTCTTTGCGTCATACTTGACACGTTAAACCAAAAAATAAATGTTCCTCATGTTTTCTGCATTTTTATAATGGGTGTGTAAAATATATTCATTTGTATGTTGTAAATTGTATGTTCAGAAAAATAATGACCTGGAGGTCTCAGAAATATTTGTATCAAAAATGAGACATTTGGAGTTAAAGGGTTAATTTTTGAATGATATGGATGTGGTGCACAGGAATGTTTTTAACCCGCAACCTGCTGCAGTACAATAGCAAAAAATAATCATGGGAAAGGACCTTGATACTGAAACTCAAAACTCGCTGACAAGAGGCGCGACCATCTCAGTTTTAATCATCCTGGTCCGTGTTACTATATATATATATATATATATATATATATATATATATATATATATATATATATATATATATAATGTGTGTGTGTGTGTGTATATATACAATTGACGTCTGTTTTATCCATGCCTTGCTAAGATGTCCCTTGCACATTTTTGTTATATAACAAACAAAAACTTGGATTTTAATGTGAAAAAATTTGTAATTTCATGTGATTGACCAACACAGAGTTGTAACTTCAAGTTACAACTCTTAACTTAAAGCACCTATTTTGTTGTTTGTAGTAAAAGTCAAAATGTTCTAATAAGATTTAATCGCTATTACAATCTTTTTTTTACTGGAAACATTATCGAAAAACTTAGCATATGAATCCTTGACTTCTATTATTTATTCTTGTGCACAGATTCCACATACGGCTTTTTGTATTATATCAATGCAAAGCAAAAAGATAAGCGGATCTAAATCAGCTTGTGCTAGCTTTGTGTTTGTTTGCCATTTGATTTGTACTCCTGTTAGTTTTATGCAGTAGCGGCCCAAAGCATCAGCAGACCAAGTTTCTCCATAGGGGCTCCCAGACCGACATCTACAGACTCCCACACAGAATATAGATGTTTAACACTTCGGATCTGTGCTTCAATTTTAAAGGTTTATCTTACTTTTCTATTTGACCTGAAAGTTTCTGAAATACTTAGCAAATTCTTCAACATTTTTAATCTGCATCATGACTTAAAGACATTGGAAAGTCATATTGGTCATAACCCTGGTTTGATTGTTTCTGCCGCTTGTGTCTGTGCCAGAGGTGTGTTCCCAGTGTAACTACAATCAAGTATGAATCAATATTTGACCATCTAAAAACCAGTTAAACTGCCAGACCAAATTAGTCAGACAAATAAAGTCGTCTCAGTTTACTTATAAACCAGAGTATATTATGGGAAGAGGATGATGTATATCAAAAGCAAAAGGTGCAACAATCCAATAAATATTTAACTATTATCTTTATATCTCATAGTTTAAGTAATACTGGAAATTATACGGTTAATAAATGCTTGGATTTGAAATATTTCAGCTCAAATAGTGCATTAAACACATACATAATCATAATAACCCTAACATTTTCAATGAAAAGGTTGTATCATATGTTAAAGGCACATATAGACATTTTATATTGTTTGTGTAAAACTATTTTTTGTAAAAAGTCTAAATAGTCATTGTAGGGCTTTAAAAGGATTCTTGCATCTGATTGGTTAACCTGCACAAGAAGTC
Organism: Fundulus diaphanus; assembly: GCA_037039145.1. Lineage (NCBI taxonomy): Eukaryota > Metazoa > Chordata > Actinopteri > Cyprinodontiformes > Fundulidae > Fundulus > Fundulus diaphanus. The sequence goes on from CM073135.1 coordinate 32,113,602, forward strand.
AACTTTAGACCAATCGGCTTTAACCATCGAAGGGGAAGCCCCAGCAACTGATAATATGGTAAGTTTGATCAGCTAAAATCTAGATGTACTGCAGCATAGGGCAAATAATAAATGATACAATAAGGAAAAGTTAATTATATATCTTATTTTATAAATAATTTAAGTATTTTTATATTGTAAATGTTTAATGCAATTGTTCATTTACAATATAGACATTATTTTATTTTACTTATTCAATAATTAGACCCTTAGTCCCTAAAAGAGAGGAAGGGTCAGTCAGCTGCTATAGTAAAAGGAAGCTGTGCTGAAGTGGACAACCCACACTTAATGATTATTATTTTAGGGGCACACTCAAGCACAAGGAGTTATATAGATAAAAGAATGTATTTGAAAATAATTTAAAGATTCAAAGAGGTATTTTTGTCTGATCAAACCAAAACAGCTTAACTGGTTAAAATATTTTGATCTAGACTGTAATAACTAGATTTTCATGTTACAGTTGAATTAATGTAATATTTATTTATTAAACATGGCCTGTTGCTGGCAGAATTTCCTGTATATCGTCCTGAAATCCAACTTTATACTCCTGCTTGGATCGTGTTATGCTGCCTAGCTGGTTTGATCTGAAACAAGATCCATCATACGCAGTTCCTGCCTATTGAAGCTGCAGTGCTGCTGAGTGTCCAAACAGTGGAGCCGTTTGCAAATATTAACAGAGCTATACTCCCAGTTCAAGTCCATTGTCACAAAACATTCCTCAAATGCAGTGAACTGTGAAAGCTATTCACTTGCCTCGACCCCGTTAAAATATGAGTCTCAACGAATCTGAAAAGTATGGCATGCAGTCTCCTTTAGTCGGGTTCTCTTGACTACAGAGACTAGTCCTTTGTGTAACAGTGACAAAAATATTTGAACTTTGCTAAAAGCCACGTGAGTGACAAAGAAAGCATATGAAAGAGGGTCCTTTGTTCAGATGAGACAAAAATTCACTCGGCATATAACCCTGAATGCACCGTTGCCACCGTGATGCGTGGTAGAGACAGCATCATGCTGTGCAGAGGATTTTGGTCTGCAGGAACAAGAAAACTGATCAGGATAGGAAGATGAATATAGGAAAAACCTGGGAGAAAAGCTCTTAGAGACTACAAAAGTCCAGCAGGACTATGACCCAAAAAAGACTGTTGTTTAGCTCGAAGCACATTCATGTGTTAGCCTGGCCTAATCAAAGTCCATATCTTTAAGAGTCTTTGGCAAGAGCTGAAAATTAGGTTTAAAGCGATTTCTTTATCCTATTCACCTGAGCTTGTTATTTTGCACAGAAGAATCGCTCTCTAGCTCCAGAGGGACAAACCCAAAACAGCTCTAACCGAATGCTGGTGAAGATTCTCAGTCATCCAGGTCATGGTCATTCCAAAAAAGTTAAAAAACAAAACAACTGGAGTTTTTTCCCCCCGAAGTTTGAAGACGTTTCGCTTCCTCTCCAGAAAGCTTTCTCAATTCAAAAAGTCTGGAGTAGTGTGGAGTTCCAAGCTTTATAGTATTGCCCAACAAAGGCCTTGTAATGGCTTAGATAACATGCAAATTGAACCGAATTAGGTCCATGCCTCTGTAATGGGGAGTTGTTAGGGTCGTTATTGGCCTGACTTACAAGAGCGATGTTTTGATCACCCGTATGAGGTGATAATTGGAAAGAATCAACCCAATTGCTGTGTTGTAAGTTTTTGAGAGTTGGAACCTAAGGCCTCCTCCTCTGTTTAAGGTATTTTTTTCTCTCTTAACGTAGATGGCTTCCTTCACACCCCTTTCAAATCATCTGTCTTCTTTGTCCAAAATGTGAACATTTTGGTCCTCAAAAGAGTGTCCTTTGTCCTTAAGGTGTAGGTGGACAGCAGAGTCTTGTCCTGAGGAGGTAGCTCAACACAGGAGAGCTACCTCGGAAAAAATTCCAGTTGTTTTGTTTTTTAGCTTTTTTGGAAAGCTCTAAACGAAGTGAAGAGTGCTCCTACAATGTTTTACTCAGCAGGGCAGAATAAAAATGCAAGACACTGCATACATGAAACATTTTCAGGAAGACCTGAAAAGATGATCCAGAAAACAGTGAGTGGTGCGCAAACCCCAAATGAAGCATTTTAAGCCCAATTCTTATTAGAAACGTGACCGTAACCGTGTGGTGAAAACACTTGCAGAAACCAAAACTCCAAGAAATGTACACAGCATACACAACAATATCTTCTTTATTTGAGACGTTGTCTCCGTTAAACACATTAAAGATAGAAACTACAGAAGTATGGTTTAATGAGCTCCCTGGAGCTGCTACAATTGATACAGTGTCATTCTAAGTGCTTCATAACCACGTCTCGTTCGCCCTCACACAATGTTTTACCCAAACGAGGACGCTCATTTAACGCAAACAACAACGATGATAATAAAATGTAAATTCAAACCAAACCTAACTGTGAATATAATCCTAAAACCAGACCGTAATTGGTTCAATGTCCTTAAAAAGAAGAAACAAACGTAACAATATCTCGGCTCAGCTCGGACTGACGTCCCGGCAACCATATCAGACCATCGGATGGGTTACTGATGAGCTCGTAGCTTTTAGGGTTAAAGAGCTTCTTCTTGTACAAGTGTAAACAGACACACACGTGAGCTACCACTGAACTTTGAAGGAACCTGGAAAGTCATAAATACTAATCACCATGGCTTCACAAGTGATGCTGCTTTGAGGAGTGAGAGGTGTTTCTGTGGACTGGCGATGTGTTGACAGGTGTCTGCTTGCTCCTCACACCCAATGGTGACGATGGGTAAGTGGTGCTGTGGAGCTTTCAGTTGTTGTTGAGGACCCACCAAGAAGCTGCGGGGGAGACACAGACGGTATATAATGTGTTGACGGTTAAACCCCCCCCCCCCCCCCCTCCCAGAAAATCCAGAATTTCACAGCTACAGTCATATTCAATAAATCAGAATATCATCAACAAGTTAATTTGTTTCAGTGGCTCGCTCAGTGAAACACGTCATTAATTACACACAGACTGATGTTTTCAACACTTTATTTCTGTTAATTATGGTGATTCTCCGCTTACAGCTGATGAAAACACAGCATTTAAGACGAGAATATCGCACCAGGCACATTTAAAATGCCAAGTTCTTATTACAGACATTTGGGCTTGATGAGAAGTGCGTTTGACCCCTGCCTATAGGTTGTTATTTTAAAGGTGCCTTTAATTGGACAAACAAACCTTACTGGAACACATTTTAATTCGTTGAATATGACTATCAATATGACAGCTCGTAAAAATAGACAAGGTGACCTCAGCGGGCCTCTGGCATGAATATCTCTGACCAAACCATTAGAAACAGACTTTATGATGGTGGCCTGAGGGCCCGGTGTCCTCTAGTCCTCACCGCCTGGTACCATAGAGCTCGACTGGTGTTTGCCAGCCAACGCTGGAATCGGCTGGTTCGGTTCTGGCGCCCTGTTCTTTTCACACATGAGAGCCGGGTTCACCCTGAGCTCATGTGACAGACGTAAAAGGGTCCGGAGAAGCTGCGGTGAACGATATGCTGCCTGCAACATAATGATCCGTTCGTTGGCGGGTCAGTGTTGCACAGACCTGTACAGGATAAATGGTGGCGCCCTGACTGCCATTAGGTGTGGGGATGAAATCCTTAGACCCGTTGTTGGACAGTTCTCTGGTGCAGTGGGTCCGGGGTTCTTCCAGGGGCATTGTGAATAAATTAACCTCAAACCCTGGTAATTCCTGGCCTCATGTGTCAAGATATGCAGGCGGTTCTTGGAGGATGAAGAAAGTGATACTATTGACTTGCCTCCATGCTGCCCTGATTCAGTCCAACAGGACATCCTATTTGGGTTCGTTTGATTCCACCAGGTTGCACCTGAAGACTATCCAGGAGCTCAGTGATGCCCTGGTCAGGATGTGAGCGGAAATACCCCCGGATGCCATCCATCATCTCATAAGGAGCTGGCCTCGACGTTGTCAAGCATGCATACAAGCACTTGGGGTCCTTACAAAGGGTCCTGTCCAGCAATGACATTTTAGCAAACTGGACAAGCCTGCTGAATAAGTTTTTTATTTTTACTTTTTCAGTGACTTCAGATTCAAACCGTTTTCCAATAGTTTTCATTTTCATGAAATGATGTGGCCTCCCTATCTTCCAAATATATTGCCCTTTCCATATTGATATCCAACAGGATCTTTTCCTATTGAGATAAATGAGTTAAATGTTCCTTTATTTATTATTTTAGCAGTGAATTATCAAAAATTGAGAAAAAAAATAACATGTATTTTTTCCCCCCCGCTGCATGTATGTGAACATTGTGGATCTTTTTGACTTAAATGTATATAATGAATGGCATTATCAACTGCCCAGTAAATCATATGGAAAACATGCTGGGAGGACACACTGGACCAAAGAGTCTGCGCTCTTACCAGGAACAAGCATGGTGGTAACGGTCTCAGGAGTTTCCAGGAAGTCTACGTTCCCCCTCTGGAAGGTTTTACTGTAGTTGGTCTGAAGGTGGCTGAAAACCGGGAAAAGACTCATTATAGGACACCAACAACTGACCAGTGTTTGTGTACAAAGATTTATTCGCTTAGCAAAGCTCTTCTATTTTCATATCAGAAGATGTGCTATCAACATTTGTCAGCGGTGCAAATCATCCAAGTTTGCTAATTAAAGCTCTGATGAGTAGCCTTTAGTATTATTGGACGGAAGGACGGACCAAGAGACAATGTCTGTACAACCCCTCGCTAAGATCATTTAAAGGAGAGATCACACAAGCTGCTGGTACAACATGTCCTGTTGTTAAGCGCAGATTTAGATGCAACATTAACTTCATTTAACCAAGAACTTTTTTTTTTCTGATAAAATGTCTCCCAAGATATAATAGATATATAATATGTCAGTTTAAAATTTTGTTTTTAATGTAAATTGTATTACAAAATAAATTTGTTTCTCTTCTAAGTAATCAGTCAAAAAATGTCTTATGTGACATTTTTGCATCAAACCCTCCTTACAGTTGCTAACTAGCTCTTTGCAAGTTTCCACCAGTATTTCAACTAATTATTCACAGTAATGAGCTCAAAACCTTTGAGGGTGGAAGGCCCTCTGGACATCACCTTAATCTTTAGCTCCCTCCACAGAGATTTAATCCTCGACTTTGACTGGGCCACTCCAAAAACGTTAATGTCACTGCCAATCTAAAGGGTTTGCAAAATTAAAACAATCCTGAATCCGCAAGGTGGTGTGAATAATTTTGCCCATAACTGCATGTATATACACGTGGATGTTGACTAGGTCTCTCATATACAGCTAGAAAACTGGTATAAAACATCTTGGCAAATCGTTTACATTTAGATTTCTATTGTTCAACAAAGGCAATCGACGGTTGCCAGAAATTGTAAATATTTGCTGAAACTCCAATTGAAAGTGTTTTTTTCAACCTTTGAAAACAATATCCTTCAGTTTATCCTTGAGTAACGACAACAACAACAAAAATCCTGAGACATGATATTACAGAAGCAAAGAAGATTACATCTCTCCCTTTTCTCTCTTTTTTTTACCACATTCCGATAGTCTGAACGAAGCTGCAGAGAAGGCCCAGTTTCTTGTCCGACAATCTTTTAAATAATTTTAAAATAAAACACCCAATAAACCTCCAGCCTCAGACTTTGCTAAAACACATGGGTAAGATTACAAGCGCTGCAGGAACATCTATCACATCCGTCAATTGAATCTAGATTCATTTGTTTTAAGGGTTTTAACATATCTTCACCAGGGTTGGCAACTATTGTAGAGGGTACTGAATGTTTATGTGTAAAGTGAAGAAAGTGCGACCCCACAAGGGATAGGCGTGTTAGAAAATGGATGGATGGATGAAGAAAGTGCAGCACAAAATCACAAAAAACATCATCTGCTCTTGTTTTTTTGTTCATTTATCGGGTTTCTTTATTTGTACTTAATTATTAACCCAACCTTTTCAGAGTGAGCTTGTTAGTGTAATAAAAAGAGCATTTACTGTAAGGCTTTTTTAATCAACTTTACCATCGGAGGCAATAAAAAGCAAAAAAAGTTCCTTTAGAATAAATGTACACAAAAAAGGATAGGATCTGTATACAGCATATAAAGAATATTCAGCTGCAGCAAAAGATTAATAAAAAAAATGAATTGTCAATCATATGTATCCAGTAAATGTGGAGGGCACCATCAAAAAAACAGAACAGCAACATTTTACTTTTAATTCCTCCGGGTGTTCCTTCCCACTTTATTGTAGCTGTGTGTTTTTTTTTCTCACCAGTTCCATTAAAGTTCAGGCATCAGCCCAACCTTCACTCTTAATGAGTCCGAGCAGGATAAAGAGCACAACGCAGAGTTAATGTGAAACGATGCACGCTGCGTTAATGCTGACGCACGTGGGCCACACGCGCACGCGGATACTCACTTCTTCCACACGTTGTTGTGCTCCCAGAATTCGTAGAGGAGGAAGCGTGATTCATTTGCCAGCCGCTGAACTGCGATGCTGCCGAGTGCAAAACAAAAGAGAGCGCACAAGTCATGCAGCCGCTAATTAGTGTGCTACATCATGGCCCCCAAAAGAGCCTCTGTCTCTAAATTGTTCTCCGTGCCCTCACTGCGTGCAAGCAATTTGGTTTTTACCATGCAATCATAACCACAATTATAGTGTAGAATGCAATCGTAATCTGACAACATTTGATCTTGTTAGCAGCAGTATTTGCATTCGATCGAAGAAATGAGTAGAAAATGTAGCATTTAAAAGATGACAAAGCATGTAAAATGTTGAACTCTGCTTCAGGCTGCTGGTTTGACTCTAAAACCGAAGTGACAGTAAAACTAGGACTGACTCAGGTTGAAGATTTGTTTAGTCATAAAGCAACAAAGGAAAACATTTTTGTCTTAAGGCTGAGGAGAAGTAAAATGTTCATGCTCTCCAATCCTGTTGTGTGTAAACTCAATTTAAGAGCAAGAACAAAACGTGACAGGCGAGACACATAACACTGCAGCAAAATTTCTCTTCCTAATCTGTTTGGATTTCAGATGATGTTTGTTATCTTGAACCATTTAGTAATTCTAAAATTGTGTCAAGAAAGAAAACACTTCAAACTGCTAAACGACAGATAAGAGGATTTATTTTTTAATGAATTTTAACTTTACTGCTGCAGAGTTTTACAGCCTGAACAGTCATTAGTATGGAGGAAAATTACAGACAAGATAATAATTCACTTAAAACATTTTCCCAAGCCCAGATGGCATTGGACGAGTATACCTTCTTTTATTTTGGCTCGAGGTTGCATCCTCATGTCAGACTATTTTGAATATTCTTCGTGTTAGGATGTGCAGATTTATCATGCAGGCAATGATATGTTTAAACTGTGTTGTTACTATAAAATCATAATAAATTATCAAGTAAATATCTTAATTATTCACTAGTGTTTTCATGGCATTAGAAAAGATTAAAGCTTTACAGGTTCATCATCATCTTGATCTCTTTTCGGGATTTTGATTTGGTTTTCCACTCTCTTCAACTCTCGTTTCAAAAGAAAAGTCCCTAGTTGTCCAATTTCCATATATATTGCTCACTTGGTTCACATTCTGATTTACTCAGTTTATACAACTTTAAAATTTTCAGAGAAATGTCCAAGCTGTGCCTGATTTCTACAGCAGCAAGTTTTCTGTTTGGTGAATGGATAGAATTTAGCTGATAATTTAAAGTACTTTGTTGTTTATGCTGATATTGCTGAACTTGCTGTTTAAAATTAAACAATGGTGTATTAATATATTTTGATAGAACTTTTAATAAAATTGTGTTATTGAGGCTAAGAAATAATAAGAGGGGCAACAGAAGACATTCTGTTTTACTGATCTATCGATCAAGAAAGAAAACCTGTCAGAGCCTGCAAATAAACATCAGACTAGGGTTGTGGTTCAACTTCCAGCAGGACAACTCCCCAAAGATGCAGCCGGAGCTACAATCAAAAGGTTTGGATTAAAGCAATTTCATGTGATAAAATGGCACAGTCAAAGTCCAGAGCCAAATCTATTTGAAAAGCAAGAGTTGAAAATAAAAATTCAGACACAGCCCATCCAATCTGACGGCAGTAAAAACTTCAGTCTCGACATGTTCAACTCTGGGAGAGACATATATTTCCTTCCACTCCACTAGGGAGCATTCATTTTTGCTGGTCTGTCACATAAAATCCCAACAAAACACACAGTTTGTTGTATTAACGCAGTGGTTCTCAAATATTTCTGTTGCCCTCTCTTTGAAGAAGGACAAATTTTCAGCCCCCCCCATCCCAACAAAAATGGTCAAAAATGCAACTTTTATCATTTTCTGTTTTAAGGCATTAAAGTTGCCATTCTGAAGACTTCCCAGAATCCTTTTTAAAATTATACCATATATATGGGTACAATTATAATATAAAACAATGATTTCTAACAACTTGAATTTTTCAACATTGCCACACTTTTTAAAATTATTAGCAACAATATAAATGGGTTTTTAGCTCGACTCGTACCTGCAGTAAAAAAACAAAGGAAGAAACAAAAATGTTCACTGCCTGTGGACACATCAGCTCGATCTCTCTCTGGAAAGATGGCATGTTACTTTTAACTAGCTATTATCCTCATATGGAAAAAATATTATTAAGGCATTAATATTAAAGACAAACTTCAGTTACATTAGGTTTTGTACTTTTTTTTAGGAGTTTATTAATATTATTCATCATAACACTGACCGCAGGTACAGACTAAACAGCAGGGGGTGCTGTTGTCACATTTAGAATGATTTAGAAGGCCGGTATTTTCTGGACACAAAAAAGCAAGGCTGTTCCTGCTTCCCCCTGCAATACTTTCACACGCCCCCCCCCAACCCTATGGGTGCATCCAACTAGTTGAGAAACACTGTTTTGACGTAGGCTAAGATTCATTATGAATTTGCATGGCACTGTGGCCACATGACCACAAACCTAATGCAACAAATGAGAAGGGATAATAAAGAGAAAATGAACTGACTGTAAGCATCCTGTCTGGACGCAGGCACAATCCACATACTGCCTGAGTGCCAATCGAAACTCCTCCAGCTCCTCCTCCAGCACGGACAGCTGCCTCTGGACTATTAGGATGTGCTATGAAGAAAACACACATTCAAATTGTCAGTTTGCTTCTGGTGTGTCTAAATCATCAGCTTGTTCAGACATCTGTGACGAACAACACAACTGTGAGGATTGACAGGTGGTAGATTTTGACCTTCTTTCCTCTGACAATAAGGGGAGAAGGGTGTTAAAACTCATACCCTGGTCGAGAGGCGTGAAGAACAGGAAAAATGTGGTTTAAACGTGACAACAGACAGCCTGTTGATCATTTCCTGAGGATGGTGTGACAGCCACGGTGGCTGATTAGAACAGGAAGTGAATGGTCTGGTTAGTGGCTCTAAGGTACACTGTGTGCGTTAATGAGGGGGAGATTTCTAGAGAGGAACACAAGTCGATGAAATGACAGTGTGTGTGTGACCAGGATTGAACCCTTGGGATCCTTTCTCTGCAGCTAATTTGGAAGACACACGCACACACACGCACACGCATGCACACACGCACAGATACACTCAATCTCAAGTTGTCAAACACGGAAACAGCCACACATCAGGCTGGTCATTATCGGTTTCTTCAGCGGCCAATTTATCCCAAGTGACACACACCGTTCAGCCAATTAAATGTTGATTAATTCATACAGACATCTGCACTGAAGCAGTATCCATGGATTAATTTCCATTACAAAACTCCTGCATCAATTATTTATATCTTAGGGTAAATAAAGTGTTACTTGTTTACAGTGCCTTGTATAAATACTTAAAATCCTTAAACTTATCCGCATTATGTCATGTTGCAACCACAAACATCAATGTACTTTATTGGGATTTTACATGCTAGACCAGCACAAGTTAGTGACAAATTGTAACGTGGAAGGAGAATAATACTTTTTTTTTTTCTTTTTACAAATAAAATAGCCTGTCTGAGTCAATATTTCTGCTGCAATTAAAGCTCCAGGTGTTTAACCAGTGTTGCACACTTAGACACTGAACCTTTTCCCCATTCTCCATTTTAAATACCTCAAGCTCAGATGGATTCGATGGATGGTTTTTCTAAACAGAAAAAAGCCCATGCACGGCATGATGCTGCTACCACCATGTTTCATGTTTCATGTCAGGGCAAAGTGCAGAACTGCTTGTCTGCAACACAATAATTCTCATGTTAATTCTGTTAAATTACACACAGATGGACTCTAGTTCTTTAGATGTTGACTGATGAAGGATTTTATTCCCTGGTTTCAGTGCAATGGGTGCACATACAAATGTATAGCACAATTTAAATATTTTATTGAAAATCTATTTAAAAAGTATTGTATAATATTCCTTCAACGCCACACTTATGCACAACTTGGTTTTGGTCTACCATTTAAAATTGCAACAAAATACAATGAAGCTCAAAGTTGTGACGTGACAAAATGTGAATAAGTTTAAACGACATAATTAATGTTTGCAAGGCAGTGAGAAGTCCAAACATGGAAAGAGCAGCAACCTGGTAAATCGACCATAGAAACTAGAGTTTATGTTAAAGTGAGACTTCTTGTTTGTACACAAGCTTTTTTATTTTAATGTTATTTTAATCTCCTGAGCTACTTGAGCCGTTTGGAGGTCAAATGAACATACAGCAAATAGTAAATATTGTCACCGGAAATACTTTGCACTGTTCTAACATACTATATATACTACATTACCTGCTGTAAGTATTGTTTTCAAGTTTAATGTTGAAAAAATGATTTAGAAAAGGGTTTATTTTGTGTTTAGTGTATATTTTGTCTTTAAAATATCAGAATTTGCACATAACCTTAGATTTTTCTCTGTCAGGTTACATAATTTTTAAACATTAAATCATCAGCTGTTATGATTAGTTACTCGGTACTTGAGTAGCCTTACTGAATACGTTTTTACTCTTACTTGAGTAATTTCTTGGCTGACTACTTTTTTACTTTTACTTGAGTAAAAATGTGTTGAAGTAGTGCTACTCTTACTTGAGTACAATGTTTGGCTACTCTACCCACCTCTGCATAGAATCAGCCTGTTCAAGGCTGACCTGTCTCTTTTCGAGAGTCTAAATTCACAGAAATTACACTAAAATAGCCCATTCATTCATTGCAAATCGATATCCTCAAATTAAACATAAACCATTTTCTACTGACTGGACATACAAATCAGCAACAAAAGACAGAGAGATACAGATATAGCGTCCTGGGCAGTGAGCCGTAGCACCAATTTTAAAATCTGCTACACTCTGTAGTTAAGGATTACCCATCCCCTTATCTTGATATTATTAAATTAGTTCTACATAAATTTGTCAGCAAGTTTTTTTTTTATTTATTTATTACAGTTTCTGCTTTGACATATAGACAGTGAGGATTAGCGATGATGATTGATGATTCAGCTACCGATGCTCACGGTAACCAGTGCTGGAAATAGTCACACTCCACACAGCCACAGAACAAGATTATATTTTGGAGTCGTTTGTTTATACTCCCGTTTAGTTATAAGTAGGGGGGCGCATGATATATCGGCATTAACATCGGTATCGGCCAATGTTAGTCATTCTTTTAACGTATTGGTATCGGTCCTACAAGTAAAACTGGGTCGATATTAACAGCCAGTGTTTATTTAAAAAGGGAAGCACAAATGTTTCTATGACAACCGCTGTCTTTTTATTATCAACATGGCTTCTGTGTCTGTCCAACCCCTCCATGTGACAGCGGAGTAATAAACACAGCGTGGTCACTGCACAGTGAAAGGAGGAGGAAAATCGATAAACCTACCGATTTGCTCTCCAAAACCTCCTCTTCAACCGGCTCCATACGGATCTCCTGCAAAAGAGGAGGAAGCACACGACCATAAGTTCTTCTTTAACCGTGTTACAGCATAAATATGTACATTTCCTTAATATTTATATTTTTATTACTAAACGTTTTGAAAGACATCTTAAACCACAACCTATAAAGGCTATATGTAGACGTAAAAAACACATCTAAGCAGGGAGTCTAAAGTGAAACAAGAAACAAGTCAAAGAAAAATAAAATGACTATTAAAAAACTGCTATAATTAGCTTTGAGAACCATTATTGCAACACATTTACATATTGTATTATACTCAAGGAATGGGACAACTCTACTATTATATCTGCAGCCGTGTGAAAGAATTAGGAAGCCCGAAATCATCCTGTTTTTTTTTTTATACCGCTAACATTTTAATGTTTATTTTCAATTTTAACAATGCTGAGAAATTCTTAAAAATTAAATCACAGTGTACAGAAGCCCAACCTCTTATAGCTGTCATATTTTACAGCTATAAAAGGTCTAATTTAAACCCATTTTGATTTATTCTGCCTTCATGTGACGAGCTTGTGACCCTGGTCCCCGCTGTCGCTCGTGTTTTAGATATTTCCCTGTTCCAGTAAACCAGATTCAAATAATTCAATTACCTCCTCAGCATCTTCTGTAGAAACCTGACCCTTCCTTTAAATCAGGAGATTTAAACAAAGAAATTACGTAAACATGCAAGATAGTAGTGAACCCTCGGGAAATGCTTTGGGGACAACTGTTTTCACGTTTCATTTTTTTTTGTCTGACTAATTGTTACCCTCTGACTGGCTCTCTTTATTTTTCATACATACAGTCATGTTTAATAAATTAAAATATGTGTTCCAGTGAGACTTATGTGTCAAATTAAAAGTGCCTTTTGAAAATAAACTTCAAGTAGGTATTAAACATATTTTTCATTAAGCCCATATTTCTGTATTAAACATTTTAATTTTAATTTGTCTGATGTATACTAATCTTAAATGTCGTTTTTTTCATTAGCTGTAAGCGGAACATCCTCATAATTAATAAAAATAGAGTGTACTTAATCCATACAATGTGCTTCAATTAGTGAACTAAAATTACCGAAATAAGTGAACTTTTTAGTAATATTTAATGTATGGATTATGATTATAGATGCATTGCTAAACAGCCAATCCCCCGTTTCCTCTAAGGTCTCGTTGAACCCGTCACATGTCAGCTTCAGGTTCGGCTTGTTTCTCCTGTGTGAGCATATGTGTATGTGTTTATAATGTGGGAAGGTGGCGTTTAACACTCCGATATTGTTGTGAATCTACTCATCTTGATTTGGAGTCAGTTTTCGGGGAATAATGCACCAGATGGCTGAAGCATTGAAGCCAAACAGAGGAGACTAGATACAAAATGAGCTTCAAGAAGGAAAAAATGTAAAAGAAATATTCTGAAGAAAAGCGTGAAGCGACCTTTTGTTCTAGACGGTCGAGCAGCTTCTGCAGCCTGTTGACCTGAACCGTCCACTGACAATCTTCATCGTAAACACCTGGAGGGGTGGAGCAGAGGAAGAAGCATGGAAGGAGCTGGATTTTAAACAAAGCTGAACAGATGAAAAGCTTCTGCATACATTCTGTCTATTGAAAATATATTCATCCATCGATCCCACGAAGCGATTGCAGGTATGAATGACGGCAGTGTGCCAGGGGATCATTTCAGGGTTTTCTTTCATGTCAGGCGCCAAACAACCACACAGATCAATAGGAAAGCTTTGAGCCCTGTAATCGCTTTGTTTGGGTCCTTGTGTTTGTTCCCCAGATCTGCTGGCAATCACAGCAGGTGCTGCGTTGGAGAGGCAACGAAGAGCTGGCTGCCTGCAATCAATGGTTAAAAAAGCAACAAGGACCGAAATGGACTCAGTGACAATCATCCAGGCAGCAACTTATTTGTATGTTTGGAAATCTGTGACATTTTTTTTACTCTGTTCTAAATAAATGTTTGGGTTGTGACTTATTTTGTAGGAGCTTATTGACTCTGACAAACGAATCATGCTTAATGGAGTTTGCTGCCAAACGGAAGAACCTTTGATGACGGATCAACGGAAATCTCATTCAAACATGATGATTAACAAACGGTGCGGCTAAAAATGTTAGCACTTCATGTGGCTTAAAACAAAAACATATGAATGGAGGCTTTTTTCTATTTGAACAAGCAAAGGATGTCTCTGAAGTCATGTTCAAGGATCGGTGCAAGAATTGTGGTTAATCACATAGAGTTGCGTGAATTGCAGCCACAATTATCAAAAAAAACAAAAAAATGTTTTAACTAGGTTATGCAACTGTATACAAAGTTTAATAATCAGGAAAACTAAAACTTTGCAGCACTTGTACTGATGTAAATATTTCTATTTCCAATTATCATGCACCATATTTTGTCCACCTTGTTCTTAAAAAAATCACAACAGCAAAAAAAATGTAATAATTTAATTAAAAACAATGACTACTGTTTAAAACAAAAACAGTATGGGAACCACATTATAGAATAAAATATGGAGTTGAATAATGTTTTAAATCCATTTATTTCTTATTTATAGCTGTGAGTTAGCTTATGTTTCAGATATCATTACACCTAAAAATATTCCCAGGTAACAAGACTCAATTCATAAATTTAGAATACTTATGTTGGTTTATCTGTTTATGTTGCTCAGATTAAACTGTTTATCTGTAACAGAATACAGATAAACCCTGACTCCAAGTTGAAATACCGTGACAGGTTTGTGGCTTTGGATGGGCTGCAAAGATGTACAGCTCAGGAGCAAAAATGAGTGACAGCGACCACTGGTGAACTCCAACAAAGAGTGGCAAGAAGAAAGCCGTAAAAGGACACTGGGAACATGTAGGCGGAGGCACTCTGGTCAGATGAAATTAAAACCTGACTTCTTGGCTAATGCATTAAATACTTTGAGGTGAAAAAGCTACTCTGTAAAAAAGTAGGGCCAAAAATTTCAGTCTTTAGATGTCCAAAGCTGGTGGACACCCTAAAAGCATTTAGTTCCTATGCTCCACTTATCTGGAACAAACTTCCAGAAAACTGTAAAAGTGCTGAAAGCCTGAGTGTTTTTAAATCAAGATTAAAAACACATTTGTTTAGGATTGCCTTCGACTGCTCTAGTTGAAGTGTTTTACTGTAGTCCAACTGTTTTTAATGTTTTCATTTAGTTTCTATTCTCCCATGTTCCTCATTTTATTCCTACTTGCTTTCATTCTGTTTTGTTTTCTTATATTTTAATCATGTAAAGCACTTTGCATTGGCTCTGTACTGAAATGTGCTATACAAATAAATTTGCATTGCCTTGCCTTAAAACACATTGAAAGTGCTGTGATATGAATACGTAGACTTAGTAGTGGTGTCACATTATTTCATGGTTATAAGAAGGCTTTACCTTCTTCAGGCTGGTGTTTTGTGTGTAGGATGACATCCTCACCTACATGAAGCTATTGTGATGCCACAGCAAGATGTCTGAAACCGTACTGTCATGTCATGATGCAGAAGCTCGGTACCTTTAAAGGCATACTATGCAACATTTTTCAGTTAATTAATGTGTTCCATACCGTTTTGGATGATTAAATGAGTCATTTCAGGTCGAACAAAGGTTTTCTCGGCCGCCCTGGTGGTCTGTAGGGGAAATACCGTACTTGCAATAGGGGGTTTTCAGCTGACGTCACGCTCACGTGACTACTCTGCGCGTCCGCCATATTGGGTGGCAGTCGTTTTGCACCGTTGACCCGCATTGTATTACGCCTTAGGCAGTATTGGAAGTGAACAATGGTGAAAACGTGTTTAATGGTTGGTTGCACGGCCCGTGGAGGTGGATATCAACGCTCTTTCTTTCGCCTACCAGCCGTGATAGTGAATCAGTGTGAAAAAACAAAACAGCTCTCTGAACAACGCCGTCACCTATGGCTGACACGGATATCCAGGTCCGATTTGGACGGTGTTAAGCTGGAATACGCCAGAGTCTGCGGTTCTCACTTTGTCACAGGTAAATTAACTGTTAAGTATTTAAAACATGTAAACCGTTGCTGTATTGTGGGCTGTAACAGCGCAACACATGATCGCCATGGGAAAAACATAGAAACGGGTTAATTTTCCACCGCTTTCCTGCCTGGAGGCGCAACCACGGAGAACAACTGTTAGAGATAACAAAGAGTCGTCGGCTCGCTTGGATCGCGGCTGTAAGACGACCTAACATAACTTTCCACAGTATCCCGATGTCAATGAGAGTGTGTTCTAAACGTTTGAAACACATAGCAGTTAGTTAAAAGTACATTACATGCGTGAGTGGTTGTTAGCACTAACGGTTAGCAGCTACTAACTTAGCATGTGCCAGAGCCCGTCTGAGCGCAGCTTACCTTTGAACGAGTTGCTGTGTTCCCACTGTTTGCTGGCTTTAAGATCGGCAGCTCCTGAACCCATCCATTCGTGAACTGCACATGAGACTCAAAGGACTTGTAGCTTTAGAACTGTTCTGAAGTATAGGTGCTCACACCACAAACAAGGTAGCCGAAGACGTCCGATATGGAAAGTGACGTCCGCGCTACTTCCGGGTTACGCCGGTAGGCTTTTGCCGGCGTAAATACGGTAAATACAACTTAATTTTGCACTGGTCATTGTTCTGATTAAATAATTAAAGCCGCGAGCGGCGTCGATCAGCCCTGCAGCCAAGCGCCTTCGCGCACCGCCGGCAGTCAGCCACCGCAGAAGCATGCGCCGCATTTGCGTCGGATTGTTTACATTTTTACCATCTTATTAAAACTCACCCGTCCACGTATGATGGCGATTTCCTTGATGTACATAACTTCGACATCTCGTACCCAACCAGATGTGAACTGGTTGTGAGCATCTAGACCCTTGTAAGCTCTCATTTCCTCAAGAGTGTGCAGAGGGTTTTCACCGAACACCAGGTAATGCACGATGTCGCCGTGCTCTACATTTGGCCAATCATCTGGATTACGGCTAAACAAGGCACCGTGGAAGGCATAGGGGTCCATATGGTCGATCACGGAACATTTCCTCAGATAGACGTCCTTATCTGGTCGCTCTAGCGTGCTGGCGTACTTATCCATACTCGATACGAAAATACGTGTAGGACAACTAGAGATAGGGAAGTGTACCACCCAATATGGCGGACCGGAAGTTGGCCAGTGACGTCAGTGAAAACCCCCTATTGCAGGAGCCCTCGGCCCGCGCCCACAGGCTCAGAATCTCGTGCGAGATCGCGAGAGTCGGTCTTGCTTTACGGCGAGAACATGTTTGTTGCTAGCGCAGTGGCGATATCTGTGCAGTTATCATGGCGGAACCAGCGATAAAACAGCGAAAGCCCATGTCGGAGCAGGCAAGAAAGAGGACAAGGGCTCTGGACAGAAAGAGGAGTCGTACACGGGTGAACATCGGGCAAGCTTTTTCCGAATGGCGAGAGCTAAAAGAAAGAGAAGGCTGCAAGGCTGACAAGGACCTCGCGTTTCTGCTGATGCGATTGTAAGTAACATTGTAGGGTTTCCCTCACGCTACCGCCTCCCAACATTCCAAAAAAAATAAATAAAATAAATAAATAACTCCATATGCGCGCAAAGCTTGTCTCCCCCCGCTCCGTCGGTCGCGCAAAGCTAAGCAAATTCCTAGGGGAAACACTGCATTGGAATGGTTTCTCTCTCTCTGTGTGCATGTTCATACTTTCACTGTTAGTCATTGTTTGTACTGACGTTTTTTTCGACTTTTGTAGTCGTTGCGTTCGCCTGTCTGCTAAGCTCAAAACAACCGCGCCTGGCTTGACGGAGAAACCAGGAGAGCAGCTGAGCATCTTTACGACAGTGCACTTTTACTTTCGCCCTCTGGGGGGCGCCTCGCTGGAAAATCAACCCCGGTTGCATAGTATACCTTTAAGAAAATTTGGCGACGCCTAAATTTTGGGTCTTAATTTTGACCCAGGTTTTTACAAGACCAACTTTTCTAATTTTAACTTTGTTTCAAGAGTTTCAATTTTAAAAACAAAAACTGTAAAATATCTTCAGTGTTTTGTCGTATTGAATAATCTTTTTTTTTAAAGCTTAGTCATTTGCTTTTGAATACAGATGCACCACTCAATTAACCTGACTCTCGCCAGATGTATGTCGCTCCGCCTAGCTTCACTCACATACATCTGGGACATCTCCATAGCCTTTACAGAAGGCTGGGCCTTATCAAAAATCCTTGCATATGATTGGATAAGCCACTTGTCTGTCATCTTTATCGACGTGCTATTTCAACCACTCACACCGAAGCTAACCCATGACGCTGTGAGAGCGACGCAGGAAAAAACAAAACTTTTTTTTTTTAATGTGTTTGCGGCTCTAGTGGCACGCGTTTTATTGACACTGAGCTGACAAGAAGAGGGGGGAAGACAGGCGGCAAAGCGCCGCGGGTCGGAGTCGATCCCGGACTAAAGGCCTCCTAATATGGTTCGCGCTAACCGCTCCGGACGCGCCCCGGAAAACAAAACTTGCCAAATCCGGTCGGGAGAAGAGCGAAAACATCGTTTCCACCAACAAAAGCCTTCAGAGCCGTTCTCTGATGTTCTTTTAATGAAACAATATTAGGTAGATTGGACAACACGGAAGAAATAGCAGCATCAATGTTAACGCTTGCTTCCTCGATGCGAGCCGCCATTGTTGTTGGAATCTCATGGTCGCGTCTCCACTACGTCACATCCATGAAACTCCAGCCCTGCGTCCTGATTGGCCAGACCATAAAATTGGTTGGAGAAATCACTCTCTATGGGAGATGTCCTAGATGTATGTGAGTGAAGCTAGGCGGAGCGACATACATCTGGCGAGAGTCAGGTTACCACTCAATCATCTACAGATCAGAATCAGACAATTTTTTACTTGATTGACTCTGATCTGTGATCAACTGCTCTTGTTTTAAAAGACTAATCAAAGAGCAGCATGTATTCTGAGATTAACAATTCATTAGGGTTATATTTTTGGATGGACAAATGTGGATAATCTTGTAATGTCTCACTTTTCTGTTGGATTTGAAACAAGTATCACCAAGTCATATTTTTCCTTTTTCATTTGTCACAGTCCTTAGGGGGAAAAAAAAAATCAGCTGCTGCAAGTTAGGTCTCAAAGAAAAGTGGAAATCGGTATTGGTCACGAAAACTCTAATCTGTAGATTTTGACTCCAAAGCTCCATCCAAGCACAGCGATTCCCCTCCAGGCTCTCCCTGCCCTTTACTCTGTCTCACCTCTGCTTACCTCCCTTCCACCCCTATGTTTGTGCTTTCTGACCTGCAGAGACCTGCTCTCTCTTACCCTGCGGCCGTTTCCTTGCAAACCGCAACGCCACATCGAGTTATTTAAAATGAGCATCAGACATGGAAACACAAAGGCCCACCTGAATTGACAAGACTGAGCAGAGGGTTGTTGGGAGACAGGCTGTTGTTTCTCTGAAGCCTTCGATTGGAACGACGACCCGGTAGCTGGATGGACAGAACCTCCGGCTTCACGGGGCCCTGTCTGGGGTCAGAACACATTAGTTATACCTCAGGAATCAGTTCAATTTAGTTTATTTATTTTGCACTGATTCACACCAAACCACGTCTTGAGGCACTTTCCGAAAAACAACTTAAATCCAATCCCAGACAGATTCAGTCATTTACATACATTTTAATCGGATTCTAGTTATTAAACAATGCCGTCAAGTTTAGTTCAATTTTCAAAATTTTCAATCTGAAGAAATCCAACTGATTGCTTGGGTCACTGACTTTGAAGCAACCACTCTTCTTGAAGGTGCATGTAGACACTGGACAGACGATTGTACTGAGTGCTTAGCTTTGCAGCAATCCCTCAAACAGAGCATCAATGTAGCAACAGCGGAAAGGAGAACCCCTCTTTGGGTGTCCACTCAAAGGACACCCACTGGAGATCTACCGTCTCAAACCGCCCATGTCCAGAATCACATTAAACTAGAGAAACCCTCCTTTTGAGTTTTGTAAAGCTTGTATTTGTAACACCATATCCGGTGAGGTCATTTCTGTGCACAATCGAAGTTATGATTTAGCTTTATGCATTGCTTTGTGTATTATTGACATAATGCCGTGCACAATGGTACATTTTGATGATACAAGTGGTAAATGTGTTGACCAAAGAATATTTCGTTTACTTAAGGGGTCCTACAACGGAAATCAGCAGTTTTATTTGACCAGATTCCATTTTATGAGGTTAAAAAAAAAAACCTTTGGCACAATTTGGTACATTTGGCTAAATTGTGCCAAAGATCATAGCTTCGCCTGGCACCTTGGCCACTAAAACCTTTGTGAAACAAATATGCTTCAACTGATTCGATCCAGATTTGCTGCAGTTATAGTCAAGATTTGGATCTATAAAATCTGACGCTTTTCTTTGGTTTTCAAAAGGGTTTTCATTATGGTTTGTAATATTTATTCTAGAAAAACTTGGGTTATTTGCAAAAGAAATTTATTTTTTCTTTGTTTAATCACCAATAAATCGGGCATTGTAACAGTTGTAATAGTGGTTCCACTAGGAAAGATATTCTTTAATATTATTGATAGGTTGTCTACCTCACAGACCATCTTTAGATTATAGCTAAACTTTCTGCCACTCATCTGTAGTGTGAGCCTAAAGAGCTCTGTTGGGAACACGTGGAACAATATATGATAGAGCTTGATTTATAAATAACAAAGATACGTTTGATTTCAATACTGAATTTAATTGGGAGCTGATCATGATATTGTTAACTGTTTTTAGATACTTTTAGAAAAAAAGTTACACAGCACAGCGAGGTTTGGGACAATGTTTACATCACTTTCCTAACACACATTTATGGCCACATCAAATTGTGATCATGATAATTTTTTAGGACAAGTTTAAATTTGGGACGGCACCGAGGTGACTAGGTAAAGCTGGAAATAAATTTTGCAAAGCCAAACTTGTCCTGCTTTATTCCCATGTTCTGTTGTGCTGACTTTGACACTAATGTCAGTGACAAGGTGCATGCTCCCAGAGGGTGACATCACCTAAGATTTATCAGACTGCCGTCAACTAGTTTGGGCCCATACTAGGAAAAGACTGTAGGGATTCTGAGCACACACTGCTTTTTTAGGCAAGTTTAATTTTGGTTCCTTACACAGACCCCTTTTCAAATCTCTGCACATTTCTACCTGTTGTTGTTTCTTAGTAGTTCTTAAGGTTAATACATTTTTCACAGCTCTGCTTCCAAGCAAGTAGGGCAGTGTAAGGCGATGATTATATAAAAGAGAAGATTAATCTAAATTTGAACTCTACGCATCTTCTTGATTTTCATTTGAACAAAACATGACCAAAAAAAAACTTCCAAAAAAAATTTCCAACTGCAAACTCAGAACAAAAGACATCTGAGTTCTAGGAGAATTGCGAAAGCTGCTTAAGCAAATATCGTCTGGTGTTCAGCGTCATGACAGGAAGTTGTGTTTTTGTCCATTTTTTTTTGCTGAATGTGCTGAATTTAATAGCAAAATATTTATCTAATCAGACCTTTTAATTAATCAGGTGCCAGTAAGACACTGTTTAGTTAAAAGTGTATGAAAATTCTTGACATCGTTTTAATTTTAAATTGAACTTACATTAGGCAGAGTACCCTCGCCTGCAAGAGTGGTTTGCTTTGTTTATCTGTCTCTGCTGAAAGGAAACGTACCATTTAGCATTAGTTTCTTTTGCTGTTGCACCAGACCAAGTCCAGTTTTCTTTTCTAAATGTTTCATTTCTTTCTGTAGTGACCATTTCCCTGGTTAAATACCACACAAGCTTAAATCTTAATGTAATTCTTTTTTCACGGCAATATATTGCACATTCTTTACCAAAACTTGTATAAATTTTAAAACTAACGAGGTGATCATTTAGATGTGAAAACCTTTTTTTTTGTAGAATAGAAACAAGCTTATTGATCTACTGCTGCAGGGGCATATGACACCACTTATCTCTCATCTAAAGGGTTAAAATGTAGTGTGGAATATCCAAAGAGCTGACTTCTGGTATATACTATGGGTATTAAGTCTACTGGTGAGTCACATTCTCAGCAACATACCAATTTTAATTGGCAAAACTGTCAACTTAGAAGGAGAAAAAGAGGAGTTTGAAAGCTAGAGAGCAAAGTGTGAGGCCATAGAAATAAGGGCCAAAATAAATTTGCTTACCTGTGTTTAAGCTGTAGAGTCGACACATTATCCAGAGAAGTAAATTTGCAATTATAAGCAACATTCTTTGAAAAGTCAGAGTGTATAAATATTTATGAGTGTGTATCTAAGACTAAAAAAGATGCTCCATGCAAATAAATTGCACTACAAGAAGAGAAAAAAATAGCTTTCAATATATCACCTGAGCTCAAGCAGAAGTTCAGCTTCATGGTGAATTTCTTTGCTCACAGCCTTTTCACAAGTACAAAGGCAAATTAAAAGCCATCGCGGCAACAACTCCTGATGTTTGCAAGAGCACAGTGATTACATTCAGACTCACATGGGGATTTCTCAAGTACTGAGAACACTGACAGCGAAGAGGCAGCTCCGGGAGTGAGGGACGCTCACTTTGAAATGATATAACATAGAAATGGAGAGATTTAGAAGGGGTGAGTAGAGAAGAAAATGTCTGTCAGACAAAAAAGGAGCTCATTATTATCTTCCTCTTTGGCTACAAACACAGTAATGATGGTGAACCCTATCTGAGGCCTAAGAGATCTTTATAAAAGCTTAATTTTTGCTAATGTTCTTACGGCGGAGCAACTAGTGAGTCATACCGTAGTACATCAGAGACTAAATATCATCAGTGAGCCAGAAATCCTTACAATTGTAAAAGCGTGAAAAAGAGCTGAATCAAATTTGTCCTTTTTATTGGTGTTCAGTCAATAACGACTCTCTTAGAATACACTTTATTGGCACTAAAGAGCCTTTTGACACACAAGATACGCACCTCCCTGTATGGATAGTGACGTATCTGCAACACGACTGTCTTGAAGCCTCTCTCTGTCGATGGCTGTAAACAGAACTGCAACGTTTTCTTGTGAAAAGAGGCCCTTCCAGTCTGCACATGCATGAAGGATATTTTAGCTGCCTTTTAGTAAATGAGCAAAGGAGATTCCTCCTAAAGCATCAAAAATAGTCACTCTTTCAGAAACGCTCACTATAACTGTAAACCTCTATTTACGAGGAGCAACATTTAAACCTTTAAGAAAGCAGACACAACACAGTTCAGTGCTACGGTGACAGATTGGTTTAGCTATCAACAGCCAGACCACCAAGGCCACCACAGTTTTATTTTTTATGAGCAAAACATTTTATCAGGTAAGAAAGTGCTTTATTTTAAAGCTGTTTAAACTATTTTTGTGTCAACTGTCGGATTGCATCAAATCAAGCTGAACTATTCAAATGTAGCTACTGTTTTTTTCCCCCCGTGAAACTCTTCTGCTGCAACCGTCTGAGCCAAGTGAGAGAGTTTGACAGCAGCTTCAGTCTGATTGCATATCAGTATTTATACTTATGTACCACAAACATAAAGGGACATAAAGGGCCCCGTGTCTTCCTCTCTCTCAAACCTCCTTTCCTGTCAGCCTACTTTGTAAAAAAAAAAAAAAAAAGAGCCACTAGTGCCATAAAAAACCCAGAAAAAG
Organism: Fundulus diaphanus; assembly: GCA_037039145.1. Lineage (NCBI taxonomy): Eukaryota > Metazoa > Chordata > Actinopteri > Cyprinodontiformes > Fundulidae > Fundulus > Fundulus diaphanus. The sequence goes on from CM073135.1 coordinate 32,137,212, forward strand.
AATGAAAAAAAAACTAAATTCACACATACATATAGAGAGATGGTGAATGCAACAACTGTTGAAATGTCCTTTACGTCCTTATTTTAACGGTATTTCAGCAAACACTTCATTAGAAACTTAATGTTCCATTAGCAGTAGTTATTTTGATTTTTTTTCGCCCATTAGGTTCTTTCCACTATAGAAACCAGCAGGCAGGTGAAAAACTGTGTGTAATAAGCCGTCATATGAATGTACCTTGCTTAAAATAAACACAGACATTACCTGCAGGGAGGACTCACCTACATGTCTCTCTGCACACATGCAACCCATGTGAGGACTGGTGAGTCATCGTCAGGCTAATGACCTGAAGACACCGAAGGCATTTTGGGGCTCTGCATACAGACCGAGAATGATGAAGAACTGGCTGCACACAGGCAGCAGAACCCCCTGACAATAACCACCCAATGAGGGCTGAACTCTTCTCACAGATCCGCCGAGCGTTCATTATCCCCCAGGCCATTTAGCCATAAACCACCTAACTGTGCCCAATTTATTAAGTTGAACAAATAAGCAAACATGTATGTATTTAGGAATATTCTAATTATCTGATCCTGACCAAATAATGCTAATAATGCACATGTAAACTACAAGTACACTCATAGGGCTTCTAGCAGTAAATAAAAAATCTGATTCACCATTGGCTGATGGCCCATTTTAATGGTCACTTGCTACCACCTTTTGTACCGTCTTTTCTTTCTTGCATTTTTCTTCTGGTAAAATAACAGAAGTTGCACGTTTTTTTTTCCCACTTGTTGACAAATCCCAAACCCTCCCATGCAGTAAGTCTCTAAAGTTTAGCTTTAAAGGTAGATGGATTGTTATAATTATGTTTATGTCATGTTTTCACACATGATAATTATATATCATGTGAGAAAACACAAATAACAAACACAAAACACCCTCAGTTCAGACATGCACACCAATCACATCATTTACTTTCTACCTAAAGTAAATGATGTGATGTTCAGACGCAGCAGTGTTTAAAGAAATATGAGGTTTTTATTTTGGATCTCTTAGGCCTCAGCCATCCTTCTTCCCAGTATCACTCTCCAGCTCATACGGGGGCATTAACATGAAGGATTAAACATGTAAGTTCTGGGTCTACTTCCAGTTGGACATGCTCAGGAAATCTCAAAAGGGAATTACCAAGGAGGCCTACTGGTTAGATGACAGATCCAACAATGCTGGGGCCTCTAATCTAAGCTCGCCCCAGAAGACAGAGTGCCTCAAATCCAAGAGGATGACCCAGACATTCCTCTCCCCAGCGACACTCCAGCATATTCTGGGAGTCTCAAGATGCTACCAGGCCAGAAGGTACATACAGTCCCTCCAGTGGATTCGGCACGTCTCTGGATCTTGTTCCGGTGGGACACCCACAAAGGAAGGTACCTAGGAGGGACTCTGATCAGATGCCCCAACCACCATGACTGACTCCTGTTGATGTGGAAGAACAGCAGCTCTACTTTGAGCTCCCCTCTTCACCTCTGAACCTTAGTCTAGGCTCCTTTTGGATGAAGCTCATTTCAGCCACTTGGTTCTTACTCTTTCAGCCACGATCCGAATCTCTTGACCATAGCTGAAGACTTGATGTGAATAGTGTTTAGATTTACTCTCACCACAACAGACAAACTAGCTATAGCTTTATCTACCTAGTACCCTGCTGGCTGCAGACCAGGCGCCAGTCTGTCTTATCATTTTATCCTTCATCCTAGGATCACTTGTATATAAGACACCAAGACACTTGAACTCTTCTGGTTGAGGATGAGACTCAACTCCAACACAGTCTGTCTTCAGGGGCGTAAATAATCATATTTATACTTCTCCTGTTTTGCTTTGTTTGCTACTATTGTTTTCTAACCTCGCCAGCCAGATCACCCTCTCCGTTCTGCACATTATCAATCTGCTCCCTTTGAATCCGTTTTGGGAAAGGAGAGACAATCAGCAGAACTCTCAGAGCTGATTGGACGAAGCGACACCTAGTGCCCGCCTACCAAAGGTTGGTTTTAGCCAATCACAGTGTCAACGAGAAACCACAACAAGTTACCCTGGTCCCGGCACTTCTGTTCTTCTTTCAGAGATGAACTCGTGGATTCTGACAAAACAGATGTGATAGCAGCAGCAACGCGTGCGTCGTCCTGCAAGTTTAATTGTTTTCCTGGTATCCCCTTTTTTCTTAAACCTCAGCGTCTTCATAATTGTGGGCTGTTCAGCCTGCTATCTGAACCATATATGACCTGCTGTTTTGTTTTCTAATAAAGTTACATGTCTCATTTTGCCCCTTGTTTTAGATCAAATCTGCCTGACATCAGACGGCCACCGGACCCACCACACTGTTATCCTGTTGCACCTATGCATTAAATAAAAAAAGCAACCGTTTCAACTAACTTTTCTTAAACTCCTATTTACAAAATATATATTATACATAAAACACTTTCTGGCTAAGGTGTAGTGTCCAGTACTCCCCTTGGACCTCTCTTGGTGGCACATTGGAAAATTCCTGTTGTCTGTTAATACAATTATTGTGAACAGTTATATTCTGCATGCATAAATTGCATTTAAAATTTAATTAAACAAATTTCTTCTGAAACATCTTTTTTTTTCTCTCAGAATAATCATTGTTGTTATTATTGTCATTTCTACTTACTTATGCATTTATTTTTAACCCAAGAGTGTCTGGAACACGGGTGGTGGGTATGTCTGGTGTCTGGTAGTAGTAGGATCTGTCTCGTTACCATTTTGTCTGTATTTCTGACCTGTTCTTGTGACATACAGTATATTTTGAATCCTATTATTTTGTTCTGTATGTTTTGAATGGGATGTCTGATGTTTGAATATGAAAATCAATAAAAAAACACTTTGATTATTATAAATTAAATAGTTTTGGTGCTCCTCTGTTGTTTTGGTTTATCTTTCACTATAATTGTGATAATAGTTGTTAGGTGATCACATTCTTCCTGAGTCTATTTTCTCAGATCTTAACTAGCTCTCTTTATTTGGCTGGAATTAGTCTGTCTCCAGAAGAAGAAGAAGAAGATGTGCTTAATAAATGAACGATGAGTCATGTAACTCTCATCTAATACAAAGAAGAGCAGGTGTTCTGGTCCTTCATGTCTATAATGAGCCATGCAAATTGGAACAAACAAAACACGCAGACAATTACAAGCGTACAATTACGGGCTCCAGCGTACATCTTGCTCGTGTTTCTGAGACAGAGTGTTTTGTTGGCGTGAAGGACCAGAGGGATTCGCACTCACTTCTCCTGCCGGGTCTGCTCGGCTGTGGTTTCCATGGCGCACTCCAGCGAGCTTTGAAGCGAATGAAGCTGATTGGTCGTCTCCTTCAGCAAGAAGCGGGTCACAAACTGCTCCAGGTGGGTGGACTCCTGATAGTCCTGTCAATCAAGGTGAGGAAGAGGGGGAGGACAAGTTTGAGTGGGTGGAACAACAAAGGGAAGCTGTGACAGGTTTCACATGCCACTCCAGAGTCACTAAACGTCCACAACTCCTCTGCTAATTAAAATGTGCCCACAAGATTGTTCGGGAGGGATTATGTAACATGGCTGCTCAAGAAGAGAAAATATGAAAAGGAGGATGAGGAAGAAATGTTTGGTTCTATTTGTTGTATTTGGGATGCTTTTGGTCATCTCATTGCTCCTTCTGGGATTTCTGTATTTGGGGTTCTTGTTAAGGTGATCCTGTTTGTTATGTTTTATGATCTCTGTTAGAGTTTTTTCTTTAGTCTGTTCCCTGATATTATCTAGAGTTCCTGCTCACCCCTTTCACCTTTACTAATCACCCCACTTCACCTTTATTTACGTTCATGCAGCTTAGTACAGTTGAAAGCATTTGCGTGAACAGTTCTTTTTTCTTGTTGTCTGACATTATTGTAAATCAGATTTTGGTCAGTTGGAATTAATACAATTATTTCTATGTCCTAAATGGCATACTAATGGGAGAGAAGTACACCAGGCGCTCTTGATGCCACCTTCGTACTTTACAGTCATGGTAGTGTTTCACTTTTTTCCTCCAAATCCATCAATGGTCATCATGGCAAAACACTTTACTTTTGGTTTTATCAAACCATCGGGTCATGTTTCCGACAACTGAGGTTTCAGTCCTTGGATGCATTTATTTAATTGTGCTCATGTTGCTGTTGAACTTATGGCTTCGACCTTTCAGACCATCTTGGTATAACACTTTATGGATAAAGATGCTCTCTTATCAAAGTTTTACTTGCTTTTTTGTAATTCGCACATCTGACATGCTCAACATCACTTGTTGATTTTCTTCTTTTTTTCCTTCACGTCCAAATTGGTTCTAGCGTGAATTCAAAGAGGGAAACCATCCAGACATTCACCGATCTGGGCCAGAAAAACCAGCTGCTAGCTGTGACATTAAAGTGATGCCAGAGGGTCCAGGCCTCAGTAAGCTGTCTTTTCTGCTGAGGAGGTATTCTGGTGCTGGGAAATTAATATTTCCAGGTTGTTTGAAAACTTCCTTCCTTCCATCCTTCCATCCATCCATCCAGACTTTTCCCCTTCAAAATTAGCAAAAGGAATCAAAACTTCAATCTGGGTTGTAAAACCTAGTCTTTAAACTCCAGAGTAAGGCCAGTAAGTGTGGTAAAATGTTATACCTTGAAGCCTTTTAAGCCCTTTTTGATTTTTTTTTTCTTATTCTGAAAGTTGAAGGTATTTCCCTTTTAGCAGCAGATTGTAGGATCAGGATTAGCATCTTAGTTTTTGTCTTGTTTCATTTTCTCATTTACTTTTCAGTCAAACTTAGAGAAAGACCTTTATGTGATTATATGAATCCAGGCTTGCTTCTTTAGATTTGTGAAAGCTTCCTTCAATAGGATAAGTGAAGAATACAGCCTATAGACAAACCAATATAATTTTGAGATTAAATATTTAAGCATATTACTACAGGGTAAGCGCAAATACATAGTTCTCATGTGACATCACACATCCAGGCATGCTGACACTAACCGCCATGTTGGTAGGCAGAATAGCTTATTTATTTTATTTTTAATAACGCTTGGAATGATTATTTAATGTTGGGTGAAAGGATGTTCCAACAGCGCAGACGGTTCGGCAATGTGCAGTTTTCACAACGACCCAAAAATCTGAAAATAGGAAGGAGTCGAGTGCTGAACGCTGGCGAGACTTGGCTTTGAAACTGTAAAAATTAGCCATCGGAAATGGCAAGAATCTGCTCCGATCACTTTTATTCTGTTAAAAAAAACAAAAACTAATTTTAAGCAGTGTCAATGTTTAACTGTATGTATGCTGGAACTATTCTGGTCATGATTTAGTACATCTCTGCTGTGTGTTTCTGCGAGCTGGGAGGGACATGAAGGTGTACGTTACTGCAATTACTTATTCTACCAGTGATCAGAACCTCGTTATTTACACGGAGACTTCGGACATCCTTTACAAAACCATTAAAACCCTAATTGTCTGCATCCATGAATTTCCGGCCGTGAAGCTTCTCCATTGTGATGGCTCTCTTCGTGTTCACTAAGTAATTAACTATGTCGTAGTAAGATATCGGAGGCAGTTTGTCCGGGTTGTCTCATCCCAACAGCAGTGATTTTGGGGATGTACCGTTCTCTTGCCCATTGGTCAATCATACTTTCTTTTTGTTTGCCTGAAAGCCATGATGATCATGGTTCCCTAGCATTGTCTAGCGCTGCACTTGCCTACCAACATGACAGTTTGGGGGCGTGGATCTCTACCGTTTCAGACGCGTGGGACCCATGTATTAGGGGAACGATTATAAATAGGCATTGTTATAGTTTGAGCTATTAAGTCTTTACCTAGGTAAAGGGGAAGTGTATATTTGGGACACTACAGCAGAAAACCAAAAAGGACCATTTTGTTCTGGCCCGCAGATTATTGAAGAGTAAAGAATGAAAAAACTGAAGCCCATTTTAACAGCAGACTGTCATCCGGGGGCCCATAGTAAATAGATGACGAAGATTACGACTTGATGACTCCTCATGATGCATCCTCTTTTTTCTGACTTCCACAACGGTGTTTGCGTAGCGAGAAAAAGATGATGTGTTTTTCTCATACGTTTGATAGTCACTCCGCGTGTGAGATGGAGTCACCGGCACCTTGTCGTTTTCTGCGAGAAGGATTTTATTTATGTCAGGCCGCGCTTGTTGGGTAAACTGATTGAAAGGGAAAAATATACCTCTGACATTGCAGACATGTCATCTGCTGTGCCAGGAACAAAGCAGGAGGGCTGACTGTTGTTTAGACTCTAATCAAAGCGGAGTGAGAGATGTTTGGCAGAGTTTTTCTGCGCGCACTTTGCAGCTGCTCCCTCCGTTCTGAGCTCTGTGACTGCTCGTGCTCTCGACTAACGAAAGAGATATTCAAAAGCTAATCACTGACAGATGAGTGAAACAAAAAAGAGGAAAAACAAAAGGTCTGGATGCAAGAAATTTGCAATTACATCTCTTAACCCTTTAATTTATCTTCTTCTTTATGGACAATATTTAATCCTCACAGTTGATACACATTTGCACATAAATGTGCATTGAACTGGTGAGAATGAGTTCTGACAGACTGGTAAAGGTCAGCCTCTTGCAGAATTGGCAGCGTGTGTCCGTACTGCAGATCTACAGCCATTTAAAACAGCTTCCCGTCTGCCTGATTTTTATTCCTTTTCGCCTCTCCTCCATGCTTAATTGCCTGTCGCACAAAAGGTCAAACGAGACCAACGGTGAAGGCGATGACTTTTAACTTTCTGAATATTGTTGTACTTTGGTCCAAAAACCCCGCAGAGGCAAAACATGCCTGAATTTATGTATAAACTGGACCTTTGTCACCACGTGTTCTTATACATAACTTATCCTCATAACAAAAACAATACAAAATAAAGGAATTAAAAACTCTTAAGAACTAAAACCATAACCCATCTGACTTCACCTTTCAATCCATCACCATATTTTGAAGCTTTTAGTTGAACACTGTGAGGTGTTTTTTTTTTTTTTTTGGAGTTTCTGATTAACTCGTTAAAGTATTTACGCCCTTTAAACAATTTCCCATATTGTGACATTACTATTACAAACTTCAATGTGTTCTATGTAGGATTTTATTACAAAAAGTGCCCATAATATCAAACAAAACATGCTTTTCCACTTTTTTAGCCCTTGCCACATATTGTGAAATGGGTCTAGATTTGGACTTTGACTGATAATTATACTTTAATCTAAACCATTCCAATGTAGCTCTTCCGGGGGCTTTGGAAGAAAACAGGTTTTCTTCCATGATTCCACTATATTTAGCTTTGTTTCCCCTGGTGAAGGAAAGCCTCCCCACAGCATGATGCTGCCACTACCATAATTCATCTTGGGTACAATGTATTCAGAGTGATTTGTCGTGTTATTTTGCAACATACAGCCTTGTGCACTAAGGACTCCTTTGGCATCTGGACTTATCTGCCCAGAACTCACTTTTGAACAAGTTTGCTCTGTGCCCACATGGCTTGAGGCAAACTTTTGTCAGGACTTCTCAAGGTTTTCTACCAACAATGTTGTTTTTTTATGGCCACTCTTTCATAATGGCCACAGCCGTGAACAGTTTTCTGTTCAGCAGATTCCCTCACTTGAATTGTGAATCTCTGCAGCTCTCCTAAGATTCTTTAAATGGAGTATTCATTTTTCTCATTACTAGGATGTTAATAATGGCAACACAATTACCTATAATTGCATTTTTTTGGTAAATAGATTACTTCATTACCTGACTCCACAACATCTCTTACACGATGCTTTGAAATTCTAATCTGACGCTTCTTTTAGCGCAGTTATCTGGGCCAAACGACATCCACGCGGTATCTTTGATGAGATACACACCCAAATTTATATCAGATCCACGTTCCTGTTTCAGCACTAACGTCTGTGCACACACATTTATCAGTGCGCGACAAAACCCAAGATGCGTTGTGAAGCGACTTACATGCAACCGCCCCCTCACACACATCCACAGCCAGGGACTGCCCACTCAAACACATATACAGTTTAACAGAGATGACCGAGATTCAGTCAGTGACTAACGCAGCATCTGATCTCCTCCTGGGTCTTCCATTACTCAAGAATACTTAGAGAAATGTAACAGCTCACACATTTTCTCAAGTCATTTTGTTTCTATACTGCATTGTATTTTTCTGAAGAGCATGTGACAACATCTGCTGATTGAAATCCCATCTCTCACAAGGGGGTTGTCATTTTTTTTTTTTTTTTGTCTTTGCCAGTGCGGTCCTAGACTCTGCAGGGTTATTTGTTTTCAAGTGAGGTCAAATATTCACTCTGAGAGTCAGCAAGCAAACAGTGAAGAGGTTGGTGAGGCTGACTGATCGGGTATTTAGAGTCCTGTTCTTCCTGAGGGAGACGTCTGAAGGCTAAAGGAAAGTTCAGAGCGAGGCAAAAAAAAAAGGAAAAAGATTCAAAGCCCCACCTACTGAGACATTTTCTCTCTGACATTTTTCAGCTTCCTTTTGAAATCTGTTTTACAAGACAAATTTGTTGTCTGAGTAAAAAGAAAGAAAACCCATTGTTGTTGGTTTTTATCTGTTTTGTTGTAGATTTTGATATAAAACTGATGGTGACTGGGTTTGATCTAGTTTTTTTTATATTGATTGCTGTTTTAGGGTGAATTTCTGTTTAGCCTTTGCCAAAGTATTTTGCCATTCGTACTTCCTGCAGTTTTGTTTGTTTCCTTAAACATGTGTTCTTTAATCGGTTTGCACATATTCTCTTCAGTTTCCTATTAGTTTAGTTTGGTAAAATTGTCATAATTTTTTCTGTCTCGTCTACTATGCTTAAATTTTTTAAATTAAAATATGCTATTTATTTATCTATTTATTTTTTGCATTCATATTTTTGGTGTTTCGGTTCCCCTTGTCATCTGTCTTGATCACTTTTAATTATTCTTTAATTGCTATCCTTTTTATGTTCTTTATTCCATTACTTACAGATTCTCATTTTAGGTTCATGTAAAAAGTCATCATGGTCTCATTCAAGGCTAATTTTAAAGTTTCTAGTTTAGTTTCTCATTTGTCTTTACTCCTCATCACCTCTCTATATTCACTCACCAGCTACCATGCCTGTCCTTCGGCTGTAATTGATCATTATTTCCCTTTATGCCAAAAATCTTCAGAAAATGAAAGGGGTTTGCTAATTGTTATGCTCAGTAACCAGGCTATCGTTAGCAGAACACATTCATAACAATGCATTTTTTGTATTTTTAAACACAGAAAACAGAAGCAGCATGTCTGAAAACCTGTTCAGTGTGAGTTGCTGCTACAATGGTTTAAAGGTTTTCAGAAATGTAAAAAAAAAAAAAAAAAAGGTTGCTTACTCCAGTTGGTTACAATACTTTAGATGAAATGCAGGCATGATTCATTTTGAACTCACAGGTTATAATAAACCTCTGCCTTTCCAAGTTCCACTTTATGAATCTGACAAATATCACAGTGGCAAGAACAAAGCCATAATCAGTCTCAGTTGCAGTTTGACACAAGCCATGTAGGAAACACAGCACACTTATGAAGCAAGATGCTCTGGTCAGATGAGACCCCGATGCAACTACTAGCCTACATGCAAAACTCTAATGTTGCACATCATCCTGAACAAACTAGCCCAATGATGGAGCATGGCGGTAGAGGCATTATCCTGTGGGAATGCTTTGCCTCAGCAGGGACAAGGACACTGAAGTTAAATACAAGGCAATCATGAAAGAAATCCTGTTAGAAGCAGCAAAAGACTTGAGATCAGGGTTGAGGTTCACGTTCCAGCGGGGGCAATGACACCAAGCATGCAGCCAGAACTATGTTGCAATGGTTTAGGTCAAGGATCCAGGTCCACTCCAGATCTAAAGCTCATAGGGAATTTTTGGCCAGACTTGAAAATTGATGTTCACAGACTCTGTCTGTCCAACCATACCGAGCTTCAAATGGTGTGCAAAAGGAGTACGGGCAAAAGCTTCAGTCTGTAAATGTGTAAAATGCCCTCAGTGGGGCATTATACAAATGCATGCCACTGTTCACGCCTTTTAAAAAAATAAAAACTAGTATAACCAAGCATCTGTTTTCATAGAGACCACTACACTGCTGCTTACTATTTTGTTTTGCTCTGTCACTTTAAATCCAACCAAAATACGGCGAAGCTATGAGGAGCGCTTTCAGCTTCTCAGTTTGTGTCTGATGGGAGAAAAGCACAAGGCTCTCCCTGCAGATTAAATGCAGCACCCCTCTGACTTCTCCCTGCATCCGTCTTCTGTTTAATCTCCGATAATTTACCCTCATCACTGCCTGTGCACTCATCTCCTCTGTCCCTGTTCACCTTCATCCTTTCATCAAGAGGATCTTATACATGGGATCAGCGTCCATTATCTAATGCCACCGCAGCCCATTTAGTTTGATGTTTATTTACTTCACAGGTCCAGTGTAGCATGTTTTGTTCTGGTGGTTAATGAGTATGAGTAAGCCATGGTTCGTCCTTTTCAGCTGTGTACTAGAATATTTGACTAATGGGAGATCAGAGGGAGCCGGTTGGGCTGCATGCTGAGGAGACTCTTGACCTGCAGCTAAAACACCAGGGCCTCAGTCAGATAAATCAAGCATCTCTCTGTTTATTATCACATGACTCAAATTTAGCCCTGACTTTTTAGCATTTCTTTTTCTGTCACACCACATGAATCATGAATCAGCCCAATTAAAAGACACAGAGATCCTCAGGATTTCGAAATCTAAAAGTAAAATTTAATCATCTTGGCCCATTAGATGACAATTTAAATAATTAGAAAGAAAGGTTTGGGTTATCTAAAATTAAAATGTGTTTTTCTTTTTTTCCGGTAAAGTGGTGGGTGATAAAAAAGGGCATTGAGGGTTATTCTCTGTAATCTTGAATCAACTTATATCAGATTTTAGTCATGATTAACTCAGCCAGAAGGGTTTGGAGTGGCTCAGTCAAAGTCTGGAACTCAATCCTATTTAGGTGTGGTGGCATGACCCTAAACAGACCATCAATGCTCCAAATCCCTTAAATGATGCTCAATTAAAATCATCCTACACAGAAGAGTGGACCAAAATACCTTCAAAATGATGTTAAAGATGTATTGTCAGTTATCACCAATGATTGGAGGCAACTGATGTTCTGAGGGTAGCGCAACTAGTTAGTAGGTTTACTAACCCTTTTCACATAGGGTCAGGTTAGCTTTGGAAAGCTTTTATCCCGGTACATAACAAATCAACATTTAACAAACAGCTTTATGCATCTACTCCTGGTTATCTTTGTTGGAAATTAACATTTGTTTAATAGTCTGAAACACTGAGGTGTAACCGAAAAGCAAAAATAAAACAAACTGTAGGAGGGTAACACTGCTGCACTGTACAGAATATTTAGATGGCAGCCTTCAAATGAACAGTTTCTGTGGATGCGAGGGACCGAGGCAGTCAAAAACCGAAGGAAGAAAAGGAATATAACAAAACAGTTTTGTACGATATTTTGACTTGATTTGTAGCACTGATTTCTGCTTATATATATATACACATTTACACAAAATCTGACGGCATACACACCATCCAAAAAGTTCAGCCTTTGTCTCATCAGTCCACAGAACATTTCGAAAAACATCTTGGGGATGATCTCCATCTCTCTATATATATGTATGTATGTATGTATGTATATATATATATATATATATATATGTATGATGTGTTTTTGGAGGAAATCTGGTAGGCCGGCCACCCCTGGGAAGGTTCACCACTGTTTAGTGGGCCTACAGGACTGTCTCAGAAAATTAGAATATTGTGATAAAGTTCTTTATTTTCTGTAATGCAATTAAAAAACATGAAATGTCATACATTCTGTATTCATTACAAATCAACTGAAATATCGCAAGCCTTTTATTGTTTTAATATCGCTGATTATGGCGTACAGCTGAAGAAAACTCAAAAATCCTATCTCAAAATATTAGAATATTTCCTCAGACCAAGTAAAAAAAAAAAAATTATAACAGCAAAACAAAATCAAACATTTGAAAATGTCCATTAATGCACTCAGTACTTGGTTGGGAATCCTTTTGCACAGATTACTGCATCAATGCGGCGTGGCATGGAGGCAATCAGCCTGTGGCATTGCTGAGGTGTTATGGATGCCCAGGATGCTTCAATAGCGCCCTTTAGCTCATTTGCATTGTTGGGTCTGGTGTCTTTCAGCTTCTTCTTCACAATACCCCACAAATTCTCCATGGGGTTCAGGTCAGGGGAATTGGCAGGCCAATCAAGGACAGTAATGCCATGGTCAGTACACCAGTTACTGGTGGTTTTGGCACTGTGGGCAGGTGCCAGATCTTGGTTGTGCAGCGTTTCCTGCCACATTTCCCCCTTCCAACACACTTTTTTGTGAATGTGCTTTGAAACTGCACTCTGTGAACAGCCTGCTCTTTGAGAAATTTCTTTTTGTGTCTTACCCTCCTGATGGAGGGTGTCAATGATGGTCTTCTGGACAGCAGTCAGATCAGCAGTCTTCCCCATACTTGTGATTTAGTTTACTGAACCAAGCTGAGTGTTTTTCAAGGCTCAGGAAACCCTTGCAGGTGTTTCGAGTTAATTAGACGATTCAAGTGATTAGTTCAATAGCCTACTAGTATACAGTACTTTTTCACGATATTCTAATTTTCTGAGACAGTCCTGTATGTGGTTATCTGGCGTCCCAAAGCCTTAGAAATGGCTTTCCAGACTTCTAGATCCCAGTGACTTTGTTTCTCATCTTTTCTTCAATTCCTTTAAATCAGGGAATGCTGTTTTGCTTATTCAGATCGTTTGGCATACTTGTCAGACAGGTTATGTTTAAGTGATTCCTTTATTTCTACAGGTCAAACGGTAATCAGGGTGTGGTTGGCCATATAAATGTAATGAAACGCAGTTAATATGTGATTTATGATATATTTTTTCAACATGGAGCTCGATCTGTTTAGACAGGTTCTCCTGCATAAAGGCCAAAACAACTTTTTGTATCTCTACGGGGGGTTTGTATGATCTTTTTTGTGACAATCTGAAACTTTTAAGGGTGACAAAGGAACAAAAACAGAAGAAATCTGTATGGAGTGCAAATACTTCATCAATGCACCATTTTGACATGTTTTTATTTCTAAACGAAAGCCATTTTTATCTTTAGCCTTAATCATACATAATGAATATTTGTGAATTTTGCTTATTCTAGATCCTAAACACAGTCAATAGACTGTTTATATCTCTGCTGTTTACTGCATCTTCTCCATTCGTTTGCAGATAGTCTTTTTTCCCCTTACGTGCTGCTGATACATCGGAATTGCCCCACTGTGGGACAATAAAGGATTGTTTTATTCTAGTAAAAGGACAATTTTACATCAGAGCCTAGAGTGTCAGAAACTGGGAGCAATACTGATTTGTCGACTCATTCTTGAGCAATGCCAATAATAAGGGCAAACATTAGGTTGTAGCTGTAGTTTTTTTTTTCATTTTAAATATAGTCTGAATATAGCACAATGGCACAAACAATGACAAGAGATCATGGTTGGCTCTGTTTGGTTTTAACAGGCTTTAGTAAAAATGTTATCATGAAGCATTCAAATTCACCCCTACATGCAATTCCTGGCCAGATTTATATGCCATATGCAACCTCATAGCAAAAAACAAACACAACACACACACACGTCCAGAGACCAAAGAGGGATTTAAATAAATATTGAATATTTATGCAACAATTTTTATTCTGTAACTGTGAGATGATCGCTTTTCCTTTACCGTACCTTCTTTGTTTTGCCCATTGCTTTTAGTATGGACATATTCAATTCTTCCAAAGCTGCAAGAACATTCTCATATTCGCCAAGGTGCTGAGAGAAGTACTCTATGGAGCAAAAGAAAAATAGAAACACAGGCAGAAATGGATATTCAGATGCCCTGTGGGGTTTGGTCACAGCTATCAAAATGTCAAATAGCATTTGAGTGTTTCCCTGCGAATGAAGTGACAGTAAAGCTTCAGCTTACCACAGAGTTCATCTGTGTCCACGTTGCTGCAAAAAACAACGACAAAATAGAAAGATTTTAATTCCATGAATTCCTCAGAAACACACAATTACAAGGTGAAAGACCAATGCAGGCAATTCTTTTCCCAATCTACATATACCCTTTCAAGACAGACTTTGATTTTCTGAGTCATGATGAGATGACAGATTAAAGGGAACAAAATAGGTATTAAATATTAGAATTTTTTTCACCAACCAGATATGAGAAAGGAAATTCTTCCAATGATATGTTTGCCTTTTGGGATTATATGTATATTTCAGGAAGCCTGAAAGCAATAGACCTAAAAGAAAGGAAGTAAAATCACGGGGGACTGTTACATGTCCCATACGCATGTCTTTTAGTCATTGCATAAGCCATTCAGATACTTTTAAGACTCTCAAAAACAATGTGTTTTTACAGTGACAGAAACTGAAGATGTAGGTTGGCTTAAATTGCTCAACAGAAGCCGTGGCTGTTTTTCACCAGGGAAAAAGCTGCAGAGATAAACCCGCCTGAACAAGAGAAAACACTTAGAGACTTTAGGGGCAGCCGAGAACAGGAGAAGTTCGACTTTAAACTGCATAACACACCATTAAGCTCTTTCTGATTTTTACATTTGATACACACTAATGGCGGATATGCAGAGGTGGGTAGAGTAGCCAAAAGTTGTTCTCAGGGAAGAGTAGCAGTACTTCAACGTATCTTTACTCAAGTAAGAGTAAAAAACTAGTCAGCCAAGAAATTTCTCAAGGGTAAAAAAGTATTCAGTAAGAAGGAGTAACTAATCATAACAGCTGATGATTTAATCTTAAAGAGTTGTGTAGAACAGACAAAAATATAAGGTTCTGTGCAAATTCTGGTATTTTAAAAGACAAAAATGAAAAATAAAGAATAGCATAATTGCAAAATAAAATCAGGCAGAAGAAACATCTTTCTAAATATTTTTTTAACATTAAACTTGAAACCAATACTTATAGCAGTTAATGTATATACAGTATGTTAGATCAGTGCAAAATTCCTCCAAGGACAACATCTACTGTGCGTTAATGTGACCTCCAAATGGCTCTATGAGCTCAGCAGATGAGCTCATAGAAGTTTCACTTTAACATAAACTCTGGGTTTTTGTCTCTCTGGTGCATTTTTGGTTAAAACAAATCTGTTCTTATTCGTGAAGTTACTCACAGTGGGTAGAGTAGCCAGAAATTTTACTCAAGTAAGAGTGGCGATACATGGGTAATAATATGACTCAAGTAAAAGTAACAAGTACGGTGCAGTAAAACTACTCCTAAAAGCACATTTTGTTAAAAATGTTACTCAAGTAAATGTAACTAGTTACTACCCACCTCTGATGATACAAAACTAATTTACTGAACAACTGAGTAACATTTCAGCGTTGCACAGCAAGCTGAGGAGCCCCATCTGCATGTCAGGAAGACCATACAACCCGGTGACTCATTGTCTAATCAATACAGGACTCAATCTGATAGCTCTAAATCAGTCTCTAACAACTCCACCATCTGCCTGTTCCTGCTTTTAATTCAAGGAGATTGGGACATGTTCACCTTGAGTTTAACATTGATTTTGAACTCTAAGACAAAGACTCAGCTGTGACAAAGAGGGCGACTGGAAAAGTGAATGATAGCAATAGCAGTTAGCCCAAATACGTCAGATCTGACCTTTCACCCTCAAGAACCGCTTTCTTTCAAAGTCCTATTTTAGATTAGTCATAAAAACCTCTGATTCCAAACCGATGGTGTCTTGAACCCACAAAATATTAATGTTTTTATGACACTGACATGTGGCAATATGAATCTTGTGTGCCTGTCTATTTGTGTCAAAGAATCTCAGAATTATTTTATTGTATTAATACACAAATACAGAAAAGGTTTTAAAGTAATCTATAATTAGGTAACTTCAAACGGGAAACTCTGTGTTAAACTTAGGCCTAGTTCACACATAGCAGGACATCTGGGGAAATGAATACATTCTTATGCGTTTAGTCATTTTTTAGTTTTCATAAATAATCGTTAATGATGTAAAATAGAGTTTTCATGTGGATTAAAGGATAAAAGTGGAGATTTGAGAATCTCTGTATTGGTGTTTGCATGTGCACATGGCAAAACAGAGTTTTAGGGTCCCGTGCATCGATCTCTGACAAATAATGCACCGCTGATGTCACATGTGCGACTATTGCTATTGACTTGGCCGTGCAGTGGAGGAATATGTGCGGATTTATACATTTGATTCGGGTGTTTTTTGCTTGTTTGTTTGTACGTACAAGCCCAACTCTTCCAATATGTTGAGGTGTAAAGGAGAAAAAGCGCTTAGAGGTCAGCTGTTTTACTCCAACTCTCCCTCCCAATATGCCATTCAACGTCAGCCACGTCTTCCTAACAGTGAGTCTAGGTTGTTTTGATTGGCTCACATTGGTTTTAACTTTGAGGTACAATGTACATTATGCGTTTGGCATGTTTAAACTCAACGCTTAGTGGTCTATTTGTGCGGATTTGTGTGGATGAAAACTTTTTTGAAAACAGTCCCGTGTATACGACATTTTAAAAAACGATGTAGGGGAGATATTCGTTTTTATAAAGACCTGACCACATGTGTACATCGCCTCAGAGTGTAAATCTCTCTGTTCATTCAGAAGAATCTTCCACTTGTAGAGTTTCTACAATCTACATTAGTGCCGGGGTCCTGCAGGCAGCTTTTAGATTAATCTCTGATCCAACGCTCCTGACTCAAATATTAGTTTGAATGCCTGCTGGTGAGGCACTTTAGCCATTTGATACAGATGTGTAGGGCAGGGAACACATACAAAAGTTGTAAAGTTTCTTTTTAAATAATCAAAACATTGTTCAAAAGAGTTTATTATCATTAATAAAATGTATTATTTATTGCTGCAATTGCCTTTTATAAGTGGTTGTTCTTATAAACTGTGATTTTAGTGCTGTTGAATATATCTTGATCTGAGAAATATGAGGAATTTTGTTTTTACTTCAAATTGGTGGCAAAGATTGTTCATTGGAAAGGGAAATAATTAACCCTTCAGGCAGAATTTCACAGTACAGGTAAAAGCCAGTAAATTAGAATATTTTGAAAAACTTGATTTATTTCAGTAATTGCATTCAAAAGGTGTAACTTGTACATTATATTTATTCATTGCACACAGACTGATGCATTCAAATGTTTATTTCATTTAATTTTGATGATTTGAAGTGGCAACAAATGAAAATCCAAAATTCCGTGTGTCACAAAATTAGAAAATTGTGTAAGGGTTAAATTTTGAAGACACCTGGTGCCACAAACTAATCAGCTGATTAAGTCAAAACACCTGCAAAGGGCTTTAAATGGTCTCTCAGTCCAGTTCTGAAGCCTACACAAACATGGGGAAGATTTCAGATTTGACAGCTGTCCAAAAGGCCACCATCGACACATTGCACAAGGAGGGAAAGACACAAAAGGTTATTGCTGAAGAGGCTGGCTGTTCTCAGAGCTCTGTGTCCAAACACATTAATAGAGAGGCAAAGGGAAGGAAAAACTGTGGTCAGAAAAAGTGTACAAGCGATAGGGATCACCGCGCCCTAGTCAAGATTGTGAAAAAAAACCCATTCAAAAATGTGGGGGAGATTCACAAGGAGTGGACAGCTGCTGGAGTCAGTGCTTCAAGATCCACCACCAAGAGACGCTTGAAAGACATGGGTTTCAACTGCCGCATACCTCGCGTCAAGCCACTGTTGACCAAGAAACAGCGCGAAAAGCGTCTCACCTGGGCTAAGGAAAAAAAGAGCTGGACTGCTGCTGAGTGGTCCAAAGTCATGTTTTCTGACGAAAGCAAATTTTGCATTTCCTTTGGAAATCGAGGTCCCAGAGTCTGGAGGAAGACAGGAGAGGCACAGGATCCACGTTGCCTGAAGTCTAGTGTAAAGTTTCCACCATCAGTGATGGTTTGGGGTGCCATGTCATCTGCTGGTGTCGGTCCACTCTGTTTCCTGAGATCCAGGGTCAACGCAGCCGTCTACCAGCAAGTTTTAGAGCACTTCATGCTTCCTGCTGCTGACCTGCTCTATGGAGATGGAGATTTCAGGTTCCAACAGGACTTGGCGCCTGCACACAGCGCAAAATCTACCCGTGCCTGGTTTACGGACCATGGTATTTCTGTTCTAAATTGGCCAGCCAACTCCCCTGACCTTAGCCCCATAGAAAATCTGTGGGGTATTGTGAAAAGGAAGATGCAGAATGCCAGACCCAACAACGCAGAAGAGTTGAAGGCCACTATCAGAGCAACCTGGGCTCTCATAACACCTGAGCAGTGCCAGAAACTCATCGACTCCATGCCACGCCGCATTAATGCAGTAATTGAGGCAAAAGGAGCTCCAACCAAGTATTGAGTATTGTACATGCTCATATTTTTCATTTTCATACTTTTCAGTTGGCCAACATTTCTAAAAAATCCCTTTTTTGTATTAGCCTTAAGTAATATTATAATTTTGTGACACACGGAATTTTGGATTTTCATTTGTTGCCACTTCAAATCATCAAAATTAAATGAAATAAACATTTGAATGCATCAGTCTGTGTGCAATGAATAAATATAATGTACAAGTTACACCTTTTAAATGCAATTACTGAAATAAATCAAGTTTTTCAAAATATTCTAATTTACTGGCTTTTACCATATTATTTGACTGATTTTAGTTAATTACTGTGACATAGCTTAATGTAGCTTTTTAGCTTTACATAAGTGCAGTTCATTTAAGCCAGCATGTGAAGTAAATGCAAACCTAGTTGCTTATTGTTAGGGATGTATTTATTCGTACAGAAAATTTTCAGCAAGGGCATTAACGAGGAAGTTATACAAAAAAATGTTTTTCACATATGAATTAATTCCTTGTCTGGCACATAAATCAAATTACACTTATCCTTGTATGCTCATCTTACATGGTTCTTAAACTAAAGCATTAACTCATGAATCTATGTCTTTTTTCTTTTTTTTAATTTACTTTTTAAATAAAGGGGATTGGATAAACCATTATTAACATGATAATCAATGAGGCATAGTAGGGTTCAGACAATGGATGCATGTATGGATAATTATTACAAATGTCTTAAAAACACAATTTCCCTTATGAAACATTTATTTAAAGGAACCAAGATGTGTGTTTTTCTTTTAAGTTTTCCTGAAAATATTAAAATGTTTTCTTGGTATTCTCATGAACCCGACCTTGTGCACTGTCTCATCTGAGCTAGTATTAATTCTTACTGAAACCTTTTTGACCCACGTGATCAAAGAAATCCTTTTTTAAAGCTATAAACATAATTTAATCTCTGCAGTCACAGCTGTGCATTCCTTTATTTGTATAGTCCGCTTATGTGAAATGTGATTACATAACACAATCAGCGGACACGCCTCGACAGATGCAACATTATATTTGTAATCATGCAGTATTGGATAACTTTCAGTATGACAGTTTTGACCATAATTAACCTAGTTGCTCATATTTTGTTCAATTAAAACTAACAGTGGAGTCAAAAAGCAGGAAAACCTGCTCACAAAGCGAGCATAAACCCAAGCAGTTCTTTTTTTTTTTACAGTTCATCTCCTCCAATAATAAAGGGAAACAAGTTTTGGTAGAAATGTGCAAATATCCCCAGATGTTTTCTCTAATGTGGCAGGGCTGTAATTGAACGCTTTACTTCTATACGAAAGATTACTCCATGTGACATTAGAAGAACTGTTACTTGACAGAAAAGGCAGTTTATTTCCAAATGATTACTGAGAATTCACTGCTTGTTCAGCACTTGTCCAATCAGTTTCTGTTTGCTTTAAAGGGAGCAACAGGCTATACATCTATTTAAAAAAAAGTCAGAAAAAGGGAAGGTTTTTAGTGTTTTTAAACTTCAGTTTGATATCCGTAGTTCCTCACAGGCACACCAACAATGCGCAGCCTATCAATCTGTTGACCAGGAGAGGTCGTTTTGTGATGAGAAGTCTTTCATGTGTTCAGAGCTTTTAAAATAGGAAATCAGCCCCAAATCCGACATGGAGACACTTTAGCGAGGAAACCATGGGGTTTAAATGAGATTAAATGAGAATTGAATTGTTCTACATGGATAAAAAAAAATTCTTAAAACACAATTTTCTTCATAAAAATTTTATTTGTATTTTTAGTTTTCCTGAAAATATTGTTAAAATCTTTCTTTGTGTCATTCTCATGAACCCGAACTTGTGTTCTGACTCATCTGAGCTAGTAACGACTCTAAGCGGAAGCCTTTGAGCCAACTGGATCGAAAAAAAGGAGCTCCTCCTGATAGCTGAGAAACCAGTTACCATTACACTGGCCAAGACGAAGAGACGGCAAAGGAGCAACTAAGTTTTTAGGTTAAAAAAAAAGAAAGAAAAATGACGTTTCTGGTATATTAGCACATAAAATAGTCCAAGGATCAACCAGAACGACAGCCGACCCGTCGTCATTGGATTTACAGAAATGTTGAGCCATCCAGGATTTGATGCTGGAAAGACAGGCTGTAAAACAATCAAGGGTGCGGTTGCTCTATCCCCGTGTACAGGTAAGTAGGTTTCATCAATCAAATAATGACATGCACTTAGTGCTTGGGAAAAAAAAAAACTGACCAGGAGGAAGAAAGTGAAGATCAAAGGGGGTGAGGACTAATTCTTGAGGTAAACCAAAAAAATGACCCGCTGAGAAGGAAATTTTAAAATTAGTGACAAGAATTCCTGTTTTAAAGCTATAAACACAATGAATCAAACCTTAACTCCATGAACGGCATCTTATTCCATTACAAAGAGATTTGAGTAGTGTTGGTGGTGTTATTGGCCCCTGAGCTAAAACAGATGACTATTGGCTTTATGTTTTAGGCTGTGCGTCAGCTTATGCTTACACCACAGTTTAGATTAATATTTTAGAATGAAAGACCATATAAATTCCCTCTTATGAAGCGGCAAAAGAAGAATTAGTAGCTAACACTCGCCAGGAATCAAACTATGAGCTCAAAACCTAGTGTCAAGAAAGTTAAGCCAGTTCAAATTGTGTGATTTAGTGTAAAACTGTGTGAGTAAAGTTTAAACAAACCCACAGTTTTGTGTATTCCAGGAACTCTAAGAACCCTTTTGATTATGTCTACATCTCTTTGCATTATTTTTTTTATATATTTTTCCAGTCTGTTCATGTCTACAATCTGTCCTATAAATTGAAATCAAAACGAAGAAATTACTCGACTCACTCTGTGTTATGAGTATCAATTGTGTGGAAGAGCTCCTTCAGTTCCTCGGCAGTCAGGACTCCATCAGAGAAGTAGGATTTGAATTCATCAAAGGACAGCTTTCCGTCGTCTGAGGGGGAAATGAAAATCAGGATTCATGAAAGGTATTTTGTATGAATCTCATTTAGCTCAGAGACTGTTTTTTTTGGTGGTAGCCAGAGTAATGAACCAGGAGCAACATAGTTTTTTTTTCTCCTTTAATATAAAAACACTGTAGTAATTCCTTTCAGCTTTATTCTGATAAACCAACTTAGTTGAGATTCAGCAAATTAACTTTGAGGATGATGCAACAGTTGCCTCCAATTCCCAGTTGTGAAACAATAGAAGCGATTGAACTTAAGAGAAATTAACATCCTTGGTTTTATTGTTCAACATTCCTATGTCTGTGTGGGGTGATCACGATTTCTTCCATTAGACTGATGTGATAGCAATCTCCAGCAATCAGTCCTTTTTGTGCTCTGAGGCTCTGCAATTCGGGAAAAGAATAAAGCTATATAAAATATTCATGAGCAAAAAATAAACAGAGGTAAAAAAAAAAAAAAAAAGAACTAAAACGAAACGCTTCCCCATGAATGTCCTGAATATCAAAAATGTAGACAGCGTGCGATTCTGCCTCCAGCTGTGTCTGCCCGTCTGTGTGGACCTGAGGTGGGTGATTTTTAACTGTTTGCCGCTCATCTGCAACAGAGCCCGTGTTAAGTATGAGTGTCGTGTTGCCATAGATACCACGAGGAAAAGCCTTTTGCACATAAATGTAACGTAAAGTGACTCACTGTCGACAAGATCAGATATATAAGGTTGGTACAGGCTTGATGTGTGTCGCTTTTTTATTTATTTTTTTCTAAAAACATGTAAGACGGCAAGACACTCAAACCATTCACAGTGTGGGATGGATGTTTAGTGGATACGGGAGTATGTCCCGCCATGTGAACCATTGTGCTCTGCTATTTTTTTGTCTTCTTTAGGATGTGAAAGTGAAAGAAAGCCAAGTTTCTTTCTGGATGTCTTCAGAGGCCCTAAGGTGCAAACAAATTCCCACACCATTGTGGATGTGTTTTTTTTTTTCTTTTGTCCACCAGGTTTCCATGCAGAAACATGTTCACCCCATGAACTTTTTGAAAATTCTCTCATGTTACAACCACAGACCTCTGTGTGAACCCCTGAGTGAAGTCAGCCTTTACTGAGGTTAAGGCTGCAAGCTTTGTACATCTAGAGATAGATTTTCTATTAATATTTCTTTTCAATATAGCTTGAGCTCAGTCAGATTGGTTGGAGAGGATATTTAAACAGATATTTCCAAGTCTTGTCACAGATCCAGATCTGGACTTTGACTAGGTCATTCTAAACAAATCAATGAGGTTTGATCTAAGCCATTCCACTGTGTTTTTAGGGTTGTTGTGCTGCTCGGAAGTGATGCTCTGAGCCGTTCTTAAGTATTTTCACATTTCTAATATGTTTTCTATCAGAATTGCTCTGCTTTTATCACCACACACCCCCTGACCAGGCCACGTTATAAAATAAAATATCCCTACAGCATGATATTGCCACCAACTTGAATAACTTTGAGGATGGTGCTTTCAGGGTGATGTTTAGTTTGACATTAGTCAAGAGTTCTCTTTTGGCCTTATCTGACCAGAGCACCTTCCTCCACATGTTCAGATAGAAAAAAAACATTTGCTGGATACTTTCCTCAGTGAAACAGGGAATAATTTCAGAAAATAAATCGGCAAACCAACACAAAGCAGTATGCTTTTTAATTTATACTACGCTGCATTTCTCCCAAAGACTAGCTATCCATGCACATCTTTTATGGGAATTTGAGGTTGGTCAGTCATCAGGCTTAGACAAATAACTCAAAAAAGAAACACTTTGAAAACAAATCAGATCACTAGTGGAGAAAAACAATCATTCCACTCTGATGCGGAACGGGTAATGTGTTTGGAAAAAAGGGATGCAACATCATGTGATGAAAATTATCATCCTACTGGGGACTCGATCCAAAGTCACAGAGAAAGTGCAACTGAAAATCTAATGAAGCAGGTTTAGTCCAATGTGCTAAAATGTTACAGTACTCAGTAGTTTGTATACGGCCTCCACATGCTTATATCCATGGCTGACAACGTCAGGGCACGCTCCTCATGAGATGACAGAGGGCATCTCCTCCCAGATCCTGACCAGGGCATCACTGAGCTGCTGGATAGTCTGAGGTGCAACCTGGTGGCATCAGATGGACTCAAACATGGTGTCCCAGAGATGCTCTGCCGGATTTAGGTCTGGGGAGCATGGAGGCCAGTTAATGGTATAAATACCTTCATCCCTCCTTCAAGAACGGCCTCATTACTCTTGACACATGGGGTCAGACATTATCATTCACCAGGAGAAACCCAGGACCCACCGCACTAGTGAATTATCTAACGTAGGGGTCTTCAACCCTGGCCCTCAGGACCCAGTGTCCTGCATGTTTTAAGGGTTTCCTGCCTCCGCACAGTTGACCTAAAGAAATGAGTGATTAACAGGCCTCTGCAGTAGCCTTTTATGGCTGCTGAGGAGGTCGTGCAATCAATCTAAAAATATCATCCCGATGCCTATTGGCAGGCAGGGTGTCACTGTTTATCCTGTACAGGTTTGTGCATCACTCCATGGATCTGCCTTCCCAGACCAACACTGAGCCCAATCATGCCGAACAATGCTGCAGGCGGCACAACGTCCACTGCAGCTTGTCCGGACCCTTTCCCCTCTTTCACGTGAACTCAGAGTGAACCTGAGCTCATCTGTGAAAAGGGCTCCAGTGGCAAGCCAGCTTATTCCAGTGTTTTCTACCAAATGCCAGTCGAGCTCCACGGTGCTGGGCAGTGAACATAGGGGCCTACTTGTCCTGCTCCTCCTTGCACAACGGAGCAGATAGCGGTTCTGATGGTGGGTTAAGTTTGACAGCCCTGTCCATCTCTCCTAGAATAACTGCCTGTCTCCTGGAATCTCCTCCATGCTCTTGAGACTGTGCCAGGAGACAGTGCACACTTTCTGACAATGGGGCATAGTGACGGTCCACCCTGGTGGAGTTGGACTACCTGAGCAACCTCTGTAGGGTCCTGGTATCGCCTCATGCTGCCAGTAGTGACACCGACCCTGGTCAAATGCCAAACTGCTGAAGAGCAGTCAAAAAACATAAACGATTACAGGTGAAATCATGTCTGCGGCCTCCACCTGCAAAGCTGTTCCCGTTTTATTAGGTCATCTCATAGCTGTCTTTGCAATGCACAGGTTTTTATTGTCATTAGCACCAGAACAGCCGACACTGATTAACAGCCCCCTCTACTACTGAACCTACCCGATCATTTATCCAGGATTTTAGTTGACTCAATATTCTACTCAAACCAATTGTCTGAAGTTTAAACAGGGAAAGTCGCTAATTCTGAGAAACAATGTTTGGATCACCCTAATGTGATGCTGATATCTGCAATTTAAGCTATTTTAAGCGGAAATAAATGTGGGGATTCTAATCCATAATAATATTTGTGTCATTACATCTTATATTAAAAAACAAACAAAAGATCTTCATTTTTTATTCTTCTTTTAACTTACTTGAACATGTCAGTACAGTTAAATTTGATATTAATTTAACTTAATATCATGTGTTCAATTGTGTTGGACAAATATACAGCGTTATGGGGTGAGTCCGTTCGGCTGCATCCTTTTTCAGGGGTCGCCAAAGCAAGTCATTACAACTTGCAACACAGAGTTGGCTGCCTTTTTACACCGGATGCCCTTCCTGACACAACTGGGATTTGAACAAGTGTATCAAAGATGCAGACTTTGCCTGCTATATCACAGAGTATCACAGGGTACCATATTTTTTTGCCACACGACTGTATATATGATGTTAAAAAAATGCATATACACAAGAGTCAAAAAAGATCCAGAAGCTCATCCGAACTCTACGGGGCTTTTTTCAGGTTAATGGAGGTGAAGTGGAAAATCGGCCTCTGGTCTTACAAACAAAAATCTTAAGTTCTCTTTGGAAACGATGAATGCTCTGCCTCCAGGCAGGCAAAAAAAGAAGAGAGAAAGAGAGAGAGCGCATCTGGCTTGTTTTCAATGCGCAATCCAAAAGCCAGCCTCTCCAGTGATCGCAGGCTGCATTAGTCCACAGAGCATGGGCAACATTTGCACAACTATAAAGGCGCCATCAAAGCAGAATTATAGAGACGGCTCATGCAGCAACATATGCAGCCATCCAGTTGATGAAAAACATTCGGCAATTGGTCCTACTGATGGGTAAAAGATGAGGTGACGCAACACAGGGGTAAACGTCATTCTGTCCCCCATTTTTCAGGCTTGTTTTGGCATTCAGCTCACCGATCACATTTATTTCAAGAAAGGAAACCACATTATCATCTCTAAGGTTCGTTCACTTTTTTTAAACCCTGCAGCTGACACACAACTTGTGTTTACAAGATGATAAAACAAGTTCCCTTCAATATTATTTAGGCAAAAAAAATGATTTTCAGAAACCTTGCATTATCTCAATCCAGTTTTACCAACCTTGGAAGATCTTGACGTTTTATCAATTAAAATGTGCCACAAATCTGTTGGATTGCAGCAGGTCTTTTCCTGCTAACATTTATAAATGTTTTCAAAGGAATCTCTCAGCTTGATTTTATGAATCAATTAAAAAAAAAAAAACACAATACTTTTGCGTGAGGGCAGATATTATGTCAGTTGTTGGTTTTGAGGCTTTCGCCTGCTGCTCTTTGTTATCTTTGAAAAGAGGCCATGCTGTATTTTTTCAGATAGGCTATGAGTCAGTCATGTAAAACATGAAAGATCACAACAAATGCCTCCTTGAATTCACAAGTAGCTATAGCCTTTAGGACCACCGGGGTAAAAGTCTCTCTAAATTATACAAAATGTCTGATGTTTCTCTTTATCGGTGCTCTAAAACAGAACCGTAACCGTGACAGGGGGTCAGTTTCCTGTTTCCATGGAAACAGTGTCGGAGGAGAGTCATGATTGGACTTTCATTCAGAAATTGTGTTTGTTTGGGGGGGGTTCACACTCGAGAATAAAGCAAGGGATTAAAAGTTGATGCATATCTGTGTGGATGCGTCTGATTTTGTGGATACGTACCGTTTTTATCGGCCCGTCGCAAAATCTGCAACCAGAGAGAGGGAAAAGCAGGATGTCAAAATTTTTCTTAAAAAAAAGGTGACACTTCATCAAAGTTAGAGTAGATGTGTGTGTGAGAAGTAGAGATCATCGATCACGCTTGCAAAAGTGGCATGTCGTTGAATTATTGATCGTGCTGTCCCAGAGTCCACGGGAGATGAAAGAGAGGCTGGCAATGACCACATCAGCTTCAAACTGCTCAGACAGCCACTCTGAAAATAGCTTTGCCCACTTTTATTCCACGTCAGAGTCCCACTTGTAGGCATTTGCATTAGACCGCGGCAGAAGAAGTCTACACATGCCACACAAAGAGCTCAGATTGAAACATTGATTGATTCTGTCTGTCTTCTGCCTCCGTCTGTGTTCTGATTTCCTTTTTTTTCCCTCCTTTTCCCTCTTTCTCAGACAGAAACCAGTTTAATCTCTAACGCTCTGTATGGCAGTAAAGTAACACATGGTCAAAAATCACTTCAAAAATCAAATCAAATTAATTGCTACACGTACATTTTCTTTATTAAAAAGATCTCATGCTGATGCTCCCAGCGACATAAATTATGTATTTAGTTGTTTATCCCTTAAAAGGGGAAAAACAAAAATGTTTAGGCATACTAAGAATTTCTGTACTAAACTGAAAAGTAAAAAAAAAAAAAAGACTTGCAATTTAGGATTCTTGCTTCTAGAATAAAAATAATTTATACAAAAATCGGAAAAGTGCGGCATACAATTATTTGTATTCAGCCCCCTTTAGTTGGTTACCTCTAAATGAAATTCAGTGGCATCAACTGCCCTGAAAAAGTCACTTTATAGGTGAATAGAGGTGACTTGTGTGTAAGCCCTGTTCCAATCTATCGTCTGAAAGCAGATGAGAGATATTGTCCAGTGATGCAGTAATCTGAGTCGGTCGACCGTGTAATATCCTAGTGCGTTAGGGGCTGAAATGTGACAAAATGTAAAGAAATTCAAGAGGTGTGAATAGTTTTTGAGGTATTGTCAAAGACTCCAAGTATTAATCTGCAAAAAAACAAAAAAGACAGGATCTACAATAAGGGATACTGCGTGTTTTTCCATGTCTTATGTTATGTTTTCACGAAACTTCTAGCGTTTTGTCACTCATCACGTGGATGTCGCTGGATTTTATTTAATTTTTGTCATAAGTAAAACCATAAATAAAAAAATAAGTCATTTTCTTCCTCTAAATTGAAACCTTTTTTCCTAAAATGTGAGTCATCTCCACAAAAGCAACGACGGCATTGGAATAAAAAAAAACATTATTTTCAAACCTGTCGTCGGAGATTGTTGTCTGATTTTGTGCCAAACGGATCAGCTTGGGCTGAGGGTTGAAATCTGCCTAAATCTGGCTGCCAGATCCCCCCTTAAAGCAAAGCTCCATTTTCCTCCCTGGTCTCTCTACTGTTTGACACTATATGACACATCTGAAATGCTGCTTTGCACCCAAAATAACTTGTAGCTATTTGCATCGACACACAGCGTTCCCTGCAAACACCAAAGGAAGCAGGCAGGCTTTTTCTAAGAGGCACCGCAGGTGAATCAAAGCATGGAGGAATGAGAGGAAGAATCTCTGAATATTGAGCTGACGGATGAAGGGCAGGAGGCTTGAACGGAGAGGTGGAAGCTCCCGTGAAATGATTTCCTGCTTTTATCGGCATACACTATGTGATTTCAATATTTAATTCCTCATCATGAGCTTTTGCTCCATAGATTCCATGACTGTAATCTACAAATCTTGTTCACTTTAAAGTGATTAATGTATTGATGGCTTTAATTTAAATTTAATAATAAGACTTAATGAACATTAGATGTTATATAACTACATTTATTATTGTTATTAATACTGATATAAAATAATAATTGATCTTGTTTACTAAGCAAAATATCTCTTCATATTTTTTTTCTTAACATGATGAAACATTTCAAAATCTGAAAACAAAAAGAAGGAATAGTTGTTAATTGTATTATAGTAATATTCAGTATTACTGTTAATATTTTTCATAAATATATTATAATATTCATATATTATTATCGTAATTATTATTATTATTTTAACACAATAGATAAACATACGGATCAATGACAACGTATGTTGTGTTGAAATTTACAACACAAAACCAATAAAAATATCGACAATCAGAACTAGAAATGATCAGAAAAAAGATAAAAACTAAATACAAAACAATTAAAAAGCAGTAAATGCGTGGCAGAAGGAAGTATTTATGTAAATCTAGAACATTAGTGGTTGTTTATGAACGCTGTTGTGTTGGTTAAAATCATTTCAGTTGCATGATAAATCCAGTCAAATTCCCTCATTTGATTAAGCAGGACGATAATTAACAATTCTGAAAAGCTTTCATTTGGCTTAGTCTCTCCAACCCCGTAAATAAAAGTAGCTGTTTTATTGAGCGAGCGAGCAGAAAAAACTGCTGCACCTTTTGAAGTTGTTGCACTTAAGTCAAATATCAAAATCAGATCTGATTTGATAAGTGTGAGCTTTTAGTTGCACCTAGTGAATGAAATGGATACTCACGTCAATGAAAATGGACATTCCCTTCTTTAGCTCCATCTGAGCGCAGGGCTCCTCGGACACAGACTGAAGCTCCTCTGAACAATCCATCCTCCTCAGTGCTGCTTCAGATGTAAACTGCGGGGGAATGTGAATCTGCCTGTGCCTCTTTTCACTGATTACTGCCACAACTGAAAAATAAAGCTGCTGTGAAGTCAGAAAAAAGCAGCCACAGTTTCCTGACACAATCACGTCTAGTAAATTCTGTTAAAACAACAACTTCTGTCTTTGTTGGCTTTGGTCCCATCTCAAGCCACAGATATCATGTTGGAAATTAGCATTAAGGAAATTAGGACTCCCATCCCCACCCCCAACGTATTAATCATTCAAACACCTTTGTCATGTGTGATGCTTTTACTTTGAAATGGTTCCTGCTGCGTTTCTCTATGTTATTCTGACTCGATTCTAAACTGAAGGAAAGTAAGAGCCTTTTTTACTCAGTTTAAAACTTTAATATCACTGCACGCAAGCTCATACATTTTAATTAACAACCCCATAAAATAAATCCCGAGTCACTGATACTACTCTGGAAACAGCAAATGATGAGGTAAAGAAAATGTGTGGGACATGCAGCTCTACGAGCAACACAAATATGTCAAGACAGGAGTGCTATATATAGCAAGGTCTTTGTGCAGGGCACAAAGACCTCAGAAGAGGTCAACTCTGTTTGGAGGTTAGAGCGTTCTTAGATATTTACATCCTTCAGGTTTATTTGAATTTATTTTTATTTTTCAAGTGCAAGTTTGAGATGTGTCTAACTCAAAACGCATAATGCCTTCACTTTCCCAATAGTAGCAACTCCTGTTTTTATTTAAATCTGCTTCAAGACACTTTCTTTTCTTTTCTTTTTTTGATTTTAATAATTAAGACTGATATTTCTGGTGAGCTTACAAACTTTGAGTCAACAACATTGTTTTTAAGCTATGCTTAAAGGAAAACTAGAGTAATTTGGAGAGGAATGCGAGGTAGATGTAAATGTATTTATGTAATATTTTCACTGAGTAAGACTTGGGTGTAGGTTTTCTTTTATAATCTGCTGTTGAAAGAAGCAACAACTGCCTGGGGAAAACTGAGCAACACTTCCATCTGGTGGATAGATCTGGAAATACACGAAGGCGCCATCGCTAAATACATTAATACGTTTTCAGACAAAAGAGGGCAGATATTATATAATGACATTTATATCAAGCTTATAATCACAAACTTTTTCTTATATTTTAGGAATACATACATATTTTTAAGGATACAGAGGCTCATTGTGTGCATGGCTTCACTCTAAATTTTAAATGTATGCAAAGCATAAATGGATTCCCCACAGTGTGCTCGTATCCAGCCTCATACAGGGAAATAAGTATTCAAATTGTGTTGCGTATTCTAGTACGCAGCACTGTTTTAAAAACTGTGCGCTTAGTTAGATTTCATGTAAAACTCATACTGACAGCCCAAGTATCAACACTGTGGTATTACTAACATGTTTTTCACAATTTAGCCAATTCAGTCAGAAGTTTATCAAATTAAATCAAATCGAGCTTCAAGAAAAAAAAATACAGATGAAAATAAAAACACACATCAAGATTTTTCAAGATGTCACTTTTGCGACCACATTTGGCGGTCCAAATAATTGTTTTCTGCATGACATAATCAGTCTCTCACATCATCCTAGACTAGAGCAACTTTGAGCAACTTTTTATTTTACTTTCACGAAGTTGCTTCAATTCATTTAGGTTTGCGTGCCTTTGTTTTCGGACAGCCTTCCTAACGTCCCACAAGAGCACGCCAGTACGTTGAATTTGATGCGGTGGTGCAGATGAAAAACGCTTGGTACGTAGAAGTTTTCAACAGATAAATACATAGTTGCTTGTCGTGCTATTGTGCCGCAGCCATCTTGTGAGTGGCATACTATTTGTACGATGTGAGACAAGGCAGCGTTCAAGGAGTTTAAGTATGTGTAAATATATGTGGCCTGTTGTACTAATGTAATACTGTGAGGCATTAGCAACACGAGGCTTTTTTGTTTTTCAAACTGTATATGAAATGCAATAAATACAGTTTACCCATTAGAACTAACACAAATTCAATTGGATTAGTGATCAGATTATTCACAATCTCCATATTTATTAAATTTTTCTAAAAAAGCAGATTGAACTCTTAAAAAAATAATAACAATAATAATTACAATAGGCTTTCGTTGTGCTTTCGTTGTTCGAGCCTAATAATAATAATAATATAATACTTGTACATCTCAAAAATAACATTAAGGTTTTTACATCAACCCCTTAACCCGGGTCCTTTATTTCGAAAACTTCAGTTTCGATGCATACGTGATAACCTTGCCCATCACAATATGGCGGACGAGCTGACGCCTCCTATGTTATGGAGTGTGAAAACGTTTGACTTGTGCGAACTATCGCGATACCGTTTGCAGCTTTGTGGTTGGTTCAGAATGGGTTACGGTCACTTGGCATTCTGGGACACAAACATTGGTCGGTATGAATAACTGTAACAGCGACAGCAGCATCCGTCGCGCAGAGAAGGAGACAGGACAAACAAGCGGCTCGCCAGAATGCAGCGGAGAGGAAAAACGGTCTTTTTATGTCTCGTTTTTGTTGTCGCTGAGAGTGAGGCCCCTGTGGTTTAATCTCTGAAATGCAAACGTCGGACTTTATGTGGTTAGCTAACGGCGACAGTAAGTTAGCCCCGCAGTGATTTGTGCCTGTCCGTTGGCTGGCGGCTCAGGGAAACTGGTGAAGTATTAAAAGTTCGTCCAGCTTCTTTTGTTCTGCCCACTGACTCGATTTCGCTCGGAGCCGAGGGAGGACGACTCTGAACATGGCGAGCGTCAGACACAGACGCAGCAAAACTTGCTTTTTAAAGTCGCTGGACTGGCATATCCCGCAGCTAGTTTACCCAAGATAAGCGCCGGCGGAGCTGTCGCTCCGTGTAATGGCAGTTGGCGTGAGAGCCGCGCAGCTGTGTGGTACCACCGCGGAACTCGTCATCGGGAAAACTTTCTAGGCTGGCTTTCCCGGCTATCCGGCCACCATCCCAGCTGTCTCCGGGTCACCCTGAGCCCCACCGCTGCTGGTCCCCAGAGGCGATTTTGAGGGGCGGGTGGTGGTGGTAGGGGGCACAACATGTCAGGGGCCACGACAGTGCAGCTCTTCACCAAGCTTGTGAAGCACGGACTGGGCAAGACGCAGATCCAGCTGAACCGCTGGCTGCAGAGGACCGCCGCGGAGGACTGCGAGAAAATAGACATCCTGATATGCGGCGCGTTTGAGGAGAGGGGCGTCGGGGCCGGGAAGTCGGACGGAGACCCCGATGTCATCGCCGACGCAGCGGGGCCACCCTTCAGCAGCGGGGAGTTCAGACACCCATGCTGCATCACCACCTTCTGCTTCAAGAGCGCCCTGCTGGCCTGCATTCTGACCGCCGTGTGCTTCTCTTCGGTCGGGCTGGTGCGGCAGTACCTCAAGGACCTCCTGCTCTGGGTGGAGAGCCTGGACAGCTTCGTCGGAGCCATGCTCTTCATAGTTGGTTTGATCGTCGTTTCCTTTCCGTGCGGATGGGGGTACATTGTTCTGAATGTGGCGGCGGGCTACCTCTACGGCTTCGTGCTGGGCATGGGACTGGTCATGGTGGGAGTTTTGATCGGGACCTTCGTGGCGCACCTGGTGTGTAAGCGGCTGCTGTCTGACTGGGTGCTGAACAAAGTCGGGAACAGCGACCAGCTCAGCGCTGTTATACGAGTAGTGGAAGGAGGGAGCGGACTCAAAATCGTGGCCTTAGCAAGACTCACCCCCATACCGTTCGGACTCCAAAATGCAGTTTTTTCGGTGAGTATTAAAAACGCCCCCCCCCCCCCCCCCTGCGTGTTTCCGGTGGTGGTCCTTGTTGTGAGCGCTGTGGCTCACTGCCCAGGGCGTCAACCTTCCAGTGGGCGGCACAAGACCTCGTGCGGAGAGGCCTCCTGCTCCAACCCGTATAGACTGCTCCAGTCAATAAGAAGTTCTGCGCCTGGTGTAAAGGTTGCTTTATTATTGACGCACCCGCAAGGTCCGCGTGGCCAAATGTCGTCATTTTCCACGCCCCTCCGCCTAAAGTTTCCGCTCCGCGCACATGGAGGAAATTTCTAACTACACAGACAAGCAAGCGATCCTTCTGGCCGGAGGTTCGTAAACATAGACATCTTTATGATTCGGCCCAAAAAGATCACCGTGATCAACAACGTGTTAACAATTCAATCAATCAATTTTTTTTGTCAACTACAATTTGCATTGTAATCAAAATTACAGTTTCAGTACAACCGTCCATCACATACATCACCTACAGTTCCTGGACAGAAGTCGCCGTTGCTCTTGGAAGAATGTAAGGGGCTTAAATGTCGGGAACAACTGTGTTTTCTACTTCTGCGTGTTGTGGGATGTAGTACACTGGAAGTAGGAGCGCAACTCTGCCCCCTAGAGTCTAGGAGAACAGTGCTACTTCAGAGGAAGAGCCACATGGAGCATAAATGCTGCAGACGTTGTGTCCACATGTCTGCGCGGAACCTACATGCGTCAAGCATAAAGCGACCTTAAGCCCTGTAAGAAAACACGGCCATGCGCTGAAACTAGCTAACAACGCTGAAGCTGGTATTTGACCTGGGGTATCCAACAAGTTTTAAAATGAATCTGAACCCGATTCTTGTACGCTGAGCAGAGATTCTGTAAAACACAGTGCAAGATATTTATGTTTGTTTGTAAAAACAACATGGGTAAGGAAAGGGAAGTTTATTTATTGAGCACTTTTCAGCAACAACACGATTCAAAGTGCTCAAGTACATGAACAGAAATAATTACAGAGGGAAGTATTACATAGGAAAAGAAAAACACTACAGTATAAAAGGAATAAGCTAAGTAAATCTTTGACTTGACTTCTTTCATACATTAACAAACATACAGAAAGCATAAAATCACAGTACTTAATTGTTTCTATTTATAATAGGAAATACGCTTGGTAAATCCTTGGGGGTTTCTAATATAAAATAATTTTGTCCAACTTTTCAAAAAGTACAAAAATCCATCCTTAGTTTTCTTTAAAAATTGCTCCAACTCCTCGTATTTCACTGTGTTGACTTTAGGACCACCTTAGATTGAGAAAAGATAAAAATAAAAAAATAGACTGATCAAACCTGGACTGATCTGACCTAGATACCTCTGAGGACTAGCAGAGCTCATTATCTCACAAACTGCTTTTGGTTTCGCCAGGTTTGTGCGCGTCTGAGATTCTCGCAGCAGGATAACCTCAATTTAAAAAACAACGATTACGCAATAGTTAATGGCAATATTTGTAGCAAGAAAATATGTAACAGGATCAAATTACTATTAAGCAATAGAAAAGGAAGACTTATTGGTATTGCTGTGAAAATAAGGTAACACACTGGTTATTACAGTTAGAATTATTTTCCACAACATTTATTGGTGGTTAAGAAAAAAAAAACCGTACTAAATTTAGTTGTAGATTTTTGTGCTTCTGCTCTTCATAGAGTAACAAAAGTCAGGGAGTCTCTGGTTTCGTAATGATTGAAATCAACATTCTCACATGGGACTAGTGCCGTCTAGTGGGCCTGCAGCGCAGCGTTGTTTCCGTCAACGACGACGGGATAAACATTCCTGACTAAAACACGAGAGACAGAGAGAGTCTTCGATGATGACCAGGTAAACAGACAAAGGCTGAAAAGTAGCAGTGATGCTTCTCCATGCCACCATGTGTGGACACGCCCACCCCCACCGTGAGTTCACTATTCCGTAGTTGCAGCGCGTTCCACAAATGGGCTTGGTGGTTGGAAATTACGAAAGGGTCTGTGGAAATACTCTAAATATCATCAACCCGAAAGGGAAAAAAACTAATGTATTGTAGAGGGAAAAGGCGGTAAACGTGGCCACAAACTAGTTGGGGGGGTGGGGGGGGTATATCACCTGAAGGCTCACCATGCTGACATTCATTCCAAGGTGTTACTATAAATCCTGTTAAGATTCTAATATAAAACAGTGTTACTCGACAGTCGGCCGGTGATAAATGTCACTGTAAGCTTAAAGTTTCCGTATAACTCCTGGTACAAATGGGCTGCTAACGTCAGGCTAAAGTTGGCTTGGCTGCGCCAACGTCAGCTCTTAAGATTAAATGTGTTACTGTTATTTGTAGAGCATGAAGGGGTTTTTGCCAGGCCGCAAGTGTAATGTGTTGTCAAATTGACCCGTGTCTGGGTTCACCACAGTACACCAAAAGATGGTGTTCTTTGTATACACGGGTAGGGAATAGCTTTTGGCGTCCAGCTTTTGAAAAGTTGGGCGTTTCTTTGTAGTGACACTAGTTTAATAGAAGGAGAATAAGGATATCTATTGGTCAAAAACAAACAAACATCCATGTGGTCAATATTTGGACGGCTTGAACTAAGTCCTCAAAAGATAGGGAGCACTTTGTGCTTCACAAAACCAAAAAATGAGTAACATGTCAAATTTGACATGGCACGAGAGCTCCACAGTGACGATACAGGAGCAAAAACAACATGGAGTCATTGATGAGGGTGCTTCGGGGCGCCGCCTGAACGTCGGTCTGATGGCTCATCTAATGAGGCTGTTAGCTTGTTAGCTGGTCAATGAAAGGAGCTTGTTTACATGCGAAATGATTAAAATGTGTTCGGATGAAAAGCAAAGAAAATATTACGAAAACACCGTTTATACGGGCTTAAAATCAAATAATCTGATCATGACGTGCGTTTACCTGCACCAAGCTTTATTTAAAGTCGAAACTCTCTGACTTTAGCAGAGTTGTTGAATTTCCGTAAAAAACAACCGCAGAAGTTTAGTACTTCTTCAT
This sequence comes from Fundulus diaphanus, assembly GCA_037039145.1. Classification (NCBI taxonomy): domain Eukaryota; kingdom Metazoa; phylum Chordata; class Actinopteri; order Cyprinodontiformes; family Fundulidae; genus Fundulus; species Fundulus diaphanus. The sequence goes on from CM073135.1 coordinate 32,173,197, forward strand.
GCGGAAAGACACAAGAAGAAGCGCGGAGGTGTGTTGGTGCTGACTGTTCTGAGCGCACAGAATGGACCCGCACCAGGTTCTGAGATGGTGGAGAACTCCTGCTGTTGCTGTTTAGAGAGCGAGAGAGGAAATTACGATCATCCCAAAATGTCCTGACCTGCCCAGCGCTGCGGCTCCATCCTCCACATGCAGGCGCTGTAATTTCACGAGTTAATCGGAACAGTTGTTTAGATGGACGCTGGTCGGATTATGGATCATAAACCAATCCTCTCAATACAGTTTCATTCTGATGGCAATAATTTGTTGATTAAGCTCTTAAGTTTTAATTTGCTGGCAAGGTCTGAGTGAAGCTACTGTCTGGGAGAGAGGGGCAGGGCTCTAAATCAACTTTTCAAGAATAAATAGTCTTTATTGTTGTTATGTAACCATAATAAAACACTTACAGAAAAACAAGGTATAAGCATCCCTGAAGGACACCCTCAAAAATTTAAAACATTCAGAAAAAATAAAGTGTTAAATATCTAACACCCTTTTTGACTCTTCGAAGAAAAATTAGAGAAACGTATAGAATAAACATTCTTGGAAGAAAAATATGTAGGACAAATGTAGCATGTAGTATTTGCATAAAAAGCAGCTTGTGCTGAAACAGTCTGAAATGGGCTGGGGGTTTATTTGATTGTCAGAAGTGGTGTTTTAGCACTGGTTGCATTGTTCTGCCCAATTTCTCCCCAGATGCTCCAGTTCAAGGGTGAGGTTCAACCAAAGCGCATTTGACACTCCAGTTTTGGAAAATCGATTTTCTTTCAACCCCTTCTTCTCATGTAACCGTTCTTAAAGAAAACAAAAGAATTGGCAAAAATTCAGTGCTTTACAAACTCCCTGAGATCAGAAATTGGCCTCAGAGTTGTTATCGGTGCGTCGTTGCTTTAAACCATAGAGACGCCATTAGAAAATATTTGATGTGGTGGTTTTGAAACGAACGTTTTATAACCTCGGTACACCTTGATTTTGGAAACCAGCCTCCGCTCGGTTCAATCTGTTCAATCTGTTAAACAGAGAAGGGATGGAATTTATTTATTTATTGCTTGGCCCGTTGACACTCAGGGGAAATAATGTCCTGCCAGAACTGAGTCAGGAAGAGCTACTAGTATTTTAACTGCAAATAACGGCGGACCGCGAACTCAGTCGTTTTCATGTTCATCATCTCCTGCTCAAGGCAAACAGGAGTCTATTAGCTGAAAATATAAGGGCATCCCCCAGAGAGAGGAAACTCTTTTTGCCTTATTGCCCCTGTTTCTCTGAACATGTAAACTTGAACAACGCAGAGACATTTGATCCAGTTGATGATGAAGCTGAACAGCGTCAAGGTATTGCTTTCCTCGGCCCCCCCCCTGGACTTAACCTGAGACTTCGACCTTCATACATTGTATAAATAATTTATGATTACTGATTACCTTCCAAACCGTAAAAAGCCTTATGAGGTCTTTTTGAATTTTTCAGTTTTAACAAAGTGTTTATGTAATGTAACAATAACAATGACTTGCTATGTTATTCAGACTCCTGGAAGCTTTTCACTTCCTCTCATACACAGCCACAAACTGCTGGGTATTTTTTATTTTTTTAAAGGATTTGGTTTTTGCAGACCAACACAACAAGTATTGCTCTCATTTTAGAGAAAATGATGTTTGCTTTTCATTGTTATTTTAAAGATATAAATCTTAAAGTGTGCCCGGCTTATGCCATTTCCTTGTCTGCAGCCATGCCTCTTAAGAAAATCGCTCAAGCTCAGTGAGTTAGTTTCTTGCGAACCTGATCAGTTTGATATCCGAGCATCTCTTGTGGTAAGCTATATGTATTATGGTTTCGGGTCGGGTCGCCTTTTCCAGAAATGTCACTTCACCTGAATTACTGACGTGTGCACGTTTCACATTTCAGCCAAGCCAAATAAGAACAGGTAGCTGCCAGTTGAGGTCATGAAACAGGTCGGTGGATGCTGACATCTATCTTTTCATTTTTTTTATTTTTATTTGTTTATGAGGTTGATTGATCTGTCCCAAAAACTGTTCTTAATGGCAAACTTAGGCTTTCTCTAAAGTTTGAACGCCTGATTTGAGCTTGATGTGTGGTCCAAACACTATATAAAGGTTCCGCTGTGGGTTTTATGAAGTAATGAAATCTATAAATGACAGCAGTCAACCACCCTGACACGCAACATTCAAACGTGGATGCAAATTGGTGAGCTTGAAAGTCATTTATAGCTTACAGCGCAAAGGAATCGGCGAGGGTGGGTTGGGGGGGGGGCGGGGAGAAAGATTACGTCTGTTTCTGCAGGAGCTGTAATTGCAGGTTGCAGAAGCAGCACAGCTTTCACGATGATTGTTTTTTTGGAAATATCTTCTACTTAATTTAGATTATATTTTCCTCTTGGTTTTAGCCCAAGGTTGCACACACTGCACCGGCCTAGGGGTATTTTTTTTTTGGGCCCATCCTATAATCAGGAATGTATCGATGTTACGATTGGGCTCTTAGGATTTTTACATTTTTTGTTGTTTTTTTTTGGTTTGAAATAAAATATAGCGTAGGGGGGTGGGGGAATAATATCACTGCACCAGAAATAAATATATTCATCTTTTCTGTACCTGTTTCCATTAACTTAAACTAGGTCCCTGCTTCACGGTTACGGACTTGGACGCTAGACGTGTCCAGTTTCAGTTTGACATGAGGTCATCCCAACCTGCAGGCATGAGCTGCAAGCTGTTTGAGCTGGAACTGCTCTTGTGCTTCTGGGAAATCTTTGAGATGCATCTCGCATTTCAGCGATTGCTCCGTGACATTAGAGATGACCAGTGAGCTAAACCTCATAGTGGCAAAAAAATAATAATAAAACAAAATCTGAACGATCTGTTTTCCAATTTAAGATTTCATTGGCATCCCTGGCACAGTTGTATCACAGAAGACGAGCAGATGGCTTTGTCATGCCTGAGTGGCCAAAATGCCATGTGATTTATTCTTTTTCTTTCTGGTTCCACCTCCAGGCTGAGCGGTTGCAACACTCCCTGGATCTCTGTATCCAAAGGTTGATTCGGCCCTCTCGTGTCAGAGCAACCCGTGTGTCGCTTTAACCTTGGACGCGGCATTCACGCCGGTGTCTGGCTCTGCAGAGGTGCTGGCGAGGTGTTTAAAGAGACAGACGTTCTGCGCCGTGTCGCTCTGATTCTGTCACCGTGGCCTGCATTATTAATCTGCTTCGAGTCGGTTTTTTTGGGAAATTTCTGAGACGATCTTATTGCATTGCTTGTTGTGGGAGACACCCTAAATGTGGACCGCACTTTGTTGTGTGCCACCTTGCATTTCTGGTTTTTCCTCTGATCGGTTGCTGCTTGTCACAACCGGGCGCCTTTTTTAAAAAAAAATCCTTATGGCATCAGCCTGTCATGAAACTTTCCGCTTGTTCTGACTATATCTCAATAATGTGATCTGAAGGCACTTTGTAGGATATAAAAGCGCCAATGTGCGGTTAAATTGGCTGGACTTTGGTCCAAACTAGCTTCAAACTGATATGATTCATTCCACTGACATTCAGTCGTATGATCGAGTTCAGATCCAATTTATTTTATAGATCGATCAATCAAAAAATATAATACGGTCCAATCAAAGGGGATCATTGAATCTGTTTAAGGAAGCTCAGACGATTGCATGAAGTCGTTGACTCTCCAGCAGCCCGTCAGCCTCAGAAGCATGTGGCGACAGTGGGATGAAACAATACCCTCTAAGTGGGAAGCAACCTCCGGCCGGTTCATTATCAGCATCTATAAGCTGGATGCCAAAAGCTCCTTTCTCTCCTCTCCAACCCGAGTTGGAGGAGAGAGAGGGAGGGGGAGGGGGAGGGGGGGAGATAAAGATCGTAGCAGTAGCAGGTCTGGCTGTGGTTTCGTCCAGGAACAAGTCACCGCTAAACACTGAAGCATTAGGCCAGGAGTACTTTCTTTGTGATTCTCAAAGGCTGAGAACCTTCCTAATATTTCGTCATTTCTTTCATTACCTTTGTTGCAAGCGAGACACACGGTCACCAAATCCAAATTTCCATGGTGACGCACACAAAAGGAACCTGCTGCTGGCTCTCAAGCCACTGAATTTGTTTCCTCGTTAAATGACCTGTGTATGTAATCATGATGGAGTAGCGTTGTTTGACACGGTATAAATGTAGCCGACGAATAGCTCAGCTTGATTTGATTTGACTCCAATATCGATATTTACTACTTTCAAATCAATGCTCAAAGTCATTCAGTCAACAAAACCAGCCAAATATTATAAATATGTTCAATTTATTGAAGACTGATATATTAACAGGAATATAAAGTGCATTTGGTTCAATGCATTTAACGTGTCACAGAAACCAAAAACGAGCTCAAAAATCCTGTCGGCCGTTCCGCAAATTCATCTCACTTGCTCTTCCTCGCTGTGAACAGTGATGGCGCGCTGTAATAACGCCCCCTATGGGTTGGGAGGTATATCGATATTGAAAGCCAGAATATCGATATTAAATTATTTTTAAAAACATCAATATCAATCTTTGTATCGATTTTTATGCACAGCCCTAGCTCTGAGTGGGTTATTCTTTCAGCAAATAACATGTTTTAGAGTCTGTAGACTCCAGTTAACGATTCGGTTACTAAATAAGTTGACGATTATTTTGATTATTTGTTTCAGGCCTACTTTGTACCAAATGGAATCAACGCAGCTAACAGGACAGAAAGCTGATTGTTTGTGTACACGTACATTCACTAGACTCATTAAGAAAGCAATGCATTTACCATCAAAAAGTCTAGAAGAGAGGAAACTCTGTAATGGTCCAGAGGAAGAAAGATGATTTCTTCTCACATGATATTATTTACTGATTTTCCAAGGTTGTGCTTTTAGTTCAAGAAATCTTTAGATGTTTGCAGTGTCCAGGGGCTATGAAGAAGTCAGACAGGTCTGTGTGTGGCCCAGTATAAATGCCTGCTTTAGCTTGGACTTGTAATAAACCAGTATTAAGGATGCACTGAAGAACGGAACGGACCGTTCCCGCTTCACAAAACAACTCGGCTGTGAGAAGCTGCTTGGTTCCAGCTGCGCACTAATGTCACAGTCAAGCTTTCACCAGGGACTAAACCGGGTCCTGCTAGATGAAGGTTAATAAGACGAATCCCCTTCTCCACCTGCTTTCTCGGCAGTATTTTCACCTTTCCGGTCCAGAGGGGTTTAAGACCTTCCTCAGAGTCTGGCTGTCTTGCTGTAATTTATCCCACCAGGAGGCTCATTACCAGGCTGGGCTGCTCACCGTACAATCATACGCTCACCAGCATACGGTGGCGAGTGGCAGCGTCTCAGCCGCTCGCACAGACACACGGCGGACTTCTGTCTCGTCTGCTCTGTCCTTGGTAAGCACTTTCTGCGAGCGGGGCTACATTTCAGCGTGCCCGCTGCTCCTTTCTGCTGAACTAGATGGTGCCACATTATAGCGGGTAACCTAAAACGACCCGGAGACTGCAGCAGTTGGCAAAAGCACGGCACAGCTCAGGGAAATGAACGTGTGCGAGGACACGGTGGACAAATTCGTCGGTTTAAGCGCGCTTTATTACCCGGAGCGTTCCTGCGCCGTTATTATGAGCTAATAAAGGAAGCGGGACAGCAGTGGTTTTAATTTATAGACTCCTCTGTGCAGGCAGACACGTGGGGAATATATGTATGTCTAGACTGTGGACAAACAGGCAGTCAGCGCTGCAGCTGCTGAAATGTTTCTACGCGGTTAAGATCAGCCTACTTTACAGCGTTGTTCACCAGCACGGAGCCAGACCTGCGCAGCTGCTTATCTGAATGAATCAGGTCAGGCGCTTTTTTTTTTCTCGTTTTGTTTGTTTGGTGTTTTTTTCTCTTTTTTTGGGGTTTCTCGGATTTGCAGATCATCTTGATGTAGAGAAGCAAGTAGGAGGTTCAGTGGGAATTGTCTGCACGGTTATATAAATACCAGCGGCGGGCCCACCCCTGGATGAATGCCCTGACAGCTGCGTATATGCAAGACGCCTGACGGCGGGAGGCACTTTAAAAGTCAGGCATGGTCTTGTTTTTCTTTTCTTCAAGGTTTCTGCTGAAAGTGCCCCCCCCCCTTTCTTTTTTTAAACACGTTATGGGTTGGATGTGTCACATAGTCAGGAACGCTCAGTATCCAGGATTCTTACGCTGTCTGGAAAAGTGAAAAACTGAAATTGTGGAAATTTATTTCAGTATTTTAGGGTATAATATTCTTATAATATGTAAAATAATGGCGTTTCCAGATTTTACTCTCAATCACATCTGAATAAATGTTGTGTTCTTCCTGCTTTCCCTCCATCTTTCTCCTTTGTTCCCTACTTTCTTCCTTGAGTCCTTCCTTGAGCCCTTCTTTATCAGCATCCTTTTTTCCTTAATTCTTTGATTCTATCCTTTTCGTATTCCTTTCTTTATTTCTTTTTTCCCTGTGTCCTTCTTTTCTCCATTTGTCATTCATTTGTTCATCCTTTCGTGTTTCCTTTCCTTCCTCTTGTACTAATTCCTTCTTTCCTTATGTCCTTCTGTGTAACCTTCTTTGCTTTCTTCCTTCCCTTCCTTCCTTTATTGTGCCTTTCTTTCCTTGCGTCCTTTTTTCCCTCAATCCTTTCTTTAATTGTATCCTTTCCTTGTTCCGTCATTTCTTTTCTCCTCGTGTCCTTTTTCTTCTTTTATCATTCCTTTTTTCATCCTTTTGTGTCTCCTTCTTTCCTTCCTTGTGTACTAGTTCCTTCTTCTGTCCAACTATGTGCAACCTTCTTTGCTTCCTTGCTTACTCTCCTCTAGTTTGTAATTCTTTCCAGGATATTTAAAACTCATCCACTCTTGAAATATATGTCATAAGTCCTTCATTCATGGTGACCTTCACTATTTTATATTTTAAATTCACATAAACAACTAAGAACTGTGGACGGGTAAATCAGGAAAGGTCTGCAAGTTCCCCATGAGGAATCAGCAGGAACCCTTGCTCATTAGGTGGTTTCGTAAAGGGATGGATTAAGATTAATCTTTTGCATGGAGACACTTGGGTGTATCCAGCGTTTGTATTTTGGAGCCCTGATAACGTTTTGGCAGTGGCTGCGTGGCGTCAGGGCCTCGCCCGGCACGCCGCTATCAGCCACAGCCAGGACAAAGTGCACAGAGAGCCAAGGTCACATCAACACTCAGCCCCCGCTGTCACGCTGCGCTTTATGTCATCACTTAATCGAGGGATCAAGGGTCACACCAACGCAGACTTTTGTTTATATATAGGCGGCAAAATCAGACACCGAGCAGGACCCGGGTTTAGAACATGCTAGTTGCACCTCATTGTTGTTGGAGTCAGTTTGCCAAGACAACCAAGACCTGATTTTCTTATTGTGACAAAAATCAGGATGAAAGAACATAGTTTTGCTTTTTATTCAAATCAATGAAGTAGAAACTGAGCAGATAATCTTCTGAGTTCTGCCTTTTATTGCTGTAACACAGGAAGGAACAGATTGAATTCTCAATATGTTATCTTGTTTCCTAATGTAATCCTGCTGACTGTTCAGCTAACCCCGGACCAAGCGTTTGTATATTATTATATCTTCTGTTTAGGGGTGGACGATAATTCAATATCAGTATATATCGTGATTTGACTTTATCCAGAAAAGGTGATATGACATTTCCAATATTGCAGTATACAGCATTTGTCACTGACCGTCGTTCTGGATTTTATCTAATTTTATGTGTTTTTAATTTTTAAAGCAAATATTTCTAAAATGTTATATTTGAGGAGCTTTCTAAACATGGTAAAATAATTGTCATAGGTTTGTGCAGGCATCTGTTGTAGGCATTCTTGGCAGTCTTTCTGAGGCTTTTATTTTTGTTTATATGGATATCGTATTTATATTGTATCAACCACAATTAAGAGATATATACCGTGATATAAGTTTTGGCCGTATCGTCCAGCCCTAGTTCTGTTAGAAGTTAACAGTTTCCTGGCCAGTCATGTTGTTTCACACCAAAGTCACCGAGAGCGTTTGCTGCCGGAAAGCCTAATCCTGACCTGACCCGACGACAGCTCCAGGTGACGTAGAAAGAAACGAGAAAAGCGATTTTCCTGCCGTGTCCACCAAACAACCGGCTGACGTGTTATATAGCTAACTAAAAGCACACGTTGGAGACCAGTTTTTTCATTTAATTTAAACGAACGTGGGAGGCACCACCACCCCGCTGCTTAGTTGGTAACAGTTGCTTTATTTCTTGGATTGTCGGTGAAATAAACATGAATTTATTTCCACACAGTTTTACCTGGGAGGCAGTAAGTCGTGTCTTCTTCTGTTGTCTCTGCTTTAAATATAAAGTGACGGGTACACGTATGTAAACTGTATACTGTATGTAAACGCTTCTCTTTTCTTTTCTAAAGTGATATCGTGGCATTTCTTTAGAGTGGTAAAGTCTCTGTTTCTGCTTTTAGATCACAGATGTGTCCTTGCCAAACTACCTGGTGGCCTCCTCTGTGGGCCTGTTGCCCACACAGCTCCTCAACTCCTACCTGGGCACCACCCTGCGCACCATGGAGGACGTCATCGCTGAGCAGAGCATCAGCGGCTACTTTGTGTTCAGCCTGCAGGTGAAACGCTGGAAATGTCAACTCTGTTAGCATTTGGGCAGAAAGAATCTGTGCATAGTTCAGCTTCGTCTGCAGGGTTCTGTCCTCTGAAACAGCAGAGGAGCGTTAGTAGCGATGACTCTGCAACATGTCTGTATAAACGGCGTTTTTTGGCAAACAAAGGAGCTTGATTAGTAATGATCACTTTGGTTTATTAATACGCTCGGAGAAAACGGGCGACACCTGTTCCTGGCCTCCAGCAATGGATGACAGGAGTTCTCTCTGTTGAAGATAAAGGGTCACACCTGCATTTTAATAGCAGCTTGTGGTGGGGACAAGGGCTGCAGCTAACACTTATTTTAGGAATTGTGTATTCCAGTGTTTATTCTGATTTTAAAAAAACTACCTAAGCTTATTTTCTGAGTAAAAGAAATAGGCGAAAAAGAAAATATAATTCAATTCCTCTTTAAGCAATAAAATGTAGGTTTTTTTTTTTTTAAATAAAAGGAGACATATTTTTGAGCCCTTTAAATACATTTTGTTGTGCACCTGGAGTCTAAGAATGCAGAAAATTTGAATGTAGTCTCTACAAACGGCGTAGATATCTTTATATTCTTTTTGGGTCATACTTTTCAAGCTGTTCAGTTTTCTCAATTACATCTTTTTGAAGAATTATGTCAGAATATTTGCTGCAGAGCTTACTGAACGAGGTCATGGACTTCCGCCTCACTGATTTCACGAATCTGCCATTTTTATTTCTTGGAGCAAAGGATGTCGAAGTTACAAGTGAATAAATCATTGATTGTTCATTACACCGTCCCCCAGCATACTACAAAAATGGCCGAACAGGATGGAGTGGAGCGCCCTGTGACCTTGGGGGGGGGGAAACGTGGCGATAAATTAACGAGGAATTTAGACCAAAATGTTGCAGCTCCACTTTATATAGACCACAACTGAATGATTTCAGTGTGAAAAAGAACTGAAAAGCACAATATGTCCCCTTTAAGATATGGTGCCATTAAGTTCATATAATAAGCTCTTCTGTTAGGAAAAAAAAAGCCCTGCGTATTAACGGTTAAAGTTTGCAAAAAAGAAAAACTTCAGACTACTCTATTCTAACTTATGAAAGCTATTTTTTGTGTACGTTTTACACGGTATGGAAACCAAACCCCAGACTGCCTGTTTCTGCCTTAAATCCATAAATCCTTTAACACGACAGCAACCCCTAGTGGCATTTGGCTCACGCACAAACTTAAAAAAAGCCCCTGCAAACCTAAAATGAGCTGTTGTGGTGATGCTTATCTCCACAGATCATCATCAGTATTGGCCTGATGTTCTACGTGGTCCACAGAGCTCAGGTTGAGCTGAACGCTGCCATCGCTGCCTGCCAGATGGAGCTGAAGTCGTCGCACATGAACGGCTCCTCCACCAATCACAGCGGCTTCTCATACTGCAGCAAGAGGGCGACAGCCGGCGGCGGCGGCGGCTGCATCAACGTGGTGTGACGTCAACGTGAACGCGGGTTATAGCTCCAACGACCAGAAGAGTCGACTTTTAAGACTGCACAGCTTAAAGGGGAGCCCGCTGAGTTCCGGAGCCCGGAGCGTACCGCTGGCAAAGTTTACCATTTCTCCGTCATGACAGCGTCACATTCGGGCGAAAACCCGGAAAGTGTCTTTTGTTCCGTAGTTTCTGTTGTAGAGATGTTGGGACCACGCACCCTTTAATAAAGACGGTGCTGTGAAAATCCTCTTTTGGTATATCATCTTAGGACCTTTTATTTGCTAAACTTGCTAAGGTACCTCTTAGTATCCGCTGTTACGGGAGATTTCAATGAAACAGTGACTGTCAGAAATATCAGAGGTGACGTGAAACAAAACTAGGCACCAGCCGCCTGGTGGCGTTGTTATGAATGTGCAATTTGGCGCTTTCTAGAGAACCAAGAAATTGATTTTCTGTTGCCGACCTATGCAGCTTTACTTCATACGGTTCTGCTTTTGTTTCATTTTAAGTGACTTTGTCTTCACCCAGTGCTCAATGACCGTTTAATAATAAGGGCATTAATAATACTTTTAGCTCATTTGCTTTGCGTTCGTTTTTTTTTTTTTTTTAAGTGCCCTCGTTTTGAAAACTCTCCAAACTCTTTCTGCTGGTTTTTTGTGCCCCGGCCGAGTCGCTTGGCTTTTCTGAGATCAGTTTGTGCAGAGCTGCTGGAAGAAGAGCAGCTTTTGCAGCAGGACACTCAGGAATGCTTCGTCCTCAAGAAGCTTAAGTGAAGTATAAAGCCAGGAAAGGATCCCTGCATTGAATTATTGTCAGATTTTCCTGGAAAATCCTAGGATTTCATCTCACATCTTTGTTTGATTGACATTTTTTAAGGCTGAGTTGAAGGATAAAAGTGTCATTAGAAAAAGATCCTTTATTGCTGTAATGAATTTTTTTTAATTGAAACATTTCATTTCCATTCCACGCAGAGGGAAATATTTTAAAGTGTTTATTTCTATTAAATCGGAAAATAATGGCTTACTCCAAATTCTGTTTCCAAGAAAATTATGGAATTAATAAGGATTTTTCAATACATAAATGTTATGATGTTGCCTTGTTATCGTCTATACAAACTTACAGAAGACTCCTGGCATAAGTAGGTCATTATTAACGAGGCCGGCTCCCCACACAGGGCTCCATCCAAGCATATTCTTGGAAAGTCGAGTGGAAGGAAAACATGTGATGGATTTCATTTTCCTGCAGGACTTGACTCCTGCTCACCCTGTCAAACTGACCGGTACTTGGATTAATAGCTGTGGAGTCACCGGATTTGATTGATCAAATCCAGCAATGTTGATGAGATGAAAAGAAATCCTCAACACCTCAGCAGAGCCACGGGCTGATTTACCTGTGGTTGACGAAGTAACCCCGTGTAAAAGGAACCACAACCGAGTATTCAGTCCATATACTTTACAGTGCATGGGCAAACCTTTTGGTAAACTGATATTACTATATTAAAAAGACTCGTTTAAACTCTACAATGGGCTTTGCTGCACAATCCTCTCACCCTACTTCCACTAAACTTTCCTTTAATGATGCTTGGATAGACAGCTTAGGCTTCTCCTCCTTGTGCAGAATGACGATGACTGACAACTCGGCATTCTTCCCTGCAGCTGTGCAGGACATGACTTTCCTTTGTTTAAAAAAATTAAAATTTCATTGCATTTTCATTAGCCGTAAGCTCTAACCACCAACATTAAAAGAAACACTTGAAATATCCCCTCTGTGTTTAACGGCTCTATACTGGAGTTTAACTTTTACCTTAAAACACTTAGATGTACTTTTAGCAGGTATTTGAATTTCTCCAGCTGCGCGTAAGCTGTAAATACTTTTTCTTTGATCACAGATCAGTGCAATATGTGACGAAAGATTAACGAAGGGGCATGGATGTCGTATTCAGTGCTGAAACCAAACAAATCATGCGTGCAGAGTAACCCAAACCGGAGTCGGCGTCTCCTTTCGGTTTTAAAGAATGAAATTAAGATAAAATAGATTATTTTTCTGTGCCATAAATGAGTAAAATCACCGACTTAACTTTATTTAGCTACTTTGTCATTGATGAACAAGCCTCTCATTGCTGTAGATTTCTTTGCACAGTCCGCTGAAACCGACTAACAATACTTTCAGAAAGGTGTTGTTTAACCTGGAAGGGGTTTGGTTGGTCACAAGTCTCAGAAGCTGACAATCAAACACAACGTGGACACCGGGCGATGAATGTGATGCTATGTTTAGGTTCGTTTTTACATCTCCTATGATGCTGCTCCTCGGACAAAGTCTGGTCGAGGAACAATAAGGGCTTCTATCTAAAATTTCCATCTTGTTTTACCAGGAAACCCGTTAAGTAATCCTGGTCGATCTTGTTTGGTTGGTTTTGGGTTTGTTTTTTGTTTTTCCTCTTCTGTTTTTTTTTAAATTTTTTTTTAATTTAGTTTTTCTACAAACTCTGCGGGAATCCAGAATCGATGTTTGTCCGGAAACATTCCACGCCGTCAGTCCTCTTGATAAGCTGTTATTTTCCCCCTTTTTGTTAAGTTTTACTTTGAATTGCCCCTTCCTGTTTGAATTTAGCAATAATATTCAGAGTAAAAAGCAAAAAGAACAAAAAAATAAATCAATAAATAAACAAAAAGGGACAAAAAAAATAAAAAAAAAATTATTTAATATGTCGAGCCAAGTGTCTGGAATCCGGTTCAGTCCTGCTGTTGAAGATGTTTGGAACGTTGCGTCTGAGTTGGTAGTCGACCTCTATTTGACATGTTTGTGTTCAACCTGCCTTTTACCTCCTGCTGCCTCTGAGGTTCTGTTGAGGCCACGAAACGAAAATGTGAGAGGTTGTAGCACTTTGCTCGGAGAGTCCCTGAAACTAAAGTTGATTAACGTCTCACTGCTGTCGCACGAACATCTTCAACCTCAGTCTGGAGCGCCTAGGAGACCCAGGAGGATACTTTCTTTCATTTTTACACCGTTCTGTTTGAAAAGCATGGCGAAAACGTGTTGTTCTCCCCAAACAATAATGTGATTCAAGAAATGAGAGGTGGAAGATTATCATATGCAGTCTCCCAGCTGGGACTTTAACACATTTGGGATTGTGGGACGGGGTTTTTGGGTAGAAATGTTGGTTCTTCCTAGCTGGGCTCTACTTAACTTAGATCTAGTTATGCAACAACTGATTCCTGACGGAAGTGTATTTCATAGAGAACCACAGAGGACCTGACTCTGCACACCTGAGCTGTTCTGGAGAGCAGCTGGGGGATTAACGGAACAAGACGAGGGTCCGGTTTGGTGCTATGAAATGCAATACTTCCCCATTTGTATCAAGTGCATTACACATATGCTGTATTTTTTAATACAGAGACTTTTACAGTGTATAAATATTATTTATCACTGTACAAAGCTTGTTCAGTGTTATTTATGAAAGACAAAATAAAACTTGACAGACTTGTTACATTTGTTGTTGCTTTTTATTGCGTGCTAAACTGATATCGGGACTTTAGCAGACCAGAGGTTGACCTTAAATTCTCTTTATCTTATATTTAAACACACAGTTCAACCTATTGGGGCCCAAGAGTGCTAGAAGTCTAAATATCAATCAGATTTTCTTTTTAGCTTTGAAACTTGTATTTGAACTAATTGCATACTAGTACTTCTCACAAAATTAGAATATTTCATAAAAGTGCAATACTCTTTGCCAATCATTTCAGAAAGTGAAATGTTTATTTTATAGAGTTATTTTATTGGTTATTTTATAGATATCCATATAAATGCAGACTGTGGAACATTAGAGAGTAGAGAGGGCAGGTGCCAAGTCTTGCTGGAAAATAAAGTCAGGCATCTCCATACAGCTTGTCTCCAGAGGGAAGCGTGACGTGCTCCAGAATTTCCTGGGAGATGGTCGCGTTGGCTGTGGACTTCAGAAAACACAGTGGACCAGAGCCAGCACATGACATGGCACCCCAAACCATCACAGACCGTGGAAACTTCACAGTGGACTTCAAGCAACATGGATTCTGAGCCTCTCTACTCTTCCTCCAGACTCTGGAACCTTGATTTCTAAATAAAATGCAGAACTTAATTTCATCTGACAACAGGACTATGGATCATTGAGCAACAGTCTAGTTCCTTTTCTCCTTAGCTCAGGAAAGACATAGCTCATGTCTAGGATGCGTCTGTGTGTGGAGGCACTTGATGCACCGACTCCAGCAGGCTACTCCTTGTGAAGTGGTTCTTCCTGTTGCTGGTGCACCTTTTCCTACCACACTTCTTCCTTCCACTAAATTTTCTGTTAATATGCTTGGAGACAGAACTCTGTGAACAACCAATTTCTTCAGTAATGACCCTTTGTGGCTTATCCTCCTTGTGAAGGGTATCGATATCGACTTCTGTCCATTCAGCAGTCTTACCTATGATTATGTCACCTACTGACCCAAAGTGAGAAACTGTTTAAAGGCTCAGGAAACCTTTGCAGGTATTTTGAGTGGTTGAGATTAGGCTGTGACACCATAATTAACTTTTTCACAATATGCTAATTTTCTGAGACACTGAACTTTAGATTTTCATTATTTTTGAGTTATAGACCATCATAACTACAAGAAACAAAGGCTTGGAATATATCACTATGTGAAATGATTCTATATATTTCACTTTCTGGGATGACTGGGGCAAACAATACTGCATTTTTATGCATTAATTTTTTTTTAGATGTATCTCTATACATTTTTTTATTTACTTTTTTCTTTTACTCATTTTAACATTTATTTTAAAAAATGCATTGTTATATATTGACTTTTTGTTTTTGCATTTCTAGAATAATTATCTTCTACTGAAGTGTTGTTTTCATATATAACATGTTGAGTTAAAAGTTCTTTTCTGTTAAAATTTTCTCATTTTTGAAAAAAATGATTTAACTTACACCATTCTGTTATAAGTTTTTCAGTTGCTGTTTTTTTTTTGGGGGGGGGGGGGGTCATTTTGTTTTCTTCTGATGAAATTGTGTTGTCTTTTTTGCTTGAACCTTGAACAATGCGTTTCCAGGTTTTTTCACATTATTATGCAATAATCTTGTTTTCTTTGTTTTTGTCCACCATGCAAACTTCTGAGACACTGTCAGTGCTACGGCTAATATTAATAGTGGCTTCTGGGGCCTTTTGTCGCAGCGATTTTACAGTGAAGCCCTGATCGGTGCAGTTAGGGCGCCGTCGACTGGAGCACCACTTAGGCTTTCCTTCATCTCCCTCGTTACATCATGGACATGGAGAGGGAGGTGAGTGGGTCTTCGGATAGACGGTGACTGCGGAGGCGATATGAGCCTCAGATCCAAGATTTTCCAGATGTAACCCCAGAGTCCATCCTTCACATAGTAACAAAGCATTTCCTGCATGCCTGAGTTTCTGCAGCAGACTCTTCACACGCTCTCATCTTCTCTGGACTGGGGTCAGATACCAGTCAGATCCATCAACATCATCCAGCGCCACGCCAAAGGACAAAGCTCATCCCAGAGGCTCCCCGTCAGCACATGGACACGTCGGGGCGACTCCAAGTATATTCATTGTGACGGAGCTCCAGTGAGGGGCTGCGGCCGTCACTGACGGCTCTGCTCCTAAAATACATGTGCCAGACGGATGGTTCTGGACGGGATGGGGGGAAATGATAAAAAGAGGCCGAGGGGAGAAAGCGAGATAATGTTGGAGCACATCCGCGCAGCCTTCCAGGCGGAAAAACTTATGGTGCGCGTGTTTGTGGGTTTGAGGAGGAAGACAGGCCTCTGGCTGAAAGATGCTGCTCCAGCCAGAGGGATAAATCACGTGACCGGGGTCTTGGCCCGGACAGCTGGTGGATCTTCTGAGAGCTGCTCCTGATCTCTGTGAGTTAGAGGCTTTACACACAGCGGTGTGAATGCTTTTTTTTTAGTTTAATGAGCCAAAATCCTTCTCGTCTACTGCTAGATAGTGTTTTTGAAATAAAACTGGCTCTTTAACATGCAAAAGCCAGAAAACCACCCATCGTTCCTTCGGTTCTAATGTATAAAAACAGCGAAAGACGTTTACAATATGCCCCCAATTAAAGCAGATACACTGGGATGAAATCCTAGTGTCCTTTCCAAGGGAACCAGGAGGATAAACAAGAGAGGAGGGCACGATGCTCCCAGTGAAGAGTCCCTTCAGCGTGTGTCCTCTCCTAATGTCAGCTCCTCTTGGCTCTGTTGTAACGGGGTGTGATCGGAACACATGCAGGCCAGATCGAGAGGATTTCATAAAAACCTGCTGCCGCTGAGATGTAGATGATGATGTAAGAGATGTTTTGTGTTTTCACTGCAAAAAAGGGCAGTAAAAGTCAGTCAAGTTTTCTTAAAATGAGTGCATTTATCTTTAGTTTCAATAATTTGCCAATGGAATGAGATTTCTGCGCTTATAACATAGGAACAACTCATTTCATCATCTTATTCCAAGCCCTGCACATCTAATTATCTTATTTTAGGGGTCAAAATACTCATTAAATGGGCAGATAATCTTATTTACCAGAAAATTTTACTTTTAGTTCCCCTTTTCCACATTTTGTTAATTATTACCGAAATTTAGGTTTTAATTGAGCCACATAAAGGGTGTTTCAGCATGGACGGCCCTTTCAAAGGTCATCACGCGTATTTAAGTGAAGCCTTTGACTAGACCAGAGGTGAATGGTAACTAGTTACACTTACATGAGTAAATTTTTGAACAAAATGTACTTTTAGGAGTATTTTTACTGCACCGTACTTTTTTTACTTTTACTTGAGTCATATCATTACTCAAGCATTGCTACTTTGACTTGAGTAAAATTTCTGGCTACTCTACCTACTGCGAGTAACTTCATGAACAAAGAACCGACTTGTTTTAACCAAAGATGCACCAGAGAGACAAAAACCCAGAGTTTAGGTTAAAGTGAAACTTATTTGTACACAAGCTTTGTTATTTTAATGTTATTTTCCATCTAGTGAGCTACTTGAGCCATTTGGAGGTCAAATGAACGTAAACAGTAGATGTTGCCACATCAAGTACTTTGCACTGTTCTAACATAGATTAAACATTTAAGAACAGCATTTTGTATCGTCTTATCTTTGATATGACCAAACTCTGTGGTCCTCCGTTTAAACATCTTCTGGCCAGTTTAAGACCTTAAAGCTCTGCTGTTCAGTATTTAAATCTAGATTCCCTAATCCTGCTTGTGTGCAGGCACTGAGCACTGATTTTTACAGGCACTATAAATTAGTACTGCCCTCTAGTGGCAACACGTAAAACAGCATATAGCTATTGTTTTTGGCACATTTAATATTTTTTCTTCAGTCACCTTCAATATTAGAGGAAGATTGAGTGATAAGATCCAGTCTGCTTTCACCGTCATATTATTATTATATATTATTGTATTTCTCAGTCAGCGGTTTTACGGCGAGATCTCAAGCTCAGCTGTGGTTTCCAAACAGTGCAAAATGTTTTTATTAGCTTATCTGAAACCACTGAAGGGAATAAAACTAAATCAAGACCCAACGATAACCAGCAACAAATGTCATTTCCCAACAAGCGAGACAAAAAAATAAAAAGAGCAGAGTTAATTCATTTGATTCATTTACAGGATATGACGTTTTACGGCTATGAAACGGAAGCTTAAACTAAAATGCTTCCGGCTCTTTCGAGCGTTTCTACCCCGCAGTGAAGCTACAGTAAACGCCCCAGTGGTCGCTGGTGTAGCGGCCACAGTCCAGCTTCTCCGTTCCGATCAGCGCCATGTGATCCGGGCCCAGCCGCGGCACTCCTTCCTTGGAAGCTGGCCGGAGGTAGACGCGGTCGAAGCGGCACCGGCTGACGAAGGGAACGGTCTTGTTGCTGTTGGCTCTGGTGTCCCACGTGTAGCGGCAGTGCTCCTGCCTGCCCAGTCGCTCCCACACGTCGCAGACGCTGGAAGGCAGGCCCACTTTGGCTACCTGACGGACCCGGAACAACAGAGCAAGGTAATAATGTAGGTTTTCGAGCAGAAATCTGCCTCAGCGCAGCGAGGGGACACTGACCTCGGCGTCCCTCAGATTTGTGTCCCCTCCAAAGAGGACGGTGACGTCGTCGGGAGCGTCCTTCATCCTCTGCATCACCACCCGCAGCTGCTTCATCCGCTCCTGGGCGTGGCCTTTACAGCTCTCCAGGTGGGACGTCATCAGGCACAGCTTCTGGCCTTTGAACGTCGCCTGGTTGCAGACACGGAACGTTTAGAGCGCCTTACTCAAAGTATTCATACCCCCTCAGCCCCGTCATATTTTGCCACAGTACAACCACAGACGTCGCTGTATTTTGATGGGATTTTATTTGCTAAACCAACACAAAGTAGGGTGTAACTGTGAAGCACAGGCTAACGAGTTTACCGTATTCAGAATGAACTAGAGATACAAATCTAAAAAGCTTGTCCTTTGTGTTTAACTCCCCTTTACTCAGATATAATCCAACTGTAAATTGTCTTTTTTTTTTTAAACGGCAGAAAATAAATTAAATAAAATGGGCACTTTGGACAGAAAACAGCAATCAGGTGGAAGAAGGAGCAGCTCTGTTCACACGGGACCAAAATCCAAATTAATTTCTGCCCTACATCTAAGACGCTACTTGTAGATCTACATCTGTCCGGTGAAACATGGTGATGGCAGAAAAGCTCCTGAGAGATGATGATAAAAGCCGAGCAGTACAGGAAGGAAACCTGTCAGTCTGCCCGTCTCCAGACGCGCAAAGGTGCCACAAGCATAATAAAAGCAAAGGACAGGCCTCAGATATTTAGTTTAGAAAACCATGCTTCGTTCTATTTTGTTTATTATAAACTACAATCTGTTACTCAAAATGCAGGATAGTGTGAAAACGCTCGAGGGGTGTGTGCAAGGCACTGTATGTATTCAGGCGGGAATCTTTGTCAGACGGGAAATAATTCAAACTAGAAAAAGCTGTTCCTGCGTAACAGCGAGTGAGAATGCTAATCTGCAGAATGATTGAGGAAAAGATGCAGAAGATCTTTTGAGTAGAAGATGCAGAAAATCCCTGCAGAAGTGAAAAACTAGCTGAAAAACATTGAAATCAAAGAAGAACCAATTTGAACATGAAAGGACAAAAGCTGAAGGATTAGAAGAATGTTATGAAAGAGCTAAACCAGTTAAACAGTAGTAGTAGTAGTAGCAGCAGTAGTAGCAGCAGCAGAAGTAGTAGGTGTATCAGTAGTAGAAGTTGTATCAGTAGTAGTAGTAGTAGTATCATTAGTAGTAGTAGTAACAGTAGTAGTAGTAACAGTAGTAGTAACAGTAGTAGTAGTAATAGCAGTAGTAGCAGCAGAAGTAGTAGGTGTATCAGTAGTAGAAGTTGTATCAGTAGTAGTAGTAGTAACAGTAGTAGTAGTAACAGTAGTAGTAACAGTAGTAGTAGTAGTATCTGTAGTAGTAGTAGTAGTAGTATCAGTAGTATCAGTAGTAGTAGTAATAGCAGTAGTAGCAGCAGAAGTAGTAGGTGTATCAGTAGTAGTAGTAGTAACAGTAGTAGTAGTAACAGTAGTAGTAACAGTAGTAGTAACAGTAGTAGTAGTAGTATCTGTAGTAGTAGTAGTAGTAGTATCAGTAGTAGTAGTATCAGTAGTAGTAGTATAAGTAGTAGTATCAGTAGTAGTAGTATAAGTAGTAGTATCTGTAGTAGTAGTAGTAGTATCAGTATCAGTAGTAGTAGTATCAGTATCAGTAGTAGTAGTAGTATCAGTATCAGTAGTAGTAGTATCAGTATCAGTAGTAGTAGTATCAGTATCAGTAGTAGTAGTATCAGTATCAGTAGTAGTAGTAGTATCAGTATCAGTAGTAGTAGTATCAGTATCAGTATCAGTATCAGTATCAGTAGTAGTAGTAGTATCAGTATCAGTAGTAGTAGTATCAGTATCAGTAGTAGTAGTATCAGTATCAGTAGTAGTAGTATCAGTATCAGTAGTAGTAGTATCAGTATCAGTAGTATCAGTATCAGTATCAGTAGTATCAGTATCAGTAGTAGTAGTAGTATCAGTATCAGTAGTAGTAGTATCAGTATCAGTAGTAGTATCAGTATCAGTAGTAGTAGTAGTATCAGTATCAGTAGTAGTAGTATCAGTATCAGTAGTAGTATCAGTATCAGTAGTAGTAGTAGTAACAGTAGTATCTGTAGTAGTAGTAGTAGTAGTATCAGTAGTATCAGTAGTAGTAGTATCAGTAGTAGTAGTATAAGTAGTAGTATCTGTAGTAGTAGTAGTAGTATCAGTATCAGTAGTAGTAGTAGTATCAGTATCAGTAGTAGTAGTAGTATCAGTATCAGTAGTAGTAGTATCAGTATCAGTAGTAGTAGTAGTATCAGTATCAGTAGTAGTAGTATCAGTATCAGTAGTAGTAGTATCAGTATCAGTAGTAGTAGTAGTATCAGTATCAGTAGTAGTAGTATCAGTATCAGTAGTAGTAGTATCAGTATCAGTAGTAGTAGTAGTATCAGTATCAGTAGTAGTAGTATCAGTATCAGTAGTAGTAGTATCAGTAGTAGTAGTAGTATCAGTATCAGTAGTAGTAGTATCAGTATCAGTAGTAGTATCAGTATCAGTAGTAGTATCAGTATCAGTAGTAGTATCAGTATCAGTAGTAGTAGTAGTATCAGTAGTAGTAGTAGTATCAGTATCAGTAGTAGTAGTAGTATCAGTATCAGTAGTAGTAGTATCAGTATCAGTAGTAGTATCAGTATCAGTAGTAGTAGTAGTATCAGTATCAGTAGTAGTAGTAGTATCAGTATCAGTAGTAGTAGTATCAGTATCAGTAGTAGTAGTAGTAATATCAGTTGTATCAGAAGAATTTGAAAAATTTGAACCATTTGAACAATAAGAAGAATTTGAAGGAATATGAAAAATTTGAAGAATTTGAAGGAATTTGCATTCATTTCAATGGGAGCAAAAAACGCACAAAAAGTACAAATACTTTAAAAAGTATAAAGGGTACCATAACCATGAGATATAGCAGTAATGTCGAGAACGAGCCTAACGTTTTGGTACAGAAATCGCTGAAATCGGTTGAAGTATGCGGGAGTAGTTAGACGCACAAAAACGTACGGAATAATAATTCCGAAAAAAAACCCCAGGACAACAGTCAGTGAGAATGCTGTATAGCATTCTCACTGATAAAGATGCAAATACCTGAGTCACAAGCAGATTCCTCATCATCTGTGTGGTAGGGAATGGTACCGTCTCACTCTCCAAGAACTTTACTCGGGATTTCTTCAGCATCATTCCCGTGAAGTAAGCGTCTTCACCACCTTCCAGCAGCAGAGTTCAGAAGAGGGAGAATTTTAAAGTGGGCCTTATTTCCTCATTTATTCATTCACTTTGTGTGTGTAACTAGGATCTCCATCCTTCCTGCAGAAAAGAGCATCAGTCCAAACCCGGTGTGGAGAAACATGGTGCAACTCATCAAGGAGGACAAACTTTTTTTTTTTACTTAAGAAACAATGCTTGAAATACTTCTAGACCATTTTCCTTTTGTAAAGGGAAAATGAATCAGAAGAGAGCATGCATAAACATACAGAGCCCACATCATAGATTAGCAACACATTAATGATGGACTCCACTGAAGAAATGAGAAGGTGTGCACATCAGCAAACCAGCCAGCAGGAGAAGATTTGCCTTGGTTTTACGTAGGTTTGGGTGGTTTTTTTTACTGCAGCATGAATTTATTCAGAGAAAAAAAAAAAGCCTCTTTGAGCCATACTCTATACCTTCAATGACGAGGTAGCTGACAGCCCGTTTCCTCAGGTATTGAACATAAGGTGGAATGAGTTCCTGCAGGAATACCACATCGGGGGTGTATCTATGCAAGAAGAAGTATTACATGTAAAAAATGGCAAATATAAGCGTCAAACAACAAAGGAACCACACTTTTCTGTTTTTTACGTTACATTTAAGAAACATGCGGTAAGCTCTGGCAAAATATCAAACGCTACGCAGAGCTGCTGCTCCTCCTCCACACAAACTCAGTTGCCTTCAGAAGCCACATCAATCGCAAATAGTGTTGACCTTTGCGTAATTTTTAGTCTCTTTTTAGTATACTTTTAAGTATACTTAAGTCATACTTAAGTGCGCTGGTGACTTAAGTATACCATATGTATACTTAAGTATACATATGGGACATTTCAATTAAATAAAAATAAGCCATCTTCAATAAAAGTCTGAGCAACATCTTCAGGGGGAAACGGCTCATTCCTCCTGGTCTGGATGTCCATATAAACACACAGCCACCGGGTCATTTCAACCTGGAGCACGGCGCCGTTTAATTTTTAAAACCTAAACATTTTTAGGTTGTTTGGTTTCTCCAATATAAAGATCAGAACATTCCTCACTGCACTGAACTGCATACACCACTGCGCTCATCTTAGGTTTAGGGGTTTTGTCCTTGGGATGCACCAGCCTCTGTCTGAGGGTCCTGTTTGGTTTGAAATGTTCTGGGATTTTGTGTTTGGAGAAAATCCTCTTGAGTTTTTCAGAGACTCCAGCAACATCTGGGATGACGATGTTTTTGCGTTTATTCTTCTCACCATTATGTTCTGCAGCGGGTCTTTTGGATTTTCTTGCCGGTTTGACAAAAGCTCAGTTAGGGTACCCACAGGTTTGGAGAACATCTTTGATGTGTTTCTGTTCCTTGTGCTTCCCTTCTGTTTTAGTTGTAAGGTTCTGATGACAGAAAGTTGCTGAAATCGTGATGCTCCAGTGGGCGGTGTGAGTCAAAAAGAAGATATTGGCCTGTGTTAGGAAACCCACTCACACAGACCAATATCTTCTTTTTGACTCACACCACCCACTGGAGCATCACAATTTCATCCACAAAACAGGACGGGTCTAAAGTCTCCCTTCCTCAATCCATCCATCCAGGACCTGTACAGGTCAAGGATCAGGAACAGGGCAGCTAAAGCCTCTGCAGACCCCACACATGCTGGACACAAACTGTTCAGACATTTATTCATTTTTTTTTTTTTTACCTTCAGAGTCAACAGCTCTAGGGCCGGAGTTTTACTTACAAGACTAAATAGGAACAGAGGCCCCTGGCTCGCTCTACCAGGTTGTCTGTGTCAAGTCCATCTACGTTCCAGGAGATCAGGGACAGGTTGGCGTCGTCTTCATCTGATGGTTTTCGTGCAGCTGGACTGTCGCCGGTCAAATCGATGCTGGAAATGTTTTCCGAGACTCTAATAACTAATTTCACACCATCAGAGACACCTTGTCATATTGACTTGCACAGTTAAAAGGAGTTGACTCACCACTCCTTTGGAGGCTCTTTCTCGACCTTCTGCTTCTTTTTTTGAGGGCTGTCCTCACTCCCCTCAAAGTCTTCCTCAAATACTCTCTCCATGTCTGCCTCAAAGAATTTGTTTATGGCTCTCTGGAAAGAAAAAGAAAAAACAAAACAAGCTTAGTTATGTTTGACGAATGAATTGAATCTGCCCAGCTGTAACAACAGGAAGGAACTAGGCTTTCTTCACCCATACGGTGATTAAACCAATATGACGAGTAGCGGTTGTCTCTGGCTGCTTTAGTGTCTCTCTACCTCCATCTCCCAGTCGTTTTCTGCCAGGTAGCATTGAGCCACGGCGCTGTCGGTTCCCGTTATGGCAGCAAACTCCTCGCAAAGTCCACTCCTGCGCCTCTCTACGCCAGAGACGGACGGCGTGTCCGAGTTTGACGTAGAAGCCATTTTTCTTTTGTCGAGGGAGCTACTTTCACAAGCGGAATGACACACAAGAAAAGTTGTTCAATGCATGTTTGACTCCGGTTTTCTTATTCCTTTGCAAACTAACGCGGTTGGGTGTAACAGTGAAAGAGTTCCGGTGTAGTCTTCCTGTGGTCGTTGCGCTTCTACACGGTGTTTTATGGCCACATTCCAACGGCTTCCTTAATGTTGAGTTCAAGTACACTACGTAAACTAGAACACTGTACATTAAAATAACTCAAACGATTTAATCAAACCTTATTTATAGAGAAAGAGTTTCTGATATGAGTAATATTCTTCAACTCACTGAGACCGTGAGACTGTGTCTGGAGGCAATGCAGGTGTTTATAGAGAAAAAAAAATTATCACCTGCATCTTGAACAATAGTTTATGGCATGTCCAGTCATTCAAAGTGGGGTGGCTGTACACCAGGGCTGGCTAATGATGCTGAAGTTGGTACCTGACTCAAGTTTCCACATCACAGCCAAATCTGACGGCCACCTCACTACTTCAACAGCTCAAACTGTATCCCTTAAAACACATTGTTTACAACACAGTTTGAGAGTTGCGCAATATTTATTCGTTCTATGGAAACACAAATACATTCTTTCTGCACATTCTTGAGATCAAGGCAATCTTCGATTGAGAAAAGCATGCAAACCTCCATACAACTTTTGGTCAAAACTGGAGTGAATTATTCTACAGATTCTTCAAAACACCATCTTGGTTTGTGAAACCTGTGGAAAATCATATTTAATTATTTTTTGTGTGAAGTTAATCAAATATATTGTCACAAATCAGAGGTGGACTTGGTGGTTTGCTTTGTATTGTTGTCCTACTGCATAATGCAAACAAGTTTGAGCTTAAGATCAAAAACTGATTCAGGATTTTGTGGTAGAGAGCAAAATTCATGGATACATTTATTAGTGTGAACCAGATCCTGAACCATCAAAGCAACCATGGATTTTCACTCTACCACGGTCTGAAGGTCAGTAAAATGGACCAGCAGCATGTAAGGAAAAAACACAACAAAAAACAACAGTTATTAAAAATTGCATGCTCAAATGAACTGAAATGTGCAACTGGGTAGGGTGATTTGAAGTGTACAAAACGCACACGAGTAACAATAAAAATTGCAACAGACAATTTACAGAAAATGGCACAACAATTAAAACAATTTATAGAGCTTGTTGGGAGCAGTGACGGTTATGAAATTATGACAGTTAAGTATCAGATGCAACAGGAAGGATACTTTTCAAAGGTTCTACTTTTGTCTTGCCGGTTTACAGAAAATCTTACCAAAAGTCTTGGGAATCATCATTATGCTCTTTGGTAAATGTAAGAAAAGCATTTTTTCTTCTTTTTAGTCTAACTTACTTTTATCTGGTGTTTGTGATCAGTTTCTCCTAATGCTATGGTTGATCGCAGTGATCATTGATTAGCTGATAGAGAATTAGGGTGTAACTCACCAGATGACAGTATGATATTTGCTAATACATAACAAAGTCTGTTATGATATCCAATCGATGCGATCGATATGCTATATTATCTGCCGATCCAAAACTATTATTTACATTGATATCTACTAAAAAAAATATGATTTGAACATTTTATTTCTAAACTCTTATAGGTATCAGGCATTTAAATAAAAGCATTATTGTAATAAAAAAAAAAATAATAATAATAAGATCACCTGCGTACTATAGTCTCATGCTTGAATTTTAAAATTAAGATGTATCTTAAAAATTACAATATAGAACAATATTTTCATTTTGCATTGATGTGATTGGATTGTTAATAATTGAATTGATATATTGGTGTGGATCGATGTATTGTTACACCCCTAGTAAAAATGTTATAGCTGATCTGCTCATGGATTTGGTTGTCATATTGCTATAGGCGATGGCAATAAAACTTTATCAGGTACCTATAATGGTAATCCATTGTGGAGGTGCCATTTTTGCCTAGTATCTTTCTTACTGGGCTTCAGATGCTGTTCTGGGTTTCTTAGTAACCTTCCAGATGAGTCTCTGATGCGCACTTGGAATAATTTGGGTGGACTGGCCGCTCCTGGAAGGATTCTCCATAGTTCAATTTTCTCCATTTGTAGGTAAGTGTCTAAAGCTTTACATGACTTTGTTCCATATCTTGCCTTGAAATTCTTTAGCTTGAGGAATGATATATTGCTTTTTGAGATCATTTTAGCCTACTTCATGCTCTCAGGTTATTTATATGCTTTATAGATCTGGCAGCAATAAGGCCTGGGTGTGGCCAGTACTGAACTAATCACATTTAATTATTTATTGAACAAAGAGATGACAACCATATTTGATAGCTTTTATGCCTTCCTAAAAGAAATCATAATTTAAAAAAAGTTTTTCTGTGTACACATTTGTTTGATTTGATACATATGAGTGCGACAAAAAAAACTATATACTTTTTCATATCGCTTTAAATTGTGGAAAGGGTGATACTTAATTTTAAATGTTGCTGTATTTTGCCAGCTGTTTGATCAGCTTGATTTTAATTGTTTTGAATCATTTAAAAAAAGTGAACACTCTGGTCCCATTTTATCATACAATAAAAACCCACAGTACACCAGTAAAATCACTTGAAAATTGTCACATTCATAATCTGGGAAGTGCCGAACAGGAATTTGACATTTGAGTGTAAAATAAAATATTTAATCGCTTTGCAATGCTTTCGGAAACTTTGTGAGGCTCACTTGAACGCACCGTGTAATTAAAATGGGGCTATACATCTTTGTGTAGAAGCGCAAAGAATCGGATAGATTAGATCTGACACAAAACATTATTTAATAAGGTAGAAAATAACACCAGCAATAAACATACGATAACTTACATTTATAAGTACATAATTATGTCCGTACTGTGTTATTTTTACGGTTCCGCGCTACTTTTGGCGCATTTTAATCAGCCTCTTCTTGACGTTCCGCCCGGACGACTTATGAAGCGCAGCAACTTCCTGCGGCATATAAACACAGCGTTGACATTGGCCTCGTTTCTAAACGTCAAACATGGTCACGCTGACTCTAAACTCAGTCAAACAAATGATGAGAGTCATGGTGGACAACCCGGGCTTCGACAGAGTCCTGAGTAAGGTAAATATGAAGAGATATTTCAAAAACCGAAGCCCTGAAACGTCCGGGTTTTCCAAACGCACCCCCCTTCCCGGATGTTGTCCGCAGGTGGATGTTGTGTCTGCGAGCCCCGGGAAGGTGGTGTGCGAGATGCGCGTGGAAGAGGAGCACACTAACCGGGGAGGGACGATGCACGGCGGGATGACGGCCACCCTGGTGGACATCATCTCGACCATGGCCATCATGTACAGCGACAGAGGAGCCCCGGGGGTCAGCGTTGACATGAATATAACGTGAGTTTAGAAAATAAATAATAATAATGCAATCAGAGAAGCAGCCGACAGGCTCGCGGTTGCTCTGGAGGAGCTGCAGATATCCACCGCGCAGGTGCTGTATTGGCAGCAGAACAATTAGTCAGCATAAATTCTGGAAAGTTGGCATTTGTGGAAGAGAGACAAGTAGAAAGCGAAAGCTAGAAGATGTCCTAGAAATAAGAGCAAAACATCAAGCCAGTTAACCTTGTGGATCGTCGATCTGGTCAGTTTAGTAGTAGAAGGGGTTGTTAATCCGCCTCTGCTGTTTGGATAATGAAATTAACATCAGATGCCGCAACGAGACGGTCCCAAAAACAGGAATGGGTTTTGCAGTTGGAGGCCACAGGAATTTTTTTTGCCCCCCCCGCCTTGTTTTATTTCTAACTGTAGTTGTGCATCTGACCAGTGTCAGTGGCACTACTGGTACCATGCGATGACACCTGGACCGTACAGAGGTTGCACAGGCAGTCCAACTCCACCAGGGTGCCACACTAATACGTACAATTCCCAGAACGTGTGCCGTGCCTCCTGCCATCATCTCAAGAGCATGGAGGAGATACCAAGAGACAGGCAGCGACTCTTGGGAGGGCTGGACCAGACCGTCGGAAGTCCTTAACCCATGAGCAGGGCGAGTATCTGCTCCGCTGTGCAAAGAGGAACAGGATGAGTGCCGAGTGAGCCCTACAAAGTGACCTCCAGCAGGCCACTGGTGTAAACGACTGACCAAGCCATTAGGAACGGACTTCATGAAGGTGGGCTGAGGGTCCGATGTCCTCTAGTGTTCACTGCCCAGCGCCGTGGAGCTCGACTGGCATTTACCAGAGAACATCAGAATTCTTTCCACAGGACAGGTGTGAAAGGGTCTGGAGAAGCTGGGCTGGGTAAGTGTCGGTCTGGGGAGGTACCGGCAGCTCCACTGAGGAACACACTGACCGGTACAGGAGACATGACGGCGCCCCCCCGACTGCCACAGGTATCGGGATGGGAGCCATAGACCCATTGTTAGGTAATTCCCTGGTGTAGTGGGCCGTGGGGTTCCTCCTGGTGCATGATCACGCCTGGCTTCATGTAGCGACAGTGTGCAGGCAGTTAATAATAACACATTTTATTTAGAAAGCCAAAGATGCTGACATGTTCCTGGAGGATGAAGGCAGCAATACCATTAGCTGGTTCCCATGATCCCCTGACCTAAATCCAACAGAGCATCATGTTTGGGCCCATCTGGATTAAGGCCTCTGTGGGTTGATCATTTTCATTTCTTAGGCATCCTTATGTTCCTAAAGCATTACCTATTGCCCATCAGTATGGATATCCAGCAGGATGTATGTCTCTGATGTTTGAAAAAGTGTTTTGTTTTTTTTTTAGCAGTGTAGTTGCACATTTTGTCATGTCACAGACCCGGTTTTGCCTCAAACTGGATCAATGGGTGTGAATACTTTTACCTCTAAGCCTCTCTAGCTGATTGACAATGAATTTCCTGTTTATTTGGCCTTAACGTGTTCAACAGATCTCCAGAAAACGTGTTAAGAGACGGCGTTGACCACCCTTCATTTCCCCCACTTAAAACATTGATAGTTTGTTGGGTGTCAGACTGAATTTGAACTTTATGAACCAGTAACGTTGCCGCCGTCTTCCAGGTACATGAACGCTGCCAAGATCGGGGAAGACGTGCTCATCACGGCACAGGTCCTGAAGCAGGGGAGAACGCTGGCGTTCGCCACCGTGGACCTCACCAGCAAAGCCACGGGGAAGCTTATCGCACAAGGAAGACACACGAAACACCTCGGCAGCAGCTGAAGGGGCTCCTCGGTTCTGAATCAATACGTACACTGCTTTCTGTGATTGTGGTGGCCTTCTTGTTTCCCCTAACTGGTGTTCATGTTGTCGGGAGCGGTGGGTGTTTTCTTGTACGTGCAATAAAGCCAGCTGGACAAAGAGTTGGTGTTTCAGACTTCGCACTGTATTGAGATATGCTCAGCAGTAAAGATTAGAGAACAAACAGAAAACCTAAACCCAGAAATTACATGCCTTACACCCTTTTCTTCAGCTAAAAACACATTGAATCAGCAAGGAGCGAAACGTAACGTTACTACTGCACTTCATAGTCTTTGGAAAGCAAAACCCCGCCCCCCTTCCAAACTTTTTATTTTCGAGAAAGCTCGCCAGAGGATTGTTAATTTTAAACAGATCAAATTAAGCAGAAATCAGTTAGCGGCGAAGCAAAAGTGTATTAATATCAAATCTGTCACCGTCGCAGCTCGTCACCAAACCCACGACCCTCGAAAAAACAAACAAACAAACAAACAAGGCGGAAAACTTCAGTAGCTTGAATGAAATAGTGCATGAACGGATTGAACGGTGAAAAAACAAAAATCAAACTTCCAACATCACACTCGGCTGTCTCAGCTTTATGCACAGGATGCCTTCTCTCAGGATTTTAATCAAAAGGCCTGTTTAGTACGTGTCTGAGAAAAGCAAATGACACAAAAAAACATCTTTGAGTCCAGCAAAAAACAACAGAAAAAACTAAGGCAGTTTATAAGAAGCAAAACCGACACCGTGTGATTTAACAAACACTGTTCCTCTCGTTAGCTCTGCCTAGACGGGCGTTTTACGGCCTGCTCATGCCTATCCTGGGCATAGAAAAATGGTCTAAAATGGTTTTAGAAGCCCTAGTGACGTTACAAAACGAGCTTTAACAATCCTTCCTTCGTACAAGGATATAAGGCATGTCCATCGTGACCACCATGAAGACTTGTGTATTGTTTGTTCCGGTTTAGGTGCAACATAAAGAGTTCGTTCAGTGACCGATGCTGTTGACTGTGTGGCTCCAGGAGAACAACCAACCACTCAAAAAAAGAAAGAAAAAAAAAGTCAATGTCCGTGCAGGTTCAAATAAAATAAACTTAACAAACAAAAAGGAAGGGTGAGTAAGGGAAAGGGAATGAAGTAAAATAATAATAAAAAAAAAGTCAGAGCCAATCAAAATAAATAAATAAATGGCAGAAAGTATTGGGAGTATGGGGAGGGTAGCAGGGTGGGAAGCTAACGGGCTTCAGGTCAGAGGGAGAATGAGCTGAGGAACCAAAAGGAGATCCAAGCACAAGTTCTAATCTTTTAAAGGGGCAGGGAGGAGATGATTACGTCAATTTGCTGTGGGAAGGCTTGAGGGGGGGAAGGAGGGGAGGAAAGGCTCGTCTGTGTGTGGCTGGGTGGAGCGAGGAGCCTTTAGTCAGGCATGTACGGGCGGAGGTGATCCTCGATGTCTCCCACGCCCCAGCAGGTCAGCTGGTCCTGGGGCAAGTACAGGCACAGGCTGCACAGCTTGAACACCGTGGCCTTGGTTTTAGGAGTCTGAAACGAGCGAGGGGGGTAAACGGGCTGAGTGACGGAAGGCAGATGTTTTTGCACAACTTGGTGAGAAAAGTCATTTGTGTGAGTCTGAAGAGACGTACCTGCAAGTGTTGTCTGTCCATGAAGAGAAATACAGACTGAGTTGGGTTGTTCATGACCATTCCAGCTTTGTCTTTACGACCCAAAGCGTGCAGGCATTGCTTCTCGTAGTCTCCATGATGAAACTCAAACTTGGCCTGTGAAAAAGAAAGAAAAGGCTCTAAGTGCCAATCAAACCTTATGCACACTGTGAGCAGGTAGGCATTAATTGGGGCTTATATTGATGCATTTGAACCATTTTCCAGGGTGACATGAGTTTTAAAAACTAAAATTCAGTGTAATTCTTATTTCCATCCACACAGGATGAAAAATCACACACAAGAAAACCCACTAGACTTTGGTTTGTCATGCAGGAACCTTGTGCTTTTTGTATCCATTAACACGCTTTTGGCTCAACTCAGGATGGATATTTGATCTATTTGGCAGAATTCCTTGGATTAGACATCCTGAGAAAAAGCTCAATAGATCAGAGCCAAATGTCTTCTGTAGGAAGGCCCTATGCTCACTGATCGAGCCATTTATGACAACACGAGTGTTTGCAGCACTCAACATGTTAGCTTTGGAGCACGGTGGTTATAAAGCTGGTTAAATAAAGCTAGATCAAGCTTCTGGGATTTCATTTAAAACGACCCTATCCCTGCTAAATCAAAAATATGTGGACTATACTTAATATCTACCATGTACAACAAAAACCCCAAAGTATATTAAGCTTTAACAATCGCCTCAAGGCTAGTGGACAAGTAGTCAGATTTAGGCCAAAGGCTTGTTGATCGCACCTAATTAATTATCGGTGGTTTCTCTGCAACTTGTGGGAAAACATTAATGAAAAATAGAGCACATATAATTATTTTTTTTTGAAAAATGAGGATGTTTCATAAATCCAACCCGAAAATTAACCATTTAAGGGCGGAAAATGTATACATTAATGTAAACGATACACGTCTGTACATTTCTGAGCAGAACTATGTCAGCCCCCAATGCAAAAACCTACACTGTAAAAATTAGATAAAACTAGTGACCATAAAGTCTTTTTTCCATTTAAATAACTTAACATTAGAAAGAGAAATGCACAGTTGTACGGATATTCTCACACAGCTCGGGTTCACGTGTTCATGTCAGGCTCCAGCCACACTTTTCCACCAATCTGACACATGAAGTAAACATGGGTATCACATAATCACACCCAAGTTACAGTAACTCACAAAAATAAGTACACCGCTCACGTGCTTGTAAATACTTTATGCCATCTATTCCCGGGACGCTTAAATAGACTAAAGTAGTGTACGACAGTGCAAATTAACTCAATACAGCCACTAACGTCTGAACTGTTGGGGACAGACGTGAGCACGGTCCCCTGACAAAACGTCCAAATTGTGCCCAAAGTGTCAACATTTGGTGAGGCCACCCTTATTTTCCAGCACTGTCTGGACCTGGGCGCTCCATAGCTGCTCAGTAGGGTCCAGGTCTGGAGACACGCGTGGCCCGTCCAGCACCTTCACCCTCAGCCTCTCTAGCAAGGCAGTGGTCATCCTGGAGGTCGTTAGGGGTTGTCTTCATGGTGGAATCCTGCGCTGCGGCCGTGTCTGAAGGCGCGGGATGGCGCTCCGCTTCAATTCGTCACAGTACACGTTGGGTTTCATGGTTCTCTGGATGAACTGTAGCCTCCCACAGCCGGCAGCACTCACGCAGACCCAAACCACGACACCCCCGCCACCATGCATGACTGTAGGCAAGACAGGCTGGTCTCTGTGCTCCTCACCTGGTTGCTGCCACACACTTAAAACCACCCGGCCCAAATAAGCTTATCCTGGCCTCATCAGACCTCAGCACATGCTTCCAGTAAGCCACGTCTTTAGTCTGCTCGTCTTCAGGAAACTCCTAGCAGGCCTATTTGCACGTCCTACTTGAAGCCGTCCTTCAGGGACGACAGCTATTCACTGGCATATGGACTGAGAACCAACACCCCCCACCACGCCTGTTCTGAATTTAAACCACTGTTGGGTCCTGGCCACCGTCTGCTCAGTTGCAAGGTGTTGGCAATCTTACAGCGTCGGCCATCTTTATGTGGACTGACGATTTTTTTCGGGTCCTCCGAGAACTCTTTACTCTTGGCCACGAGGAGCCAGCTTGCACTTCCAGTGACTAGTATGAAAGAGCGTGGGAGGCATGGCGCCACATTTAACACGCCTGAGACCTTGTAACACTACGAAGTCACATGACACTGGGGAGGGAAAATGGCTGATTGAACCCAGTCTGGTCACTCTCACTCAGGTGTGTTGGGGTCCCTTTGGCTGCCAGCGGTTTAGACATTAACGGCTGAGGTGAGTTGTTTACAGAGACACTGTTATACAAGCTGTGCAACGACTGTTTAACGTTGCATCAAAGTGTTGCATCCCATACACAGATCCTGTGTGTGACGAGAGCAAACGTCTGACCTGCACAGGCCTGAAGGGCTCATCGTCGGCCCCTTTCCATCTGGAGAACAGCAGACACACAATCTTCTCAATATCGTTGCGCGGCCAAAGGATAAAATCCATTTCCTGTGTGCAGCCTATCACATCCTAAAAAAAAAACAATGAGAAAAAACAAACATCGTTACTAAAGATCCACCACCACCATGAAGGCTGGGGACCTTGTTCTTCTAGGCGAGTCTCACCCTTCGCATTGACTGGTATCTGGGGGCGTGCAGTTGCACGACATCTTTTTGGAGGAGCTCTATGGAGCTCTCCAGAGAATAGCTTGAGTCGCGCACACCTCGCAGGATGTTCTCTTCGTAGTTGTTGGTCATCACGGGCACCACTTCAGCTACCTCAAAAAGTGCAGACTTCTTCTTCTGTGAAAAAATAAAAAATAAAGCAAGCAATTTAAGAGTCTGCTTTGATGGGGAAGGAAGGAACTGGTTTTAAAAGACATTTTAGGAGATGCACCAATCAGGCCTTTTCTTTGAAGTCTGACCTGCACATTCTATGACGGCGTACTATTAGGGTCACTTTTAGGAGAGGGAAAAACAAAAAAAAAAGGTTAAAATGTTGAGAATACAGTTGAAATTGCCTACTTTTTAAAGAGAAGGTTGGCAAGGTTGGTTTGTAATAGCCCAGCCAGTTTTGGAGGAAGGACATAAAATATATATATATAAAAAAACAGAAGGACACAAAGGGTTAAGGATATGAGGGAAAGTAAAGGAAAGGAGTGAGGAATCAAGAAAGGAGGAACACTCAGGTTGGAGGAACAATCACAGAAAGAAAAAGGAATGACAGAAAGAAGAAAGGAGAGCATATAATAGAAAGAATAACAAAGTTAGTCTGGAAATACAAATATTCTTTCATACTCTCCCCCCACACATGCTCAGATCTGGAAAAAATTAAATTAAGAACAAATCAGCCGACTCATATCTCTGGTCAACTGACTGGTGCATCTCCAGTTCAAACGTGAAGGAGCACAGCTGCCGTGTCGACAAACCTTTTCCTTGAAAACGAAGGCTATATAGATCTTAAAGTCAAACTGATCCGCCAAAGATTCCCTTTTCTTTCGAAGCTGAGCTCGGAGCCGGTTTCTTGTTTGGTTTCTCCGTGAAGTTGGGTCCCCCATGGTTAGATTTTGTTGCTAGTGTCTTTTCTTCTAGTGTAGTAAACTTTAGCGACACTGTTTTGTTTTTTACCCTATACGTTTAAGAAAGGATGGAGCTGACAATGCATCAAAACCCTAAGACTAGATCTTCGAACCTCTAACTACGAACTTAAAAGACCAACAAATCAGAGATTAAACTAAGTCATTTCAATATTTGGTTGTTGTAAAAAAAATAAAAATAAAAAAAAAAAAAGGCAGTTTTGAGAAGGGGAATGGTCAACAGGCTAAGACTCCATCGCCTCTACACCTGATCAAAAACCCATATTTTAAGACGCGGCTTTCGAGCCAAATTAGCTGTTTTTTTCTCCCCTTACTGCCACTGAAATGAATACAACAGATTTTTTTTTCTTTAGAAAACAACTCAAACGAGGCTCTTGTATAAATGTTAACCGAAACTGCTACAAAACAAAACACATATTGGTGACTTATTTTTGTTTGTTTTGTTGGGTCTTCTTTTTTGTTTGTTGTTTTTTTTTTTTTTTTTGCTAGTGAGATTGTGAACTACAGCAAGCAGACCGATATTCTATTAACTGGGTCATCTCAAAGTCGCTCATCCATGGCTGCGGGTTTGTTTTGTGTCTCCGAACACAGACCTGTTTGTTATGAGCGAGTTACAGGCGGACTGGGAATACAGACGAACATGGCAGGTAGACACAGATGCCGACAGATCCAGGCACCCGGTAACATCGAAGACTACAGCGAAAGTAAACCGACATTTCCTGAACTTTTGCCGTCACTCATCTGGCCCTGGGCCCGTGCTGCTGCCACAGCTGATAGTCATGACGTGGGCGTATTTTTAGCACACTAGCTAAGGTCTGCTAGCTAGCTAGCGAGTCAACCTAGGTATTCATTTCTGACACTAACTAGTAGTGAACCAGCGATAAAGCTACATCTTATTTTAAGACAGTTCGGCTTAACTGAGGCTGTTATTTTTATTTATTTTTTTACGTGTGGCCAGTCATCTTAACACGCCTTTTCTTACATCTTCTGGCTCAATGTTGGTGTTAAAAGTCGGGAGACTAAAGCACGGTTCACGCTCTCGCGGTTTCCGGTCACTATTTCAGCTCCATACTGTTATTTTTCGAAACTGTTGTCAACAACTTTCGACAAAAGAAATCAGTTGGCAGTCGATTAAAATAAACGCTGAAGTGCGAAACAAACGTTAGCCAAACAAAATATCCCCCCTCTCTCTATCTCTCTCTCTGTCTTCCAACGTCTGACGCTTCGAGCTAGTTCTTTCTCTTCTTTTCTTCAGTCGTCACAACCTCCGGCTCGCCCCGCCGCATGCCATGTCAAGATAAATCGACCATCCAGCGGAGATCCCCCGTTCTATCAGTCGATGTGTGGCGTGTTCTGTCTCCTGGTGGGCCCATATTTAACGTCGTGCCGTCCAACGTTTGCCCCGTTCGCTTTCTTTGTGTATGTCTGTGTGTGGTGCGTTTGTAGGGCGGCTAATAACTGCACATTAGCGCTCGACGAGTCCTCTGCCTTCCCCCCTCAAAATGGCTGCGCAGGCAGTTAGCAATAACGAGACGTAATAGGACACGTGACTGGACGGCGTGAGGAAGCGCAGAGAACGCCGGCTGGTAAATAACGATGCGCGAGCGCGTCAGCCATGTTTTGTGTGGCACTTTTTCCTCGTCTATGCTGCGAAGTATTAAAAATGCCCCATTGTCTGGAACACTAACATTGGTGTGGAAGGGACCCATTGTCTACTTTGTATAAACTTTGACTTTGTACAAGCATGTTAACCTATTTTTCCTGAACTTCATGACTGTCATCATTAACATACATGCAAAAAATGTGATTTTAAATCCTTTAAGTGCTTTTACTCATATTTAATGTTTATTTTGTGTATACACACACACACGCACACATATATATATATATATATATATATATATATATATATATATATATATATATATATATATATATATATATATATATATATATATATATAAATATATATAAACTGCTCTCTCCCCCACCCATCATACTCCTGAGCAGGATGGGTGGCTCTCCATTTCTCAAGCTCGGGCCCTCTACCAGAGGCCTGGGAGCTTGAGGGTTCTTCTTAAGATCCTAGCTGTTCCTAAGATTACGCTCCTCTGGACTGAGATGTCTGATGTTTCTCCAGGTATCTGTTGGTGCCACTTCTCCAGAGTGGGGGTTACTGTCCCGAGTGCTCCGATAACCATGGGCATCACTGTTGTCTTCAACTTCAAGGCTCTTTCTAGTTCTCCCCTGAGCCCTTGGTATTTCTCCAGTTTCTATATATGCTGGCATGTTCAATAAATTAGAATGCAATGAAAAAAGTCTATTTGTTTCAGTGACCAAATAAACTATGCTGAACCCATTATATCTGATGTTTTAAAGCTCTTATTTTTTGTTAACTGTGACCTTTGCTTACATATATTGCAAACACAACATTTAAGATTAGAATATTACATCAAACCAAACCGTTAAATGCATTTTTTACACTATGTTTGCTGGGTTTTTTACAGCACTAGTGGCTCATTTTCCACACAATAGGCACTGACAGAAATGGGGGTTTGAGAGAGGGGCAAAGAGATGCGGCAAAGGACCTTAGGCCAGAGTCAAACCCTGGTCAGCCGCGTCAAAGACTAGGCCTCCATATATGGGTTTGATACTTGCTTAAAGGTAGTTATTTTTAAAAAGGCACTTCTAATCTGACAAATGAGCCTCACTGGAACCCATATCATATTCTAATATATATATTTTTTTTTATTTTTTTTTGCCACTCACAGTATGGCAGCACAGTTGCCGTAGATCCAGACGAACAGCTGCGTCTGTTCTTCAACGTCTATTGGTGGGAGAAGGTGGGGGGCGGGGAGTGGATGGGGAGGGAGGGAGAAAGATGAAGTTCTCCATGGTGATTGGTGGCTTTACATGTGACGCGCTGTGCGTATTTAAGCCCCTGGCGCGAGATCTTTTAGTTGAGGAAAACAACTGTTGTGAGGAGTTTCGGTTAAGTTTGTGTAAGGTGAGTGGTTTTTAAGTTGCTTTCACTGTGTTCCTTTGAAATTTAACTTTCGAGGGGTGTATAATAACACTTTGGCTAGAGAGCGCGGTCTGCGGGGACTTATAGAAAGCAATTTTAAGGAATTATTAGACTTACATGGGGCTAACGTTAGCACCACCATTAAATTAGCTTGTTTTTAGCACGAGATAACGTCTTTATCCTGTTAAGTGTTAGCCGCTTAGTCAACTGAAATTCCATTTAACCCGTATCTAGACGCTAAGTATTTCTTTACCTTGTACGCTGACGACCTTTGTTGTTTTTGCTTTGACTAATTTGTCAGATTCCCGGTAAGAAAATGAGTTCAGTTGGAAACGTGAAGCAGAGGTCCAATGAGAACCCAAAGGTAACTCAAAAGTATTTGTTCTTGGCTCTTAAATACTTTAGCAAAGTGACTATCGAATAGCTTTAGCTATATTAGGCCCTAATATAGCTAAAGCTATTCGATAGACCGTAATTTAGGGTCAAGCTTATTTATCTTTTGTAAACTGACATGGTGATATTTGACCTATTTGCACCTTATCACTATATGAAAATTGGTTTAACAGGCATGTGCAAGTTTTTTTAGACCTGGAAAATGTTATTAGCTTACTCCATATAACATTTAAATGGAATAAAAATCATGTATCTAGCTTTAGAACAGCATATGCATGACTCTTATCTTGTATAGTTTGTGTGGGTTTGCTTTTTTTCTAAAGGGTACCTGAAAATAAAAACATGTGAACATTTTTTGTTTGTTCACTTTTGCTAAAGATTTACTGTAGTGTTTCTTTTTTCTTTAAACCTAACCAATTTCATTGTTTTTTTTAAACATGGTTTTTCACAGAACACTTTTGACAGTGTAACAGCAAACCCACATGTCTAAATTGATCTTAAATGGTTCTAACCTTTTAACTGATGTATGATGACTTTATCTGCTTCCAAACAATGGTACTGTTAAGGTCTAGCCAAACATTAACAGGGCTGTGTTGCTTGCTCCTTAATGGGTATTCAAGAGGAACTTTCCCACGACCGCAGGGACTCTGGGCACTGCCCCTGAGTGTGTGGCAGCTGTTGTGTCGTTTCCCATGCCTTTTACCTTGGTTACATTGCAACTAAAGCAGGTTGTGTCAGGTGATGCCAAACTCAGAAAATTAGGACTTTGGCAAAGGCTAAAGTGTTTGCTGACTGGAAGTTTAAACTCTGATGCTTTCTCCAGCACTGGAGCTGTACTAATGAGGCCCTTCCTAATTAATACTTAGCGTAAAACAGTCCTAAAGACTATATTTCGAAAAAAAAATTGCTTAAGGTTATATGATACAGGATGATTTTTGAATCAAACAAAGTAGTTGTAGTAATTTATGCATCGAGCCATTTATTAAACTTGTCTGTGCAATTGGTTGCATTCATTTACTAAATATGGTTTGGGAGTCCATCATTTTATATGTTAAGAGACTTTCCACAGGGAAATTGCATGTCAAGAAGGGGGAAAACTGCTTATTCTGCTCTCTGGCCTATTGCTTGGTGCATCACTGAAGGTACGCTTGTCTTCCAGAGCTTTTTTGCACCATCTCAAAGGACAGTGGGGCAACCAAGGCAAAGCCTGCAGGTCCTCCAACCTTCAGCAGTCAACAGGAGTTTGAAATCAGCCCAGGTATGTTCTGCAACCGTAGAGGACTTATTTTGTTTTGGTCATTCTAATTCCTGATTTCCGTTCTAAATAAGGTGTTGCGTGTGTTTTTAGACTGGGAAGGTTATTCCTAAGAGAAAAAATTGGATACTGGATCAATCAAGAGGTCCTAAGAGGGTTAAAGTAGAAGTGAAATCCACACAAACTGACGAGGCTAACTGTTTGCCAGATGGAATTTCTAATGAAGCATATGAGCTTATGGTCAAAGGTAAATTTATGATCAGTAATCTGTAAATGGCACATTTCTTTTAACCCCCGTTAAAAATAACGATCTGTGTATTTTTGTAGAAACTCCACCTTCATCTTACTGGAAAGAAGTAGCGGAGGAGCGCCGGGAGGCTCTGTACAGAGTCCTACAGGAGAACGAGAAGGTGAGTTTAATAACTAGGGGGTCAGATAATGTTTAGCTTTCTGAACGTTCCCACGCTCTACCTGACTTGACCCTGAGAGGAAATCAGTCCACAATGTGGTAAACTCATTCAATCATTTTTTTTTTTTTCTACAACCTCCTCTTGTGTAATGCTCAGTTTGAAGTTGTGTAAGGCTGGAACTCTCTACTGTGCATTTCTGACTTTGAGTTTAGCAAACTTTTATTCTGAGCTTCCTCACAACCTCTGTTTCTCTCACAATGCAGCTGCACAGAGACATCGAGGCCAGAGATGAACAGATTGGCAAGCTTCAGTCTGAAAACGAAGAGCTGCAGGAGCTGGCACAACATGTGCAGTACATGGCTGACATGATTGAGGTTTGTACCCTCACACTTTAATTTTGAGATCACGAGGAGGAAGTTTCTCAGATTTTGAACACAGAGGAACTCCCAAGCACCTGGTTTGGATTTTCTTTGTCCTGTCTGCCGTTGTTGTGGCATAAAGCCTTACCTGATCTGAGGTCGCAGTGAAGGGAATAATTAAGGCTTGCTGTATTATGTTTCTGAACTTGATAGTGCTTTTTACCCAACAGTGCAGAAGTTTCGAAGGTGAAATTCAGATCTGTAAGTGGAGCTGATGGGTATAAAGAAATGTAGCCATGCTTCATCCACCTGGTTTTAAATTACAGAAAGATTTTCTTGATGAAGCAACAATCTCACAAGGGTTTCATTGTGGGGACAATCTTTACAGACTGTGCTTTATGTATTTATAGAGACTGACTGGGAAGTGCCCAGAAAACCTGGAAGAAATGAAGGACATCGCTTTTGAGGCAGGAGAGGAGGAGTCCGACCCAACTGAGCAAGAGGAGGCAGACTACAGTGCTGGAGAGACGTCGGACCACGAAGAAGCCGGACCCTCAGGAGATCGGGATTAAACGGACTGCAGAAAAATTCGCGGGTTGAAGGAGAACAGTTTACACATTTTTAACTTGTAATATTTTGTGCTTGTGGCTTTTCTTATGTATATTTTTTTGATTTCTTGATTATATAACCAGTGGACAGTGTTTTATAACGAGGGAAAGGAAGAAACTTTTTTTTTTATATATATATTTTTTTTTCCCCCACAAAATAATTGTGGGAATATTTGAGTTAAAGGGATGCAGTTGAAATGTTTCAGTGAGTACTGGACACCCTCTTACTGATGAGAAGCTGAAAGCAACCCTTAAGTTTCAACCTGGTTTTCCTTCCCTACTGTTTAGGTTGACTTGCAGGGGTGGAGTGATTTGTTAAATGGCTGTAAAATCTTTATTTTGGTTTTAACTGATTTTGTACATAGCCTGCACAATAAACCTTTTAAAAAGGATGCAGTACTCTTTATCCAATCTCGTGACTGTTTTCTCCTATTGGCCCTTTTTCACATGAAGAGTGTTGTGCTAAAAGTGCCCTTTTCTACATCCTAGTACTAAAACATGAGGTTGATCCAACGTGAACTTATCTATATACACCACTTCAATACCCTGGAGAATTTAGTCCTCGGAAACTGAAGGAGCTTGTATTGATGGCTTTACATTTATCCATAAAGTGAACATTGGTTTTAACTATGGTACTACCAAGACTTGTCCAGTATAGTGAAATTGGCTGCATGTATAGCTTCCCCCCCCCCCCCCCCCCCCCAATTCTTTCTGCAAATATGAAGTGGGCTAGTACCATAGGCTGCCTGCACCACCATGATCCCACCTGAAACCTTCCAGTCTGAGTGTGATGGGGAAATACAGACTCGTCATTACACAGCTAGACATGCTGTGTAATGACTCCAAGAGTTCAGCCGTGACAGATTTCACTGGTTTGCCCAAATCTTAAATGATTTTCTTCAGTAGTCTCAAGCAGGGTGTCTGGCTACTGCATTTGAGTACAGTACCTGTTTGGATGTGGGGGACATACCTATTTTCATGAGTGGGAGTTGGGGATTTTGAGATCCAATTAAAGACTGAAGTGAATAAAATTGCACTTTTTTATATAAGTTGAAAATGGAAAGTAATCTAGATGTTAAAAGAGCCAGCCCCCTGTGTGTGTGGGGGGGGGGGGGGTTAGTAAACAGTTTTCTACCCAACTTGCTTGAGGCAGTGTTTGCTGTAAATGGCATTTTGTCTTCAAAATCAGTGAAATTTGTTTTTGCACAACTGTTCTAATTTAGCCATTTTTATAACACCTGAGCATGTTTAACATCCTGCCAATTTGTCACCTTTAAGATTCCCAGGTTTACAGCAATCTGTCCAGGTTCCCAAATGAGCAAATCAAGACTTGTGTAAAAAAAAAAAACTAAACACAGGTAATTTTAAATATGCAAAAATATACTTTATTTCAACATTTGAGCACAGGAAATACTGCTGACTACAACAACTGAGTAGTAGATGGATCAGTGCAGAAGCTATGGACCACAGATTAATTTCAAAGTCAGCAAAGTGTTAAAACCTTATATAACTCCACATGTGCACACTTTTGCTCGCTTGTACTTAACAGTGCTTAGGATTCACATGGCCCACCAACTATAAACACTGATCAACTGCAAGTTCATAAAAAGGCAAATGCTATATACAATGAGTGGGCTGATTTGGATACTAGGCTAAAAATACTGTACTGCTATATGCACATAAAAGGAAAATAGCTTCAGATTTGGACCGTATTTTGCAAAAAAGTTTTATAGAAAAAAAAAGACAATCTTTTAGTAACGGTTCACTCATTTACATATAATACCGAAAAAAAATACAACGTATAAGAATACTCATCAATATGGCTTTTAACTGGATTAAGAGGTTACATCTAAATGTAACAAGATCCATCGGTCGTGGGCTTAGTTTTACATTGTGCTTTTCTTTTTAGATCTGAGGGTTGTGGCTTTAATGAAATTGTTTTATTGAAAATACATTCTCTCGGATTAGCTCGTTTTGTTAAAAAAAGG
Source organism: Fundulus diaphanus (assembly GCA_037039145.1). Lineage (NCBI taxonomy): Eukaryota > Metazoa > Chordata > Actinopteri > Cyprinodontiformes > Fundulidae > Fundulus > Fundulus diaphanus. The sequence continues at coordinate 32,215,659 of CM073135.1, forward strand.
TCAAAATTATAATCAATTTTCCTTTGGTTACAGTAAATCTCCTAGTTGATAAAGTAACATTTATAAATATATAGAAGTCTCAAAAATTTTAATGATACTTCAATGAAGAAAACATACTATTAGCAAATCCCCAAAATGATAATCTAATATATTTCTATTAAAATAAACTCCAATTAAAAGTAAGCATCAGTTTACAACATCATAATAAACATCAAGGTCAATAGCTCAAATCTTTGACCTGAAAATGGAACATAAATAAGCAAATAATTCACAGAACCAGTTTTTCTGCTCTATTGCAATTTAACTCCAAACTAGTAGAATTACAAGGAGTAAATATAATAAATAGGAAATGGGTTCTTGTGTGTTTTTGTCTTTGTGCGTTAGCACAGGACTCAGTAGTACAGTTAACATGGTTAAAGCAGGTGTTACAAGTGCAGCCCAATAAGTTAGAATATCATTCAAAAGCTAATTTATCAATAAGTCAACTTGTTACACACAGGGATCTACATTTCAATTGTTAACTTTGATCATTATTGCAAACAGATAATTAAAACCCCAAATTCAGCTTCTCAGAAAAATGGAATGAGACATAAGAACCGCGTTATATGGCCAAAAAAAAAGAAAAGAAAAGATAATGGTTTGCTAACTTGACAGATATTTTAAGTCAGCCATTGACACCGTTCACAAAAACATACGCCACAAATGCTAAAAGCCATCTGTCTACAGGGTGCTGTGTGCATATTAATGGAAAATTTAGCAGAAGCAAAAAGTTAGGAAGAAATAACCTCCCTGTTTCCCTCTGCTGACGAGTTTAATGTGAATCTCTCCCTTTCCAGAAAGACTTGACACCTAGCCACTCTACTCTAAGTACCAATACTGGGTTGAAGGTCCATGGTATCACCTGTACTTAATTGGACACCAAGCTCACCTGTGGTAAAGAGATAAAAACGTGAAGTTTTAAGGGGATGATGACACACCAGGCTGAAGGCTGCCATTCGAACAACCAGACTGATCGCCTCCATGCCACACTGTATTGACACAGTACTAAACACGATGTATTGACACGATGTTTAGGGCGCGCCGACTAAACATCGAGCGCAAATGTATAATATTCTTTTATAAGAAGCTGAGTTTGGGGATCTTGTTAGCTATAAGCCATAATCTTCAAAATGAACAAAAACAAACAGTTGAAATATACCACTCTCTACTAAACCTATTTATGAGTCGCACTTTTCGAAATCCACGACTAAAATAAATTCCTGTTTAAAGGATATTCTCATTTCCTGAGATGCACCTGTAGATCCTTATCCAGGCGAGTCTCTCCATGCGGCGTTTAGGGATGTGGAAAAACAAAGCGTTTAATTTAGCCAGTTCTAATAACGTGATGTGAATGTGCAGTTAACCAAACTCAAGGCTACAATAACACTCGGATCCTATCCTCTCTTTTGCGTTCTCAAGAAACACCTAACCGGATTTATTTCCCCTGCAACGGCTCCTGGCCTGGCAGGAAAAATACATTTACAAAAAAAGAAAAAAAAAAAAAAAAAAAAGAGTTTGGAATCTGCCGGCTCGACCTCATCAAGGCTCGGGTGGTCAAAGCTGACGTTATCCAATGGGCTCCTCGCATCGGCAAGGTGCAAAAAAATAAATAAAAATATATATGTACAAAACAAAGATTGCACTTGTTAAGCTGCAAGCATGAGGCTCAGACATAAAACTGCTGAGCGAGTGGGACAGTGGACACCTGCTTCACCTCGTCACAAGGAGGCTGTAAACTGCTTTCTGACTTCATGCGCACCTATAAAACAACCCCCCCCCCACTGACGCACATCTTTCAGCCGCTGCAAACAATCCCTGAAAATCAAAAGGAACGTACCAGAAAACATGGATTAAATTACACCGTGGCGACGAACAGGTGTGCTTTCCAGCCACGTGAAAGACGCTGTATTTACAAGCCTGAGTGGCGCGATCTTCTGAAAGCACCCAAAATCAACGCAGAACCACCAACTAAAACATGCTGCAAGAATTATTAAAAAGAAAAAAAATCACAAAAAACATTAAGAGACACATCAGTGTGTGGCTATGAACAGATTCCTTAACAGTAGGTGATGTGGTTGTTGTGTGCCCGTTTACAAGGAGAGGATGCTTTGCAGGGATATCCACAGTCTGTCCAGCAGCAGCAGCAGCTTCGAGTCTCAGCGTCGCTTCCAGTTCAGCCTGACTGCCCTGCCTGGCTCAGAAAGCAAGGTAAGGAGTGTGGGGAGTATCTCATATTAAAGTAAAGCAACTCCTAGTCTGGATGCAGGAGGGGTATAGAGGTTGTGTGTGTTAAGACCGTCTGTTTGGTGTTAGTTCTTTTCCAGAGGCAGTTGCGAACAGGAATCCCTTCTTCCCGTGAAACTAACAAGCGGAGCAGCTCAGAGGGTTGTGCAGAACGTGCTCGACGTTGTCCCTCGGAGCTCCTCGGGGCTGGCATTGCTAGGTTTTAAGTGGCTCGGCGGCTCAGAAGGCGGTGGTGACGGCGTTTCCTCTCCGCGTGCCCAGACGGATCATGTCCCCGACCACGGTGTCCAGCTGCTCGTATGCCAGCCGCCCCTCTTCGCCTGCAAGAGCAACGAGGGGATATTTATAAGCACAGTGGTTCAGGGGGATGTTTCTGAGATGGCAAAGTGCCTGATTGTACTTGGAGAACAGAGAAGTATTTCAAATTCAGGCCAGGAAGTAAACGAGTAAAGAATTAAAGAGAAACCATTATGAAGGACCATCCATAAGTGGGTGATAAAATTTTTTGCTAAAACATATTTAATGATACACAATGTTAATGTTAGTTAACAGATAATTACTGGCAATATACTCACAACATAAAGTCCAGCACTTAAAAATGTGAGCTATTATATTACTCTTTAGTTCTTCTGCACTTGCACTGGTTGGCTAGTAGGAGGCATTGTGTAGAGCGATACATTAAACCAGCGTGGTGTTTCTTTTAGCCACCAAGTGGCACTAGACCTGTAACTTTCAGGTTTAGCCTTGCTGAAGGCCACTGGCAACACTGCACTGTGCCAAAAACAAACAGTATCGCTCCATGTTTTGGAACCTGATAGCAGACCACTTTGGACCAGCAGACTGAGAAGTCATGTCATTACTTGAAAAGACGAGACCACATCCACCCCTCTAGATTATACTCAGAGTCTCTCATTGAAACGGAGAGGAGGAGGCAGAGCCAGGGGGAGAGGGAGAGGGAGGGGGAGCTCCAGGAGCAGTGGAAAAGATGGACGGAGCAGACAACAGGCTCAATCATCTGATTGTGAAAGGCTGCAGGAACGTCAACAGAGGAGCATGCAGGTTTGTGAACTATATTTACTGTATTTTTTTTTTTTTTTAGAGATTTTTCACAGCTCTAGTGGCTCGCTTTTTAACACAGTAGGCTGACAGGAAGGGGGGTGGAAGAGGGGGAGAGACATGCGGCAAAGAACCGCGGGTTGGAGTCGAACCCGGATCGACCGTGTCGAGGACTAAGGCATCCATCCGTACATGGGTCACGCTACCCGCTGCGCCACCAGCACGCCCCAACTGTATATATTCTAATAATAACCATGGCCACGACGAACTTTGACTCGTAGATGAGAAAAGTAGAAGTATGTAAGGTCAGCTCTGTTATGTAAGGGGTGCTCATGGTGCGTTCCTCTGGCTTCGGGGGTTGGAACTAACGAGTCGCAGATTACATCATCTCCACGTTTTTTGCATTCCAGTTGTCCTCTTGTCAGACAGTAGGAAAAAACACGGGTGCTCACGCTATTGTTAAAACAATAACGACAATAACGCTGTTCTAGGCAATATTTTGTGCAAATAAACAGAGCTGAAACGTCCCGTCTGATCTGAGAGGTAGCACCTGTACGACTGACTAAATGTTACATAAATAATAAAGAGCTGCTACAAACAGTCAAACTGTGAGGTTTTACTGAATGTTGCTGTGAACATCATGAATGCCGAAGTCGGGTACCATCCTGCTGCACCGACTTTCCGGCTCGTAATTACAACTTTAAGGGCCATTCCGGGTAAATTTTCCGACCCGGAGGTCGAGAACTCAGACTATCGTGCACAAATGAAAGGCATCAGACTGCTGTAAAGCGCAGCTGTAGGTCACATGACCTTTTCAGAAACCGATTCGCACCTCTCAAGTTACATAGGCATGTTTGTGAGGAGGGCAGCTTGCACTGAGCATCCATATGTTCCACGTGCTGTACATGGACTTGGGGAAAAATTTTTTATATATCTCAAAATAAGATAATACTTGGGTCAAAACTTACATGGTGCTGCTTTAAAGTCAAGCAATGTGTGTTTTAAAGTCGACAAATAATGCACTTTTTTAGCTCTTAAAGGATCTATAAGTAAGATATTTACTATAAAATCAACCAAAATCATTCTCATTTGTCACCTGGGATGGAAGTAACATAACCTATAAACAATCAGCCCTCTCCATAAACAACTAGTCAAGTTTTTCTCCTTTCAGACCTAGAGGTACGGACCGGAACTACTTTGGTTCAGAGTGTAGCCCGTGTTTACTTCCTGGTTCCTCGGCCAATCATATGAGATTTCCCAGGGTTGCCAAAAGAGAGCGCAGCATTTGATATTTTATCTTGGCAAAAGAACAGCAGCCTGCTAAGATGGAAGCCAGTAAGAGAAGCGGACCAGAAATGGAAGAGAATACAACATTATACCCGTCCTGTGTGAGTAAAAATTCAGTGGAAAAATGGACCGTTGGGTAAATGGGGGGTCTCCGTGAAAGGATCAAGTATGTGTTGTTCCGATTTTAGCCACTAGATGTCATTATTACTTATTGTTCCTTTAAATGCATTTTATTGTGTACTTGGAGCCTCTAGGAATGCAGAAAATGTGAATGTAGTCTGTCCAGGTACTCTGTAGACATCTTTATATTCTTTTTGGGTGATCTTTTTCAAGCTGTTCAGAATGGCTGAATGGGGTGAAGTGGAATGCTCTGCGGCCCTGAGGGGGTTAATAAATCAATTAATCGCACGATAAATTTTAATCACATGATGAATTAAAATAAGATCGATAATTTGCATAGGCATGCTTGCTCTTTTCCCCTTGTGTTTTCCGTCTTCTTTCTCTGAGACAGCAGGATAGCAAAAAGGTTTCAGTACGCTGCATCTTTGTCTGCTTCTCGTTTCCTTGTGTAGGAGGATTTAAATCTTGCCAGGGCTTCCCACAGAAAATGGGGTAATCCTGACCGTAGTGGTCTGGTGGCTCGCGGGAAGTGCGAGGAGCTAATAACAGCTAATACGCTGGTGGAAACATGTTCAAAGTTAACATGAGAGCCTGGTGAGGGAGAGCCAGAGAAACGCTAGTTTGAAAGTAAATTAAATTGGTGTCAAACCAAACACGAGCGCTGCAGGGTGGGAGTGTTTTGGATTCATTTGTCTGAGCGGGTAGGTCGAGAGGGTATACTTGCATCTTTATGCCATTATCATATTAGTTGAAAAAGGTCTCCAAATGACAATAATATGATTTACCGCAATAAGTTTTAGAAAAAAATTATCGTCCAGCAAAATTTGTTATAGGGGAGTGGTGGCCTAGTGGTTAGTGCAGTGCGCTTGCACTCTGAGAAGATAGCAAGTACCCAGTTCGATCCCCACAGCCTGCACTCTGGGTCCCTGAGCAAGACCCTTAACCCCCGATTGCTCCCCGGGCGCCACACAGTGGCAGCCCACTGCTCCCCAAGGGGATGGGTTAAAAGGCAGAAGTGAATTTCTCCATTGTGAGATCAAAGTTCAATTATTATTATTATTATTATTATTATTATTACTACTATCGTGACAGGCCTAGATATAAGCTAAAACCCTGAGCATTTACGGTTAAAGTACGCAGAAGAAAAAGAACTGCACTCGTAAAGGCATTCATTTGAACAGGTTAATGCATACGGAGTGTTGAGAAATGACCAACTTCCACGAACGTACAACAGCACTCACCAAATGTGAGCAGGGTCTCTATGGCCACATGGCGCAGCTCCTCCTCAGCTGAATCACACAGCGCTACGACGGCCCGGAGGCTCTCCACTGCCTTCAGACACAAATAAAAAACGACTTTCACAAATCCTGCTTTAAACAGTTATATTTTTCTATTTTCATGTCATAAAGGCATAACTTCCACTGTCAGATATCATGATTAGGGATTTTAAATAATGGGAACTGACCTGAAGACAGCTAAGAGCCGAGCAGGCCGCCCTCTGGCTCTGAACCCCAGCCTCCGACAGAGCCTGGGTGTAGTACTCCACCGCCTGCAAACAAGACAGCATTTAACTGCTACGTCTGTGTAGACCTACTGCTAACCTCGGCTACTGTCAGCACTGCTCACCCTGGTCCTGAAGTGTCTGTCTGATGCTCCAGAGGAGAGGTAGTTGGCCGCTGCCTTGCTGACCTGGGGGTCCTCTGCGGTGAGCAGGGAGGCCAGGGCCCTCAGGGTGCTGTTTAGAGGCCAGAGCGTTGACCAAGGCACCTCCTCCATTTGTGCTAGACACACAGAGTGATCACCACTGCACAGGACCGCTGCAAAGCCCTCTGTTGATGAGTGCAAGAACAAAATGATCAAATCAAGACTTCAGTCTGTTCTCTTGTGGTTAATAACTTGTATTTGGGTGAAATTTGAATATTTTCCCAATTTACCCACAATACAACCACAAGCTTTAATGTATTTTAATGGGTTTTTGCCATTTGAAAACACAAATATTGCATTTCTTTGAAACAGAAAGTGTATATATATATATATATATATATATATATATATATATATATATATATATATATATATATATATATATAAAAAAATAAAAAAAATACAAATAAGTGTGGTTTGCATTTGTATTCAGCCCCCAGGACTCAATACTCGATATGGGACCATCTTTCGTTGCAACTACAGCTGCAAGTGTTTTAGAGCATGTCTCTACTAATTTTGCACATTTAAACAGTGAACCTTTTGCAGTAAAAATCCAGATTAAAGTTTTAGATTTCCGCATTTTGACTGGGCCATTTTAACACATTAATTAATCATTCACTTGTATGTTAATTAATAACATATATTTTAGCTATTTATAAGCATCTATATTGGCTCTTGTAGTAAAGTGGTACCAATATAACAAATAAAGAAGAAATTAACTTTGTTTTACTCAAATCTTCATGAAGGCTTTTTCTGATAATTTTCTGCACTCAAACACATGAACTCAAAGCGATGTTCTTCTCTTTAAAAACAAAGATAAGGATCCTTATATATAGTTTTTATGTTATGTATTCAATTTCAATCAGTGTTTTCCTTTACTGCAAAAAAAAAAAAAAAAAAAAACGGCTGAATATTCATCGGTTTGGGTGTAACGTAAAATAATTATATGAGTTATAAAACCAGAACATAAAGACATACATTGAGCTTATAAATGATGTTACTACTCACCTTCTCTGGCCAAGTGCAACAGGTGAATCTCCATGTCCTGAACGTCGTGCTGCAAGACGTAGCTGTGGAACTGAAACACGGTCAGGACGTCCTGGGACAGCGCAGCAGCAGCAGGAGCCGCAGCAGCAGGGGGGCCGTGTGCCGCAGCTAGGTTGCTCCTGTCCACCATCTCACCCACAACCATGCCAATCACTAAAGAAAAAAATACCCATTCTGTTAAATACAGTTGTGTTCGAAATAATAGCAGTGCCTCAACAGCAGCAAGAAAATCACTGGTGTTATTAACATTTCAAACTCTATACCCCAGATAAGTTTCTGGGGGGTAAAATAAAGGTATAGAAAACCAACAAACCCAACAGGACAGCCATGCATACTGTGGATTCTGTGAAATTGAATGATTAACTGAAAAGGGTGTGTTCAAAAAAATAGCAGTGGTGAGTTCAATTAGAGAGGGCATCAATTAGGGAGGGTATTCTGGGAAAAAAGGGTGTTAACAGGTGATCCGTATTTAAGGATCAAGACAACTGGCATGCTGGCTGTGCATTTGTCCTGAAAAAACAAGGAAAATGGGTCGTTCAAAACACTGTTCTGAAGATGAGCGTTTCCTAATAAAAAAATTGATTAAAGAAGGGAAAACATACAAAGAGGTGCAGAAAATCATTGGCTGTTCAGCTAAAATGATCTCAAATGCCCTGAAATGGGAGCAAAAAACTGAAAAACGAGGAAGAAAAAGAAAGACAACCCCTCGAATGGACAGAAGAATAGCCAAACTGGCGAAGACTCAGCCAATGATGGGATCCAAGAGGATCAAGCAAGACCTTCAGTTGACAGTGAGTACTGTGACAATCAGAAGACGTCTTACTGAGGTTAACCTTCCAGCAAGAAGCCCCCGCAAAGTCCCACTGCTGAGAAAAAGACATGTGCAGAAGCGTTTACAATTTGCCAAAGAGCACATTGACTGGCCTGAAAAGAAATGGCATAATATCTTGTGGACAGATGAAAGCAAGATTGTTCTTTTTGGGTCTAAGGGTCACAGGCAGTATGTCAGACGCCCTGCAAACACAGAATTCAAGCCACAGTACTCACTGAAGACCATTAAGCATGGTGGTGCAAGCATCATGATATGGGGATGTTTTTCATACTATGGTGTTGGTCCGATTCACCGCATACAAGGGATCATGGATCAGTTCCAGTACATCAGGATCCTGGAAGAGGTCATGCTGCCATATGCTGAGGAGGAAATGCCTTTGAGGTGGACCTTTCAACAGGATAATGACCCCAAACACACCAGCAAGCGAGCAAAAGCATGGTTCCAGATGAACAAGATTCAACTGATGGAGTGGCCAGCACAATCCCCGGACCTTAATCCCATTGAAAACTTGTGGGCTGACATAAAAAGTGCAGTGCATGAGGCAAAACCAAGAAACGCTGAGGAATTGTGGAATACAGTGCAATTATCCTGGGCTGCAATACCTGTGGAACGATGCCAGAAGTTGGTTGACTCCATGCACCACAGATGTGAAGCAGTCATCAGAAACCGTGGTTTTGCAACAAAATATTAGTTTAGGATACTCAGCTAGGTTCACTTATCAAGAATTTCTTTGTTTGTACAGTACATTTTTGAGTTTCCAAGGAAAGATGGCAACACTGCTATTCTTTTGAACATGCCATTTCTTACTTTATTTGAAATATTATTATTATTATTTAAGTTTTGATGACTTTGCGCAATTGTTTTGCTTTGGAATAGAATGTACTGTGTCCCCAATGTATCTGTGTTCATTAAAGTACAATTTCTTTGAAGAATTTTGACATTTACTCATTTTTCTAAAGGCACTGCTATTATTTCGAACACAACTGTATATCATTCATCGCAACAGTTTCAGTCTTAAACAAACCAGTCCATTTCCTCTCTTTCATTCAAGTGACACGAATGTTTTGAAAAGTTTGTTTAAATGGGACGCCTCTTTCTTTCAGGAGCCGAGAAACAATCTAACAGCCCAGAAACATTTCACTCTGCCAGGTGAGCACCGGTCTGTGTTTAATTCACTCAGTCTGAAAGGTTCAGACTGAGTGGGGAAAAAAAAGACATGTTGACACATATTGCAAGGGCTTGAAAAGGTTCCCTGTGTTTCCACATGAGAAAGAAAACCAGACCACAAAGACCAGCAGCTGGAGGAACCATGAGGAGTGCAGTCATGGGAAAAGACAGGACTTTCCTCAGAACGATCCTGTGATCACAGCTGGCATCAGACTGCGTGGCCAGCAGCGTTACAACAACCACTCACTAAAAACAAATCACTAGCCTGGTATTACTGGGCAAAAAACAATAACGCCCTAAAAAAAAAGTTCTGCTAAATGTTTGCTCAGATGGACGTGTTCAAAAATCTGCAAGAACCTCGTCAAATGAGCACATTTCTTGATGAGCCATATTGTTACCATTAATCTTTTTGCCATTGTTTCATATTTTCGCACCACTAAATATGTAAGATCGTTGGGAACAGAGGTAACCTTTGTTATAGTGTCTATTAAAGTGAGCTTATATCTTATAGATCAAGATTTCTCAAACTCCATGTTCAAAAGGGATTCAGAAGATTTGGTTTTCTAGATATAGTAAAAGATCTGAAACAAATTGTGATGAGTAAACCCCACTTTTTACTAAATTTACTTATAGCGTACAAGCAAAAGAATGTTTGTGACCCTAAGTTGCTCTTATTTGTTATGTTAAGCATAATGAGCTAGCTTATTTTACGAGAAATATGTTAACTTAAACCTCGTTAAGGGGCCTAAATAATTTTTATGCCTCAACAAATAAAGCGCCTTTCTTTCCACATAAGAGTAAACAAACTGAATAAACACAACTTAAAGTGCCACAAAATGCTATGATATCAACCTCAAAAACCCAGAGACATTTGATGAACAGCAATCTAGTGTGTAAACTCAAACTGGGACTATTTAAATAGTCCCTTGAAATATATTTTTTAAATTTTTATTTTCTGGATTTCATGTTAAAACAAAGTAGGCGATTTCATCAACCTAAAACAATTTGTTATCATTAATTAAATGTCTAAACTTTTCACAATTCAAAGGAAAATAGCCCACATTTCTGAGAATGTTTGTAAAAGCTCTAAAAATCTACCTATTCGTTGATAATTTATTTTATTTATTTATTCATTTTTGTTTGTTTTTAAGACACTGAGCAATATTTTTCACTCCTGGGGTTCCAGGAGCATCTTTTCTGCTCCGACATGGGTTTAATAATTTTTTCTAAATGACCATCTGACTCTACACATGTAGATAGAAAAGCTCTTTGGTAAACGTGCATCTCGCTCTGCGGAGGATCTCTGCACAGCAGCTGCTTACTGTGGGGCTTGGCTAGCCTCTCAGTTTTGATATGAATTGTTCAGCTCATAACATCTCTACGATCAATAGTGTGTGGACAAAACCTAAATAAAATAAAAACAGAGTTGTTCTGCTGCTTGTTAATTTGTTATGGCAGCGATCTGGGCTGCCTTATACATGGTTGTTGAATGAGCCTGGACGGGTGTGTCCAAATCTGCCGTCCGTACTTTGGGAATCTATGCTATATAACTAACTATTTGTCTAACTGACTGCTACATGACAACAACAAAAATGACTAATACAGTTTTAAATAAGTCTCTGGCTAAGGTTTTGAAGCATATGCCATTTTTCTAACTTCCTGTAGCAGCTAGCTGTGCACCAGCACCAATGCTAGGATCAATTGGTGTAGTTTTTGCTTTGTTATTTCAAATTCTGCTCTCAAATTTTTACATTCTAAAAGGCTTTTACAAAGAAAAATCTATTGATTTGAATCTAATGTCCTTTCGTTTTAAAAACAAAGCATAAACATTCTACAAATAGACTGAAACAACAGTCTCATGACCCAGATGTGAGTCATTCTCATGATCTTAAAGGAGCAATAAGCGACATTTCACCACTAGGTGGTGCTTGAGCGCTGTCTGTAGACCAAAACAAAACCCAGCTCCTCCTTTCCCTCCTAAACAGGAGAATGCAGAACAACGCAGAGAGCTGCGGTGTGACGTCATAGCATAGTCCTATTTGCAGTCATATTTGCAGCCCATCTACATCCGGATGAGACAGTGAAACAGGTTCTACCTCAGGGAACAAAAACAAAAAGCTATAGCTGGTTTACAAGCCACGTGCCAACCTGTGTCGGCGCCATGGGAATGTCTTTTCTGCAGCACTGCTGTGTAGCGCTGGTTCATGTGTCTGAAGACTCGGTCCAACGTGGTGTGGAAAAGCCCCGCAGAGCCGCTGCACTCTGACCACAGAGTCATCAGCTGGGGGCGCTCCGCCAGGCTCGGGAGGACTGGGAGGAGAAAACATCGCAGAACATAAGAACAGATACCTAAATAAAAAAAAAAAAATCCCCTCTGGGTTTTAATTTGACCGCTTGTACCATCAGCGGCGGAGGTGACGGCCCCCATCCTGTCCCCGCTGATCTCTGCGAGCTCCTCCAGCAGCTGCGTCTGTCTGGACAGCTTGAGGAGAACACTGCGGCGCCGCCAGACACCCAGCCCGCTGGTCAACATCTGCAGGGAGGTCTAGAGTCAATAAATAAGTCACACTCCAGTCTCTGATAGGAGAAGGCTGACGAAGTCTACCTGGATGAGATGAATGCAGTACTGAAGGTGGATGACGATGGCCACGTCCAGGTTTTCGTTTCCAGTGGTGAGCGGCATAGGACTCCCTGCTACGCTGTTCCCAACGCCGGTGTCCTCGGTCAGGGCTTCACTCAGGTGTCCCCTGGCCTCTGGGTGTTGGTTCCTGATCAGCACATACCAACAGTGACCACAGGGTGGCAGCATTTTTAAAATGTCATAGTATTCGCAGGTTTTCTATTGATATGGCTTTCTGAGTAGAAAACACTGATGATTAATAGTGTTTAATTGTCTGTACGTTTCACAAGTTGATAACTAAAAACACTCGTGATGTTGGCATCTGATTAAACTGCATAGTAAAGGAGTATTTCACAGTTTTTTTTTAAAGCTGTACAAAAAAAATCTTTATTTCAAATCTGTATCATCCGTAATTAAGTGATATATTCTTATTTATAATAAGTGAAAGAAGATTAGAGGAACTGAAATGTACCAGTTCCTTCAACTAAGAACTCACTCAATCCTTTCTGCCTCTGTATCCAATGGGGGAGACTTCTGTGGGGGGCTGCTAATGCCAGTGTTGTCGTCTCCAGTGTCGTCGTCATCAAAGTCAGATGTGTTGAGGAAGTCGAAACTCTCCAGGGCGCTTTCCACCGTCAGGCTGAGGCTGGACGACCGACTTCTGTGTCCCGGCAGACGACACTGTGGAGAAACAGCAGCCCACGTAGAAAAAAAAGATATTAAAAACAAAACAAAAATGAGGAAAGTGAAGAGGATGCTTTTCTTAAACATTTTGACAGGTTACACCCACAAAACCTCATCGTATCTTATTGGGATTTTATGTGAGAGTTAACACTTGGCAGAGGCTCCTTTAGCTGAAATTGAAAGGAACCATCCCTGATCCTGCACACATTCAAATCATGAGTAGGGAGAACGATTTAGTTTGAGCTGTAAGCTCTGCCCCAAGCAGTTTTTCCCCCATGAGAACCCCTCCTCTTCTCCCTCGTGGTCTCTCCTCCTAGTCAACATGAATGAGACTAAACACGCCTCAGGCACATGCACAATCCTCCGGAGGAAACGAGGCTTAATTGAGGGACCGTTCCTCATTTTTGTGTGTGACATAAATGGTTATGTATTGGGTAAATTATATCTTATAAAAGGTGAATTGTCAACACTTGCAGGCAATGCATACCCTGTTGTGCACGCGCTGCAGTCGCTGCTTAGCAACGACTCTGCAGCTCGTTGTGCCATTGGCAGAGAAAGTTGTCCTGGGCCGCCCCAGTTAAATGGTAAATGGTAAATGGACTGAACTTATATAGCGCTTTTCCAGTCATGCTGACCACCCAAAGCGCTGTACACTATAGCCACATTCACCCAATTGCTCTCACTAACACGCACACATTTATACACCGAGACGCAGCTCGGTAGGCAATTTGGGGTTAAGTGCCTTGCCCAGGGGCACATCGACATGTGGCAGGGGGAAGCTGGAATCGAACCCACAACCCTCAGATTGCCAGATGACTACTCAACCCACCAAGCCACAGTCGCCCCAAGTAGATAAGCAGTTAGCTGCTTATTCCTAAAAAGAAAGCCTGGACTCACTTGATTGCGCAATCAATTAGTCAATTGTTATCAAAATACGTCTTTTAACTCATAATACATTGCGTAAAAATCGTTTCTTAACCAGACAAAAAATAATTCAAGTATAGACCCTTTAAAAAAAATAGGGTTATGTATCTACCTGCTTAACACATATAGACTGAAAGTTTAGCCGTTCTTCTGAATTGGGTGGAAAGTGTCTCTGAACTTTAATTTTCAAGTTTTGCCCCAGATACTAATGTGGATTTCATAGGTGATACGTAATCCTTGATCAGTGCTTCTGTGCTTTTTGTGTCTCTGCTCTGTCTTCTCTTCTCAAACCCCCAGTTGGTCGAGGCAGATGAGCGTTCACACTGAGCCTGGTTCTGCTGGAGGTTTTCCTTCCTGTTAAAGTGGAGTTTTCCTCTCCACTGTCGCTTCATGCTTGCTCAGTATGAGGGATTGCTGCAAAGCCATGGACAATGCAGACGACGGTCCACTGTGGCTCTACGCTCTTATTCATGAGGAGTGAATGCTGCTTGTCAAGACTTGATGCAATCTACTGGGTTTCCTTAGATTTTTGACCAATATGTCTGGAGGATTTGATTGAATTGACTTTGTAAAGTGCCTTGAGATGACATGTGTCGTGAATTGGTGCTATATAAATAAAATTTGATTATATTTAGGTCTGGACTTTGACTAGGCCATATTAACATGAACAAGCTTTGATCTATAACAGTGGTGTCCACTATTTTTGCAGAGAGGGTCAAATTCGACAGATTAAAAGCACTCGTTTCTTTTCTAATTCCAGGTGGACGGCCATGTCTTGGCAGGTGTGCAGCTCCCGTTCTTAGATGATGGACTGAAGAGTGCTCTGTGGGATGTACGAAGCTTGGGATGTTGTTTTATGATGTTCTTGTCGTACGGGGGCAGGGGGACTAAAACCTTTTTATGAATGTTATTTTAAAAAATATGTAAATTTTTAGAAATTGTTGTTTTTAAAACAGATTTGAACCCATGTATCATTTTCCTGCCACTTCAGAGTCTTGTGCTATTTTTTATTGTTCCATCACATAAAATCCCCAAAATGTGTTAAAGCTCGAGGGGGTATGAATAATTTTTAGCCAACATTCAGTGCGAGTGCTTGCCTCCTCTTCACCCAGCAGCATTCACTGGAGCAGGAGCACCGCTCTTACTGGACACTCCACATAATGGATAACAGTCCTTCAATAAGCTTGGCATGATTATCACCTTGAGGAGGTCCTCCAGGCGCATCACTTCCTGCTCCAGGTCTTGAAGCTCCCTGCAGCGGTGCGTCAGCGACTCCAGCTTTGTCAGCAGGCTGTGGATGGCCTCCTCCAGGCTGCTCTCCAGGAAAGCCCTGCTCCCCTCTCCCGCCCAGCCCAGGCTCCCTCCGCCCTCTGCTGAGCTTCCGGCCGGCGAGACGATTTCTGAGGACGTCAGCCTCTTCACCAGCTGTCTGGTCAGGTTGCCCGGCTCCTCTGTGTCCAGCTCCACTGGCTTCAGCTCGTCAGCGTGATCCAGGAAGACGTCCTCCGGAGCCACCGTGGACAGGCGTCCGTCAGAACACAGCGACGGAGCAGCTGAGCCGCAGTTGGAGATGGAATTGCGCTGGGACTCTGTGCGCTCCCACTCCGAGTCGGCGACGTCCGCGTCGTCACTGGCAAGGCTGGCACTGTTTCTGCTCCCTCTGCTGTCCGTCTCCCCGTCCTCCTCATACACGTCCTCTTCCTCCTCCTCCTCCTCCTCCTCCACTAAATGCTCCTCTGCAATGGAGTCTTCCCTCGTGTGGAGGATGGGGGTGGGCAATGAATCGGTGTCTGGAGGAGTGACGGTGATCTCGGGGTTGGACTGGCTTTGGGAGAAGGAGCTCTGGGCGGGGCTGGGGGAAGACCCCGAGGTGTCAGAGAAGGTGAAGGACAGACGTTTGCACTCGGCCACGCCGCAGCCGCCATTCTCAAAGACGTCGTCTGGTAAAGTGGACTGAAAAGGCAAAGCATAGAATTTGTGTTAAAAGCAGAAAAAAAAAACTGAAGGCAGCAAGGTGGCTGGAAATATGGGTCAGAAATGATCAGAAACAATAGCTTTCACTCTTCTCTTTTAAAGACTTAATGACTAAAATTTGTTACCCAGTCTTGACTAAAACTAAGTGAAGTAAATCGTATCACAACATAGTGTTGGTGAGTCATTTACATACATTGTCATGGGCAGATATATTCTGATTTTGAGCATTCAACGATGCATTTAAACGTTGCTCTTCCAGGACAACAAACAAGCTGTCTGACTTAATATCAAGAACAGGATGCACCAATTTGACGTTGGGGATTTTCGCTAATTTAAACAAGACCATGATTATACATTGGGGCCTAAATATGAACATAGATCCACGTTAATATTTGGACAAATGTCCGTTGAATAAATGCAGAGGAATCACAAGTTTTCTAGCCACTAAGAACCTCCTGGCTAAATACTGGCTGGATTTTTAATCTCTTTTTTTGTGACAGGACTCATTTAGATTTGAATAAGGCCATTCCAGAACCTTCTACTAGTACATTTGTCCAGTTCAACTCGATTTAAAATAATTTATTAATCCTACAGGGAAATTATCCCATCCAGAACAAGTTAAAATCCATTTAAATGTTGATCTGAAGTAAAATTTTAAAAAAGGAAGGTAGAACATCTCCTAAAAGATTCCCTCCTCTTTGTGCACTGCATTAGTATGACCAACAGCGAAACAGCACCTCAGTGTGATGCTACAACCACCGTGCATGACAGTCGGGCGGTTTAAATAGGTCTAAAAAGTTCAGCGCAATTGTTCCAAACATTTGTCCAGTCAGTAGCTACGTTTACATGGACAAAAGTAATCGGAATAAAGGGCCAATCGGAATAAAAATGCGTCATGTAAACAAGCCAATCGGAATGAAGTAATCCAAAAGAGAGGGATGGTTTATGCCGATTGATAAACCGATCAGCCTGCATGTAAACGCTTGTCAGGCTCAAGTTATTTCGAATGTGGCAAATTGACCCGCGTGCGCATGTGCGCCTGACGTAAACGTGACATGTTTGCGCACTGTTGAGTGGCGGAAATACGTCACACTATGTGCCCATATAAATGGTGCAATCTGATTATTTTTTGTTTTTAATCTAAATATATTTCAGTCCGATTGTGTAATTTTGTGCCGGTAAACATAGCTAGTGTAACCAAACCAGTTAATCTTCCTTTCATCTGACTTCAAAACTTTTTTAGCAGAGATTTGGTTCGCCTATATGGGCAGGGGTGAATTTCAGTTGTACTCGATGGTGCCAGTCTTGGGTGGTCAAAAAAAAAAAGGGCGCTTCCTTGATTAGCGCCTCCTCCACGTTGATGTAAAACTAACTAACTAAAAACTGTGGACAGAGGCGCCGGTGTAACAGCATCTTCCAGGTTGTAGGTTTGAGTCTTGGTTGTTTCTGATTTTGTTAACTTTAATCAATGTTATTTATTCTGAAGCCGATCTTTTGGGTTCAGATTAGGAATGGGTAAAAATATCGATTCATCAATGCATTGCAATTAACTTCTTTCCTCCAATTCAATATCGATTCAGAAAATCCTCTGAATATATCCAGCAGTTGAAAGCAGCCCAGCCTGTAGCTCCCAGGCCACTTTTCCTCCCCGGTCCAGCACTGAGCACTAAAATACTTCGTTTAAAACTTTTACTCTCTACATTCGTCACGTATTACTTACTGGTATACAAGTATTCCTGCGCTAATGATTCATTTTCAGATCTTTTGTTGTTCAAAGTTTAGGAGAATTATCCCAGTTTCTCAGAGGAAAGGAGAATAATTTAGTTTTACATGCACTTTACTTCAATGTTAATACAGTATTGTTATGTTTTCACTTTTGCACTCCGTATTGATATTTAATTGCTCAAAAATATAAAAACCTGTACTGGTATACTACAGCTGTTCATTTGGACAAAATATAAATGAGTAAATAAAATGTAATGACAGGTACTCCTAAAAAATTGTGTACTTATTACAACAAAAAAACAATATTGGATCAAAATTGTGTCGAATCGTGACCCAAAGAACTGAAATCGAATCGAATTGTGAGGTTCTTAACAATGCCCAGGCCTAGTTCAGATGGTTGAAACTTCCCTGAATAAATATAAGATTTATGCCCTTACCAAATGCATGTACATTTCTCACCAGCACTGTATAGTAAGGCGGGAAGAAAACTGCCACACATGCAATTCTGCAGCCCTCAGAGTGGAGCTGGACAAACCAAGATCAACCATCTCAGTGAGGTAGGGGGAGACACAGTCAGGGCTTCAGAGGGATGGGGGTGGGTGAATCAGGGGCACACAACACACTCACATAGACCTCCAGACTGGATCTGGGCCTTGGCCGCAGCAAGGCCAGGTCACCAAAAGAGCGGCTGCGCCTTAGCTTCTCCAGCAGCGTTTCTCGCAGCATGTGGAGGAAGGAGAGGCGCTGGCGCTCGACGGGATATGGCTGCCACTTCTTTACACAGAGCACACAGGGGTGTGGGAGAGGGGTGTTTGGGGTATGAGCAAGAGCAGGATTATGAGAGACAGAAGGGCGTTATAATGTAGATATGGCTGGACGAGGGTTAGTGTAATGGTGATGATAGGGTTCCTCAAATAAATGTGTATAAAGTATAAAAAAATTATTTATTTTTTTTACCATGCAACACAGGCAGTCAGGTTATTTGTCGGAGGATCACAGAATATGATCGGCACCCAAAGCGCGACAGAGGTGTGTTTGGACTTACAAAGAAAGAGCTGTCCTGGAAGGTGGGGGTCTCTGGAGTACCCTGGCTGTAGACGGACACTCGTCTCTGGAGAGCTGCAGCCTTGCTCAGGTTGCCGGATGACAGAGTCAGATCTTCGACATCGAAGGGGCTGTGTGGGCGAAAGAAAACATAACTGATTTATCTGAGCAAATCCTGAGAAAGAAATCACTGAACTACTACTTTTCTGCAATGGCAAGGTTTCTCCACAAGGTGGCAGGGCACCATAAACTACACAAACACTGTTTGCAGCTTCTAACAGTTGTGGGCGTACTGAACATGAAGTGAACATATGGCAGGTCCAGTAATAGACTCCAAAAGGATCAAAATAGTCATTGGCTGCCTCCCACAACTCTGCTAAGCAGCAATTTGTTCCATATGCTGGGGATAAACAACTTACCTCACTAAGATTCATGTCAAATTTAAAACAATTTGATACAACGACCCTGGAAGCACTCCGTGTATTTTATTATAAAATACTCACAATTCTTAAGATTATGAACACAGGACTACCATTGATAGTCCTTGCAGATGTCTACTTACTACCACGTCACCTCCAGGTTGAGTTTGATTGTTCCCAGGTCATTGACGTCCACAGCCACCACCTGGGGCATGGCTGTGAACAGCTCCTTGGTCTCACAGATGACACTGCCCACAAGCATGTGGGTGGCCAAACCCTTAAGCTCGGTCACCTGATGGTGGCAAACACATGTTTTAATCCTCAGCCGCAGGGAGCGAGAGTCTACAGCAGCTGCTCTGTGTTTTAAAACCAGGTTTCATCTGCAGTACCTTGATGTTGATGAGATCGGAGATAAGGGGCATGAAGACCATCTCGTCTCCGTCCCAGCTTTGCCTCGAGTTCACTTCGATTCTACCCTTCAGCTTCCAGCGCTGCCGACCGTACCGCATGAAAATCTTGTGGAGGCAAGGAAAAGAACAGGAAAAAAAATAAACTTTAATTGTTTTTTTTTTACTTCAATGAAAAAAGTTAAAGCACAAAAAGGAATGACAAAAAAAAAACAGAGAACCAGACAGAATGGTTTGTTCTGATTACTTGAATACAAGCTCGACCAGAATATTCATTCCTTTTAATGAAACATTTGTCCTTCATCAGCTTCTCAGAGTAACATCCACCATTGTAGATGCTAAATGTTTCATCTTCATCATCTGACTTCTCTCTTGCAGCTATAATGAAGCGTAAGGATTTAAAGAACACCTTTGACTTCCCTAGTCTCAGGAAAAGTCCCCACTCCCCCCAAACAGCAGAAAACTGGGATATAGCTACCGGAGCCGTTTTACAGTAATTTTTTTTACACTTTTATAGGTTTCACGTCAAACACAAATATGATATGAGGAAGTCATGAGTTGCAACAATTTTAAACAATGCCATTGTAGTTATTCTGCACAGATAAACAGGTACAGATAATGGATGGATGGAACTCACTAACCCACCTTGAGGGATATTAGTCAGCTGCTCGCTTACCTTTGGCTACAAGAACATGTGCAATAAATTAACTGTAAGGGCTTAAAGAAGACAAGTTTAACCCTTGCAGATGTAGATTTGAGTAACATCCCTTCCCTCATGTCAGAATAAGCCCCGCCCCTTTTTTGAATTAAACCAAAAGGAGGCGAGACCAAAGGTGCTATAAACCCATGGAGCTGTTTTATGCGGCTATTATGCTTTATTGGTGTCACTTCATCGGACATATGCGTTATGAGTAAGTCAGCAGTGACTTCATTTTTACACCATCTAATGTTTTTCATTTCACTAAATTATACAAAAACTCTTGATAGCTGTTAACACATCCTGAACAATGCTGGTTAGCATGCAGCATACAAATGACGTAATTAGTTGAAATGTAACTGAAATTAGACAGATAACGCAAACAACCATGATAATTGTAATTTAATAAAGGCAAACTTCTTAAGTGTCAGAAATACATCCTGTGAAGATTCCCTCACTACATGACAGGATGTAGCACAATAGGTCACAGGGTGGTATTATTCATCCACTTTAATTTAGGATGAGTGAATAAACATTTATTCAATCCATATTTATGACTTGGGGATCATTGTGAAATTATAGAATTATTTGTAAAACCTGCCATGTTTTTTGGCACCTAAAAGCTGTTTGAACAGTAAATTTGAAGTTGCATTTTGTCATTTTTCCACTCTACAAAGGGTGTAGATATAACACAAACTTAGAAAGGCCTCAGTGCCTTGCAGTTTCCTCTTATCTTCAGTATATTTTATTTTAAAGCATGCAGTGTCAATCATACTTTTTCTTTGTCATTTTTGTAACTTTTGTTAAAAGTGATTCTGGCATTTTTATTGCATTTTTTCTTTTGCTGTTCTCTTTTCTTAAGCCTGGGATTTTTTTAGCGACTACTTTGATTTAAATTTAGATCATACATTTAAGAAACTGCTCATCTTGCGACACATCTGTGTTCTTCACAGTGGCACTTTTCACAAAAGCAGCAGCAGCAGCAGGGGAAGCAAATTATGGGTTCAAACGTATTCTCGAAACACATTTGTATGTAAATAAATATTGATCAAGGATTGTCTGTGTTTTGTTTCAAAAGTAAATTGCTGCACTCCATCACGTTTAAAGGTCAACATTTTGAACGACCCTTTTTAAGAGTTTCCACACCCTTTACTTAGGTTAAGAGGGATCTTGCCCTTTTATCTCCATCTTACAGCAAGCTGGCATGTTTTAACAAATTCACAACTGAGACTATTGGTTTCTAACTGCATGCGTAACGTGGAGAGATGTGCAACTCACAGACAGAGCAGGAAGGTGGTGATTTTATTTTGTGGTTGCGTTTTATCCAGTTTTATCCAACGTTCTCAGAAAAGAAGTGAGACATAAATATCACATACTCTCAAAGTTAAGCTGCTAATACCCATTCTGGTAAAGGTTTAAATTTCTGATTCACTTAAAAAGCAGACATCAAGTAAATAATACATGCTTAAATAAAGAAAATAGGTCAACATTTAACTTATTAGAGTAGTAACCTAAATATGAATAAAACAAAGCCACGCACATTATAGCCAATACTCGATTAAAGGTGTTAAAGTAAAAGAGGTTACTCTTAGAGATATAAAACCTAAAAATATTTAATGTATGAAACCTTTTCATTGGTTTTCAGAGCATATAAGCAAATACATTTAAAAACACCCTTTCCTGACACAAAAACAGCCTAAAACAGGAAGCACCTCCATATATGGAAGATGACATAGCAACTTTAATGGCACTGTCTTGTAGCCTCTCAGTGGCAATGGTGGTAGACAAACAGTTTTCTTGACAAAAAACTGACAATATTTGATATGCAAATGGTTGTGTGGCCGCCTATAGAAACATAATGGAAACTTTTGAAACAAATACCATCTTGGACAACAAACATTGGGAGATAAAGATAAGGAAACCTAAACCTAGTTTAATTCCAAAGGTTTATCTCCTCCCCTGAGGGCTAATCATAACATTGGTGGATGAGGAACCTAAACCCAAGTTTAGTGGATTTAATATCCCTTTATTAACTTTCTGTTGGGAACGACCTCCTGTCGGAACTGACTTTTGGCGATTTCAGGAGCGGTTTTCTTATTTTTATTTTCTTATTTTTTTATTGAAGTCATGAACAACACGAATTACAATCAGGCGATCGGGCATATCAAAACAAAAAACATTTCGGGGCGACTTGCGACGATTTCGTTAGACTGGTGTGTACTTCCATCCTCGACTGGAAAAATGGCGCCGCCCTGCGACTGGAGCTGGATATACTTAATTTTCTCAGTAAATGTATCCAGCTGCAAACTAGCTCTGTATATCCTAATACTTATTCTTATCTTGGATGGGTGGTCCAAGCTAGTTTGCAACCTCTTTTTCCTGTTTATTACAGCCTAGGTAACCTCAACGTTTGACAAAATAACGCTTTACACTGGTTAATTCACTCCAAACCAAAGGATGGAAACACACCAAATTCTCATTCTTTTTTGCAACTTTTAAAAAGTTGGCTCAAAATTCGCATGACAATTGGATGGAAACATAGCTAGTGTATAAAGCACTGAATGCTCTTGAGTCAAAAATACATTTCTGATGTGCTTGACAAGTATGAACCATGTAGACCCCTCTGGCGATCAATTAGTCCGTCTTCCCAGGACCAGAACTAAACAAAGGGAGCCAGTATTTAGTTTCTTTGCTCAGCAACCCTAGAGCAAACCCCCTGCAAACCTGAGATGTGGAGAAACTGTTGGTTCCTTTAAATCAGGACTAAACTTTATTTTTGTTTACAACAGCTATCGATCAAAGAATCTGACTAATGCCTTTCTGTTAAATAAGTTATTATTTAATATCTGTATTTTAACATCTATTTCTTTTTTTTTTGCAGCGTTTTATGCTTTTGGTCTTTGCTTTGTGTCTTTCCTTTAGATCCTGTAAAGCATTTTGGATTTCCTTTTGTATGAATGGTGCTATATAAATAAACTTAACTTGCTTTGAATGCTGCCAGATTCTTAATGTTTTTTAAATTACCACTTTTGTCACAAAGCGGCACAAATTACAAGCAGGCTGGGCCTACTACTGAGCGTTTCTATATCTTTCTGTAGGGTACCGGTTTGTTAAATCTCCAGGTTCCTGTGAAGACCAAGACAACAGTACTCCTGACTGCTTTAGCTGCCATTAAAAGCAGCAGCGTAGTCGAGGGAATTCGAGAAAGAAAGAAATCTCCTTTGGCTTTTAAGCAATTAATTTCAAACTAATTTATTCTATATTAACAAAATACAAGAAAGATGCCACAACAGATCTGAAGCCAAATGTGATTCTTTATGAATAAATAAATAAAATAAAGAGTGGGGGTGATGAAAACATGCTTACCTCATATTGGTCTCCAGGACAGAGCCTAGCGAAACCTGCCAATCCTATAAACAGGAAAATAAAATTGGGATGGGATGATGACCCAAGTGATCTGCAGATAACTACAAGTCTCTAAATTCAGGACAAATTACTGTAAATTTCATGTGATTTTAGATGGAAAGTTTATTCTTAATTTTTGCTGTGGTTACAGAAAAGTTGTTTCCAAATTAGCTTTGTTTATTATTTTTTTTAAATTGTCATTTTGAAGTATATATCTATATAATGGTTCAAGTTAATAATATATTACAGCAAAACCATGCTTTTTCAAGATTCAAAACAAAATAGCGATAAATAAAACAAAATGACCATTTTAGCAACTCATACTTTGTGTGATCTCACCTTTCATTTTGATGTGAAACTCCCCAAGCAGATTTTCCAGTTCGCTCTCAAAAGCACTCATGTTCTAGATCAAATGAAAGAAAAATTTATCAAACAAGAGGACTCAGAAAACAAGAAGGGTGTAATCAGGTTATCTCTTGAGTCAACACCAAACTGCAGAGGAAGGCTCCTCTGAGCCTTTATGTACGGGTAAGGACACGGGTGTGTGTGTTTTAGGGGATTTAAAGGTCTCTCTGCAGAGGTGTTTACAAATTGGGGTAAATAGCAGTCTCTGTAATATGCTGGAGACTTTGCCAAGTGTGATGTAAACCTTAATACAGTCTAACGACCCTTAAATCGTTTACACTTTGCTTCAAAAGGAGCCAGACGGTCTTGTTTGCAGTGTTCTTGATCAGCAGTTATCCGTTCCTTCAGATTCGTTCCAAGTTCTCTTTGGACTTTGACTGTTTTCTTTTTTACTTATTTTGAGTCCAGTTGTTGTGATTTACCAAAATAGCATATTGTTCAATACGTGCCCAGAATTAGGACAGCAGTCATGTGGGGAAATTAGTGTGGAAAACAACCAAGGAAAGAAAGATAGAACGAATGATTGGACTGTGTCTCAGACAGGTTCTTGGTTCATTGATGTTTTGCCTATCGTGTGGTTCATTGAGTTTAGGAGACTTTTTTAGGCAGGAATGATTCATGTCATTCATAGCCAAGTCACTTTGCTAACAAAAACATCTTATTTGTCAAATAGCTCAAGTTCAGTCAAACTGGATGGAGAGAATCTGTTTAACAAACATTTTTGAATCTTGCACCGATTCTCGATTAGCTTTTGGTCTGACTGGGCCACCCTAATATATAGCTATGCTTTGATCTAATTTTAACTACTCCATTGTAGCTCTGACTGAACTCTTGGGGTTGTTTACCTGCTGGATGATGAACCGCCACCCGAGTCTCAACTATGTTGCAGCCTTTACAGCTTTTCTTTGAGGATATCCCTGTATTTAGCTCCATCCAACTTCCCTTCAACTCTGACCAGCTTCCCAGTCCCTACTGAATCCCCCCACACAGCATGATACTCTGTCTCAGGGATGGTTTGTTCAGGGTCATGCTGAGTTTTAGTTTAACACCGCACTAAGAGTTTAAGATGTAGGTCAAAAAGTAACATTTTGGCCACATCTGACCAGAGGTCCTTTTACCACATTTTGGCTTACCTCACATAGCAAGTCTGTCTATTGTTGGCTTTCTTTCAACAATGGTGTTCTTCTTGCCCCTCTTCCATAATGGCCAGATTTGGGCAGTGCATAATTAATAGATGTCCAATCAATAGATCAATGTGTTCCTTGGTTCAAAATGCAGTTTCTTCTCTAACAAACCTCTGATGCCTTTACATTATATTACACACAAATGATTTGTAATTACTAAGTGGACTTCTTCTGAAAGCATTTAATTGGAATAGATTTTATTTAGAGGTATCAGAGAAATGGGGTCTGACTGAATAAACATATATATGCCAAACTTTTCTGATTTGTATTTGAAAATAATGCTGAAAACATTACAAATGTTTATTTCCACTTCAAAATTGCGCACTGCTTTTTGTCCACAGGTTGTTTTCGTTAGATAACTTTGGTCCCATTAAAACCCTTTAAGGTTTTTGGCTGTAATGTTCAAAAAAACAAAACAAAAAAAAAACTGAAGTAATATGGATGCTTTTTAAGGGTCTGTAACTACAGTCAACATGTTTCCTGCGCTTTTCACAGTAAGAGCCAGCAAAAATGAGAGTACCTCAGTGTACTCCTTGTATCGGCGGTTGACCTCTGAGATGCTCTCTTTGGTGGCTTTGGTGGAGGGAGAGGAGGAGAAGGCTTGCTTCATCCTGATGGCGCCGTCCCTCAGGCGGCTCTGGATGCAGAAAGCTTCGTACAGCTCATCCACCTGAAGACCGAAACCAAGTCGGTGTTTAAGGAAAACGGAAAACTGGGACAAATGTAAATGGAGAAAACAGATTTTTGATTTCAAACTTTTGATATTACAAAAAGGGAAATAAAAGATAGGGAGGGAAATTATAGATTTATACATGAAGATAAATCCCATAAGTGATGGGACAAACAATCCAGAAGAATCTTGAAGCAAACAGACTACAGATGTGTAACAGCAGGCTTTGCAGCAGTAACCTGAATTTATCCTCCACAGAAAAAAAAGGAACAACTCCATCTAAATCCGGCTATCTCACTGTGAGGTAAAATACCGACATTTAAAAAGAGATCAGATCCAGATTAAACCTGACAGCAGCTTCACTGTGATCTAAGCATCAATTTTCTTCTTTACATCACTATCTGTCAAGGTCTTTAAATTAATTTCTTCCTTCTACATTTTCTAAAATGACCAGTAAATTCACAGGAATCTACACGTGGGGAACTCTAAAGATCATATTTACCCACAACAACACAAAGAGTATTTTATGCAAGGGTGAAATGTCAAAATTTAGCTAAGTACACAACAGAAGCAAGATTATCCGATTATCTGTCAAACCAGGCTAAAAATATAAAAACAAGGTATTTGAAGGCTGAACTACTGCCAAGTAACCCATTTCTGAATGCATAATTGACCTGGACTCCTGAGTTCTGGTTTTTGACCTTCCTAAAGTCACAAATGATCAAAGTGACAGCCAGGCAAAACTAAACACCTCCTGTGAACCTCATCAAAGGCAGATGCAGAATCCTGACTGGTGCCAGCACTGAAATATTGATGCTGAGTGCTCTTTATGGCGCTCATTAGGGAGACACAGGAGAAAGCGGGCCAGTCTGGCTCCTGTTGTCCTAATAGCTGCAGTTTATTTGTGACTCTTTCTGCCTAAACCGAAACACTACTTGTTGAGATTTTTAAGGTTGTGTTGCAATTTGGGTTCATGGTCGTGAGTTTCTCTTTGAGGCGTTTGAAAATCAAGTCAGATGGTATTAGATTTAAATCCTATACCCAGTAGGATCCCACCAGCTCCACCTCAAACCGAGCAGCCCTCAGCAAGCCACCGACCCACTCCTGAGTGGGGCCCAGCCCGCCTGACTGTCTGTCTGTGGTATGTGGTGTATGTGACTTCGCCGCAGCAGCTGAATGGAGCCAGCCGCAGTTCAGCATCTAACCAAACTGAGTTCAGTTATCATAAAAGAGAGTCAGAGCCACCGGCTGAGGCTGAGATTGCTCTTGAACTTCTGTGCTCAACATACCACGCAACAGACCGTCATATTCAATAAATAAGATTATTGAAAAGTTCATTTATTTCAGTAAAAGAATTCTCTAAGGAAAGCACATTGTATTGATTAACACAGACTGATGATGTTTTAAAACCTTTATTTCTAATACGTAATTATGATCCCTCCCTCCAGCTATTAAAAACACAGCATTCAAGATTAAGAATATTGCATCTGACCAAACAAAAAGCAACATTTTTCATGCAGAAATGGGGGCTTAGTGAAAAGTATGTTTAATACCATCTTAAAGGTTGTGTTTTTTCCATTCGGAAATGCATATTCTAATTTATTGAATATGACTATTATTCAAGTTACAGTTTGCAGACCCAAAGGGACCATGTATTAGCTCAATCCTTCTTCAGGCCGTTAAACCGTTACATTTATACCGTTTGATTACACATTTATGGCATAAAATTCTCATTATGGACATGCTTAAATGGAGGGGCAGGTGAAAAAGCAAATCAACAGATGGGCAAATGGATGGATGGACTAAATAGATTGATGGCTGGATGGAGAAATGGATGGACGGGATGGACAGACAAATGAACTGATGGATGGAAAAACGAAAAGACCGACGGAAAAATAGACAACTGACAGATGGACAAATGGACGGACGGAAATAATTTTCATACAAATATTTCTTTTCCCCTCTTGTAAAATTTTTAAATCCCACACCAAGAAATACTGAAATGAAAGATCAAACTTTTCCAGCCTGTTGTAGGAACCCTTCATACATGAGGTAACAATAACGAGTTAATGATTTAGAGAAAATGATGCTGCTGTTTGAAAAGACCGAGCCCTAACCAACTGGAGCTGATGAACAGCAATTATCATATCATTGTCGGATAATGAAGCTAATTTTTGTCCCCAATTAGAGCGACCGCTTGCTGCCTTCGAGGACGTGTGCTTGTGAAGGTCAGCCAAGCCTTTCTCCAAAGGCTGTCCATCAGCATATTGCTGTGCCTTGGGCCCATTGCCCCCCAGAGAAAGAAGAAACATGAAAGGCAAAATACAAACAAAGAAAAGAGAGAGAGAGCTCTCGACACAGACAGATGGCTAAAAAATCTAACATGTCTCGGTTCTAGACCCTTCTGACTTTCGGACAGCCGGACAGTTTCTCCTCTCGAAAGATGGCCAACACAGGCAACACGGGACCAGATCTTTTCCTGACGATGCATTCAATGTTTGGTCTCATCAGTCTTCCAAGGTTTTGCATTAACAGAAAACCTTAGGATTGATGACAGTAACTAGAAATGCTGGCTAAGGTTTAGGTGATTCATTAAAGTGAGGCAGTTAAAAAAAGAGCCAAGATCTCATTTTCAGAACAATTTTAGAAATGCAGTACCTTGGATGAGTAGTTATCTTGAACATTTTCACATTTCCTTACATTAAAACAACAAATCTTAATGTATTTTATGTGATTGACCAACTAAGTAGTAAATAATTATGAGGTGTGTTTAAAAAGAAGCAGAGTATCTGAAAAGTGCGTAGTACATTTGTTTTTAGCCCCTTTACTCCGACACCCCTAAATAAAACCCAGTGCAACCAACTGTCAGAGTCCAAAAAACTAATCTTATTAAAAGTACAGCTGTACTGAGGTTTGTTAAAGAACGGAAGACAGATCAGGGGTACAACAAGCAAATCGTCGAAACAAAGTCATAACAACTCCTGGTTGCAGTTTTCCACAAGCAATGTTAGGGAAACAGCAGACATGTGGCATAAGAAAGTCTGGTCAGATGAGGGAACCATTTAGCTTTATGGGCTTTATGGGCATGCAAAGCACTATTTATGGTCAATCATCAACACTGCACATCACCCTGAATATATGATACCCATAGTAACACGGTGTGGGCACAACCAAGCTGTTGGGATGCTTTCTTCAGCTGGGACAAGGAAGCTAGGCAGGGTTCAGATCAGCTAAATACATAAAGAAAACCTTTTACAGGCTGAAAAAGACTCGAGGCAGGGGTAACGGTATACCTTCAAGTAGGGGTACAACACTAAATACAAAACCAGAGCTACAATGAAATGGCCTAGACCAGTGGTGTCCAACCTTTTTGTTAAGTGTGCCAAAATCTTTAAGCGTAAAGTAGTTGTGGGCCAAAAGAAAACTTTTTTACTTCTTAGTAATAAACTAAGCATTCACTATGCAGATCCAAAGTTTGCTGAATGTTTGCCTCTTTGAAATAAAGACGTCAGATTTGCTAAATTCTTTTGCCCTCAGCTGAAAAAAATTAAATAAAATAAAAATGTGGTCTATTTTCAGAAATAAATAACTAACTGGGTAAATGTGGTTGCATCTGCAATAAAATTAAAGAGAATGCAAAAAACCTGATTATTAAGAGATAAATACTTTGTTTTGTACCTAATATTTTATGTTGTAAGAAGATTTTGCAATTCAAAATAAAAAGTCTCCATATGCATCAACCACCTGTGTTGGTGGGAAAATTGTATCGTTCTTTAATCTCTGCCAGGAGCCGGACAACATCGGTCCATGAGCTGCAAATGGCCCTTGGGTCACATTTTGGACAACCCTGGTATAGGACCAAAGCATATTTTTGTGTTTAAATGGCCAGACCTAAATCTAATTGAGAATCTGTGGCAAGACTGAAAGACTTCACAGATCATCTTCATACAAGCGAAAACGATTGGGTAATATAAATCCGTTTACGAGGCCCTTTAGTTAAACTGCGATGTGCTCACATAAAAGGCCATTTCTATCAAAACACAATGCCATCTGTTTTGGCAAAGATCCAAAAAAATGCCTGCTAAGCATCTGGCGAGTGGTTATTAAGATATATTAAATCTAAATATATGCTGAAATCAGTCCTCGTAGGAATTCTGTTAATTACAGCTCAGAGTGCTAGGGGAAAAAAACCAAATAGCTTCAAGAACCAGTTAGGAGTTTTGGGAAAATCTTTACTAGGAAACCAGCTTTAGCTTTTGAGACTGGTAAATATTTGTGAAATAGTGTTTTCATGCTGTATACTTATTACATTTACCAGGGATCTAGAAAATATCTAAGTACCTGCTGTGAATCTTTAACAGAATTTTTTAGGATTTGGTTAAAAATCGTCTTAAGATGTGGACATTATCATGAATGGTTGCATAATAGCGCACATGCACACCCACCCACATTTCATGCCCGGAGCAAGTGATTACAAGCAGATAAAAAAAACAAAAGGCAGGCCCCACCAACCACCATCAAACACCCGAGCCCTCTCAGGGGAACTGTGGGTGTGCGTGTGTGTGTGTGTTTACGGCAAGATTAGCCATCAAGGAGAGAGGGGGGAAGCAGAGAATAGCCTTTATCAAAAATAATCACACGCAAAGTATTCTCACTCATTCTGGGCTGAACGTGGCAAGTGGTAAACACACCCTCTCTCAGAGGAGGAGAGGGTGCCTGGCAGCTGCTCTGCTCACCTTCAGTCTGTGTCAATCATCTTTTTAATGATGCCCCGTTGATGCTGGTCCACACACACACAAAGATAAACAGTGGGTATAGACTTTGTCCCGTGCAGGACATCATAGAAGTTGTGTTGTGCCACCTGCCTCCTCCATCCGAGCCAATTACACAGCACAGACATCTGCAGGCTAAGCAGGACAAAAGCGGGGGCTGATGGGAGTCGCAAACTAACAACCAGGTGAGGGACGATTGTTCACCGGCACAAAGAGAGACGGCTGAGTCCGAGCTTAAACACGTCCGCGTTTACCTGAACTCACAGGTGCTGCAACATTAACCAGATGTCTTAGAAAAACAGCAGCTCAGATAAACACGAAAAAAATTGACCTGGTTTTATTGATACAATTATCCATAAACAAAATGTAAAGCATTATATTACATCTAATGCCATTTCTAAAATTACAACTTTGATTCTTATGTCAGTAGTAGTCATCACTTTCTGTAAGTATAAAAGGAAAGAAAAGGTTACCGATGTCTGCTAAAAAAAAAAAAAAAACATATGAAATTTTGGCACAATCTCCATTTATGACCAACTGAAGCACTTTCTTTCAGATAATATTCTTATGAAATTTAACTCAACTTTTCGATAAGAACATAGTAAGTTGCAGTACTACTGCTGGTTATGTAGAATGTTAAATGATTAAATATTAAGCAGCACTGTGCAGCTTTTTCAATTTAACCAAATTTAGAAATACACAATTACCAAATTGTGAACCTCTACTAAAAGTTATCTACACTGGTTTACTTATTATTTATCCTGCATTATGCTGTAAAAAGTATAAGCACTAGTCACAATATCTAAAGGTGTTCCCCAACGATCTATTTTAGACCCCATTTTATTCTACAGTTAATTAAATGAGTTGGAACAAGGGCTAGGTACAACCAAACTACATGTATATGCTGATGACAGTCTTTTATACAATTTGGTGCAAAGGGTACTTTACCACAACAGTTAGCCTATAAACTACACTATAATTTAATTTAATGATATTTTGTGAAATCAGCAATTAATTTATTGACGATCCAATTGAAGTAAAAGACAAAACATGGAGAAGGTTAAAGAAAGTTTACTATCACCACATGGCAAATTTACTGTCACAATATATATTTATCAGTAATAATAAAGAAACCAAATAATTGATCATTGTGAAGTGGCACACTCCATAAATCAGCTTTATAGGAAGCCTTACAAGTCACTGCAGTAATTTTAGCTAAAAATGAAATTTGTCCTGAGCTAAAAAATAACAATTTATTACTTTTAATTGTCTATTTATTTTGGTCCATTGTTATAAGTTGGCATATGCATAGAAACGAAAACCACTTCATATAAATACTTGTAAATCTGTGTTTTTTGCCGTCCATGCTGATGATTTGTTAAAGAAGCTTAGACTTAAAATTTACATTCAATTCCATTTGGAAAAAGGGGTTTATTAAAAGCTCCTTTTTTCTCTCCATGTTGGACTAGAGTTACATTACGGTATTCAAATGGATGCTCCTTATTCTGTACTTAAAATTGTGAACTATGCATATCTGTGTTGTAATAAATACAGCATTTCTTATTTATGGCTGCACCTTATAAATGGTACATGAAATGAACCAAAATAGTGTTGGTTTATAGCAAAATAAACCACCCAAACTGATTTTGTTACACTACAAATCTCATTCAAGAAGTCGTACTCACTAACAGCCCCAACATTCATACACAGAAATACAGTCTGGTAGGCAACTTGAGGTTAAGTGCTTCCCCAAAGGAACTCAAGTTGGATAAAACTCACAACTTTTCGATCACAAGACGCTTCTTGTTCCAGAATAACAACCCCCCCCCCCCCCCAAAAACATAGAATGTCTTCAAATTGAGACAGGAACAATGCACATGTTGCTGTTCATTGCAAAAAAAACTCATTCATGTCCCTACTTGACTGTAGCGCCTCCACACTAGCTGCTATGCTACCAGGTCTAGTATGAAAATGTTAATTTGTATTCAGAATAAAAACAAAATTAAGACAAATAAACCTGCCATTTTCTTTCATGCATCAAATCAGCGGATAAAGCTTTACAATACCACCAGTCTTCAGATAAAGAAGGGTCTTCTTAAAACTTCTCTGAACAAAAAATGCAATTGCTTTATTAAAGGGAAAATATCAGGCAAAAATCCACGTTTTTAGCCTTTAAATACAATTTACTGTGTACTTGGAGTCTTTAGGAGAGCAGACATTTTAGCATAATCTGTCTAGGAGCTGTGTAGATATATTTACATCCTATTTGGGTCATATTTTTCTAGTTGTATGAACAATAATGTCACGGTATTTGCTGTGGAGCTGCTAAACAAGGTCAGGCCCTTTCAGCTTACCAATTTCATGAATCCCCCCTTTTTATGTATTTCACCACAATTTTATGTTTCAAGGTCAAGGATGCTGAGGCTACAAGTTGCCAAGAGAAAATGTTTGGTTATTGGGTGTATGAACACAGCGCTGTCCCCCAGCAGGCTACAGAAATGGCCGAATGGGGTGAGTGTAATGCTCCGAGACCTGGAGGGGGGGGAAGAGGTGTAAAGTGCCTAATTTTCATTTAACGAAACAGCACCAAAACAAGTTGCTCTTAGAACAGGGGCAAAAGCCAGGTTGTGGGGAAAAAATAACGAGAATTTCGAACCAAGGCATTGCAGTTCCACTTTATAAAGACCAAAACTGAATTATGTGAATGTGAAAAGGCATTAAAAAGCACGATATGTCCCCTTTAAGATTAGAGTAGCAGTGAATTGTACTGGATTTTGCTCTACATCTTTTTTTTTTTTTTTTATTTAAAACAGTTTTTACACCCATTATGATCAGGACCCCCTGGAAAAAAATGAGTTGCTCCTTCTCAGTGGGACCTCCCTAACTTAATAAAAACTTTGTATT
The DNA here is from genome assembly GCA_037039145.1 of Fundulus diaphanus. NCBI lineage: Eukaryota > Metazoa > Chordata > Actinopteri > Cyprinodontiformes > Fundulidae > Fundulus > Fundulus diaphanus. The sequence continues at coordinate 32,248,989 of CM073135.1, forward strand.
CCATTATTTTTAATTGTGTTTTCTGCCCCAGAGAATAGGAGCAGATTTTACATGGTAAAATTTCAAATAGAACAAAACTTGTCCTTTAGAAACAGTCAAGACAGAGTCAGTAATGAGACTGCAGAAAAGATCAGTGAACATGATGCTAATATTATGTCTGCAAGCAAAAAAAAGAAAAACACAGTCGGAGCTAAATTTAACTAGACAGAGCGAGACTTAGGCTTTTTACCTGCCAGACGAGATAAATCAGACAGCTCTTTGCTTTTCCAAATATTTACCGCTACATTTAAATCTATTTCTATTTTGAGTATGCAAGAACAGAGAGGTGCCAAAATAAAGCTGGATCTCAAGTTGAAACCCTGAGACTTTGGTTGCTCAACAGCATCCTCTGACATCTTTATAAGACAGAGCAGGCATCGACTGCATTTTGTTTGTTACCGGTGTCAAAGAGGGGCTCACAGCAGAAATATTTTATGAATTTTGAGACATCGCTAGTATAGCTTGACTTATACATTTTAGTTTTAGCCAACTCACACTTAACCCTTATTTATGGTTCCTTCCTATGCTCAAACCTTTGAATCACAAATCAGTCCAAAATTTCTTTCACTGTCCTGTTTTACATGCTTGTTTCTGGACAAAACTAAAGTTTTTATTGTCCGAAATCTTATGTGCGACTCCTAAGGGTTAACAACTCAGGTAGATGGCTTCCTTGAATTCCCGATTTGACTTGAAAGGCTGTCTTCAAGTAACCATAGTTACCTTTGGATCCTGCACAGTTGTTTTGGCGTGTGTGCTCTGATAACCTGCTGTGAGGTCTGATTTGATGCCCAGCAAGCTATACTGGACTACAAAAGAGGGTGTGGAAGAAAAGGCAAAGAGTCTTGAAAGCTTGTCAGGCCTAGAAAAAACGTTAGGGATTATGGTCCCCAACTGGGAGCCTGTGAGAATACTACAAAAGAAGGTATTAAGGAAAAAAAATCTAATTCTTTTTTTCTGCCAGAACCATTAAAACAGCAGGAAACTTCACCTTATTATCAAAACAAGAAGAAAAAAAGATAGATAAATAAATTCCATAGTAAAAATCCAGAAGTCTTTTGGCTTTTAGTCCAATTTAAACAACAACAATAAAAATAATTAAAAATTTAAAGGGAACAAGCATCACTAGATGAAATTACAACTTTAAAAAAAATATGTGAGGTGACACTTTTCTGTCTTTCATTCATTGGATGCTTGTCATTTAAATCAAATGCATATTTCACATCCTAAATTAAGGCTGCAAGAACAGAAATAACAAATTTCACTGAGGCTGAAATCTGGACAAGAAGGTTGGCAGAAAATGAAGGGACAATATAAAATAAAGTTTATTTGATGGCAAAATACAAAATTAAAGAACTACAATCAAATCAAATATATCCTACATGTGATCAAATTAGGAATTAAACTGGATAAATTATGTGAGCTACATAGTCATAATTTGGAGAGACTAAACGGTAGAGTCTGCGATTTTTCTTGAAGTATCCCCAGGTCCCCAAGTTTTTGAATAACTGCGCATGCGCAAGACCATCTAACCCGCTCTTCCGCTCCCCAGGGGGATCGCGTGAAAAAAATCCCCCATATCCTCTCTACTCTTATTTCTTTCGATTGAGGCCTTCTTCTTCTTCTCATAAACTTGTATGCGGTTTGCTTAACGTGACTCTCAGCCATGTTCAAAGTATACAGTGAGAACAGCGGAGCTACAATGAACGGCTAAGACCGAAGCTAACCGCTAAGCTAACCAGATACATACACATTAGAAGTGCGCGTGCGCAGCTAGCTAGTGGACGATAACAAGGTAAGAGCACGTACACTGCCGTTACGTGAGCACGTCAAAGAGTATTAAAAATCAGGTTTAGTTTTTAGGGATAAAAGAATATGTAGACATTTCTGTCAACATTATTTCAGCAGAAGAACAAGCAGGATAAACGATTATATGAATGACTACGATCATAGTTGTTAAAACAGGTACACAGAGTCCTTAAAAGTAACAGAATCATACTCAGACCATACAAAACATCCTTACCTTGCTGATGTGAAACTCGAGGCGTCTCATGTACCTCTCAATGCTTTTGATTTGCTGCGAAAAACACAGACGGCCAATGTCACTGGTGCTCAAAACAACACGACAGCACATGGTTTATAGATGTGATTCACATATACGAATCAGCCATAACATTATGACCACTAATTGGAGAAAGAGAGAGCAGGAAGACATGCTGGCTACCGGTTATTTCTGGTGTGTAGAGTGGGTATTAGGAAGCACTGAACATGTCTTTCAGTGTAGGGCATTAGAAAAGAAAATTGGCGAGTAAATTAGGATGGCTAGACGGCTGGTTCAAACCATCTGTAAAACTGCAGCTAAATAGTCATAAGGAACTGAGTCACTTGAGTCTCCTTAGAGTCACCCTATGATTAAAGAACTAAAGATATCTTTGATCGCCAAAGCAAAAAACTGTCCAGTTTCGATCACCGGCTTACCCTCAACTGTATCCCCTAAACTCAATATCCTCCGATAGCAGCGGCCTCAATAGTGCTGATTATTGGAGGACGACAAGTCTGAGGTTTTAAATTGGTCTCAAATTATGGTAGAGCCCAATCAAACAGTGGTGGTAAGTATTTGTCAAGTTGTCGTAATCATTGGAATGACTGGTCTAAAAACATGAAACACCTGAAACAAATTCTAGGACATTTGTGCAATAAAAACACAATATTTTAACAGAACTCAAAGTTTAATATATTTTAAATACATTTATATATATAAAAAAATCAAAAATATATTAATATTGCACTGCTCACCTATTGTTTCTCTGCTCATTTTCTATCTTTTTCTTAAACACAATCATGTTGTCATTTTAGTATTCCCCTCATATTTTGGGTCTCTGTTGGCTTACCTTGTCAAGATCATACAGCACTCCCTGGAGAACAACAGAGTTAAGAAAAGAAGCACGTCAAACAACGCTTTTAAAGGAGCAAAGTCATAAAAAAGAATTTTTTATATATAATTCAAACTTAATATTTGTATGCATGATGTTAATCCATTTTAAAATGTTTTCCTATGTCTCACCAGGCGAGAGTTCCTCTTCATGTCTTTCATTAGCGATGTTAGTTTATCCAGCTCTGTTTGATGAACTTCAAGATATTCACTAAGCAGCAGATGAAGAAATTTAGTAAAAATCTTCACGGATCAAAAGGAAATAACTGAAGAAACTTAATGAAATAGTTGTCAGGAATCCCAACATTTCCACATAAACATTTGTGTCATTAGTATAAGCATGTTCCCAGGTGGGATTGTTAAGACGCTACAATGACTGAATGAACAGGAGAGCATGAGTTACTCACTCCAAGCCTTGTTTGAGTGCTGTGTAAACCTCCTCCAGTCTTTTGGGTTGTGGCTCTCTGGAGCTGCTGCTGGCCTTGTGGCCTGACAGGTGGGGCTTCTTGGACTTGGACTGAGGCTTCTTCGGGACCGCGGAGTTTCCCATGAAAGAGTTACACCTGCACACACAATGACGCAAATATGGATTTTATATTCTGCCAGGAAATTTACTTTAAATGAGGAGAAGCTAAAAACTGATGTATAGCTGGACAATCAGCTGGCCAAAGCGTGAATACAGTGCTGTGAAAAGCCTACGCCCCCATAAAGATCTTTAGTGCATGTTTCTCATGATCAAACAAATTTTAATACCAAACAACGATAATATGAGTAAATATATACAACAGTTTCAAAATGGTTTATTAGTGGGGGGAAAAAGCTATCCAAGGCGACATGTTAAAGTGGTTTGGGCATCTGAATAGGACGCCCACTAGGCGCCTTCCTTTCCTGGCATGTCCCAGACTCCAGGGAAGACCCAGAACTCGATGGAGGGACTTTATATCACATCTGGCCTGGGAACACCTCGGGGTGCCCTAAAAGGAGCTGGAGGATGTTGATGGGAAGAAGGATGTCTGGGTTTCTCTCCTGGACCTGTTGCCCACCACAACCCAGGCTCACATAAGCATAAGATAATGATGGATGAACGGTCATCCCATAGTATCTGAGTCAATTCTGGATTTTGACTAGGCATTTTCTTTGACCGTGTTAGAGATGGACTTACAGGTATGCTTCAGATCATGGTCTAGTGAGCTTCAGGCCACAACCTGATTGACAGACAATTCTCTGCTAGATTTCCATTCAAAACCTTTAGTTCAAAATTGCTTTTATTACTTGAGAAATATCTCTAAATTGGGGACCATAATTTCCAAATCGGACGAGGAGATGATTATTCATGCTTTTATTTCCTCTCGTTTAGATTACTGTAACTCTCTCTTTATTTGTTTTAACAAATCAGCAGTCACTCGTCTCCAGTTGGTCCAGAACGCTGCAGCGAGGCTTTTAACAGGAACAAACAGAAGGGCTCACATTACACCGGGTTTATCCTCTTTACATTGGATACCCGTCAAATTTAGAATAGATTTTAAAATTTTAGTTTTGACTTTCACAGCTGTTAACGAACAGGACCCGTAATACATCTCAGACCTTTTAATCCCTTACTCTTCTGGCCGCACTCTCCAGTCCTCGGGTCAAAACCTTCTGAAGGTCCCTAAGACCCGGTTTAAAACTCGAGGGGACCTGTCCTTCCAAGCTGTGGCCCCCAGACTGTGGACGCCCCGCCCTTGTCTCTCCGTGTGGCCGACTCTGTTGAATCCTTTAAAAAGCAGCTGAAGACACTTATTTAGACAAGCATTTACTTAAATGTATGTTTTTTATGTTATCCTTGTAAGCTGTTCTTGTGATATTTCTTGGTATTTATTACACTCAGTAAAGCATTTTGTGATTTTTTATCTGTGAAAGATGCTATATAAATAAAGTTTACTTACTTACTTATTTTTCCTAAGAAATCCAGGCTGTGAAGCATCACACTGCCACATTTGCCTATTGGTGTGATGTTTTGTTTCTGACATGCTGTGCTAGACTTAGACCAGATGTAAGGGACACACCATCTAAAACCTTTTCCCTTTAGGCACATCAGTCCACAGAATATTTCTTGGAAAGTCATGAGAATCATTAAGATGCCTTTTTTTTGCAAATGTGAGACAGGCCTTTATGTTTTTTTTCTTTTTTTGGGGGGTCAACAGTGATCTTGTCGCTGAAACTTTCCCATGTTATTTTTGAATAGTCAATAATTCTGACCTTAACTCAGGAAAGTGATGCCTATAGTCCTTTTTGATATCCTGGATGAGCCGGTGATGCAATCTTGCAGCAAGTTTGGCAGGTTGGTCTCCTCTAAGGCGGATTCCCCAGTGTTTCGTGTATTCTCCATTTGCAGATAACAGGTCTCAATGCATTTAATTGGAGTGGCGAAACCTTAGAAAACGCTTTGTAAGATAATCAAGACTTAGAGATGTCGATCGTTATTTTCAATGGCTTGTGCAGCGTCAGGGCGGTTTATTGCTGTGTCAAGAAAAGCGCAAGAGCACAGTGATAAATACACGGGCGGCCAATAGAAAGCGGGCCATCTGGCCATCAGCTGGAAAGACCGGGAAGCTAAAATGGAGGAGAAGTTAAAAGGCGCCATGACCTCCCTGTATAAACTGTTTCATGTAGTTCATATTGCTGCATATGCAAATTCTCCAAAGAATTTAATTTAAAAAAATTACTTCAGCTTGTTTTGTCAGGCCAAAAGTCCATCCTCACTAAATAGGTTGGGTTCGGTAACGATATGCAGCTCTTCCAAGTTGACTTCACTCTAAATTGGCTACTACCACATTTGGAAAACCAGTCAAACGCCCCCCAACACACACAGACCCCTTCCCCCATCCATCCAACGCCTCTCCTCTCGGCGCAACACTCCATTGCAAATCCATTATTATGGTTTTATGGCTGGTTAAAGTGTTTGTGTTGCAGGATGTCGGACAGGCGAGGCCAAGCTGACCAAAGGCTTTATCCTGGCAGCGCGATTCAACACAGTGAAACCGAAATAAAAAGCCACATAGACCGTGCCGCGGTCCAAGCTGCATATTCCCGCGACACAGGAATATCAGCTGTGATTCAGTTCTTCACCACGGTGACTGCTTGCTTTCCTCCAGTCTCTGTGAAGGAGAGCTGGCGCTGACTGCGGAGGACCACGGTGGAGAGCGTACTCTCACTGCGGCAGAGCTCGCTCTCCAAGGCAACGAGCTCTTCGGACTTTTCAGTTACAAACACACCTTCCTTACATTTGACAGCATTTAGAAATGAAATAAACTTACGGGGAACGACAGCGTTGTGGTCACCACCTTCTGTATTGGTACGGAAGTTTTTTTTTATCCTTTTTTGAAAACCACGACTTGGGGCGTGCTCCGAAGGCGCAGGGGTAGTGCACACGACCCAAATACGGAGCCTTTAGTCCTCGACGTGGATGACCCGTGTTCGATTCCGGCCTGACGTCCTTTGCCACACGTCTTCCCCCCTCTCTCAAACCCCCTTTCCTGTCAGTCTACTGTATGAAAAAGGAGCCACTAGTGCCGTAAAAACCCAGAAATAAAAACAAGACTTGAATTCCCCCACAGGAAACTATCTTCAGTAACGTTGCCATAGACGAACTTCAGCCACTCTTCTGTGATTCTCTCGTCTTTTGGGAGCGAGTGGAACCTTCATGATTTTTGATCGGACATATCAGCTCCCCTTTTTAGTAACCGCTGTGAAGTTAGTTTGAGGTTGAATATGGGATATTCGCGCTCCGTGGCTTCAGTGGTGACTGCCGATACAGGGAGGCTGATCTGGGGCTGCCGTCTGCTCCGCCTTCCTCCTCTCAAATCAGACGGTGCATCAGCTGAGGGGAGGAGGGGAGGGGGGAAGGGGTGGCTGTTTGCTTTATGGTGTGCTCTGATTGGAGAATATGAATTGCGTAGAAAGACAACCCGTTTTCTGATCTGACCATTTTGGAGCAAAGCAACAAAGCTGACCACCCCTGAGCAGGTCCTTTGGTATTCAATTTACAGAGTTCTGTGCACCTACAGCCTCTTCTTCCTTGATGCCTTTTTTCTTCCAACTAGCAGGGCTAGTTCAAGCACTTTGCTGCAGACACCAACAAATGACTAGACCCGCCAATCCAGCCAGTGCAGCAAATCGTGTCCTGTCTGAAAAGGCCATTAGTCTCACATTACCAAAACCCAACTTTGCATTTAAAGGCTCAGTAGAGCCAATCAAATAGCAGTCTGGCATGTAGACCCCAAGATGCCTCTCTTTGCTGTAATTCTCCAGCAAAGAGCGTTGCTGATTAAATTAATTATCCGTTAACCACCTCCTCTCTTTACACCATGGCAGAATAACCCTCACCCACAATCATAGCTCCAGTTGTTTTAAACTTTTATTTATTGTTCTGACTGTAGATACAGGCGTGTTACAGCAAGTAGCTTTTTTCTTGTAGCCATTTCCTGATTTAAGAAGTTCAAAACACACTTGAATTGATGGTTTTCCAGGAATCAAGGATTTTTTAGTAAGGGATAAAACCTGACAGACGGAAGTCTGTAATTCAGCAGACACTGCAGTACAGAACCGCACTGTGGATTGAAAAGAAATATGAGTGAACATGACGAGCAGATACATCGGACCTGTTCAGGCAGACATTGCATAATCTTACTTACATAAATCTGAACCAAGTCAACATATAACCCCAACTTCATTTCCCTTTTAAGCCAGTGTGTCATCTATGAGCCAGTTTATACTTTCAGGATATCTTAGCTCTGCAGAATGCACTCCAAACCCTTTATAGCTCAATAAAATGTCAATGTGATGTTATATTAATGACCCAAATGCTTATCTTACGTCTTATCACTTCGTATTCAGATAAAGTGACTAATGGAAAACTAATACATGCAGATAAAACATGCAGTGTCAAGCTAATGTATTCTAAGGCACATTATTTGTTTTATACATAAAGCTGCATGCCAAGCAACTTTGTGCCGTTGTTTAATATTTGTATAACTTCTATAACATTTGATGCTTTTTGCTGGTTTATTTTAAAAGTTTGCATACAAAATGTGGCAGATCACTTTCTAGAACTAGAGTTCACATCTCTGCCCTGAATTATCTTTGCATTAGTACGTAGCACACATTTACAGACTAAAGAGCTGCCTCACATTTCTTTCCGTTGTCCCATTAATCCATTTTAGGTCAAGCTCATCTTGCCCACTCGAGGTTTTTAAAAGCGCCCAGATTTAGCCAACAAATGACCTTTCCTCCATCTCAACCAAACGATCCAAGTGTCGTTTCGGGGACACCGGAGCAACTGATTCCAGAGCTGGATGAGTTGGAACGTGCAAGTGAAAGCTGCCACAAATGTAGGGCAGCACTAAATAAAACTGCTGTTTAGCCTTGGGGTCAAATGAGTTGCAGCGCAAAAGGCTTCTTGATGGAGACGCGCATAGAAGCATGCACATGCACACATACCACCATTTCTAAGCCAACTAATACATCTTATTTTGCACCCTTGCACAAAAAGAGCAACGTCTGTCGGACAGAGGCATGAATTCCTGTAAATTATGCACACGGGTCCACGCATGAACAGCCTGTGTTATTACCAACAGAGCCACTCATACAGACTGCGACACATCCAGTGGCTTCAGAGGCCATATCTCTGCAGCTTTCCACTTCACTCATTATCAGAGTGTAACTCGTCTGCCACTGCGGGTCGCCCACACACTTGAGTCATTCCAACAAATCATACCATTCAGTGTCTGACAGGAGAGAAAAGAGAGCAAGAGCATTTTCTAATGGGTTTTCTCAGCAGGACCAGGACTGCTGAAGACAAGCGAAAGGATAAGATTGTAAAAGAGAAATTTGGGAAGGGATTATAAATGTGCTTCATCTTTAGAAGAATAAGTCAAAGGGAACAAAAGGGAAAAAATAATTATCTTTAAAATACTTGTTTATCTCTGACATCTCTGCAAAAAATTCAGTAACCAGTTTTCTCCTTTAATATTCTTCACTTTTCGGACGGAATGATGGATGGACAAATACAGTTTTAAGACAAACAGATAAGGGATGTACAACTTATCCAGATATTTTCTCTTTAAAGAAATCCTTCCATCTAATTCCATACTTTTTCAAACTTTTACAAAAAGTGTAAAACCATGAAAAAAAGAACATGTTGGGACATTTTGGGCCCATTTTACAGAAAACTGAAAGGGCTAGGAGTAAAAATGTCTAATTTATACGAGAGCGTTTCAGTGTGAGACCAACTGTGACATTAGCAACATCTGTAGAGAAGCGGTTCACAGCTTCCAGGTGGGATTTTGATGATTTCACCTTGCTAGCTCAGTTTGCATCCAATGTTTTCATCAGAGACCGAGTCGGGGGGGGGGGGGGGGGGGCAACATGTCCAGGAGAGAAACCCAGACGTTCCTTTCCCCAGAGACATCCTCCAGCTCATTCTAGGGGATCTCAAGGAGTTCGCAGGCCAGATGGGATAAATAGTTTCATAGATTTCTGGGTCCTTATCCGGGTCTCCTCCCAGTTGGACGTGTCCAGAAAACCCCCAAGGGGGCATCCAGATCAGCTGCCCAAACCACCTAAACCAGCTCCTTTTGATGCAGAGAGGCAGTGGCTCCACCTTGAGCTCCTCACCCCATCTTTAAGGCTAGGCCAGACTTTAACAGTCATAACCGAGTTCAAAGCCCTGTATAATTTCTCTGCACATCCACTGTGTTCAAAGAAAAAAGAAACCAATGTAAATTATTTGGGTTGTTTTGGGGTCACAAATGCAAAGTAAAAATATTTCTCATTTGAAAAACATGACCGACAGAAGAAGCTCCGTTACATCTTCTCGACACAGTGATCATTCGCCAGCGATGTCAGCACAGCGGCACGACTGTTTATGCAGATTACTGACACTTTTCATCTTCTCCCGCTGTTGAAGCCATCACCCTCGACAGGTTTGATGCTATTCTCGAGCATTATTCTTCTTCTCTAATGAGCCGTGCAGATGCATGTAGACACAAAATTGCAAGCAGACTCGTGCCCTAAGATTTACCCCTTTGCATCTGCACATGTTACAAGACCTCAAGAAACTTACAGCAGGCTAAAAGTTCCCTGAGAGGGAACTGTGTGCTAAGTTACACTTGGATAAGCTAATAAATAGCGGCTCATGAAGTCGATCCTTTAAAAACAGCACTTGAAATTGTTTCCAAGACAGCTAGAATCATTGATATTAGTAGCAGACTCCTTCCAAAAGGAAACCCAAAGGGGTTTCTTTATAGCAACCACAATATTTAAAAAATGCAGCATGCAGAAAAACCTTGTTACCAGGACGTAAACATTATCTTAAACATGCACATCTTATTCTGATCTGTTCATTCCGTTACTAATTATCAAAATCTGACACTTTAGCACGACTGATGAATATTGCTACTTTGTACAAACAGGAAAGTCTTTTTTGTTGTCCATGACTGTTTTAGTTACATTTATGCTTTCATGCATATTTAAAACTAGCTAAAGTTGACCAAATGCTTTGAATCAGGGAAGAATACCAACAAAATAATCAAACGCAAAATATAATTAGTAAAACAACGTCAACAAAACATCCGATTGATTAAAGAACCACATTAAATAAGAAAAAATGTTAATATAAGCAGAGATTTGAATATTTACATCTGTTGATGTAAATATTAAGGCAGAGCTGCACAATATATTGAATTCCTATCACAATTTCAATTTATGCATTACTTGGAAGGCTAAAATAGTTTTGTTGCCATGCATTTAAATGGTTGGACAATATTTAGTCGCCTGGATGAAGTGCCATGGCCTGTTCTACTAGGCAATGTCAGTTCAAGGACAGATATCAATAAAAAAAACACTTCTTTATATTGGGATTTTGGCCAAAAAGATTTTTTTTTTTTAAAGATTATGTATGCAAAAAAAAAAAAAGATACATAAATGGATGTCAAGCACTAACTTACCCCAGACCTATATGTTTTTATGAATGTTTTAGATTTAAAAATATTTTTTTACTTTGTCCATATTGTGAGTTTTGTGGCTCTCCTCTTACCGAGAGCGGCGCTCCTGCAGAGTGCTGAATCCGGCGAATGACTGGCTCCGTATGATGCCGTTGGGCCCCCCGGGGGAGTGGGTGCCGGCCGCCATGATCTCCGGCACGCGAGAAGAAACTCCTGCAGGAGACAGAAACGGTTCTTTCAGCTTAAACAAGAGTACAAGGTAATGGTCCGTATTGCATGACAGCACAACAGAACCAACTGCGTTCACACAAATGTCAGAGAGGAAGAGGGTTGCACATTTCTCAGGTAAAAAGTCCATACTGCGACTGCTTTAAAATATGAAATAGCTTATTCATTTTAAGGCAACTATTTTTACAACTGACAGGCTTTCAACTTGAAACACCTAAAGTAAGAGGGAAGGAAAAAGAGAGGGAAGGATGGATGAGAGGCACATAGAGGTTAGGAAAGGAGCATGGACACAAGGGAAGGAAGCAGGGGACAAAGAAGGAATGACAATAGCAGAGACAATAAAGTCTGGAGAAACTAATATTTCTTCACATTCCACACATATTTCTGTTTTTCCAGATCTGAAAAATAGTGAAATGGCATTCTATACTTTTCCATGTTTGTCCAGACAGTTTACGAACCCTGAGGCTCGTTGTTCAGTGCAGCGCAGGATTAGGTAGTGTCAGTGATGCTCAGCGTGTGGACGAGTGGCGTTCAGAGCCTGCACTAACACGCCTTGACCTTCTTCAGGCCTCTTCGTCACCACATAGATACAAACACACGTCAGCCGTTAACTGCTGCGCCTCAGGCAGGCCTCACACTCCAAAACCTCGAGTCACCTTTCATCAGCTGTGCAGGTAGTTTACATCTGAACTGAAGACGATGTGCAGTATACCAGACTGACATATGTTCACAAAGTATTTACAAGCACACCTGACAGTTTCTAAAGGTAGATTTAGTCGTTTGTGCAAAAACTCCACAAAAGCTGCGTTATCTAACCAGTCCCTCTTGAAGCTGAAGCACCTTTTATCACTGTGTCTATATTTACAAGCAGTGGATTTCGATGCCTTTTTTTTTTTTCTTAAAGGAGAAGATGGAGAAAGCAGCGTGACTGACATGGACGCTTGGGGAGCGAGCTGAAAATAGACAGCGGAGCCTCCAAATATAGCCGTCAGATAATGATGTGGCAAAGATCAGGTGCCCAAAGAGAGTTGTCTGCCGAGACAACTAAATCACAGCTTCAACCGCAGAGGAACGACTTTTAACGTCTAAATCGTTGCGCAAGTGGCAGGAAGTGGATAATTCAAACTGCGAAAGAAGTCGGAAATGGGAGCAAGTCACCTTTTCCAAAAAAACACAAGTAAATGATACAGGAACACAACTGTGATTTTTTATTATACGTACAGACTGTTGCAAAGTTTTCCCACCTCTTGAACCTTTCAAAATTTCTGTTATGTCAGACGTTGTGAAGTGGAAGGAAAAAGATATATATATGGTTTAATTGTTTTTTTACAACAAATAAATCTGAAAAGTGTGGTGTACATTTGAATTCAGTACACTGGCAACCCTAAATAAAACACAATGCATCCAATTACTGGGAGAAGACTACTGTGAAGCACACCTGAGTGCAGTTTAACCTCAATATAAAGTCAGCCTTTCTGTGAACACCTCAGAGGTTTGTTGGAGAACAAACGGCATCATGAAGACCAAGAAACACAACAGACAGGTCAGCTCTGGAGTTCTGGAGAAGTTTCTAGCAGGGTTAGGTTTTTGCACTACAGAAATCGGTCCTTTCTTAAAGTCAATTGGAAGCTCCCGCTGCAGTTTTTCACAGGCCATGCAGCAAGTTCGGCAAACAAGGAGAACAAACAAACACTACACGCGAATCACCAGGTTTGAGGAGGAACCCCGGCATTACACAATGGCTTAAAAACACACCTAACCTGACAAGCCAGATTGATAATGTGTAGCACACGTTCTGCACATTATTAATCTGGGCCAGCTCCCATCGCATCCGTTCGGGGAAAGGAGATGCGTGGATTCAGCAGAACTTTCCGAGCTGATTGGGTGAAGCGACACCTAGTGCCCGCCTACCAAAGGTTACCAATCACAGTATCAAATGAAAATGTAAGCAGCAGGCTCCATGAGAAACCAGAAGAATGTAAGCTAGTCAAGGCATTACTTGCTTGTTCTACTATCAAAGAAGAAATCGTGGATTGTTACAAAAGGATGTGATGGCAGCAGCTACGCCTGCGTCCTCCTGCGCTGCCATGTTTGTGTCATGTTCTGCCTGAAAGCATAATACTGCAACTTGATTGACCGTTGTAGTATTATTAGTCTTAGTTTTTGGTTCGGTGGCAAACGGTTGAAGCGGGAGCGGTGGGAGATGGATTCTCGTGTGTTTTTGAATGCGCAAACACCGCGAGAATTCAGCTTGCAGGTTAAAAACACACCACCTCCAGGGTCAAACACAGTGATGGTGGCACCATGCTCTGGGAGGCTTTTCTTCAACGAGAAAAGGGGAGCTAGTCAGAGCTGGTAGCAAGATGGATGGAGCTTAACACAAAATGGTCCTTAAAAAAACAGTTAGAGGCTTCAGACAATTTGAGACTGGGGCATAGGATCACCTTCTATCAGGACAGCAACCCAAAACATAGAGCCAGAGCTACGTGGCAGCGGTTTAGATGTCCAAGTCTAGTTCTCGAGAGCTACTATCCTGCAGCTTTTAGATGCATCCAACACGACCGAATCAAATGGCTGAATTCCATTATCAGCATTCAGTCTGCAGAGGTCTGGTAAGGAGTCATTCAGGTGTGTTAGAGAAGGGACGCTTCAAAAGATGTAGGATGGTAGCTCTCGAGGACTGGACTTGGTTTGGATTAGGGGTACGAATCTGTGCCCCCCCCCCCAAAAAAAGAGGCAACATTTTCAATTTCTAGACGTGCAAAGCTGGTGAAGACATACCCCATACTGGCAGCTCTAATTGCACTACATGTTGCTGGTCTATCACATAAAATCCCACTGAAATAGTAATTTTTTTGGTTCCAACATCAATGCTAAAAACGGTACAGGCATACATTTTATTGATCTTATTTGAAACCAGACGACTCTGCTGCTCCTGAGAGAAATTAAAGCGTGACTGCCAAAGCTATCACATGTTTGAAACCGTGCCCTCGGATAGCCTGACAGCTTTATTTCAGCTCAAACAAACCGATGAGGCACTTCGCATGGAAAGAGGAAACACATGACAAGCAGGCCATGGCTAGATAATCAGCAAAATTATCAGCATAACTGTGCTAGGGGGATTTTATTTACGCTCATTTTGGTAAATTAGAGCGGTTCAGTGTTGTGCTTCATTAAGGTTACCGTTTCGGAGGTCTAGACCTACTTACACACAACCAAAAAAAAAAAAAACATTTACTGTAGGTTTTTAAATCTCCAGAAAGTTCAGGAAGCAATAAAGTAAGCACAAATCTAACCGTCATATGATATGAAAGGATTTTAGTGGCACTGAGAGAGAGAGAGAGATGCATCAAATCTGATGAAACCCTACCAACATGCCAAAGAATCAGCTCTTCTGAGTCAGCTCTTTGTTCTGACACAATCTACATAAACGATCCCACCGAGTTTCCAGTTAAACAACTTTACAAACATGGTGGTAGCAGGAAAAACACTGGATTTTTTTTTTTCCTTTTTCAGGCTGGCTGTGGGGCCCTGAGTTTCAACAAACCCGGCTTTCTCCTCCTTTTCTTTATGTCCCCAGACAAGACAGACAAGCCCCATGTGGGGGGCAGGGCGAGGCTTGCGTTATCATGCAAATGCAAGCTCGTACGCTCACAAACGCACACACACACACACACACACACACACACACACACACACACACACACACACACACACACACACACACACACACACACACACACACACACACCATCCAAGGCACTATAACTGATTGAGCAATCCACCTGATATCTTCAACATTCGGTCTGAGCGGCAGACAGAGTGAAACACAAAGACTCGACACGGGGGCCAAGGAAAGACGAGCCGATTTGAAGTCGCAGAACAAAAGGAGGACTTTGGACAGATGATGCCCTGGCTAATAATAGCAGAGAGATCTCTTAAAACACAGAGGACCTCAGTGGCGGCGATGCATCAAATCAACCATCGTGATCAATGGTTGAAAAAAAAAAAAAACAACAACAAAAAAGTTGTTTTATTTAACGGTTGGGGGACAACGTTATTACAGTAGTGCTGTGCAAAACTACTCATCAACTCAGACATCGATTGTTATTTTATCAGAAACGTTAAAACTACACTCTGCGTGTCAATATCTTATTTAAAAAGACTTTATATACTGCAGTAACAAAGTGCCTTACACATTTTCGTCACATTTATGTGAAGGATGAGTTCATTTACTAAGGGAAAACTAATCTATCCAAAAAACCATAGTGCTACGAGGAAAAAATAATGACCCTCTAAACCTAATAACTAGTTGTGCCCACCTTGGCGGCAACAATAGCAATTAAGTGTCAATAATAACTGTGGATGAGTCTTTGAGAATTTTGTGAATCTTGACCTACTCTTCCTTGCAGAACTGTTTTTAATTTAGCGACAATGGAGAGGTTTTGAGAATGAACGGCCCGTTTAGGGTTATGCCACGGCATTTCAAGTGGGTTTATGTCCAGAGACTTTGACTAGACAGCTCCAAAAACAGTGTTTGTCAATTTGACCCATTTAAAGGTAGACTTTCTGATGCGCTTTCAATCATTATTCTGCTGCGTAACTCAATGGGCTTGAGCTTATGCCGGGTTCACACGGCAGGATAATTAGCCCGATCTTTGCCCCGATCTTCCCCTTCACACACGCCCAGATCATCGGGATGGCTCTTAAGATAATCTTATGAGATATTCCTGCCATGTGTGGGACCACTCCGACCTCAAACCGGGCTGTTGAACATTTTGGGTTGTTACCTGAGGACAATGTGACATGTAGCCAATCAGGTGAGAGAAACCCAGAGAGAGAAAAATCCCCAGGTCACCTCTATATCATAGTGCCGCAAACGGAGAGCCCTCGGTTCACTCTGTCTCCACTCAATTAACCAACGTCTCTCCTTTTTCTCTGTTAAAGTTAGCCCACAAACCTTCGCCATTGTTCTTCCTCGTCAGCCATTTTTATTTAATCTGAACTCACGTTTGAGCTCGAGATGTTTTGCTAGATTCCCCGTCTGACATCTGGACGTTCACGAGTTAAATTTGTTTGTGTGTGGTGTGTTGTACTTGCCGTTTGACTGAACACCACACACTGGACGGGCAAAGCTGTTATAGCTACAATTTCTTTAAATCACCACCATGTGTGGCGTCTCACTGGTTTTGAAAGAAAACTAAAATCAGCCGACAACTTAAAAATCTTTCTTCGTGAACATAGTATTAAAGGTCAAACCTTCAGAAAACCTTCAGGGTTAATTCATGGTTCCATCAATTACAAAAGGTCATACAGGTCCTGGAATAGCAAAGAGGCCCATAACATCACCATCACCAGGTTGGTATATCAGTGTGTCCTGTTTTTAATGGCAGATACAAAAGACTGCAAACCCTCTAGAAAGGTTCACTTTTGTATCCTCACTCTCCAGACTATCTAGCCCAAAGTCTTGGTGATTGTCAAGTTGTATTTTTTAAGTCAGCAGTGGGATTTTCACTGTGGATTTCTGTCATGGATGCCATTTTTTCCTCCAGTGTCTTTCTTGTTGAATCAGGAGGTTACGAAAACACTCAGTTTTCGTAACCTCCTGGATGAGGCGTTTAAGAGAGCTGATTAATTTTGCTAAGCCAGTCTGTCCTGGGAAGGTTCCCCACCGTTCCAAGTTTTCTCCCTTTGTGGATAATAAGTTTCACTGTTGTTTACTGGAGTCCCAAAATCCCAGTAAGCCTTTGTAACCCTCTCCATACTGGTAGATGTCAGACTCCTTTAGATTGGGGAATGAGATGTAGAGATCTTTGAGTTGTCAGACAGGTTCTATTTTAAGTCATTTTATGATTCTACGTGTTTGATCAGGCCTAGGAACTGAACCCAAAATGTATTTACCAAGCTTAGTTTTTCGCTTAGAATCAGATTAGTTTGGATAGCCTTTTTTCTTTTAATAGAAGAAACCATTTAAAAACTGCATTTTTGCATTTACTATTGTTATCAAGGTTAGCTATTAACATTAGTTTGATGATCTGAAACATTAAAGTGTGACAAAAAAAGCAAAAACAAAAGAAGCCTGTAAGGGGGACTAGTCCTTTTCCACAAACTCTCTACACTCCTTGACCATCAATACTGCATTAACGCCCTGCCCAAACCAAAGCTTTGAGCATTAATTTGCTTCTCTGCTCTGCAGCATTTGGGCCAATTTTGATATTTTTTGCTGTCTATGTTTGTCTCTCTGACTTTCTGACTCAGTTCTCTCTAAAATAAGGGCAGTGAGTGGGATATGATAGCACATTTTGTTACCTAACGCATTTTTGGGTAACAGCAGAACACGACGGGCACTCTCCAGAGCACTCTCGTTGTTTCCATCCCATTTCCTGTGTTTACAGGAAGCAAAAGCAGCAATGGTGGTATCTTAAAAATCCTGATGCTCGTAAATGGTACACACTGCTCATGATAAGCATTGGAGATTTTTTTCCAGAAAAGATACGGCGCTGTGAAAAAGCAGCAGTTGAGTTAGATGTTTATTTTTACACGTCATTTTCACAGGAAAAATCTGCCTGTAAGGTGGAGTCTTTTTTTATATGGCATATATTCATTTCCAGGAACTTGCCCACTTTATAAAAAGATAATCATCTTTTCCCTTCAGAAGCACAGATAGTATCTGTTTTAAATTTGGCTCACCATGTCTGTGGTTTAAGCACGTTTCCCACATCTATCAAAGCTAAGGAAGTTTATTCAAGCTGCACAATAAGAAGACAAAAGAAATGTTTGTTTCTGGACCAGGGAGAATCGCTCAGTATCAGAAGGCTGCAATAAGAAACAAGTGGATTCATTTTGCGACCAATTATAAATTTCTGATCTTTAATTTCCTCCTTATAATCGGTCCTTTAGTAGAATTACACAATCAAAGTCAGAAGACTTTTATTCAGCTTTCTTGACTTTTTTCAGCCAACAAAATCATGTGACTATGCTAAAAGGTAGCAGTCAACCACATGTTTCTGGATTTCCACTTTAAAAGTCTTCCCAAAAGAAACTTGATATGTCTAATCAATATTTCAGGATATATAAAGGCTTTTTCCCCGCATGCACTAATTATGAGTCATGTTCAATAAGAAAAAAAACTGTAGCTCCACACTTTGCTCTCATCTTCAAAAGGCACATGGGCTGTGTTATTTATTGCCAGTCATTATTAATGGTAAATGCAGCAGCCTCTAAGCCCATTCCTGGGTCTTTATCTGAACCTGAATTATGCATTTGCTCTTTAAGTCTTTTCTTCTTTTTTTTTCTTTTTTTTATCTCTGAGCATTAAACTGTTCGGGATGCTGAGCTCCACTTAGCAGGAGTCACCATATGACAAACACGCAATTAGCAAATGGGAGGAGGAGGCAGAGAGGAGGGAATCTGGTGCAAGATCAATTTACTCTAAAGTCCAATATGAAGTAATGCATTAGTCCTACCCTTGGCCGCCACTCGGCAGTGTCAGTGCTTTCAGATGCTGGGCTCTGAGAAGGTGGGGAACATGCAGGGTAAGTGTATTAGAGTGAAAATACTGACTGTGGGTACGAGGAGATGAATGGAAAGCCACTGATCTTTCCTGGAAAGAGATCAAAAGGACACTAAAAGATGTCAGAAGAGAGCTCAGGATCAATTTGCCTCTTTGTCAGTTTGTACCCATATTTTTATCCCAATCCGCTTCCATGTCATACCTTTAAAGAAACCATTTTAAAGCCCTGTACTTTACAATCGTGTGCCAGTCTATTGATCTGCATAGGTACGTATTTAGCGTATGTTAGGAATGTGTAATAGTAGCAGCCATGGCTGCCTTGCAGCAACAAGGTCCTGGGTTTGAATCCCAGCCTGGGCTCTCTCTGCAGACAGCTTTAGACGTTAGAAGCAGTCCTCCATTCATGTTTTTTGAAGAAGCCTTGAGGTGACTCAGATAGTCCTGAATTCTCCCACAGAGACCCTTTTCTCAGCGACAGTATGACTCACTTCTTCCTCTCCTCTTGCTCTTGTTTCGTTTGCATCTTATGTCACCCATTACCAACCTGCTCAGCGTCCTGTTGTGTCATTTTCTTAAAGACGTACAGAGAGATCCAGGCAGACTTTCTGCTTCTGTACGTCACCTGAAAAACGACCGCAGACATCAGGGCCTTCAAGTCATTTGTGCGATCATTTGTACCCTAGCATATATAGCTGTAAATGCTTTCAATTACAAACACTATTTTGGGCTTAGCAATTAAATTAGAACGTTTTTTATTCAAGTCACATGTGGCTTGTTTAATTCTGTAACTAAAGAGTTGGCGCATGTAGGCAAAACTCCCCAAAACCCTGTAAACCAAGTCTTTTTCCCTCTAAACCTCTGACTTTTCCACATTACTTCACATCCCAACCAAAAGCTTCAAAGATTTTATTGAGTATTTTAGGCCATCGAGTAACAAAGTGGTGCATGATTGTTAAAAGGAATAAAAGAAACAATACATGTTTTTTTTTAAATAATATTTCTACAAATACAAATCGAGAAACTGAGAATATTTGTATTCACACCCTAACTCTGTTGCCCCAACATAAAATCCAGTCATCTACTTAGCAAATGGAGCAAAGCTGGGTTTAATTTAACCTCAATACGAATCCAGCTGTTCTGTGAAGCTTTCAGAAATTTTTTTTTAGAGAACCTTAGTGAAGAAACAGTATTATGAAGACCAAGGGACACAGCGCACAGGTCAGGCAAGACAGCAAGGCGTGGGTTAAAGATGGGTTAGGGTAGAGAACTATGTTCCAAATGTTAAACAACAACAGGCCATCATCTGAAAATTAGCAGAATATCTGCAAACTGGCCAGGATATGGAGGTTCATCTAAACAAACAGGCTGGGCAAGAAGAACAATGAGCAGAGAAGCAACAAAGATCCCCACGGCAGCTGTGGAGGAGCTGCAGAGATACACAGCTCAGGTGAGAGACTCTGTTGACAGAACTTTATACTAAAGCCGACTTCCCCAGTTCTGGCCTCTGTGGAAGAATGGAAAGCAGAAATCTGCTGTGCAAAGAAAGCCACAAATGGTTCATTTTGTTGTATTTGCCGCAAACCGTCTAGATGACGAAGCAAAGATGAGACTAAAATGCAACTATTTGGCTCACAAGGAAATCACAATGGCTGAAGACCAACACTAGCTTGGATAGACCATGATCCCATGTGAAAGAGGGTGGTGGCGGCATCATGCTGTGGGGATGCTTTACTTCAGCGGGGAACGGCGAACCCGGTCAGAGCTGATGGGAACACGGATGGAGCAACCCAGAGAGAAAACCTGCTAGAGGCTGCAAAAGCACTTGGGATTGAGGCAGAGGTCCGTTTAAGAGGGAAACCTTGAGACGAAACGGGTCAAAGGTTACCAGCCTTTCCAGTTTTAAGACAGATAAAAATCTCACCGAGTTTTTGAGGATCTTCTGCATATTTGCAAAACAGGCAGCAGCTAAATTTCAGTATCATTGTGTGTAATCCATGCAAGCGAACAAACCCTTCTGCGCTTTGAAATGATTCCCTCCAATGATCCCATTAATCATCCCAAGTTTTCCTTCTGCCGTTGAACGTCAGCGCACAAAACACGCCCCTCTATTTGGCTGACAGGCTCCCTATTCACCCTCTTCATCTAAACTCAAACAACTGCACACAGCTCCACTCACAAATATAACTCTTGTATAATTCCCACAGCGGGTGTTGGAAAGTGTGTGCTTTTCCAAAATAAAAACAAAACCGGCTTCAACCCACGGTTCATGTTAACAAGAGAAGGCTAATTCTTAACGCCTGTATAAATTAGACTCACCATGGCAACAGCAGGCAAAATGGGATGAAGTGTGTTACGCAAGGCATCGTTTATGAGCCAACGGCAGAGAAGTAGGACACACACACACACACATTGGGCTGGGGTGTTTCAAGTACCAAATATTGACTTATACATTTTTTTTTCAATACTCTAAACTCCACAGATGCTCTGCAAAACCTCCACAAAGTCATGACAAGCCTTATAGTAAATGATTTTCATGGTCTTCTCCTGCTTTTTGCACTTACTATGACGCGAGGTGATTGTAAGAGTAGAAACAATCTTAAAGATTAATGCAGGAAGAAGATAATTAGAGGTTTTATGCCAAAGAGAAGAGGGCGGGTATGAATATGCAGCAGCAGCAGCAGGGCTGTGAGAGATAATCAAACCGTTGGTGGCAGAACAAATCCAGTTGATTGAGGTGATGATCCAGGTATGACTGGAGATGAGATAATGCATTCCAGCGAAGCCAGCAAAGTTGCAAGATTATGCCTACGAGCGCAGTTATGAGCACAAACCTGAGCTGAAACGAACCGCGCTCCCAGAGTCAAAGCCTTTCTGCTGTTTTTCCATTTCCCCTGATAAGTCTTCGCGAAATTAAAAGTCTACAACGCCTGAAAGATCGAATTTAGGTAGCATTCAAAACACCTGCATGAACTAACAGTGCGGTGAAAACATATTTCCCAGCTTACACATTTCATTTTGTTTTTGTCAGTTAGGCGTAAATGTTTCTGGTCAAAGTTATTTTAATACAAATAAGAGCAAATAAAGAAATACATTTTGAAGTGATGATTTGCTTTTTTAAAGGGGGGAAAAAGTATCCAAAACAACCTGCTTCAAAGAGGGGAGGCATTTTCCCCCTTAACCTATAATAACAGGTTGCTCCATTCTTGGCAGCAACAACTGCCTTCCAGTGTTGCCAAAAACAACGAGGCAACGAGTCTTTTACGTCGCATGACAGTAATTTTGTCCCACACTTCTTCGCAGAATTGTCTTAATTTGACTCCATAGTAGGGATTCCAGGTGTCAAAAACCAGGTTTTAGGTCATGCCACAGAATCTTTATCAGATTCAATCCTTTAGGTCCAGACTTTGACTAGGCCACTCCAAGACCATTTCTTTTTTTAACCCTTCAGAAAAAGCGACCCTTGTGTGCTTTGGATCACTCTACTGTCGCACCAGTGCAATTAGCCATAAGGTCATAAGCTGCTGGATGGACATTTTTGTTCAGGATTTTTTTGTTCAGAATTCATGATTTCCTTAATTACTGCAAGTTGTCCAGGTCCTGAAGCACGAAAGCCACCCCAGACAGTCACACTATTGCCACCAAGTCCTCAAATGTCTTGGAGAATCATCAAGATATTTCTTAGTTCCACACTATGTTATGTGTTATATGATAAGCACTGGTCTCTCACATCCAGTTCTGCGGATGTGGCTCTTGGTTAGTTTGTGACCCCAATCATGAGTTCGTTGATGACCTCTTGGAGTAAATTTGGTAGACCTGCCAGTCCTGGAAAGCTGCCCCGCAGTTCCATGTTTTCTCCATTTGTAAAAAACAGTCGTCGCTGTGGTTCACTGGAGACCCAAAGCTTTAGAAATGGCTTTGTTACCCTTTCCAGACGTCAACGGCTTTGTTTCTCATCCATTCTTGAATTTCTTTAAATTGGGACACGATGTTTTGCCTTTTGAGATCTTTTATCCCACATCCAGTTGTCAGGCTGGTTCTACTTTTCATTCCACAGATAAGGAAGTAATCAGACCCATGTGGGGCTAGTGAAACTGAACAAAACTCTATGGTTAATTCATGATTTAATAAGGTGGGCAATTAGATTTTCACATGGATCTAGGTTGATTTGGATAAATATCCCCCCTTCATAAAAGGAAACTGTCATTTGAACAAAATTAACTTGGCCAACACTCTGTATGGCCAAGATGCAGATTCAAGCTCAGGCACCAAGCTTTAACCCTCCTTTCATCACATTAACCTTCCTACAGTCTTGGAGAGAACACGTTTTGAATCCAAATTTGCCTGCTGGTAAAGTACACGACACTGATAAATCTGCAGAGCAGCCATAATCACAAGCACTGTTTCTGTTCGTGAGGAATCACCAGAGCAAAGAGACGAGAGAAGCATATGCAAATGTGAAGTTACCATCCTACGGGGCAGAAGGCTCATGATATTGCTTCTTAATCAAATTCAGGATTTGCTCATTTAGAGGAACTTCTACAGAGCAAATGATTTTGAGAACGGAGAGCCTCATTATGTTTTAGTGCCGAGGTAAAAGCTTGCATCCCTCCTGTGGACCGCGCTTCTATTCATCTTTACTTGAAAGGTTTCTCATAAATTGCTAAAAGACAGTAAGGAAAATGTTTTATGACGACAGTGTGGAGGGTAAAAAATGCGTGATGCGAAGATGAAACACCTTTAATAATAGAGACGGCTCAAACAAGAGTGAGTTCAGCTTTCACAGACGGCAAACACGGAAGCACCACACTGAGAAGAAGTCAGACAAGTCTTATTTTTACAATGAACAAATGCACAAAGCTGATGATGCCCTCTGCCATTGCTGTGGGATAACATCTCTCAATTGAAAGCATCTTTCCTCTAAGCCAGGCGTGTCCAAAGTGCGGCCCGGGGGCCATTTGCGGCCCCTGTACTGATTTTGTGTGGCCCCCCAACTGCATTTCAAGAATGATTATGCCGACCAGCACTGGTGGCTAGTGCAGATAAAAACATTTTATTTTTAATTAGGGCAAAATTATTACAGTAAGTTAATATCTTAAATCTAAATGTTGAATTTAATGTTGTTAGGTACAGCACACACAGGTTAAAAAAAACACTTTTTTTCTTGGTTATGTTAGTTATTTTTATTCACTTTTTGGCCCTCGAGTGCGTTTGACTTGACAATATCGGCCCATGAGCTAAAAAGTTTGGACACCCCTGCTCTAAGCAGTGAGAAAACAAAAGAAAAGGTTATGGCTTAAAATTTTTTTAAAGTTTTGGCTTAAAAAAAATATTGTTTTCAATTACCAATTGTATTAAAAAAAAGCTAAATTTTAGCATCCCAAAAATGTGGTTAACTTTTGTATTTCATATTTGCTTTATGCATCAAAACATATCGTTTTCCCCCCCAGATTTAAAGAACGTAATAATAATGACTTGTGCTCCAATTTTGTTTAGCCTAGTTTAGCCTGGATGAAAACAGGACACTATAATTGAAAAGTTATTTCAGTTCTAAGTAGTTTTTCAATGAAATTATGGTAAATTATATACAGAGAGCAGCATTTCTCATATCCAATAAGAGCAAAAAGAAGAAGCTGAAGCACAAAACTTATTTGGTAGCCTTTGTATTTAGAATTACCTTGTCATTAACAGCCGGCAGACCTATTTACTTCATATTTTATAGGCTACCTTATTGACTAAACAGTCGTAATATATCATTCCTGATGTCTTCCATTTGTTAGAAGAAAAAAACTCTAGGCCTACTAAATTAATAAAAATAGTTAAAATTAAATTTTTCTACGTAGATGACAAATGTATTTATAGTAGCCAAACTTCAAATCCACTTCAACAAACGTCTTCAGCATTTAAGTACGACTGTCTGGGACGTCTGGCTGACAGTAAACGTTCCTCCTACTCCATGCGACAGCTGTTATATTTCCCTCTGTAACCTTTAAGGTCTTCTGTGTTTTTATGGCCAATTGACATGTGAGATTCAGCACTTTATCAAAATGTCACATTGTTTAAAGTGTATCCAAGCAACACTTTTTATCGATTGTTGTTGAAAAAACCCAGACTTACGACCAATGATTGACGGTTTCACTTCTTAGTTTGATACGTAACACTCCTCCTGTTCGCCTGAAGTCAAACAACAGTAAGAGGTCAAGTAATTACTATTAGCACAGATTCCCTCTCTCCAGCTCAGCTTTTTCAGTTCTTCCACCTTCCCCCATCTTAACTTTGCTCCTGGAAAATTTGTTTGCATTAAGAAGATGGCCAGTAGGACTAGCTCGGTGCTGGAGAAGTTTTATTATGTGCTTACAGACAAAAGCTTAAGAGCACCAGATGTTAAGTAACAGCGTGATGAAAAACTTTAGGAAAGTTTTCTAGGCAGGATCCACACAAAAAGGCAGTTTTTTTAAAGCGGTGTTTCTAATAGCTGTTTCAATAAGAATTATTTTAAACACTTGACTCTTTCTAGAAAGGTCTTCATCCACAAAATACATATAGTGATCCCAAACCCCTCACCAACCACAGAGGGCCTGTATGTGTTGCTCTGATGCTCCACAACAATGACTGCAAAAGGGGGAGCATAGCCATGGATCTTTTTTTTTTATTATTATTGTAGAGGTTATCTACACATAAATGTAAGGATAAGATAGAGCTGGACTATATAAATAGATTTTTTTAAATAGATAAGTTGAAATTGTATTGTTTATATTGAGATGGTCTATCTTACGTTATAATTACACTTTTATGTATTCCAGTAGGCTGTTTTTCATTTCTTATATTCAGCTACAGCTGTTTGTTAAAAAAAAATTGCCTATGAGCCATTGGGATAAAACTGATTCAGAGATGCCTTTTTATAATTACTTAATCAAAAGAAAAACAGAGATAAATATCGGGATTTAGCCTAAAAATATCAAGACAAAATTTCTGGTTCATATCACCCAGCCCTAGAGGATGGGATGTCTAGATTACTAAGGATAGATTTGTCATTTGGTATTACCATTTTGTACCAAGGCAATGCTATTTCCTTACTTTGTACTTTAAACCGTTAAACAAACCATTCGCACCTGAGCAAAGATACTGTGTAAGCTATTACTTAGTATCTTTTTTCTTTTTATAGTAAGTACTTATCACTCTATTTCCATTCATTTTGCTACATGTTACCTATATAAAAGGCCCGTTAACCAAAGATGGGTAGTAACTAGCTACATTTACTTACTTTTATTTACTCAAGTAACTTTCTGGACAAAATGAGTACATAACTTTTACTTCTACATAAGTGATATAATTTTAAAGTAACACTACTCTTGCTTCAGTACCATTTCTGGATGCCCTACTCACCTCGAGTTACTTCACTGAATGAAAAAAAAAAAGGATGTTTTAACCAAAGATGCACCAGCTGCAAACCTACAGAGTTTACGTTAAAGTAAGACTTTTTATAGAAACACAAGCTCAATTTTTTTTGTGTTATTTTCTATGTGCTGAGCCGACTGAGTCATTCAGCGGTCAAGTGAATATATGTTATATACAGGAAATAGTATAAATTATCACTGATGACTCTTTGCATTGTTATAAGATACACACATTACCTTCTGAAAGTATTAGATTCAACAGCGCTATGCGTAAAAAACTGATTTGAAAATTATGTTCAATTACTTTGTAGAGATGTTTATTTTATTCCTTAAAATATCAGTTTATATCATTTTTAAATCCAATTCATTCATTCACTAATTTATTAAATTAAATATTAATGAAGATTTCATGGTCAAAATGTACCCAGTACTTGAGTGGTCTTTTTTTCTTTTTAACCAAATACGATTTTTAACTCTTGAATAATTTTTTTTGCATGAATTCTTTCTACTTCTACTTGAGTAAAATTGGCTCCTTTGAAACAGGACCAAACAAAGATAACTAAAGGACCTCTTGATGGTAGATATTTACTGGAGTCTTATAACTACTATTCCTTATAGAAGATGATAATTACATTATTAAACAACGCTTCAAATCATGGTTATAAAAGCCATAATGAAATATCCTATTGGCAGGTATGGACATCTCGAAGTAGACGGCTCAATTTTGCACACGGAAATAAAAAACTAAAAAAGGAAATCAAAACTAGAAAGGTCAAAATGACAAAGTTGGGTTAATGGAAAGCAGAATGTCAAGGCTCATAGACCGTTTCTAAGTGGACGAAAGGTCAAAATATTTCCTCATAACAGCATGCCGATCTTGGCAGCACCTAGTCGACATGTTATTGCTTAGCTTGACAGATTTTGTGACGAAGGATTGATCATTACTGCACATAAAATACTCTAATTAGTAGGAAAACACCAACCTGTCTACACAACATATCAACGTTCTAATAGAACTACCAGGAACCTGACCAATTGCATGTTCCTAATTTGGGATTGCCAGTATAAAAAAGATACATAACTTACTATTGCAGAAAACTGTGAAGATAAAGATGACTGACTCGCCTTTTCTTTTCTGTCTGATCAACGATACGCAATATGCCTACCAATATCCGATATCCATGAACTTAAGCACCCCAATCACTAAACATACACATGAGAACATGACAGACTGGAGGCCTGTGAACTCCAGCCACTGTAAACCGATCTCTCTCTGGTTACTATGTAAAGTGTATCACCTTGGTAAAAGAGCCATGTTGCAAACCTATCCCGATGACAGTAATGAGTTCCCACAAATCTCTGAACATTGAATTTAAACAGCGCTTATATCCTTCCTGCAGTAAATCTCATTTTTACACCAAGAACTGAGAATGTATTGGCTTCAATAATTCAACTAAACAGCAAATGAATACTTGTGTTGTTTGAAAAGTGGCATTAAAGATTCCCTCCAAATGAGATATTAACATGTGATAATCATGTTTATAAAGCCCCTATGCAAAACTGAAAACCAGGAGTTAGCTTAGGCTGACTTATAAACAAGACATCAAAGAAAAGAAACAATTTGCCTGACATCGCCCCCAATGGATTTTTCAAATCTGTGAGAATCTCCTCTGACCAGAAATAATCCCAGAATCCTGACCCAGATAGACCGCTCTGATCTCAGCGTCCTCCCACAAACAACTAAAGCCTTTATCAGGTCAACACTCAAACAAGCTTGAGTGTATGAATAAGAAGAGGAATCATCTGACTGTGACTTGCCTTGGATACAGACTGGGAGCTGAATGTGTTGCGGCGGGGATGTTGGAACAACACAACCTTCCTTCTGTGTGTGCGTTTGTGCATGTATGAGGAGACGTCCTCTCCGTCACATGAAACCCGAGATAAAGCTGAGCTGTCTGAAAATGGGCAGAAGGGCATGCTAGTGGTGACACGATTTAATCGTGTTGCATGTAGCCATCCCCTCTGTCACTGCAGGTAAAATTTCCTCGCCGCTCCGGGGGCATTTTCCTGCAGTTCAAAGGCCCCTGAAGCTCTTTCAGACCCTGCTGGGAGAGTTAAGAGTGGTCAGACTTCCTCTCATGTTCTCGAGATGTGATTATAGTCACCCTGCTCTAATTATAGGTCGTCTGAATTCTCATGGGGCAAAGAAAAAACATTAGAGCTGGTGTACGGAGTGGCGTTTAAATGGACAGACGACCAGATTAAGTCAGGCGTGTCTCGACTGAAGTTCCATTTGGGCAGCTGTCGTTGACATCTTAGCCATGCAGAGCTGCGCGTAATCCCTTTTGAGAACTGTAAACCATATCATCAAGGGCATCTAGCAAATCAATGTCCTCCAACATTAATAAAAAAAAATCTAATTTATGCTTTAGCACCAACAGAGAAGGGTTTCAGTTACATGGATATGATGGGTTTCCTGTATATAATTTCCTCTCTGACTGTAGCTAATTAAAAGCTGAAACATATAAGGTGACGTCAGGTTGTTTGTAATGCCACATAAAAAACAGAAGCTAAAACGGAAACAGTTGTACGTGCTTTACTAGAAGTTTTCCAACCTAAGAGGTATTCTCCGATTATCTTGCAAAGACATGTCCATAAACAAGAAAAAGAAATAGTATGAAGGAGAAATTTCAGGCGATTTAGTGGGTAATGTGCAGTTGATGCGTTCATAGCCAAATAAAAAAAACAAAACCTTTAACACATCAAAGTAAACTATTATGTTAATTATTCACACATTTGTGTCACATTCTTACACAAAATAAATAAACAGGCTGCTGACGAGCTGTTTTGTATTTTCATTGTATATTTTGTGCGCCTAGAAACGCTATTTAAAGGGGGTCCAACGTCAAGCAGCGAAATGAAGCTTGTTGATATCGCGCATATTGATACGATCCCGTTTGATTGAAGTCGACTTCGCAAAGTGCCTTGAGATGACGTGTGCTGTGAATTGGCGCTGTATAAATAAAAATTTAACTGAACTATAAGCAAATGTTGCTGCCGTTTTTAAAATAAAAGGTAATAACAGGATGATAATGATTTTTTTTAAAAAAAAACCTAATAGCTGAACATTTTATGCGTTTACAATAACGTTGTTTCAGTGCATCTGGACATAACAGAATTTTGCAACTGTGGTCACATAAAATGATCCCCATATTGATTTAATATGTCCAGCAAGCATGAGAACCTGCTTGCTAAGCTGTCCTGTACATTAAATGTGACCGATCGCCAAAATGACCACCTATGCTGCAGTGCAGGAATGCAGGCGTCGTACAAACAGGCCTGCGCCGGTTGTTTCAGCTTCATTAGTTATTTTTAGAGGTAAAAGATAACATTCTCTTTGTTGATAGCAGCTGCTGTGATAGCGTCGGTTCTTACAGCAAACCGGCCATGAAATTAACAGCAAAAATCCACGGGGCGGACCATTTCATCTTCGAGGGCCGAAGATGTCACGCTTCTATATTTGTCTAAGTTTTTCAAGCTACAAGCGGAACTGGGTTTTCCACAACCGAACGAGGCGCAGCTGTGGAAAAAAACTGCAGTTTTAATTTGAGCGTTCCTGCTGCATCTCTGCACTATTTAGAACGTAAAAGAAGTCCGATAAATGTATCAACCCGTGTGCTCACGCGCTCTGGTCACATTTACTTCATAGCAGTGCCGCACATCTCAGCAGCAACATCGCTCTGGGTGTAATTTCCCAAACTGGTCATGGTGGATTAATGTTCCACTCACTCCTCCTGTAGCCTTGACGAAACCATTATCATAATCCTGATTGTAGAATAACAATTTACAAAGCTGCTGAATGAAAGAAAACATTAACTAAAATAGAAACCCTCTCTCCCTGGCAGAGATGCCCACCGGAGGATACAGTTGCTCCCCTCTGCATCGACTCTAGTTTCACTGTTACACGTTTCAGCTGGAGATCATTAGGCTGCTTGGAGCAAAGACTCAGCAGGGAGAAGAGCCATCAAGTACGTCTTGCAGCTCTTCTACTACAGCCACTTACCAAGCATTAGACAGAAAATTAAACATTTAACAACTAAAGTACACTCAAACTTGAGAGGCCTTGGAGGTGTAGCAGTTGCAAGATACTGGCAGAGGAAGCAGTTTCTGTTTTTTTTTTTTTTTTACATGTGAAACGCAATGTTAGAAGAAGGGAATTAATATCCAGAGGGCTTAAACTTAGAAGAAAGTAAATAATGACAAAGATAACAAATGTAAAAGGCTTTTTTTTGCTATATCATCACCATCCGTCTCTCCACACATCTGCCCACCCTGCGCTCTGCTTTTCAGAAACATACTTTAACCTGCGTTCGCTTTTATCTCGAGTATCACACATCCTGTTCAGTTGACAGCCGGGGACAAGAACACGAGCGGAGAGTACGCAAACGGCACCTAATGTATGAAAAAAATTAATTGTTGTATCAAAACAAAATACTTTAAATCTCTCCTGCATTAGATCATGTTATTCCTTTGCCTCAAAACCCTCTTTCCATAACATTCTAACTTTTGAGTACGTTGCAAAAT
The DNA here is from genome assembly GCA_037039145.1 of Fundulus diaphanus. NCBI lineage: Eukaryota > Metazoa > Chordata > Actinopteri > Cyprinodontiformes > Fundulidae > Fundulus > Fundulus diaphanus. The sequence continues at coordinate 32,279,658 of CM073135.1, forward strand.
TAGCTATACGGCTTAAACATTTTTTTCCCCCCAATTAACGACCACAAACTTCAATGTACTTTATTTACCTTTTGTGCAACAGACCAACATAAGTTGGTTTAGGAAGCAGGAGGAGCATGATATGGGGTTTTTGCTTTACTCTGATACCCCTAAATAAAACCCAGTGCGTTAAGAAGACCCCTAATTAGTCATTTAATCTCGGTATAAAATCCAGCTTTTCTGTGAAGGTCTGACAAGTTCAATAGAGAACATCAAACAGACCAAGGACCACAGCAGACATGTCAGGGAGAAAGCTGTGGAGACGTTCAAAGCAGGGCTAGCCTACGATACAATATCCCAAGCTCTGGACATCTCAGAGCAATGTTCATTTAGAAGAAGGAGAGTTTCACACAACCGGGCACCTACCAACACATGACTTTCCACCCAAACCGACAGGTCAGGAAAGGAGATCAATGCCCAGAAGCCCATATGGTAACTCTGGAGGAGCTGCAAACAGTCAGCGCTCAGGCTGGAGAATCTGACAAGAAATAATGCTATACACTCAAAAAGGGGAAAAAAGGCAAAGTGAACAGTTATCCACTTTATGTTTCATTTCTTTTCATTTCAAGGTAACGGCTAAAAGAGGTGTTCCTTGGTTTAAAAAACAATTATGTAATGTTCACTAAAAAATTCACCCAACAAACACCTTTTTTAATGTATTGACTGGAAATAAAATGTTAACACAAAGAGTTAGAAAGGTCACAAAAAAAAAAAAAAAGTCAAGAGACGTCCCTGTTGTCCCATGTAGGGGACAAAATGTAGAAAGATGTGCTCCCTTCAGAAGAGACCAAAATGAAACTCCTTGATCCAACTTCCAAGCACATAGTTTACCATTAAAGGCAAGACTGCACACCACTGCAAAAACACCTTCCTCGTGGTAAAACAGGGTGGTGGCAGCATCATGCTGTGGGATCCTTTTCTTCAGCAGGGGCAGGAAAGGGAGGATGCATGGAGTTAAACGTAGGGGGATCCTGGAGGAAACCTGTCATGATTTTATTGTGTAAAGCCAACCAGACCAGATATTGAAGATGCACCTGGTTTGGCAAGACCTGCCTCGTCACGCTAATCAAACGCCTACCTTCGCTCCTGAATCCGCCTCTACATGGGGAAAATATGTAAATCACTCGCTCAGAACGCCCACATCGCGTTCGGTGTGGCCACACCATCAGAGGCTGCAAGACATCTGAGACTGGGCTTCACCTCCCTTCCAGCAGGGCATCAACCCTAAAGATACAGCCAGGAAGGAACGGCTTAGATCCAAACACATCCATGTGCTGGACACCTGCCCCACGTCTTTAACCGAGCATTTTTAATAATTAATGGCTCTCATCAAGATTTTGAAGCTTATTTAGCAACGTTTTAATCAGCATCTTGACATAATTCTGCTATCCCTGAAAAGCCCAGGTTAAACTAGTTAATTATTTGGACTTACTTCTACCCAATTCTGCCCGATAAACTTGAGAAACCAAACCCAATGGCAGGGGAGAGGAGTGCAACTCCGGCGGCAGCGGAGAGAGAGCTGTCGCAGCAGCCCAGAAACGTTGACAGCTCATGTCAGACTTATTGTCACTAACCACGAGGAGAACCATGCAGGCAGCTGCAGCTGGATGTGTCACCAATCTGTTATCTGCGTGCTGCTGTCCCGCCACAGAAACAAAGAGGCAGACATAAAGGGATCATGACACACAGATGGAGACCAAGAGCGAATCCTCTATCTGCTGGACTCTGCAGAGGCAGAGCACCAAATACCAAAACAGATTATGAGCTTATGACCCTAAAACGCTTATGGCAGTCATCATGCAGCCACAACTCCCTGCTCCTCCGGCCAGAGATGTGTGCGTGTGTCCGTGTGTCAATAAATATCACAGCTCACAAATGATATCAAGTTCGCCTTAACCACGTGGCACAGTCAGAGCTGATGATTAAAGAGAAAGCATTTCCACATTTACGTGCAAACGAGGAACGGCGTACTGATCTGCTCAGAGACAACGAGACGCAGGGTGAGGATAGGTCCAAACTGCCTTCCATAAATTCTTCGCCTGTATCTATGGAGGAGTTTGGAGACAGAGCCGGGAGGGGAGGGGAGGAGAGGAGGGAAAACAGATGGGAAGGGAAGGAGAGAGGGAAATATGGAGTGGGATAGAAAAGTAAAGTGAGCAAAGATGGAAAACCCGAGCGAGCAATGGGCAAGGACCCGTACCAGTAAATTCACCACACCTCACCCAGAGCTGAGCACTCATTAGTCCGGCAGCAGAACATAATGCCTCCGGTTATCATTTCTCATACGTCGCTGCCTCTTACTTAGTCCTTCAGAGGAGAAAACGCCCACGAATCCAAGCAAACAGCTGGTTCCGGTGTTTATGCTGTACAAGTGCAATGACTCGCATGCGATATCACTGCCGGCACATAACGCATACTTTCTCGTCTCATATCTACAGCCCGGAGACGGGGCAGCGCTCGGTCAGCCGGGGCCCGACAGAGCTGCAGTGCATCTAAGCAAGTCTCCTGTATCTGTAGCTTTTCCACGCGCCGATCCTAAAGCAGCGGAGCTCAGCTGTGGATATGAGCGGCAACTCGAAACTGACGCCTTATCGGTGGGATTATCTGGAAAAGGCAAAATGTCAGATATTTTTGCAAACTCTTCCCATTTATATGGGGTGATATATCCCCCCCAACATATACAACATAGGGCAAACCTTTAGACGCAGGCATCAAATAAACAAATATACTTTACAACAAAATTATTGCCATTTCAAAAGTTACTTATAAGAATGTATTTTTACTGTAATTGAAAAGGGAATTTTGCTCTTTCTTACTTAAACTTAGCTTTTTTCAATCTAACCTCCTCTGGCTTTGACCACAGAATTTGTATATATTTATTAATAAAAAATTATATACACACTGCTTAGTTTTCTTACTTTTCCAGAAGGTTTCCAGTTAGTCTTTCTGGGTAATATCACCTCACTCTACTCCCAGTGTTTCGGTAAAAACACAATATTCTATACTATATTATAGTTAGTTGATATTTCTACATTTTTATATCAAAAAGACAAAACACTACAAAAAAGTAACAAAAAATAGACAATGACATGAACAAAATACATCTTAACATTAAACAGAATAAAATGCAGAATAGAAATTATCTTTGACCTTTATAATTTGCAGTGAGGTTTTCAGTCCTCATTTAAAGGAGCGAACAGTTTCTGCACCGGTTTTCACTCAGCTCGTTCCAGCGCTAAGGAGCTCAGAAACACATCGTCTTTCTCCTTTCCCATCCCGCCGACCAGCCCTGGAGAATACCATCGCCCCCATCCATAAATCATTCTTTCCAATCTCCTCCGGCCCAGTAATCTGTCCACTCCCCAACTCTACCCTTCACTCCACATACCGTCTACCCCAGGAGTACCAGTCAACAACCTGCCTTCTTGACACCAGAAACTCCCAAACTGAACTGGAAACATCTCCCACACCCTTTGAGGATGCAGTGATAGCAGGACTGGACCTGTCAGGTCAGTCCGATAAGACCAGGCAGTCATCCTGAGGCCAGATAACCTCTGACCTAAAGCATCAAAGGAGGTGGCTTGAACCCACTTTATCTGACCTGATGGAAAGTTTGTCTCTGACCACATGACCAATAAGCACAGACAGAGGTTTCACAATTTCTTTGTGCAACAACTTAAAAGAACTGCTGCTAAAAATAATATCAGCTTGAACGCATCTCAAGACAGACATTAAAAACAACTATGCTCTATATCTTTAAATAGCCTGTCCCAATTTCCCGATGAAAGGCTGGAGTTGTCAGCTTCCTGGACACAAGATCATTTATTTGGACTTGTGCATATTTGTCGATTCTGCTTTGCAGCAAGTTTCTTCCGACCCACTAACACACCTACTGCCCCCCAAAAAGGAAGAAATCAGCACGATAACCAGGGAGACTGCAAGGTTTTTTGTCTCCACAGAAAGAACGGATCCTCGCAGTAAAGCTCAAAAGATGCCCTTTGCTACAAGTGTCCCCACCTTTTAAAAATTTAAATATAAATAAAGAAGGATACAAATTCGTAATTACACCAGCTACCAAGAGAAAGAGTAGTTCAGATTTTTAAAATAATGAGATGCACGTTAATAATGGAACTAGGCCAATGATTGAAGGAGAAATTAGGATGGAAGTTCACAAATTTTACAGATGCTCTTCAAAATAAAAAGTATTGATATTTCTTCGGTTAAATGCAAATGTAGACCACACATTACTAACAAAATTAAAACCGCAATGGAAATAATGTTTAACGCTTCAAATTAAAGCTTTCTTATACATTTCAAATTAAAGGACTAAATACTTTTTTTATCATAACTAAATGATAGTATTTTCTATCTTGGAAGTATTTCCCAATTGTGGGACTATAAAGGAACTCTTATCTTTAAAGGAACTCTTATCTTTAAACTAATGAAAGAAACAGGAATTATTTTTTTTATCTCAAAATGATCCTCTGAAACTTTCTTCAAAATAAAAACCACAGAATTTCATCAGGTAGATTATTGGGCATCTAGATGCTAGAGAACCGGTAGATCTAAACGTGGTGAGAACAAAGTTACTCTGTTTACTTTTCAAAAAAAAAAAGTTCATTACTACTTTCCAAATTAAAGCTGTTTTTTTTTTTATGGTTCAATCAATACAAAGGTAGATTACTGATTCCTAAGCATCAAATGGCACCATCAAAATCCTTCCAGTTTGAATTTAACATTTAAAGGCACAAATCTTAAAATACAATTGGACCAGTAAAAGCCTCCAATGAAAACGAGATTCTCAGGGCCACTGAACAATCCACACCATTAAAGAAATGAGTATTGAACGGGAAAACCAAGCAGACCCTCCTTCTATAAGAATGCACCCCTTCCCCGCCCTTACATGCACAGCTTGCAGATGGTAAAACATATGCACAGAAAAGCAATGTCAAGAGGACGTACAAGTGGGTGTTCTTGGAAGTGAGAAGGCCAAGAGTTTTGTATCTGAGAAACTGCGCCAAAGAACACAAACTCTTGCTGTCCTTGTTATTAGCATCATCATCAAGCTCTAAAAACGGCATAAAGAGACAGTAATTTGTGTTACCTGGGGTTGAAATGAGTCTACCAAATGCAAAGTCAATAAAATAAATAACACAATTGGCAAATTGTGTTTGTCTCTGCTTTTTATTTTATTTTATTTAGAGCATTTATGTGGCCAAGACCAAATAAAAGTTGAAAAGCTCCCTCAAAAATGTGTTTCTGTTCAAATCATTGACAGTAGACAGAACCAAAGATGGACAAAGCCACTGCTACATCACCCAGCGGACGGCCTATGCTGTCCTCCATACTTTAGCGGCTTGTCAGCCTTACAGTCTGTAATGAAAATTGTTTCACCGCGACACTGGCTGACTGGATGTAGACTCTGGGTACATGCCACCAGCACATATTTTACATACCACCGTTTCAAATCCCAACCTGCCATTTCCTGTGAGTTACAGGGCCCTTTATTTTACGGCGGGAGAAAAAACAACAACCAAGAGAGCATCTTGAAGAGTGACATCAAGCAAGATTCTCTCATATGTTTGGACAAATCCGTAAGCAAGACTTGCATGTTACTTCTTACAAAGGTTAGATAATCCCTACAGCACTATGCTAAAGACTTAAAACAGTTCTTGATTAATATATACTCTCTTCCTAAGGAGCCAGATTATCTTGTAATATTTTAAGGACATCTTGAACAATGTTTTATGGTTTCTAAAGGAGGAGGAACTTTATCTTTGGATATCAGCTCCTGTTTCAATCCTACCAGCGAGACCTCACTGTGTTCGTTCAGAGAAGAGAAAGTCTCAATCCTAAAAGAAGAAGTGTTTACAAAAGAATTTCACAAGTGTTTTTATTAAGAAACAGGACATCCTCATCATTTAGTTGATCCTCTATGCAAATATCTCTATGCCAATCATCTTCCTGGGGATAGAAAAATATTTTCAGCCTGTCGAACAGTGTTCCCTTTGGTGTAGAAAGATAGGTGTCATGGATTCAGCTAAAGAAATAAGGACAAAATGTGTCTTTGAGACAGACAGCTTAAAAGGTGCCTAAATACTAGGCACGGCCTGGTTACCAGAATCCAGGTTTTTAAACCTCTGAATTGTTTTGTCATACTATAGAAATGATAAGACAACACATTTTGAGATTTCAAGTATCTGAGTGTCCAAATCAGCAGATGCTGGAGTTGGAAAATCGTAACTTTTGCAGCTGGACGCAGAGCCTCAACCAATCAGAGAGACTCCGCTATGTGACTTAGTAGGCCCGTTTACACTACATCTAAAAACCGAGCCATGCCGAGACCAGTCCGAGCTTGGTTCAGTTATCCAAGACAAGCCGACCCGTTTACACACAAAGCTTATCTCGGTTCCTTGGTTGCTCCTCGCCCCCTAGTGGCGATCTGCGGTACTACCGCTCTCTGGGATTGAAGGCGGAAGCAGCAAAACACACACAGCTGCGCCCGTAACATTCAGGAAGTTATGCTTGATATTGTGATATTTCGGTGTTTGCGGAGAGTCAGGAGAAGAAGGCAACCATTGGTGAATTTACTTGAGAAAGTTGGCTTTTTGGGAAGTGGATGAGACAAACGAACGTCTAATAAGGATTTACAGACGCCGGAAACAACGACAGACACTGAGGTTCATTGCGCTGCTAAGCAGAATCATCACTGGAAACCGTGTGGCACGGTAAGGAAGCTAGTATTATTATGAATGTCTGAAATTTGTCTGAATGGAGTGTGAATCGGGACGTGCAGCCAGACACGCCGGAAAACCCGCTGACAGTCAGCTGACTGTAAGGGCATGACGCGGTCTGCTCATGCGCTCTTCGTTATCAGAAACCGGGATAAAATAAGGCCCGTTTACACTACACTTTTTTAACCGAGCCGAGACCAGTCCGAGCTCGGTAACCGAGATAACTCTTGTGTGTAAACGGTCAGCAGACTGAACCAGACCGCGCTAAACATAACCGGACCGCGCTAACTGCAGACCAGTTCATCAGCAGGTCTCGGACTGGTTTTTTTTATCCCGGTTCCCTGATAACGAAGAGCGCATGAGCAGACCGCGTCATGCCCTTACAGTCAGCTGACTGTCAGCGGGTTTTCCGGCGTGTCTGGCTGCACGTCCCGATTCACACTCCATTCAGACAGATTTCAGACTGGCGACCTGTCCAGGGTTTACCCCGCCTCTCGCCCATTGACAGCTGGAGATAGGCACCAGCAACCCCCGTGACCCCATGAGGGATAAAGCGGTTTGGAAAATGGATGGATGGATAATAATACTAGCTTCCTTACCGTGCCACACGGTTTCCAGTGATGACTCTGCTTATGAACCTCAGCGTCTGTTGTTGTTTCCCGCGTCTGTAAATCCTTATTTGACGTTCATTTGTCTTATCCACGTCCCAAAAGCCGAATCTGTCTAACAATAACATCCTGAATGTGACGGGTGCCGCCATTTTGATTTGCTCGGTCCCGCCTTCAATCCCAGAGAGCGGTAGTACCGCAGATCGCCACTAGGAGGCGAGGAGCAACCAAGGAACCATAACCGAGATAACTCCTGTGTGTGTAAACGGCTGCATTTATCTCAGTTAACTGGACCAAGCTCGGACCGGTCTCGGCATGGCTCGGTTTTTAGGTGTAGTGTAAACGGGCCTATAGAACCAGGCCGAGACCTACCCAAGAGCTGGTCTGCAGTTAGCGCGGTCCGGTTATGTTTAGCGCGGTCTGGTTCAGTCTGCTGACCGTTTACACACAAGAGTTATCTCGGTTACCGAGCTCGGACTGGTCTCGGCTCGGTTAAAAAAGTGTAGTGTAAACGGGCCTAGTGGCTCATTTACCGACGAGACGGAACTGAGTCTGTCCACACTTTGCTCAGAGCGTCAGCACGCTCTGCACAAGCGTCCAATTTGAGGCATTGGATGCATTTTTGATGCTCAAATAGAGTTCGGTCTGAACGCAGCATTAGAGTAAAGGCGAATTATAGTTTTGTATAAAACAAAATTCAACATCCAAGCTTTGTAAAATCAACACACAGATGTGATGTGTCACCGCCTTGAATGAGAAAAGGACATTTTTAACAGATGAAAATTAAATAGAAAAATACCACATTCTCTTTGGTTCAGACCAATCAGCAGAGGTTTGACTACCTACAACAGACATAGACAGAACAAGAACCCCCCCCCCCCCATCAGTAACTAAAAGACTTCAAAGAATAAAAAACATAATTGAAAAGTGTAACTGTTAGCTTCCAGGTGCAATTGGTCCTCTCTGTTCACATCAACACTGCTGTGTTGTTGGTTTTTACAGTTTGGGGGAAAACCCAACAAAAATGACAGAGCGTCTGATTTTCCTCCAAACCACATACTCATAATTCCTTTAATGAGGGTTTGGGAGGAATTAAGAAGGAAATGGGTGCGTGCATGTGTGTGTTCGCTCTCGTCCTTGAATGTGTGAGGCACTGAAAGCGAGAGACGGGGAGAAAAAGAAAAGGAGGAGAAGGAAAGTGGGCTGAGACCGAGGGCAGCAGACGCAGTGAATGAAAAGCCGGCTGTGGTAAAGTGGAGAGAAGGTGATGGGAAAGCCTGTGGGAACAGACGCTGGTCTTGCATCCCTGTCTCAGCTTGGCACAAGAAAAGCACACACCAACCCTCCTTTTCAGCTTAGACACAACCCAAACAGCCTGGCAGCAAAGCAAAGCGCTCCCACTTAACCATATCAAAGTCTGACTGGCTGGCGCTATGCTTAAAGGAAAATAAAGTCAAACTTTTAACCTAGAAGCAAGCAGCATAAGCAGCCTAGGGGAGAAACTACGCCACATTGTTAATCTGTTATCTGTGTAAAACCGCAATATATGTCAGAGCTTTGTGATTGTGGGACAAAGCTTCGATCGGCACGAAGGAGATGCAGCTGGAAAAGCAACACCAGCACAGCTGACCGGCCTTTTTTTTTTTTTTAAAGGTGTCCTAGCAGGACGGAAACTGGCAGGGGACTTCAAAGACAGCGGAGCTGCTGCTTTGTTTATTTACTCTGGTTTAACTGTCAGCTCCACAGTGGGTGGCACTGATAACCTTTGACCTTCATAATCAACACAAACCTGCGAAGGAATTTCCTAAAATCAGCAGCCTGGGTCTCGTGTTGCAGCCGCGGAGTGAGTCTCACCGAGGAGAAATGATGTGCACACATGCGTGGATACCAACAGGCAAACTTACGGACAGAATAACGATGCTGACTGGAATCATGCCAATTGAAAACCAAATATCGGATCTTCTCACGAATCAGCTCATGCACCATACATAAAAGTTAACAGGTTGCACCGACAGCACTCTCTTGTTTGGAAATTGCTGCTAAGGAGCGCAGACTATAAGTTAGCCATTATCAGAATAAGTAACGTGTTGGAAGCTTATGGAGTGGAAGCTGTGTCGTCTACAGAGGCATGGCGGCTGTTCCTTCAGGCTGCTACATTCAAACAGTGAAACATCAGGAAATTACAAGAAGCTGGCAATAGAACAGCAAAGTCTCTTTTATGCCTTTTGCAGAATCCTAACAGAAAATCTGAGACTGATGCTACCTGTGCTAACCATTCTAATCACAAATATAAGACATTTTTAAATCAAACTCTAATCATGTTTTGAAATAATATTGAAACTCTGTTTAATTGCAGAGCTGTGCAACACCAATTACTCTCGCTGGCACACACAGTGTGACGTCTCCTCCGATTGCAATATAAATGTCAAATAGTTGACATTTCATAAGAAATAGTTAAAGCTCCTGTATAGTATAGCCTGCTTTGGACATTTTATTGTAAACAAATGCATTTGTTTGATTTACAGAAAGCGGTAAACATTTTTTTAATTATCTATATATCTTGAAAAGAAATTTTAGTATCAAAATCTGTATCAGTAGATCAGCTGTTTATAAATATTTATTGGCCACAAAAAAACTGATTGCTGAATCTCTAAATCAGAAATCATTTATTATTTACTTAACCTACTTAGTTTTAAGGGTGTCATGCTTTCAATAGGGAAATTATACAAAAAAAACGTTGATTTTGAAAGCTGATAATGTAATAATCCTTTGTTATCTGCCAACCAAGAGTGAGGATATGTGAGAATAATCTGCTGAGAATTAAATTACTGCTGGCTGATGCATCCCATGCATCGCCTTGATCTACTAACCCAGTGCCCCAGAGAATGGGAGCTTTCCCCCCTCCACAGCTGTATGTGTGTGTGTGTGGGGGGGCATTTTCCTGCCTGATCCTCAGAGACGCTTCCCAACCAACAAGCCACGCATGAATCCGTACTCTCGCATGCTTCGGCTCACCTCTGCAAAACTTCCCCAGTAAGAGCGGCTCCTCAGCGGCGTGTCTTCCCGTCTACCTGCGCCTGTCCACCCATCCGTCTCAGAAAAAAAAAAAAAAACACAGAAAGGAGAAAGTGCGTCTTCGCTTTCAGCGCAAAAAATCTTGATTTCCCTGCAGGATTTTTTCCTCCCCCGCAGCAGCTTTAAAGCAAATATTGGGAATCTTTTCAGCAGAAAAAGCATGCAGCAGTGAATAGATTATCGCCCGTTTCGTCCCTGATAACCAGACGTCGCAGGCAGCGCGTCCACACACACAAATCGCTGAGCCGACCCTCATACATTCCAGTTTGTGTTCAAGGCGCTCCTCCTCGACACCGGCGGACCAATCAGAGGCCAGACATGTCACCGAGTGGGCGGGGCTACCCAGCTGTGAGAAGAAAGACCCCAAGACTCCATCATGTGGTGGGGGGCGTTGGGGGTTGAACGTCAATGATATGTGAAGGTCCTTTTGTTGGGTTTCGTTCAAAATAAATCAGACTGAATGAGCCTTTTTTTTTTTTTTTTTAAAACCTTCAGTTTAAAATAAATCACAAAGCACGTTAAGATAAAAAGACCATTTTTATTTATCACTTTATTTGTTTTGGGTCATTGTTAGAGTATCTGCGGTGCATCTCTTTTTATTTCAAAATTGCATATAAATATTTGGCACAGTTGAAGGAAATTTCTCTTTTGCCAGTTGATGAAATAATTATGTAAAAGATAAGAAAAACACAGAATCGATTAATTATTCAGTGCAATTGTTCAGCTATTTGCCATATAGACCTGTTGTAACATTTTAGTTTGTTTGTGTCAAAGCTGCAGTATGCTCCAAATAATTATTTTGTTTCATTTCGTTCTATCACATGTTTCAGTTCTTCAGTTTTAATTTTGATTTCATTTGAATAAAATAAATCAGAATGTGGTCTCGGATAAGCGGAGAATGATGAGTAGGAGTCTTTATAATGGCTCTGCTTCTTTAAAAAAAAGTTAGTACTTTCATCCAAAAAAACATAATCTAATAAATATGTCACTCAATAAATACTCTAATAAAACAAATAATTGCATGGGAAAAATAATATTTTTGGTTGTCATAATTACATAGCCCAAAAACTCTAAACTATAATACCAGAAATAAGAAAATGTATCAAACAGACCTTTAGTTTTGTTAAAAGCATGCAATGAACAGTTTTCACATCTAAAGATCTGGGATACGTCCATCTATCCATATTATACCAGCTTAATTAATTTCAGGGTTGCAGGAAGGAGCAACTTACTCTCTTTTTATTTCTTTTACATTTTCCGCCCATGATGTCTTCTAAAAAGATAAGTATGTGAAAAATAGAAGCATAAAAAGCAAGTGAACCCTGGCTCTGCTTTTTCTGCACATCAAACCATGAATACCTTCGGGCTATGCTTGTCTTCTATTTGTACTTGAACGTTTGAATTCCTGATTTTCAAGTTTTTGAAAATCTCTTAGTAACTAAATCGACTGCTCCTCACGACTAAATCCTGACTGGGAAAGGCAAAGGGTTTTTCACCAACCGCAATCTGAAAATCTCATGTCGAGTTTAGTCATTCTATTAAAACAGTTGAAGATAAAGCACAATAGAACGAAAGAACAATAAAACTTGACCAGTAAATATATGGCATAAAATGAAGAGGTATGACAATTAGCACAGTAAAAAGCTAAAATATTTTCGCTTAACCAGAACAAAAAGCCAGAGAATAGAAAAGGAAGTTTTGAAAATGTTTAATTGTTGAAAGTTGTAAGAAATACCTGTTAACTGCATTAATAAACATAGGGGCAGCTGTTTCACATTTTAATAATTCAGTTTCTTTAATAGTCTTGTACAACAATTAGTCAAGACGGCTCCATCTGAATACCATTAATAATAGCTCCTAGCTCCTGTTACTTGACCTTTCACGGGGTCACCAGTAAGAACTCTATCGTGGGGAGGAAAGGAGCTTCCAATCTCTGTGCCAACTTCTGTGCCTTTAACTCCGACGTCATTACATGACGAAACGCACATGGATGATGTGAGTCAAATCTGAGCCAACAGCCCTCCGAAAATAAACTAAAAAAGTGTGCGCTTTCTTCTCTCCGGACATTTTTGCTGACTTCTGTGAGGTGGGCTGTGCTTGTACGTCATGTCACGCAAAGGATTGTGGGATACCTTAAGGCTCCCAGGCTAAACTAGCCACGAGAGGAAGAATACTGGCTCCCTTTCCTACCTCTTTCCTTACTGACTGCACTATCACTATATTTTTAAGTCTATGTCTGTTGTGTCCACCAGTACGTATTGTTTGTGTGCTTCCTAAGCCGGTGGTCTGCCTTGAAAAAATTTCAACACACGGTGACAATAAAAGATTCTTGATTTGGACAGCACTTATCATGGCGCTTCCGCTTTGGCTAAAGAGTCCTTACTCAATAAGAGTATTTGGATGGACCCGATGTTTCCTTACGGGTCCTTAGCGCCAGTGAGGGACATTGCAAGCTCCATATGCTAAGGGAACAATAATAGTAAGCATACAGGCTCCTTTTCCTTCCTCCTTCCTCACTGACTGCACTATTCTGGCAGCACTTGTCATGTCGAACACTGACGCGCTTCTGCTTTGGCTAATGAGTCCTTTCCAATTAGACCTTTTTGGATGCAGCCCTTCAACCATAGACTGAGGAGGTAATTCAGCCATTGATTCAGATGAGTTAGAAACATATAAAAGTTCCCGGACACTGGCCCTCGAGGACTGGAGCTTGACATCTATGCTTTAGAGGGACGGAGCTAAATGGTGTTATAATCTTCAGTACAATGCATCTTAAACAACTTTGTTCCTATTTCAAAGTAACAAACTACCTACTGGGCATCATTATCTGTGATTAACAGCAAGGCATGCTCCCTATTTATCTTGCCAATCCATTTATCTCAGGTAGAGTGCTTTTCCCTGGAAAGAGAGCAGCAAGCAAATTAAATTACCTGATAGGATTCCACAAAGAAAAGGCAAACATCTCCATCTTTAAAAGCTGTGAACAGCAGAAAACACAGGTGCTGCTGTTTGAGGTGGAGGTAAAATCCATTTCTGCAGCTGGATTTTGAGGAGTGACTCATCTCAAAGTGCTCCTGCCAGCATAATTGGACTCCATAAGTGGATATGTTGTTCCGCTGAGTCCAGACAAATCCAATTCATCTCGCCCAATCGCCAGAGCGACGGGAGCAGAAAATGACTTGTCCTTTTTAATCCATCATTATAAGAAGACAGATTTTTTAAATAACTTGACGTGATTAACCTCAGTAGGGAGGATCCGAGGTGCTCATGCGTTTAGTTAAATTGCTTTAAAATTAACTTGGATCAGTTTACATCATTTGTGTTCACAATGTGCAAAAATCCATTGCCTTCCTAAATGATAACAGCTCCAGAAACCTTGTTAGAAATGGATAAGAGAAATGCAAGCTCTCTAAAATGGCTCTGATGACAAGAATTACATGTTTTTTGCAGATTTTCTCCCCCATTGCAACTTACTTTGTTCTGCCCGTTTCACAGTGCAAACATTCAGGGAGCTCTACAGGATTTCTATAAGCCCTTCGGCTTGAGCAGCAGTATCCACACTTCCACAAACACACCCCCTCTTTTCTCTCTTCCTCAGCTGTTGGACAGCTCAGCCTGTAATTATGGCTGTCATCAGCAGCCACTGACCAGCAGCTATATTTATGGGAGAACCAGCATGTTCAGACACACGGCAAAGAGAACACCGTCCACACGTGTAGTCAGGAAAGCAAAGAAAAACAGCTGCAAGCTGATCTTGACGGGTGCTTTAACAGTGGATCCGTCTGAGTTAAGAATACGTTTATTACTGAGATTCTTTAGGAAAATTAGTGTATAAAAAGTGTACACATATAGATGCAGCAACATGAAAGGAGAACTCACTAAATAGATATGATACGATGCAGAATGCAAACTATAGATTAAAGGATGCGTATAATCACGTGAACCTTTCCATTGTTTTTCAAAGTTGATAGGTAATGTTAAAAATACATTAAAATATTAGACTTGAACTTTAGATTGACATCGTCCTTCTCTTCTGAAAGAACAAGAGCCTTTTGAGTCACGCCTGAGAAAAGCGCTACCACACATGGATGATGATGATGATGTAGCGTCTATAACAGCACCGCCTGCAAAGTTCTCGAGGGAATCAAAGCACAATTTGTTTTCTTGGCAAAGAAAAAGGACAACAAAGAGATTTTATAGTGAGCACTTTCACTAAAAAGAATACACATGCAGGGCATTTGAATGAGCTTAGTGGAAGTAGACCGGTGAAAAAGATGGATTTCTTCTCCTCCATCACAAAACAGTCTCTTAATTGGAAACATATTTTTACCCCAAGAGGCTAAACGGTTGAAATTTTTCATTTGAAGGAAGAAGCAACCAAATGCAGTGGGTAGGGAACACATCGCAGCTATGACCACTAACTTAAGCAGGGAGTCAACAGCCAGACCTCTAGAGAGACTGCAGGTGTTGTTTGTGAGCATATTGTATAGTAAGACCATTACTTCTTCTGCATAACACATCCAGTTACATCAATAAACCCTCTCTCCAAATGATCCTTGTGCATATTATGCTAAACTAATTAGCTTTAGTGACATTTTCTGTCTCTGTGCCTTAGCCCAAATGATAAAATCTGTGGTAGTGAATGTAACTTCACTTACATTTACCACTTGTGACTCATAGCTTGGGGGAGACTTTTTGAGGCCACATAATGTGAAGTTGCACGGTAAAAAAAATGCAGATAGACTTATAGAGTCTGAGTGTTGTGCTAGACGGTGTCCTAGGAATAACGTTTGACAGTACATATTGCCTGATCAGTACATATTTTTCAAACTTAAAGTAGGCTGATTGAGATGGGGGAAAAAAAGCTTACGCGTGTCTTTCCCTATCAGAGTAACAAACCACATCAAACGGAACATTTCCAGAACTTTTGTTTTGTTTGTTTCTCATACAAAACTATTTTTGTGATCAAAGAATGCCATAAAATAAGAGAACTTAAAAATATGTTTAAATAAACCTTTCAGAATAAAAGGCTCATCTCAGACTGCGAAAAGGCATTATTCATTTATTGAAATCATCACGGTTGTACGTTTTAATTGAGCTGTGTCTATGTGGGTTGAGATTTATTGAGAGCAGCCTTTTGCAGAATGCTTGTGTTATTCTGTGAAAATGTATATCTCATGTAAGTGTACAGTTTTTTTTATTTCACCAGATTTTTCTCTACCTCCAACATCCTGTTTTTAATTTACATCCATTTTCTTCTCCCCAATCCAAAACTTTTGTTTCACTTCTTTTGCGGGAGCTGTCCTCGTGCCGATCTGTTTGTGCAGGAGCCAGAAAGGCGACACGGCTTTAGGGCAGAGCAGGATCAAAGCCATAAGCCGCGCAGGCACAGCTGATGGCGTGAATGTGCGCGTGGCATTGAAATATAAGCGGGAGATGCTCTCTGTCACCTCTGCTCATGTTACAGATGCTGTACAGGTTGACTTATTTTGAGATGTGCTGAAAACTCTCCTTTATTTCTAATGCAGCAACATGAAGAAACAGAAGGCACGCTGTATTTGGGTTTAACATTATTGTCTCTTAACTATTTTATGTAGCTATACTTCTCTAGATATTATGATATTGTGACTCAGTTACACGCTGCGTGCTGTCCTGTGGACCAGCCACATGCTTCGGCTGCTTTTGGGCTTTAATGACAGCTGGCGTATTGCAGGGGGGAAGTCGCTGCCTTAGAGGCAACACATACGAGAGAACGTCAACAATAGCATCACACTCAAACTGACATTTTTTTCCTGTTCTTACTGTTTTCTCAGAATATTTTAACAACTCTCACGCATGGCTCCTGCATGCAGCCGCTGAACATCAGAGTTTTTGCTGACTACACTGTGCATAGAAGATATTGAAAATGTCTGCTCCCCTTCGAGATACATAACTAGGAGCTGTCTGTCTGTCTTTAGGATTTGTGCAGTTTTTTTTAAGGTTTGAAGTCCAGGATTTTACATCTCGAACCAGTGCTGGAGAACGCAGACAGAGCCAAACAGAACTTGGTTCAAAGGGGACCACATTATGATTTTCAGTTCTTCCTTTTCACATTGAAATCATTCAGTCGTGGTCTATATAAAGTGGAACTGCAATGCTTTGGTCTGAATTCCTCAGTCGTTTACCCCCCACGTTCCTCCTTTTCCTTTTTGTGATTGTTTTGAACAATTACACTTGTAGTTTTTCAAAACGTTCTGCACTCCTAGAGACTCAAAGTACAAAACAAAATGTATTTAAGGGCAAAAAAGTGGATTCTGCATGATATGTCCCCTTTAAAAGTATTTTTTGATGGATATCGACAACTAAATTAGACATGTCTTCTAAGTATTTTGTATTTTTGTGATTTAACACCCTGTCCTGTTGATAATTTGTTCATTAAATGTTTGCATTATTTTGGCTGTTAAAAGTGAGAATTTATGAGATCAAGTGGGTTTGATTGTTGGAACATTTGCACTCTGTGGATTAGATGCATACATTTATTTAAACAATTGAGATAGACATAAGCATTCATATTTAAAATACAGATAATGCCCTCGTGGTGACGCATTCTTCCTACAGATGACAAGCGATCTTTTCGAATCAGTCATGGTGAGAAGAGAAAAAAAACACAATGTTTGTTTTTGTTTCATTGTACAGTCAAGTTGTAGCCTTTCACACACTAAACGATGGATTCATCTCCTAGCCCCCAGTTATTTGACAGTTCTTTGATTCTTTTCAGCTTTTGGGTGTAAATTTAGATTTAGCCAGGCCGTTTCATTCAACAAACACGCAGCTAAACAACGTGATTCAAATTGCATGTAAGCGTCCTGCTGGTAAGGAGAACACCAATCAACAGACCAACTTTTGTGCTCACTAATTTGCACTCGTGACCAGGATTGAAACAACTCATCTCTTGACGTCCCCAAAGGTTTTCCTGCAGGTTATTCCTGCAGGTTATTCCCTTGTAAAAGACTCCTGGGTGGTCCGCTACGCTCGTGGCTGTGAACAGTGTTACCTCATTGTGAAAGAAGATCCAAACCACTAAGTGTAAACCTTACACGCCCTGTGTTGCCCTCAGAAGAGCTTCATAGGAAAGAAAAGTTTAGCAGAAGGTAGAAGCTTCGTTTAAACAGCAGTAACCAAAAAAATAACCTGAAATTAGGTTTCATTTGGACAATTTAAAGACGAAAAGGCACCTTTCTGCAGCTGCATCACCTGATTTACTCACAGCTGCACCATTAACATGTACTTAAACTGGCAAAAGGCAAATCAGGCTTTAAGTTTTCGCTCTCTCTCTCTCTCTCTCTCTCTCTCTCTCTCTCTCTCTCTCTCTCTCTCTCTCTCTCTCTCTCTCTCTCTCTCATTGTATTCCCTCACCAGTCTTTCGGGGAAAGCGGCAGAAAATAATGATTGCTGCAGCGTGTTGGGGCTAAAGTAGGTCACTGGAGCTAACTGTCAGAAGTAGAAAGAGGGAGAAGCAGGGCAGTAAGATGCTGGCTGCAGCGGGTCCCCTCAGGTCAGAGCTTTCCCCATCACAGAGCCACGAGTGACGCACAAACCAGATCTCCGTTCTATCAGTCCGTGAGCTGTGCGTGTCGTGTTGCTGTGGGCACGAAGGGATGATGGCTGCCTCCAGACAGGGGAGGTGTGTGTGTGTGTGTGTGTGGGTGGACTGCCAGCGTTCCTTTCTGTGTGATAAAAGACGATGCTTATGAGTTTAGAGATGAAAAGGTCAAACTGGAGTGTTTTAGGGCCATTTTCCTGCCAACACAAACCTTCTTACTTGTGTGCGTTTGACTGAGAAAACAGCTTTTCATTGGCTTTAAGGAAAGTGCGGAGCTGCTTGGTGCTGGTCAAATAAAAGTTAAGGTCAAGCAGACGGACAGCCATAAAAACTGACTGATTTATGAACCCGATGTGCTGCTGCGGGGACAGCTCTTTTAGGGCTGTAGTGATTGAGCTGGAATCACAGGCCGCTTGGCTGTGAAAAGAGGCACGTTTAGCAATAAAAGACTCGTCCACCGGAAAGAAGTTCAATGATACATCCAAATTCTGGGGATGAGAAACTCTTTCATTTACAAAAATCCAAAGTAGAATAAATAAAACAGTTTTCCAGGGGAAAAAGTGCCCTGGTGGAAAATCCAATAATCCAAATATTGCTATTTCCTGTTACTGAGCATGAGTTTAAAATTAGTCTGGATGAAATAATTGATTAAACGTAAATTAGAAAAAAAATCTGCTGTGTTCTTTATTTAGTTAAAAATTCCTGACATGTAACTTTTGCATCAAAATTATAAATTTAACAAACTAGATCACTTGAATGCAGCAACTTTACAGAATAAGGATACTACCACTGCCTAAAGTTGTTTTTACTGCTCCTAACATCCAATACACATGAAATAAGCACCACTTTTCCTGGACCTTCATGGCATTTCAAAAAAGGTTAGCTGGTCACTGCAAATTCGGAAAGCCCGATTTCAGTGCAGAAGATGCTGCTGCTCCTTCAGTACCTGACGAACAGGGTCACATGTCTGCACTGGGATGTTTCCATATTCTAAGGAACTGAACTCCGCTGTAAGGGAAAGGGAGTTTCTGCACCTCCAACATCAGTTTCACGCGGTGGCAGCGGATTTTACATCGGGTTCTGAGCCACAAGAGAGGATGCAGGCGAGGCCGTTTTCTTCACAGTTGAGCATGTCTTCCTGCATGTTTTAAATCTGTGTGTATTTTTGCAATCGGGGTCAAAAGGATTCATGTAAATTAAATTCTAAATCTGTCTTTTCCCCTGATCACACAGAGACTTGACACCCTGGGAATAGTATGGTTTCAAAATATATTAAATGCCGCTTGAGCCTTTTCTTCCTCCTACGTCCTCAGCACTTACTATAATTCCAGATTATTCCTGAAAGTGTGAGAAGTAAGTTTTCCTCTTGAGCTGCAGACGGAAAAACTCACAGGTTCCTTAGGTCAGCCAAAATAAATACAATTTGGAGGCGTGTCCCCTTTGCCACAGCTGGTGGACCTAATGCATAAACATCCAGTGCATACTAATCTCTGTGTTGAAGGAACCTGGTCACCTCACTGTGTTTGTTGGAGTGGAAATCATTGATTCGTTTCACCTGCCTGGTGAGATCTTTTTGGTTGCAGACAGAACATCTGGAGCATACAAATTGCACATCTGCAGAGCTACCATGCATCACAATAACTTACTGGGAGCCTGCTGTGGGCAAGATGATTTAACTTAATGTACTCTTTTTAGCATTTTCAGTTGGGGTTGTTCATTTGTGTCTAATTGCTTTTATTCTTTCAAAGCACTTTGTGTTACATTTGATTGTATAAACGTTGGATTTTTTTTTTTGCTTAAGTTTCAACATGCTATTGTGCCATAAATCTTGTAAAACATGCCGTATCTCAAAAAAATATTTTTTTGTCCTTGAGAAAGAAAATGATTCCATATGGTACATCAGAATACATTAAACTATATCTAGAATTGCTAAATTTTTCTGTATTTCTGTTTTCGGGGTGAAACTTTGTTACAGTCTGAAAATTAAGCTTAGTCAATGACCAAACATTAAACAGTTTAAAACACTATAAAAAAGACAATTATAGCTAAATATCTGTCTTGAATAGTCCATGCATTTGTTACTTCAAGGCTGGACTATTGTAATTCTTTACTATCAGGAAGTCCACAAAATGCAGTTCAAAGTCTTCAGCTGATCCAAAATGCTGCAGCAAGAGTTCTGATGAATATCAACAAGAGGGATCATATTTCTCCAATTTTAGCTTCCCTTCATTGGCTTCCTGTTAAATCAAGAATAGAATTTAAAATTCTTCTTCTAACGTATAAAGCCCTTAATAATCAAGCTCCATCATATATCAGAGCTCTGATTACTCCGTATGTTCCTAACAGAGCACTTCGCTCTCAGACTGCAGGTCTGCTGGTGGTTCCTAGAGTCTCTAAAAGTAGAATGGGAGGCAGATCCTTTAGCTATCAGGCTCCTCTCCTGTGGAACCAACTCCCAGTTTTGGTCCGTGAGGTCTGTCTTCTCTTCTCTAACCCCCAGTCGGTCGAGGCAGATGACCGTTCATACTGAGCCCGGTTCTGCTGGAAGTTTTCCTTCCCGTTAATGGGGAGTTTTTCTTTCCGCTGTCGCTTCATGCTTGCTCAGTATGAGGGATTGCTGCAAAGCCATGAACAATGCAGACGACTCTCCCTGTGGCTCTACGCTTCTCCAGGAGTGAATGCTGCTTGTCGGGACTTGATGCAAGAATTACAATAGTTTGAAATAGGAAATGTTTTTGACCAACCTGTATAATCTGATTGAATTTCACTTTGTAAAGTGCCTTGAGATGACATGTTTCATGAATTGGTGCTATATAAATACAATTGAATTGAATTGAATAAGCATGTTTATTTTCATGTTATTTTTATGTTATATTAAATTACTTTGTATTGTATTAGTGTTTAAATGATAGTCACAGGGACTCTACTTTAACAAATGTCTTTTATTTTGATTTTGTTTTAAAGGGTTTTGTATAAAATTGAGTAATTTGTTTGGTAAATAAGAAGTGATGGGAATAATGTTGAAGGGGTTGGTTAACATAAGTCAGTTAACATGAGTTTATACTTACATTATATGCCCACATTCCTTTGAGCATGTGAATACTGTTTATGAGGAAATATTCCTGTAACTAGCTGCTATGTTCAATAGCCTGTTTAAATGAAATGGAAAAGACGATCTTCTGTCCAGATTTGTGTGTTTATTTGCAGCTTTGAATCCTCACAACTTTGCCCTCCACCAATGGCATAAAACAATAGGACAATCCCTCCCGTTGTGTAGTGAGGGATGTGATGTAGTCGGGGCAAAGGAGTGAAATTGGATTCGTCATTAGCTGAAATTCATTGGTAAAACTGAAGCCCATCGGTCGATTGCAGAGTAATGCATCCGCTTTTCTTGTCTTGGCTTTCCTTCCTCTCTTTGTCTGACAGCATTTAAACTCCAAGGCGTGCGATTTATACAGGTGAGGTAAAACTGGAAGGTCTTCTGAAGGTGAACGCGTCACAGAGGCTCTCCAACATGCAAGCTCTGCTAAATCTGGTCCCCTCGACACGCACACAGTGAGAGGGATTCAGATCGGTGGGAAAGAGCCTCATCACTACACCACCTCTTTACAGCTGTTAGCAGCTATATATAAACGGCATACAGCTACCATTAAATTATGCCAGCCTTCCAGCTTTCCAGTCCAAAGAGCACAGATAAACTCTGATCCAGTGTTTTGGCAGGCAGCGTGTCTGCTAGGAGGAGGATACTGTTTCCTTCGCTCCATGAGGCAAGTACAGACAAGACTCTGGAAGAGAAAATGGATTTGAGAAATTCAACCTGGCTCCAAGGCTCTCTGCGTGTTCAAGCTCTTCACACCAGGCCACCTCTTGTTCAAAATCTGTGTACAA
Organism: Fundulus diaphanus; assembly: GCA_037039145.1. NCBI lineage: Eukaryota > Metazoa > Chordata > Actinopteri > Cyprinodontiformes > Fundulidae > Fundulus > Fundulus diaphanus. The sequence continues at coordinate 32,301,584 of CM073135.1, forward strand.
GTCTTGTAAGATAGGAGCAGTTTGGTTTGAGCGATTCAGCCTCTGGGCTTGAGCTTTGAACCTGCAGGAATGAGCTGAAACATCTGTTGCCATAAGGATTACATATGATCTCACCAGAGCTCATGTATTTTTGAAACACAGTGGACGTCATCAAGTTTGCCCTTACAAACCTAAACTAGAGGCAGCTCAGTTTAAACATTGAAATGTCTTCTATCTCCTATGACTTTATCACTGAAGGAATGTGGTTCTTCCACTACAATCGCTTGCTACGGGAAGAATCCACGAGCGGTGGGAAATAAGACGTAAAGTTTGGCATCTGGCCCTTTAAAGAGCAGCCTGGTGCGTGTCTCGGCGCGCTATGATTTATGTGCTTATTCTTTAAATCTCAGCTGCTTCTGGTGACAAACGTTAAAGGAAAGCCCTCTGGCGAAGTAGAGGCTGAAGGCTGACAACATAGTAAATGTGGCTTTACCTCTGAGCTTCACAGCAGCTTCTGAACTCGCAGCAGGTCGGGTGATTTTGTAAGTTTGACCACATCCACTTAAAAAATGCATTATGTAAAGGATAAAAATATTGATTTGCATGAAGTTAAGTCAAAAAAAGTAACTTGTCCCCAACAACCTAACAACCCTAACCAGAACTGTTGCTCCTCCACACGTCCGATTGGTCACCGCCTCACATGAAACACAATCAACTCATTCAATTACAGGTTTGCCTGATCTCACCTTGTTGTGTATATGCAGTACATCCCACCCATCCACATTATCACTAAAGAGCTGTGAAAAGATGCCAAAGACAGGAAAGTAGATCACTGCAAGGCTGGCACAAGAGCCTCCGCACGAAGCTTGGTTACACGGTGAGAACTGCTGGAGCAATTCTTCTGAATGCGCTTAAATATAAAGTAAAAATATTAAATAATGAAAACCTTTGGAGAAGGACCACTCCTAAACTACTCCCAGTAACATATCACAGCACAGTAGCTATAAATGGGAGTTGTTAAAGATCTGGCGCCCTCTGGAAACCAAAGTCATCAAGAGAAGCATTGGTGACTTACTGTCACAATGGTTTGAACGTCAAAATGATTCAGATAAGGTTTGGGAGAAAGAGTTGTAGGCAGATGAGACCTGACCCCTCTGTTTTCTGCTTGATGAAGGGAAGTGTTGGATCAGACAAAAAAAAAAGATCTTAACATCAAGAACAGAGGAGGAAACTTTGTGGTTTGGAACCATGTTTTCTGCCTATAGGGAGGCTTAACAGCAGTGAGGCCCTCTGTACTGACAAGTCTTGAACTGATCAGGCCCAAAATCTGGGAGTAATGATGGACTCAGACCTGAACCTCCAAAAGCATCTAAAGACAATTACAAGGTCAGCTTTCTATCACCTGAAGAACATTTCCAGGATTAAAGGACTAACGTCTCAGCAGGATCTGGAAAAACTAATCCATGCGTTTATCTTTAGTAGAATTGATTACTGCAACGGTGTTTTCACAGGTCTGCCTAAAAAGTGGATCAGACAGCTGCAGCTGATCCAGAACGCTGCTGCCCGCGTCCTCACTAAGACGAAGAAAGTAGAGCACATCACCCCAGTTCTAAAGTCCTTACACTGGCTCCCTGTATCTCAGAGAATAGACTTTAAAATACTTCTGTTATTCTATAAATCACTGAATGGTTTAGCACCTAAATACATCACAGACTTGTTGTCAGTGTATCAACCCTCCAGACCATTAAGGTCTTCTGGCTCCAGCCTGCTCTGCATTAACCTGACTCATACCAGACGTATGTTGCTCCGCCTAGCTCCACTCACATCTGGGACATCGCCGATAGAAAGTGATTTCTCCAACCAAATTTATGGTCTGGCCAATCAGGACGCAGGGCTGGAGTTTCATAGATGTGACGTAGTGGAGACGCGACCATGACGCGAGACTGTTTTGATAGCAATGGCAGCTCGTCGAGGAAGCAAGCGTTAACATTGATGCTGCTATTTCTTCTGTGTTGTCCAATCTACCTAATATTGTTTCATTAAAAGAACATCAGAGAACGGCTCTGAAGGCTTTTGTTGGTGGAAACCATGTTTTCGCCCTTCTCCCGACCGGATTTGGCAAGTGTTGTTTTCCGGGAAGCGGAAGCGCCCCGGAGCGGTTAGCGGTTAGCGCGAACCATGTTAGGAGGCCTTTAGTCCTCAACGCGGTCGGCCCGGAATCGACTCCAACCCGCGGCGCTTTGCCGCCTGTCTTCCCCCCTCTTCCTGTCAGCTCACTGTCAATAAAACGCGTGCCACTAGATCCGCAAACACATAAAACACATTTTTTTTTCCTGCGTCACTCTCATCAGCGTCACGGGTTAGCTTCGGTGTGAGTGGTTGAAATAGCACGTCGATAAAGATGACAGACCAGTGGCTTATCCAATCATATGCAAGAATTTTTTATAAGGCCCAGCCTTCAATAAAGGCAATTCCTATGGCGGTGTCCCAGATGTATGTGAGTGGAGCTAGGCGGAGCGACATACATCTGGCTTGAGTCAGGTTAACTCTGCGTACCTAGAACCAGAACCAAACATGGAGAAGCAGCATTTAGTTCCTATGCTCCACTTATCTGGAACAAACTTCCAGAAAACTGTAAAAGTGCTGAAAGCCTGAGTTCCTTTAAATCAAGATTAAAAACACATTTGTTTAGGATTGCCTTCGACTGCTCTAGTTAAACTGTTCTACTGAAACATCATTAGTTAGTCCAACTGTTTTTAATGTTTGCTTTTAGTTTCTATTTTTCCATGTTCTATTTTGTTTCTACATTTTATTCATACTTGCTTTTATTCTGTTTTTTCCCTGTATTTTAATCATGTAAAGCACTTTGCATTGTCTCTGTACTGAAATGTGCTATACAAATAAATTTGCCTTGCCTTTGCCTTACAACCCTCTCTCATCACTAAAGATGGGTTGTTAATGGGGCTTTTAAAATCTGCAGATCTTTTATGGATCTGTAAAAGTACTGAAACCCTTAGTTCCTTTAAATCGAGGTTAAAAGCCTTTGTTTAGAGTTGCCTTTGAATGTTAATGTTGAAGTTTGTGGTCCAAGTGGTCTTATATCTTGACTACTGTAATGTACTTACCTCTGTAACGTTTTCTTTTCTTATGTTCTGTTCATGTACAACACTTTGAATTGTCTTTTTACTGAAACGTGGCATACAAATAAACTTGCCTTGCCTGCCTTGCCTTTAGCAGAGGTGACGATTCCTTGTGTTTCATGAGGTAGATTGACAGAAAGAAGCACTTTATTGTGTCTTTGGAGGTCATTTAGTTAGTAAACGAAAGTTACAGGGACCAAACTTCCTCTTGCCTGGACATGACCCCTTCTCACATTCTGTTGGGGGCATCAGGTGGGGGTGGGATCCACAGATCAATGAACACACGTCCTCGAGCTTTGACAGCTTGTTTTGCAAGTGTAGCTGTAACGAAGAAACAGCGATAGAAAGTTCCCTAAAGCAAGACAAATCGGTGGCAGAGTGCACCATAAGTTAAACTGGCATAGTGTATGTGTTTCTGTGTATAAAGAAAGTGCCATAGATCTCATTGTCACATGGACACAGAAAAAGGAAAACGAGGTTTTCAAGTTCAGGTTTTTCCGGTGTTTGTGGTTACACTGGGAAAAGGGTTAGGGTCCACAAGAATAGGACCAAATATTTTGAAAAAAGAGCCACTGATGCAGAGCCGTTGCACCAAGGAGAGGAGCTGGCCTTCTGCTGAGTTACTGACGGGGATTCTGCTCGTTCAAAATCATTTCAAAGACCTTTGCAAAGATGTGTTTATCTGTTGAGCGTCCATAAACCGAGAAGTAAGATTGGCTCTGCAGCAAAATGTGGATGGGGGTGAGGTTGAAGAGAAAAATTATGAATAAAATTGTAGACTGGAATTTTGTGTCTTTGTTAAATAAACAGTGTATCATTACAGTGTTTAATGGCTGGGACAAGTGTCCTCTTTCTTTTCCAAATCAAGGGCTTCAAAGGTTTGTTGGCGATCCTAACTAAAGAAACAGCAACACAAAGAGCAAGAAATAACATCAGACAGATGAGAAGTAAAGTCCTGGAGAAGTTTAAAGCAGGGTTAGGCTCTAAAACTGTATTATGAGCTTTGGACATCCATTCGAAGTCTTGTTTTTAGGGGACGCAGCAAACATGTGCCGAATTGTAGCTTTCAGGCCTCCATGAAAAATGCCATGTGTGAGGGAGAATTAATGATGTGCATTCATCTGGACTCACCGTCCGCATCAGTAAACACGGTGGTGGAAGCATGGGGCTGTGGGGAGGCTTTCCCCCAGCAGCTTTTCTCCGCATGGGAGATGGATGGGGCCAAATAAAGGGCAATCCTGGAAGAAGACCTGCTATAGGCTGCAAGAGACCCCCATTAGGACGGTGACCTTATCATTCTGCCACCTTAATTGATTTTTATTAGATATGCATTTTGAAACAAAGAGAGGGGTTTAACATACACAATACGGCAAGACAAACATGAAAAACACATTAAAGGAGGGAAAACTGCTCGGACAACAGCAGGACGATCGGCATCTGAATACTAATTGAAACGGGCAATCAAAGTAGAATGTGTTTTGTTTATCTAAAGTTCAGCCAGGATGTTAATAGTCAAGTAGTGTTTCTAGCAGCTTTTCTCACTCATGACTGAAAGCGGCTCTTCATGCATCTGACCTGACCCAGTTAGACAAACACTGGCTTATTTAGACACAAAACACAAACCTGCCACGTCCAACTACGCCGCCATCGATCTCATGCTCAGCCATATTTTTTTTTTTTTTTTTACCGTCATTAAAGTCCTTTGACCGCCTCTCTCCTCAGGGACAGGCCGGTCTCGAGCTCTTCTGCACACAACCGTAAAATTAGACCAAAATCAGCCTCTTGAGTTCCTCATGAGGAGGAAGTGGGCGTTAAAGAAACCATTGGGATTATTTCTGGTCTCAATGCAGCTCCTGTGCACTTTTCAGTCAACTGATACAGCTTTTTAACAGTGGCATGTTTTTGAAGGGGACATTTATGCGTGCATGTGTGATAAAAGTGTGAAATATAGCAGAGCTGTGTTTGTGTTAACTTGTGCGTGAAAAGCGTGCTGGGAATTTAACTGGAGTTTCTTTGAGCTCTTAGCAGAAATGTGCGTGCAGTTTTGGGAGTTTCGTGCAGAGCCGTTGTTAGTTTTCTTTAAAAATACAAAATGTTCAAAGGTGTATTTGTAACAGTGATTTTGAGTGCAAAAGTTGAATAAGACATATAAATATCTCTCATTGTTGTGCTTTAACCTTGTTTTTTCTGTATCTTCTAGTGATGAGATGGCCGGGACAGATATTCATAATAATTTCCATAATCATTGGCACCACTGATAGGAATATGTTTAAAGCCATAAAATGATTTAATATTTTATTACATGAACATCATAATGTGCTAAAAAAGACACAAGTAATTCCAACTTTTAACTTCAGTTGGGGAAAACATTTATGTTAAGACATGATTGATTTTACCATAATCACTGATGGCAGTACCAAATCCTATAAAATAAATCAAACTGATGTATTTTTTTAATGTTTATTTTTCATTTCTTCAAGCTCAGAGTATTTAGGAACTTGTCATTAGGAATCTCTGACTTGTCATCCCCTGGGTAGAGAATGTGCCACAGTACAGATGGCAATTTCTCTAAGCCACTATTTATACATTTAATTTATTATTTATCATGCCAACATGCACAGGAGGTTAAACAACTTTCCCAACCCTACTCTTGGAGAACTGCAGCAAAGAGTGGCGTCTTGGGGACACCAAGACTCCATAACAACCATGAGATGGGATCTACATCCCTACCAGCTGTTTGAGCAGCATGTCCAAAGAAAACCTTTCATGTCAAAAACTTTTGAGGTTTTCTAAACCCTACTGGGATGGTATGCTTTTGGCAGATTTGGGGTTTTCTTCATTTAACACTACAGGTGGGTTTGGTGTATAAAAATGGTTTGAATCTCTGGTAAAAAAGCCCCTCATGCTTACTGTTAAGTAAGGAGTAGGATGTGTGATGCTGTGGGGCTGTTTCTCTTCTAAATGCCCCGCGAGCCTTTTTAGAGTCCCTGACCTGATGAAATCTTGCAGATATCCAGACATTTTAAATGGAAATATGGTGGGTTCTGGAGGAGAACTAATATTAATTTGCTGCTCAGGAAAACAATGATCCAAAACAGAACACTGCCTGTATCGGTGATCCTCCCTGTCCCTGACTAATCCTGTGGGGTGAGCTGGAGAGACAAGCACCAAATGGTCATATAGATTTTGTGGCTCCAGGCAAAGTTTATTTAGGAGAAGTGAGGACATTTTTTTTTCTTTTAATGGTAAAGGTTGCAGACTGAGACCCCTGATCCAGATAGATTGACCGAAGGTGAAAGACTCCATCTCTCTTTGTGCGCTAACCTTCCTAACTCTGTACCCCAACCGATACTGAAAGTAATGTGCTCAGATTAGAGGTTATGTTTTTTTATATAATTTTATTTTAAGTTTATGTTGCTGATAAAGGATACATTTTTACACATCCTTACCAGGAATGCCAACTATAGCAAATGTAGTAACTGAGGAGTATTGCTGGTTGCTCTTCCATATTACATAGGGTGAAACATTCAAGTTAAATGCATCAGAATATTATTTTCTTTCCTCCATAAGTTTTTGTTCTTCTTCTTTGTTCTCCATAAAATGACAGTGATTCAGCTCAGCGTTGCCAGTGGACCGGATTTGATGTCCTTCTGTGTTTCGTTGGCCGTGACCAACAAGACGCTAACATCTGATTTGAGCAAAACGTCTAGCCTGAAAGGCCTTGGAATGCAATTTAATCTGAATTTGCTTTGGATCCTGCTTGCTTGAAGCTGATTTCATGTGGCTTTTCTTGTCTTTGCTAGCTTGGCTGGATTCCACCAAAGGTAACAACACCGACATGATATAAAGCACCACGCAGGATAAAATGTGTGAAGTTGTGCTGGAATCACGTTCTCACATACAGATAAAAGGATTTGGGCGACATGCGTCCCTAATGGGATGGCTTGAAAAAGGGAGTCCTCTCCCAGTGAGCCTCTTCCTCATGCGTTTACGGACTGAACTCAAACACATCAATCACTCGGCGTAAAACCAGACTACAATTTCTGCTCATTCATACATTCTGGATTGAAGTCACGGAGTGAATAGGATGAAGCAAAGCCCCGCTGTCCCTGCTCTGTTCAGATCATAATTTAGCTCAATATTACAAGCAAGGCTAACCATGCCTTACGCTGTCAATTGTCCCTGAGATTGTAGCAGTGACAGCAAACATTTGTCATACACACTCCCACTACTGAAGGTAGCTGAGGTCAAGGCCAAACAAGGGTATTCCTGCAATCATTTTAAATGCTTTTTTTCTGCACTAAATCATCTTATTGGCATCCCCTGGTAGAGATGCATGATAACTATTTATTACAGCACCTTCATCTCACAAATACAAAACAGGAAAATTGTCCGACCTTTAACTTGAGTCCATTTAATAATGACAAAAAAAACAGTATAACTAGTGGCACAATTAGTGGTACCTGTAAAAATTCTTGTAAGATATATGTAACTAAAGCATTTTTGTTATTTTCTACTCCATGTCACAATCCCCAGGTCTTTGATTATGTTTAGGCTCCAGGGCCCCGTTTCAGAAAGCATGGCCGATCTACCCTGAGTAGAAAGCAGCTACTCTGAGTGGTTCTACCTCACTCTGTCATACTCAGCGTTTTCGGTTTCAGAACAGGTGATATCAATCAGGTAACTAAACCCAGCGTCCTATTATCCCTGAGTTAAGCGCGAGCCCGAGCATGAAGCAAGCTTTTATCAATGAAACGTACATGACGCAATTCAACATGGCAATGACAGGAAATAAGAAGCATCTACGTGAGCGTTTCCTGCGAGTGGAATTGGAAATATTTAATTAAGGTATATGGAGGTTATTAAACCATAATTAACAAAGAAACAATGCTGTGCTGCTGAAAAAAAAAGTGAGTTAGCGGCAGAGAATTGCTGAAAAAGTAAATGTGAGATGAGTCCTATTTGACTGAATTAAAGCTGTATTCTCACACATTGATTACGTGTCTATTGGTGCAATCCGACAGACATAAAAAGTATGTGGCTGCAAATCAAGATGAAATATGAAAATACAGTTCAATAAGGTCCAGTTATAAATTATTCTTATGTTTAACCTTAATCAAGTAAAGCATTAATTGGCTATAATCAACATGTGCGATTAATGATTGGATGGTGTGAGTTATTACAACAATGGATATGTTCGTTCATCTTTTTGCCAGCATTTGGCTTCAACCACCCTCCTAAAAATGAGTTGACACTGATTTTCTCGTAAGAGTATAATTTGTGCCAACCTCACTTTATATTAATCATACAGGCTATATTCATATTTTCGGTTGAAGTAAAGGCGGCGTTATTTAAGTGAATAAAACGTGCCGTAGCCCTAACAGTGGACTGACACGTCCTTGTGCAGTTCTCAGCTTAGAAGTAGGAAAAACTCAGCCCTAACAACTCTGCTCGGTAGCAGGGTTGTTTCATCGAGTAATTTGTTGTCATAATTTGACTCAGCGTAAAGTTTTCTGAACTTCTGAAATGGAAAAGCCTGGGTACGCACCCTAGGTAATTTTTACCCTAGAAATTACTCTGAATATCCACTAACCCAGCTTTCTGAAATGGGACCCTAGGAGTAGAGCAGTCTGTTTGTGTTTTCACTTTAGTATTGTTTATTAGTTGGTAGATTCTGTCTTTTCCTTGTTGTTTCCTGGCACTAGCTGGTATCTTGTTCATTGTGGATTGCGTTATTGTCCTGTTTCTCTTAGATCGTTGTTTTCATGTTAGTTGAGTTAGTAGTTAGTTGGTTTTTAGAGTCTGTTTATTCTTTGTGCTTTCTGTATTCTTGTTAGGATCTGTTTTCCTCCTGTCCTGGTCATATCTTTGCACTCTCTCTCTCCCTCAGCCTAATTACCCTCATATCTTTCACCTGTGCTAATTGCTTCACCTGCCTTCTCCTGTCTCCTCTCCTATTTATTCTGCCAGTCATGCGACTGCCGAACTCTTGCCTGCACTTTGGTCCACAAACATCGACCGAAAACATGACACTCCACTTATAGTAGTTTGCAATTATCCATTCTCTGAGGCATACATATCAAGCAATTACAGAGGTTAATTTCTCCAAATTGCTCTTCAAAATGGGAGAGACAAGAGGAAATGCCATTCAAGCAAGGCAGATGTGTTAAGACAAGTAAAAAAAAAATCTAATTTACTCGACTACATAAAATTTTATTTAGCGAGCTTAACCCACAACCAAACAATATAAAGATATATTTTGGGGTTTATTCATGTCTTTACTAGGCGTGCCAATAAGTATATGGAGGACTTAATTCAAGACTGTAATTTTTGGACTTTACAATCCCTGAAGAAATTTTCAGCCTTGAATTCAATGTTCAGAAACTGTTTTGATAAAACGATGATTCAAAACAGTGTGACAAGATCGGTGACAAGTGGAGAACAGATGTTGGTTAATGTTAAAATAAAAAGGTTTAAAAAGAAACACTGACCTGAAAAGGCACATTTCTGATCTTTGGCAACCATTCCTTGAGACATCTTTAGGTGATTGGGACATGTTGCAATGTACAAAATCATTATTGTTTGTGCAAGTGGATGCAAAATGTTTGGTTTCATTTTCTGCAAACATGTCAAAAACTTACAAAAAAAATCTACTTTTGCATATGTAAAGAACGTTGGTTGATTAAGTTACTATTAATCTGACTCAACTCTCTTAAACCTCTGAAGATCCGATAATTTTAGTCTAAACATTGGCTTTTTGAAGCCTGAAAATTATCAGTTTTTCTTGAAGCATAATATTTTCCTCCTCCTGACAGATCTGTATATGAGTTTGACAATTGATAAAACATATATGTTTCAAGGTTTAGGATTTTCAACTTTTTTTCAGGTGTCTAAAAGCTTGTGCTTGGACTAACGCTGTTGGGTCGGTTAAATCCACTTTTTTAGCCCTTAAATACATTTTTGTTGTGCAGTTGGAGTCTCCAGGAATGCAGAAGAGTTGAGTTTAGTCTGTCCAGCTGCTTCCTGGATGTTGTTATATTCTGTTTGTCTCATATTTTTCAAGCCGTTCAGTTTTCAATTTTTTTTAACTACTATGTCACAGTATTTGCTGTGGAGCTGCTAAACAAAGTCATGGACTTCCAGCATACCAAATTGACGAATCTGCCCTTTTTATTAAATTCTTTTCTGCAATTTCCTGAGCTGAAGATGCTGCAGCTGCAAGTGGATACGTTGAAATGTTCATTTGTTGGGTGTATTTACTGACATAATTCATTACTCTCTCCCCCAGCATGCCGCAGAAATAGCCGAACGGGGTGGAGTGGAACGGTCTGTAACCTGGAGGGGTGCAGGGATGTGAAGTGCCTCCTTTGGATTTAAAGAGACAGCACCAAAACAAGTTGCTCTCAGACACACCTCACAACAGGGGCAAAAGACGGGCTGTGGGGCAAGAAAAATAAGGAATTCATACCAAAGCATTGCAGTTCCACTTCATACAGGCGACAAGCGAATGATTTAAATGTGAAAAGGAAGGCATTAAAAAGCATGATATGTCCCCTTTAAAGCAAAAAGGCCTTTAGGTAAAATTTTTTGCTAAGTTCAAAATAATTATCAAAATATAAAACTATAAGAGACAAAATATTGACCTTTACATTTCATGTAACAGTCACTCAAAACAGACATTGAAGACAACCAGGTACACTCATTTACAGATGGGACACAGTGCAGCGCCGAATGGGTTCTGCTAGGTGTCTCACTTTGGATGAGCACAAGGCCTTGTGGTGCGTTTGTGCTACTGCACAGCATTTTGGGCGGACTCTCTCTGTAATACAGTCTTGGATGATACCCACCCTTTGTGGCAAATCATGGAATCAGATTGACACATGAAAGTTTGTTTTAAGCCATTTTCAAACGATGCTCAGTTGGAGAAGAGTTGACATGGCAAAGCAAAAACAGGTAGACCCCTTGAGGCATCCCAAGCACCAATGTTTTAATTGGGTAGACAAAATTTACTAACTGGCCATTAATAATCCAGCTAATTATTATGATGAAAGTGGGACAGCCTTTATAAATTCTCATTAAAATAACTCTTGATTATTCAATACAAAGCAACACTGAATCATTTCTATTGCTAATCCAGAGAGCTAATTAGAACAGAAAATATAAGTGGTCCACATTCTGCAACCTTCAGATGTGTCTATGAATAAACACACTGATGCCTGCTGGCCAACTTTACATGAATCTGTGTGCTGTGATTGGCTGGTTTGCTGCAGAGGGTCATCTGGCAGAGCTGTTCAAAGCAAACGTCACGTTACCGGCAGTGAATATCAGTCAAAACTGGGTCAGAGGAGGCATCGTCAGAGAGATCATATCCAATGATGGGATATTCTAATAAACTGACCATTTTAGATTCCCTTAAATAAAAAGGTATAAAGACTCAGATGTGGTGTCGAACTGTGCTTGTCAGAGCAGTCTGAAACATAAACATGCCACACTATTTGCAGATCCCCAGTCCCTTGGTGGCTAAAGTGGTTGAGCTTAGATAAAAATGGTAACTAATTCGGGGGGAACCATTCCCTTCAAGGATGATCAGTAAAATTGGTTAAAATGAGGGTAACGGACCACGTTGATAGTCTTGTGCGTACACGGTAGGTGAATTATCCAGAATCACAAGAGCTATTCACTTATTGACTTTATTGCGAGGATATAGAGCACCTTCCACACAAAGTATCAAAATCATTTAAATTTTACTTTTTTAAGACATTTTAATTATTAATCCTCAACTATGTGTTTCCCTGGGGTACAAATATGATGTGACAAGCCCATTTCTTTCAGACACCGACACAACGGCCAAGAATATAATACATTTTCAAGTAAGGGTATTTATGTATTGTATGCAGGACCTACTCCGTTAAACTTGCCCATATCTAGAGTCAGAGAAATAACAGTGAAGTTTATCTAACCAGATGTGTGGGAGTGATGAAGGGAAACAACATTTTCAACCCTACCTTCAGAACAATACGTTTTAATACGGATTACGAGGGCTGAACTGGAAGTGTGCATTTTGGGCAGGTGAGAGCTTTTGGGCAACAAGCTCCCCAGGTGGGTTTGACCTAAAACAAAATGTGTATGTGTGCAAAAAAGCATATCATGCTCCCTGTGTTAAGTATGGTGGAGGATCTGTGATGCTGTGGGCCTGTTTCTCTTCCAAAGTCCATGGAAACCTTGTTAAAGTCAATGGTACTGTAGTTTTTAAAACCCCTACAGATTTTAATTGAAAATCTTCTTGCCTCTGCCAGAATGTCTGAAAATAACACAACAATACAAAACTCTAACAAAGTCGAGTGCAGCTGTCTCCCTAGCTGTGAGATAAATGTTTTAATAATCCAAAAGTGAAATGAGAGACCTCGTTAAGTGGTCCATATCTGACGTTAGAAAACACGTATGGATGTTTTGGAAGTATTCTTGTCGTTTTGGTTTTCAGTGTCTAAACTATGTTCGTCCATGACTGAAAATTATCGCAGCTACCAACACACGAGTTAAAAGTGAAGACAAAACCAACGTCGGTCAGATTTCCTGAAACAAAAGCGTTAAAGAGCTTCTGATTATTGCACTGAATAAACCCGGGTTACTCTCGGCTTGGTAGTTTCCACAACTGAATCAATAAATGAAATGACTAAAAACACGTTCATTTGTCCCACGGTTATTATCACGCTGTGCTTCTGGGGGCTCTTTTCCTCATGAACTCTGACAGAAAGTGGATTTTTCTGTGGTTTATATGCTTGGTTACAAACCTCTCCCTGTTATACAAGAACGCCCACACCGCAGAGGGCACGGTTACTCTGCTTTCTAAAAAAAAAAAAGAAAAAAAAAAAGAAAAGGCTCATTAAAAGAGAAAAAAAAACTCCTGAGAAGAGGAACAGGAAATAAAAACCCTGCATAGTTCATAGTGACAAAAAAATGATTATATGTCTTCTGTGCGAAGACTAACTAATAAATATCCTACCAGCAGTACATTAGATTACTCGTGATTTTCACCCCGCTGACAAAAGTGAAGCAAAATTTCAGTCTATTCAAGCATGTAGCGGTGAACCCCACCTACACAGCTGAGCAGATCCCTCTGGGCCAGCATTCATCCATCACTTTTACCCTTTTCTTCGCCCCGACAACAACTCCAGGTCACAGGCCAACCGGTATGACCGGCGTACTGCCCAAGCAGCTGCAGCAGCCCACCAGTAAACCCACGCTTGCTTCCCAACGCCCCCCCCAGCTGACCCCCTAGGCGGTCCTACCGTCTTCATAGAAGACGTCCTCCGCTTCTTCACGCATCATCTCATCCAGGTCGTCCTCTGGAATGTCGGTCACAGCCATCAGTATTCCTCCCCGTCTGTCTTGCTCGGCTAAGGTCAGGAGAGAGCGTCTGGCCTGGAAAAGTGTACCAACGCCGGCCTGTGGCCTCTTCGCTCCGATCCACCAGCAGGCTCCTCACGCGAGCAGGGAAAGGACCGGGACTGGGACTGAGCGGAGCGAGCTTCGGCTCAGTTTGCGTGTGTGTGTCAGGTGAGGAGTGGGTGGGTGGCTGGCTGCGAGAGAGGACACCCAGCGACCTTCACCAAGTTTCAGCAACAGTGCCAATTTCATAACATCCTGTGCAAAAGCTGAAGTGAGAGTGTGCCGTTTGGAGAGCACTTGTGCGAGTGAGTGTGCGCATGTGTGTGTTTTTGAGTGCTGCAAGTGCAGCAAGAGGAGCGTCAGTGGCGTGTGTGCATGCGTGTCCATGTCCACCATACAGCTCGCCGCGGTGAGTCAGCTGGAGTGCTCGGCGATCAACAGGAATAATTAGATGCCGTGTTTCGAGCCAGCACAAACATGCAAAGAAGGTGTGAAAGTGTGTCTAACGGCGCGTTGGATATGAAGTGGGCTCTGCTGGCCATTGTTTCACAGCCCACCGGGCCTCGTGGGACAACTCTGATTGCTCTCTCAGTTTTTTTGTTTTGTTTGTTTTTTTCATTTGGCCCACTTCGAGGAGGCTTCATCTGCTGTTCCCAGAGCTGCACATGCAAGAAAACACGCTCACCTGCTTTGAGAAGACGACGATTTAAATCAAGCAGAATATTTATCTATTAAGGGTAGTAGCGAGAGCCTTTCAGTAGGTTGCCGGTTGCAGCAGCAGTGTTTCTACCCCTTTAACCTCGAGCTCTGCAACTAAAATTGCAGAGCGGCACCAGCTGGAGGTAAAGCTCCCTGTTGTTATCCATGAAGGGATCTGGCTCGAGAATCTGTTAATTTATGACTAATTTTAAAAAATAAAGGCTTTGCATAACTCCTCCAGGGACATCCCTCATCAGTGTTTCTTTCGTCGATAAGCAAGTATTTCCCATTCCCCAGGGACTACTAACCTGGATTATTGTTTTTATTTGTTTATATAAATCAGAAACAGCAGGGACTCTCTGTGTTCTTCCTCCCTTTTCGGCACGACCTGTCTCATCGTTTCTTTACTCTCCGTGCAGTTTCCCTTACTCACCCGATTTAGACAAACCAATTTGAAACTAAAATAGAAACTAGGCCTCAAGTCAGTTAATTTTCACATTTCCCTCAGACCTGCCCTCCGCTGTCACTGCTTCCCTTTAAGGCTGAAGCTCAGGGGAGCGAACCTGGCAGCATGCTCATTTTCCACAGTGCAAGTTCAGACAGTGTTGCTACGTCAAAACTGTTGACAGGTCTTTTGCGGATCCAAAAACAAACGTGCTGATCTCGTGGACATAGCGTTGTTGTGTGAGATTTGTTGTTGTTTTGTTTATCAATAAGAATGGGAATGAGGCTGTGTAAATAACTTTTAAGGACCTAAGGCTTGAGCTGAAACTATACCACAGGACAAAATTCTCACTCACCCTAAACAGTTCTCCAAATTAATTTTTATTCCTCCACAAAATGTTTTTTTTAGTAGTAGCAGCAAAACACAAGCCATCAAATCAAATTAAGGTGAACCGCTGGTCAATAATGCAATACATTTTAATTAGTGTTGCTGCAGAGTGTTGGTTTATTCAGTTTAAAGCATAAAAAATAAACTTGGAGTGCAGTTTCAGAAACATCAGCTAAGTTCCAGCTTTGCATGTTTTAAATATGCAGAGCCATCATTACAACTCCTCTTCTTTAATATTTTAAACAAAAGCCACTGATACCAGTTTGCGTAAACATTTTAATTGCCTCATACTCTGTGAAATCAACACACAGAGTACACATTTACTCATCTCCTCCTTTAATAGGTTTGATGTCAGCTCAAATAAATATCACTGGATTATTTTTGTACAATAATTAATGCTAAAGCTGCAACAATCAGTTAGTTCTTAATCTAGTTGACTGACAATATATCTAATTTCAGTACAATGTATCTTCTTTGCAAAGCAAAAGCTACAGATGCTGCCATTGCAAAATAATGCAAAATGAATTCTCTTTTTCAGATTTGACCACATTACAACCACAAACCCCAATTAATTTTATTTGCCTTTTATATGTTAAACCAACTTAAATAGCACATAACTGTGAGGTAGAAGGAAAGTGATACGTGGTTTTCAGTTTTCAAACTAGGTTAAAATCTGTGACATTCGTTTGTATTCAACTCATTTTACTCCAGTACCCCGAAATAAAATCCTGTATAACCAATTCCCTAAGCAGCATCCAACTGTTCTGTTAAGTACTCAGAGTTTTGTTTCTGAACATTTGTGAACAAAAAGATCATAATGAAGAACAAGGAACAGCAGAGAGGTCAGGGAGGAAGTTGTGCATTTAAAGCAGGGTGGGGTTATAAAACAATATCCCAACCCATGAACATCTCGCTATGTCCACTCCATGATCCTCCACTATATGTATAACACACAGCCTCCATGTTTGACACACAGCCACACACCAAGACATGAACATCCACCTAAACTGACTCAGAAAGGAAGGCAACCGTCAACAGCACGACCACTGATTGTTTACTACACAAACAGCCTTTATGGAAGTCCTGTTTACAGCCAACAGTGTGCTCTAGTCAAATGAGACTAAAATTTAACTTTTTCGCCCACATATGAAATATAACGAGCCGTAAAACTAACCCTGCTATTCAATCTGAGCACAACATCATCTTGAAACATGGTGGTGGCATGATGCTTTGCAGAAGCTTCAGCAGGCTTAACAATGCTGCTCAGAGTTGGTAGAAAGATGGGCTGAGCTAAATTCAAGGCAACTCTGGAAGAAAAGCTGTTAGAAGCTGCAAAAGGACTCGAGCACGTTTTCAGTCATTCGATCCGGTGTGTTGGAGACGGGATGCAGGTAAAAGTTGCAGGAAAGTAGCTCTCGAAGACTGGACCCCGGCACCTATTCAGACAATGCCTGGATACGAAAGTCTGGATACAAGCATACAAGTGATAATAATAATAATAACACAGGCACATATGGAAGGTCTGGTGGACTGTAAAAGCAGGGCAGGGCCAAAAATGAACCCCTGCCACTGACATTGTTTAAAAAGAATCACAGGTCGTGCAGACAACTCAGGAAAACAACAACAAAATTACACATGCAAAGCAAAGCCTGCCGTCTTCTGCAGCTTCATCCCACCTCCATCTGTTCACTGCTATAACCATCTCGTGTCCTGGTGATTAAATCATGACTCATAGTGCAAAACATTTTCTAGCTTAAATCCAGAGTCCGATTAATAACAAAACTAGTGCAACAAAATTGTTTGCACAGATTGCAATATTATTATTTTTTGTTTATTTTTTAATTTTTTTATTGTAGACAGTTATGGGGTCACATTTGAATTGCATTTGGCTTTCCATATTTCAGTGACTGGAAACATCGTCACCATGCAGAAAACTGCTTTTGCCAACTGCACTCTTACAGAGATGCACAATCATACAGCAACGGCACTAAAACGCAACACCCACTCGGCACATACACACACACACATGCAAAGAAAAGCACAATCAGATCCGCTTGGTACAATAGTGTTGTTTGAATGAGGTCAAACAATGCAGCTCTTTAGTATCTCTGCATCAAGCCAGATGATGAGTATCCCAGGAATGAATAGGCGGCTTCAGCCTCCTACACACTGCCTCCTCTGGCCCTGAATATATGCATCAGCACGCTTGTCACTGTGGACTGAAATAACGGTTGTTAAAACTGGAGATGTAATGTACTGTTGCATGCAGGCTAATGGTGGTGTGCTAACGGAAAAAGATGCTGCCTTTCCCCTTGCATTCCCATGAGAAGTTAAAAATAATGGTGTTTTTTATTATTTTTGCGCTTACATTTCATATTTATGTTAAATCCTGCAACCTTTTCACATCTGTGCTTGTTCGTACGCTCATATCTTTCTTTGTTGTCTCCTCCACAGCCTCAATTCAGGTTAGCCTGATTGTGTCTGAGAATTTGATGACTACCACATCTTTTGAGACTCAAGAGTTTGTTTTATTTGGGTTAAGCACAGACATGTATGGAGTTGCAGTTTGGCGAATAGTTCCATTAAAGTAGCCTGGCCAGCCGTCTGGTAATCCTCGATATTCTCCGGGTCTAAAACAGACCGAACCAATCACAGCATGGGAGGCGGGACTTTACAGTGAGTCACTCTCAGCGGCAGAATTACCCATAAGGCATAATCATTTTCTGTAACCATAACAGTCAAGAGAAATACGGAGATTTTTGTTGGAAAATTAGGAAAGTGCTTGTGAGAAAACCAAGTATCCTTAGAGTTTTTAGACAAAACCGTCAAAAATCGTTCACTGGAGAGTTTGCTCGATGTCATCACATGTTTCACGGACTACAAATTCCAAAAACAGAGCGCGTCGCTTGGAGTTTTTTGCACCACATCTGTAAATATCTGATTGGTTCTGACCTTTTGACTCTGACCCTGTTAGACCCGCCTTCAAAATCGGGCTCTACCAGCTCCTTACCAGACTGATACACGTGTATACAGCGTAAGACAATCTGGCTGGCCAGGCAAGCATTAAGTCATGTATTTTGTCCATAAAAAGAAAACACAAAATACCATCTACTCATCTTCAAATAAAACAATATACTCCAAGCGTTCGTCCTGATAGTGTTTACTTTGTCCTTTTTGAGCCTGATAAGAACCGAACACGATCAGCAGACATAAACATTGTTGCGTCATCTGTTGGCAGTACCGTGAAACAATCAGAAAGCCCGATGGCGACAATTGAAGCAGCTACTGTAAGAGCCAGTAGACCATCCTGCAATGCCTTGCAATAAAGTGACAACTCGACATGGTTGAAGACCAACCCGATCTACTCGGTTGGGGTTACTTAACCTCCCCTAGGTGTCGTTGATTCACCCGGCTCCATCACAGACATATTTATATATGTAGACGCCTCATTCATGTGCTGCATGGATTTGTACCTGTCAGGAACGAGAGATGGATGGACCCAGTATTCAGCCAGACAAGAAAAAGTGCAAACAAAAAGGCTTTAATGAAGCTCAAAAGGGAATATGCAGGCTCGGTGGTCAAATAACATTTCCAAGTCGGTACACAGGCGGGCAGGAAAAAACAGGCAAGGATAACAGGATCAGGATCAGGCTCAGGCTGGCACAGAAGTCAAAAACGCAAATTGGGTCAGGTCAACAGGCAAACGAACAGAACAGGGAATGCTGGACTAGACTCACCAAAAGACAAAAGACAATGATCTGGCAGAGTGCAGGTGACAGAGGCAGATATAAGTAGGGGAGTGAGCAGGTGAACAGAGTGAGACTAATTACCAGAATGGGTGGAGCTGATTAGGGGGGACAAAATGGCTGGAAGTAAACTGAAGCTGATTGGATGGTGACTGGTGAAGGGGAGTGACAAGACAAAAGAATGCTGGCAGGTGAACTGAATAAAGGCTGGTGACATAACTGATCAGAGCAGGCCAGAAGAAACTGATAATATAAAACAAAGTACAAAATCAAACCACATTAAAACTCAAACTATTCCATTAACCAAAACTAATACATAACCTAAACCTAAGACAGAATTGATTACATGGAGAGAATTACTAAACCAAAGCAGAAATTAAACTAGACTAATCCAGAACCAAAATCAACATAAAGACCAAACAGAACATAAGCAAATAATAAAAACCAGAGCTAATACTAAGACAGTAGAGTGAACTAATTAAAAAGACCAACATAAACTATAACAAAAACTCAAATCATGACAGTACCAACCGATACACGGTACAGACCAGAATTTACTGGCTTCACCTTTCACAGGTAAGAATACAGTTAACATTCAATTGGATATTAATTACTGATCTGCAACATAATTTGGCCCAGTTAAAACTCTTATTGAAAATATCTGTAATTAGACTTCGACTAGTCAAAATCTTATTACAGATACCTGTAATTCAGTTTTGCAGAGCAAGATTAAAAAACTTTGCTATTTATGTATCATTGGTCATGATATGTATCTGTAATTTAGTCAGAATGACATTACAGCGATATCTTCTTTTTATTCTTTTTTAGGGGGTTTGTGGCACTAGTGGCTCGATTTTTCAAAGTAGGCTTACAGGAAAGGGGGTTTAAGGGGGGGTGGGGGGTGGGGAAACATGCGGTAAAGGACCCCAGGCCAGAATCGAACCCAGGTTAGCCATGTCGAGGGCTACGGCCACTTTACATGAGTAAGGCTCAGTACCCCTGCACCATCGGAACACTCAACCACACGGTCCCCCCGCCAACCCCCCCAGCCCCCGACATCAGCGATATCTTACATCAGAATTCATACTAGTCACAGTGACATTATGACTAGTCAAGTAACGTTATAAATGTCTTTAATGGTAATTTCAGGATGATTAGACTTACTGATTAAATGTTAAATTATCTTGCCATATGCCCACAGCGGTCAGTTTCTCCAAATTCAATGCAAGACCACCGTTTAACCCTAGTAGGGCACTGCGCTGACGATTTTAGACCCAAAAGCAGAATTTCAACAAATATGCACTAATTTGTCAAAATACTGACCAGGATATGTAGACGACCTTGTTAACAGTTTATTGGCAAAAAATAGTTGATTTGGGGGCAAGTTAGCCTTTAAGTGTGAGTTTGCATGGCTTTGTGTTTCCACATTGCTTTGTGACCTTTCCAGGGTTTAACCTATTCCTGTACAGATGACAAGAGTTTTTTGCTAAATCAGATGTAGAGCTCTGAAAGGTGTGGGGAGTTATTCACCTGCCTGCCAAGGTGCGTAACTCTTTGTCAGTGCAAACAGCATGCCGCTGAATCAAATAAGGCTATTATCAGGTTATTACTGCAGTACTATAACTGCAGTTATTCTGTCCTGTAGCAGTGGCACACAAGCGTGGTGGAGATGTGCTGTTACTTAATTTCATTATTTTCTTTGATTTATTAAACTACAAGTTCAATTACTATTCCTTTTCTAGGGTGCTTGTCTCTTTAAAGTTTCAACAGTTCACTGCCAGTAAAGAAAACTAAGCTCTCGTTCTGCTTGTGCAGAAACAGAACAGGCTAAAGCAGCATCCCTCCCATACAGTCCCAGGGCACTCTCCGGATGTTTCCTTATGCCCTTTTGTGCTTCACAAACACATGAAGATGGAAAGGGTTGCAAGTTGCAAGTTGCAAGCATAAATCAAGGGAACAGTCCTTCATCCAAATCACAGAGCATTAAGTGCACAGCAGAACACAGCCTATTCACATAATCATGTGGAAGCTGGACGCCCTAGTCCAGAGAACTTGAATAAGCTTTTCCTGAAACAGCTCTGTAATGTAACATTTCGGGCGGCGAGAAACAAATTACCAAATGGGATGATTGTGGAGGGATGACTGGTTGCCCGAGCAACGACAAGGAAGCACAGTGCGTGGAAAACACAGTTTGTAGTGGCGCTCACTGATTCACGTATGATTCATGTTATTAATGGTGCACGACCACTTTAAGCTCAAACTTTTTGCAACAAAATTAACAATAGCGAAACTGAGAAAGATACTGCACACAGTTGTATCAGCTACGCAGACAGTGATCAAGAGTGAAATTGCATTCAAATCCTTTGCAGTGCAGACTGCAGACAGAAACGCTCCATTAAAGTCTGGAACTGAAAAGAACAACACACAAAGTTCCACTTTTACAAACCATGAAGGTGTGAGAACATTTAGCTGGTACACAAAGCAAAGGGAGCCGAATCAAAGGAGTTAGATTTGTGCAGATAAAGAGTAACTGTGCAAGAGAACGAACAGTTAATACCTACTGTACTCATATCTGTATCTTTTCATCCTCACATGGTTGAAAGTCCTGACTCTGCGATACATTTCACCAAACTCCCGGCTGTGAGCCTCCTTAGAAACTGCTCCTTTTTAGTGCTTTCACCAGCTTTTATTTCCGGGCTCTCTCCCTGTCTCTCCCTGCCGCCATTGTATTTTGTCTGTCCTTGTTTCACAATTGCCTCCTTTTCCCCTGTTTTTTCTCACTCTGTCGCTGTCTCAGAGTGCACAGAGGGCATCAGACAATGACAACAATACAGCAGCTTCTCTCCAGCTGTGCAGACTGGCACCGCACAGATGGCAGAAGCGACGTATGTGGCCTGCTCCTCGCCTGCTGGGTACACCTGGAGGGAGGCGATAACACGCCGCTGACGCACTGAACCGAATGAATCAGTAGACCGCAGCATGTCCGTACATTAATCTCTGCAACTCCACATTTATACATATGTCCTTTCAATGCATTGCAGTTTCTGGGGCTCCTGTTTGGTTGCAAACACAAGCTTCGGCGTATTTTGTTTAGATTTTATATGATAGACCACAATAAACTGCATGATTCAAAAGGGCAGCAAAAAATATATATTCTTTTAAAAATGCTTTGCAGATTTAAAAAAAGTTTTCTGCTTTCCAAATGGGAAAAAAAAGTTTTAACTCCTGTTACTCCCTGTTGGATTTGATGGAGAGCATCTGCTAGCATACTTTTTTCAAGTCAGGAAATTTGATTTAGATTTAGACTTTGACTGAAAATGTATTGATGTAACTATTCAGTTAGGGGAACCTTAATCTCAAACCCGGTCTCAATTCTTTTGCAGCCTCTGACTGGCTTTGAACCCTGATTGGCTTGCTTAATGTAATGCAATACTTTCCCACAGCATGATGCTGCCGCCACAAAGTTTCAACATTGTAAAAGTGAGTTGTTGGTGTTTCATGATCCTCTGGTGTGGGTTATGGCTTTATTTTGTATTTGTGTTGTCATTGCTTCCTTGTTGTTTATTACGTTCTAATAGGTTTTGCTATATTCAGTTATTAATTTTGTCATTAGAGTCTTGCCATGTTAGGTTTTTTCATTGTGTTTAGTTTATTATCTTATTCTTGTGTTCTGTTCTTTGTACATTTAAATTTATTTCTCTTAGATCTCTATTATTTGTTTCCCTTGGTTAAGTAGTTTCTTTGTGTCTTAGTTCAGCTCATTCATGTTAATCATCCCTCCGTCTCCCTACTTTCCTTCTCCCTCACCTGCATTCAGTGTCATTCTCCACTCTTCCCTCAGTATGTACGCTTACTGGATTTCATTGTTTTTTGCTGGATCCACCCACCATAACGCCTGAATGTCTGCCAATGTTTCATGTACTGTTCTCCTTGTGCTACTCCTGTAAGTTTTCTATTTTTTTTCTTAAAATCTTCACAGCGCGTCCCCAGTTCTAGTCTACGTTTTGGTCCATTTCCAAACCCAAAAAAACTGACATGGTGATGCAGCATCATCAACACATAACATTATGTTGTGTGTGAGCAAAAAATTTTTTTCAATCTATTCATTACTCATCATTTATGCACATGTTTATCATGTGTCTTGCATAGCTTGTGGGAGAATGCAAACAGGACCTGCTGCCATGCTTCGTGACTTATACTTGTGCTGTTGACAGATTCTCCCAGCTGAGCTGTGGATCTCTGCAGCTCCACCTCATTAATGCTTCTCTGATTAAACCTGTGGCAAGTTTTCACTTTCATGGGAATATTCTAAAAAACTATAGCTTGTTTGCAACTAAAATGCTTATTATAAGAAATATGCCACAAGTATAAGCAAATGAGCATATATAACATAATCCAGGTCTATTTTTGACATGAAGATGAAAAGGTTTGCAGCAGGGTGGGGCAGCAAGGTGGCAATAGCTCTGAAAACCCCAGTTTCCTCTCCCACGCTGCCCATCACTCCAAAACCCACAGCTTACACCTGCTGGTTACACAAAGGGGGAAGTCTAGTTTCAAAATGAAATAAATACAGGCAACCCAGATTTTAAACGGGCAGCATTTGCCACAGAAATGGGAGGTATTTTTTAAAGTTTACACAAATTCTGCCAAGCGGATGAGCAGGGAGGATCTCACAGCACAGTTTCGCAGAAACTGGGTGGGGATGGAAGCAAAGGTTGAGCAATGGTGTGTAAAAAAACATCAAGCACCGATTGCAGCTTCGTCTTGTAATACACATGCAACACAGACGAAATAGAGGAAAGGCAGTTAGTTCTGATTATGAGAATGAATTAGGAGCCCTTTGATTGGTAATGGACAAGAAGAGCAGAACTGGGAACACATGTTACAGTGACTTCGCCATCATGGAACAAGGCTTTTAAGAAATGTCTAAAACTCTGCATGACGGCGTATCAACTCACTTGAGAAAACTCAATAACATCAGCACAGCTGTCTTTTTCCCTGGAGAATGAAAAGTAGTTACGCCACAAGCACATGACCTACATAAAATGTATGCTGCACAAACCAACATTTTTCTCATTTAGCAAATTATTCTTAACACCAGACCTGCTTTTTAAATGCAGTTTAGGCTCCAATTGATCCTACTTTAATAATACATTTTTGCACTCAAAAGCCTTAGAGATTTTTCTTTGGACTTTTTTTTTTTTGCTGTTTCCCTATTTTCTGTTCAGTTTCTGACCATAACACCATATCTTCTTGTAGTTTCTTAACAATTAGTTGAGCAGAAAGGAAAGGACAAAAGATTGGAGTATGGCTTAAAAAATCTACAGCAGATTAAATTTTTTAGTAATAACAAGAAAACTACCTCTACCTGCTAGCAAGGCAAGGCAGTGCTTTTGCTTTTGAATGGCTCCATAGCAACAATTCTGACTCTGTAAACGAGATAAACATGCTAGCTACAGGAAGCTAACGTATTTTGTATGCAGAAAACTAAGCAGTTAATACATTTAAAAGCTCTTGGATCGTAACCTTATGCAATCGAACAATCTGGCAGTCCTGACTTATGGCTCCTTGACATTATGTCACTTTCTAAGAATGGTGTAGAAGACCGTGTTGGAGATGTCAGCCAATGTGGCCATGAATGCATGTTTACTGAATACTTAACCTTGTCAATAGTATTGACTCAATACTCATAAAATTTTAGATGTGCTTGCAGTTTTTGTGCTTTACTCCAAAATTCATTTGTTTTATGGTAAAAGAAATAAGATTTTAGGGAAAGAAACTTGGTAACACAGTTACGTAGAGGTAAGCCCACTTTTTCTTTCGGGTTCATCAGCATTTGAATGTCGGTTCTCATCAGAAAAGCCGGATCTGCTTTCAGCAGGGCCAGCATCCAGCAACTTGTGAACACACACACACACACACACACACACACACACACACACACACACACACACACACACACACACACACACACACACACACACACACACACACACACACACACACACACTCGATTATGTTGAACTGGCATCTCTCTGAGAGGAATGGACTCTCAATAAAGCCACATCCTGGCCACCATGAAAATCCGAGAGCTCCACTGAGAAGCACAAAGAAGAAACTGGCAACCCGATCCAAACCCAGAGATATGGGAACCATGAGCTCATGAGAGGGTGGTACTCAGGGGATGCCAGCTCTTCATGCCTTGTCCTTGGGAGTATGCATGAAGTTTGTCCGGTCAGCCCTGTGCCTTTCATCAACTACTTATTATTCATGTCTCAATGAGACTGACGCAGGAGACAGTGGGGGGTACATTGTTTACTTTGTCTGGGCCTTGTGTTCAGTCTCAGACAACTTGGGAAGAAAGAACCAGTTTAGGTTTTGTAAATCATGTTCTCACTGCACCTTGCAAAAGTCTTCATACCTCGTTTTTTTTAAAGTTACAACCAGAAACTTCAGTGTCTCTTATTAGAATTTAATCTAACCAACAAAGTTATATATAACTGTAAACTGGTAGGAAAATGATGCAGCACATGTTTTTTCTTCTTTTTTAATACAAAGTGTGAAAACTGTGGCTAGCATTTGTATTCCACCCCCCCCCCCCCTATTCCGATACCCTTAAATGAAATCCAATGCAAACAATTGATTAATTAATAAACAGAGTCTAGCTGTGTGTAATTTAATCTCAATATAAATACATCTGCTCTGTGAAGGCCTCAAACATATGCTAGTGAACATCAGGCTCGAGCAACTGCATTGTGGGGGACAAAGCACATACGTCGAAGAAGCTGCTCTTGTCAGATGAGACCAAAAAGTAACTTTCTAGTAGAAAACAAAAAACTAACAGCATCCTGGAAACGCGGTTCTCTGCGGCTTCTCCAGAGTTAACGTCAACATTAAAGAAAAGTTGGATGGAGCTAGAAACAATCCTGGATGAACGACCTGTTGGGGGCTGCAAAAGATTTGAGATCCAGGCAAAGGCTCACCTCCCAGTAGGAAAACAATCATAAACATGCAGCCAGAGATACAGTTGAATGGTTTAGAGCCATAAATCCAACAGAGAATCTGTGGCAAGAGTTTACAAGACAGTCTCTCTCCATCCAGTCTGATTGAGTTTGAGATAGGTTTGCAAAAGAGAATGAGCTATAATGTTAATCTTTAAATGCTCAAAGCTGGTAGAGGTAAACCCAAAAAGACTTATATATGTGTTGACTTATGGGGGTGAATATTAAAGTACATTTTCAGATTTTGATCAGTAAAGCCTGTCGAAAACGATGTATCATTATCCTCCCACTAGACCATTATGCATCATTTCGTTGACCCATCACACAAAATTCCATTATTATACTCTTTCACATTATGCGTTTCTATAGCAGTATATTCTTGTTATTTTTTGTAAATGAAGCATTCAGTAAAGCAGAAATATTCACCTAATCCACAGCTGCACAGCTTGAGAATGCTGGTGACCTTATTTTTTTAAGATGTTTCTCTCCCTCCAGTCTGAGGCTCGTGAGTCATCACAAACAAAGCCAACAGATCCACGGCCAAAGGACAAGGTCAGCCTGAACCTTGGTCAAGTTGCTCCAGGACATGAACAAGCACAAAGAAATGATTCCTCACTGGTTGCCTTTGCTCTAACCTTATACAGACAGATCAGCGGTCAGGGTTTCTTGCATTTTGCTCAAAAACAGATCAAAGCGAGCTTCGGTGACTGTGTGTTTGCAGGGAACTGTTTTTGGAATAAGCAGAAATTAAAAAGTTTTCCCATTTGGAAAAAGAAATTATACCATGTCCTGCAGTATGTATCAGAAAGCAACTGCAGGGACTTTATTTGGTCTCTGTTTTTTCCCAGTGAAACAATTAGTTTTTTCTTCATTATGTCTAACAAACTGTTAAATGGTGTACTAAAGGACAATAAATCCCAGTGTCAGATGCCATTTTAACATCAGACTGAGGGTTCTCTGGCATGGTGGATATGAATTTGTGGTTCAAAGTCTGTCTGGACACCCATTACATGATCCAGGAATTGGTTGTTTTCCATTTTTCTGTCGTTTTTTTAGAATTAATCACTTGTTTTCCATGGAGCTAAGACCTGCGGAGTCCCCACTGTTGAATAAGAAGCAGACCCACCCTTGAGTGAATCACGATGCTTCAGTATTGGCACAAAACGGGCGTCATGACGGCCTTTCCTTGTCTAGATGAAGTCCTTTTTGAGTGTCCCAAATACGTGTTCTGCTGCTCCTTTCTTTGGTCACACATATGTTTTTCAGATCATCAAACAAACTGTAATTTTCTGACGACCAGAGTAAATGCGAAAGCGTTTTCAAACAATTATTTCATTTTTTGAGGAGAAAATGCTAACCAAAAACAACAGATCCCTCACCTTTTTGTTCAGTTTGACAGACCAGGCCCAGACTTGAGTACTGTCTGACCTGAAGAATTTAAAAAATACCTAAATGGAGCCTGTCTGATCCCATGAAGTAGGTTAACAGATTTCTAAAGCAATCTAAAGAAATTCACGAACAATTAAGAAACTCATTGACATCTGTCAGTCTGGAAACGGTTGCAAAGATATTTCTGAGCCCTGACTGATGTAATCGACTGGTGTCGTTATTCTGAGTGGCAGGTCAGCCGAAATTACTTTGTGAGCACATCATGGAGGTCACAAAAGAACCCAGAAGTAGCTCTAAAGCACTGCAGGCCTTTCTTACCTCAGGTAAACTCAGTGTTCATGACTGAACACAAGAAAAAGAATGGCTTCCATGGTAGGGCTCCATGACCAAAGAAAAAAAACAAAAAACAGTTCCACAGACATAAGGGAATATACACTGTATCCTGACCAGAGTGGGATTTTGTGGTAGCTGTGGGTCCTACTACAATTCTGTAAAACTACGCAGCATTTCTGAAGAAGAACATCATACCACCAGGTAACCATGGCGGTTCGCTTATTTAGTGTCTGGACGACTTTCTCTGATTGATGAAGCCATGAATTCTGCCCTCCAGCATAAAACCCTGCAGGAGAACGTCTGTTCATCAGTTTGTGACCATAAGCTCACTAAAGATTTGCAGCAAGACAACAGCTAGTCCGCCTCAGAAAAATAACTAAATGAATAAAATGAAGCTTTTTGAGAGACCTGGTCAGATTCTGGGCTTCAGTCCAGCTTGACCTGCTGAAATACCCTCAAAAAAACACTGGGCAGCAATTCCTCCACAGCGATGCAGAAAACTGATTTCCAGTTGTCCCAAACGCTTGGTGGCAGCTACTGCAGCCAAGGGCGGCACAGCCGGTTATCAGCTTAATAACTGATAGTAGTTTATTTTGCATAAAATACAATTTATTCATTTATTCATGTATTTATTTCTTCATTTGTGTATTTATTTATTTATTGTGGTCATAAGTTGGTTTTCTGCTCTTGTCTCAAAGCCATTGTTGAAAATGAACCATATCGTGGGTTAGGATGTGTTCAGATCCATTGCTCAGTAAGCTCTGCACTGGTGGTAAAACATTGAAATAGCTAACTCCTCAATCAGAGGCCTTCTTGGAGCTTGGTGGACCCTCTTGGACGTCCCATTTCTTCCTCCCTTGCTTCACCTTTAAGCTCTAAATAGTTCGGAAACAGTTCCTTCAGGTGTTGGTGAAGCCGTTATAAGGTCTTTTAATTACACCTATTTTTTTCCACACCTTTATCTGGGCTTATACGGATATACCAAAATTAATTTATCTGATGAATAAAGTACAATACAAATTGTTTGGGTCATCAGGTAGTAAAAGTTTTTAATGCATTCAGAAGCATCTGTTCCCTCTGCATAAAGTTTGCAAATGAAATCTTAGCGTCAGAGCAGCGGTTTTTGGCCACGACTATGAACGCATCTGCATGCGTGAGCAAACGGTGGCCCGTGCCCTTTGTTCTGCTCTCCATGACTCTCCCTCTCTTTCCATTAGACTATCTCTCTGTGCTCATAAGCAGCCCACGCAGCAGCTCTACTTGTTGACTTTATTGTGTGAACCTGCAGAAAAAAAAAAAAAAATGGGCCAAAACCATTTCACACACGAAGGCTTGTGAAACAAATCCTCCTCAGTGTGAAGAGAGAAGGAAGAATGTGCTGAAAGGAGTCAGAAACCAAGATGGAAAAGGTGACGGAGTGAAAGAAATGAGAAAAGGCAGATAATCTGCTCCAGCGTAGTTTAACATCCCAGCAAAGCCTCCTGCACTGGCAGAAGCAGAGTGGCGAGGAGGCACGTTGCCATGGAGTGGGAAGATGTTCGGAGTGTGGACCACCATAATGGATCTGAGCAGAGACAGAGAGGAGAGAGGAGGGACGGATGATGAGGATCAGGAGGATGGGGAGGAGACGGGAGAAATAAAGAAGGGGGAAAGGGATGAGAGAGAAGGGAAGCAATAAAGTAAGTGCGAGGAGGGCAGAGGTGAGTGGTGGAGAGGCAGAGGAGGTGGAAACAAGAGAATAAAAGAGATGAGAAAAGTGCTGCCAGAGAGGTCAGGAGGAGCACAATCACACAATCTGCTAAAGTGGTTTACTTCTATAACCTCCATTATGGCTTCCAGTTATAAATAATCACCAGTCTGACAGATAACAAACGAGGGCCCGTGTTACGACTGGATGAGATGAGAAAAATCAAATGGCTCTTCACCCTCAGTGCTATAGCGAACAAAGGAAAGAATAAATCCTCAGAGGATGAAGAAAACACTTTGATCACCTGAAGACACAGCTGATTGGAGTGAAAGACTGAGCAAAGACTGGTATTTTTGCCTGGAGCTGAGGGAAAGACAGAAACAACCACGGTGTTATCATGCGACTGCGGAGGCCCCCTGCTGGTGGCTGCTGGAAGCATAAATGTATTTTAAAAAAAAAAAACAGTTTAAAAATCATCAACACGACAAAAGTTTCATAAATAACAATAGCAAATGCAACACTTCTGTAGTCAAAAGCCTTCATCAATAAATAAAAACGCATTATAGTAAATACAAATATATTTCTGTACTTGGATGATATTGATCTGTTTCCCACTGTTAGAAAGGAGGTGATGTTCTGACTTGTTGTGATTGTAGGAATGAGATTAAATCGTACGTTTATTTAATAAATATGAGGCTATCTTTTAATTTATCATTCATCCTGCATACACGGATCCACACAAGTTTACACGACGATTATAAAAGCCTCCTACTCGTCTCAAAGTAGATCAAAGCAAAACACTTCTCAGTTATCTCTTGTTCTTTACTTTTTTAGAAGCTTGTATTAATTCATAGCATTTTTTTGTAGTTTTATTTCTGTATTTTGTTCAAGATTATCTTGAATTACCTTGTTATTTTATTTGTGGCAAATCCTTGTTTTAATTCAAATTCTGAGAAATGTAATGTAGTTTTATAGTTTAAGTGATTTAAGTCAATTCTGTCCTGTGTAGCCATTATGAATCCAAGTTGTCATTATGTTGTGTGATTTTGTAAAGTTTTATTGTAGTTCTGATTTCATCTCCAACCAAACAATGAAAACAATATAATCAGCTAAAAAAATAATAAAAAAATCCATTTGGCCACGTTCTTCTTTGCGAATTTATTTACATTTTGTTTTTTAGATTCAATGAATGCAATGTTAATGCTACACAGCCAGACAGGACATGTTAAAATAAATAAATGCAGTCTATGCATTTTTACATATTATTTGACATCTCTGATTTCTGTGATATTCTAGATCCATGCCTGTCAGATCTGCACATTGTTTCGTTTATATATATATATATATATATATATATATATATAGTGCCTTCACATTGAAGAAATTCATGCAAAGAAGCAAAGAAAGTCATTTCTGTGTCTGAAAAGTCCTTGAATTGACTAATTTGGTATGCTCAAGTCAAGCGAGAGTGAGAGACTGTGAAAATGAAATGCATTTAAAAGCAAAATAATTTAAATGTTGAGAAATTATTCAATTCAATTATTCAGGGTAAATTCCCAGCAACACAATCATTAAATTGTGATCATTGTTTGAAATTAGCCGTAACTTCATGATGTTCATGATGGCCTCCCAGTTATGGCTGATTGAAAACTTTTCCATCATTATCAGTCTAACATTTGTTCAATGTAATTTGGGAAACACGTGTGAAACCAAATATTCAAATACACTATAATATCTTCCATCTCTCACTGTCAGACATTATGTCACACTAAACTCTTCCTTTTTTGGGTTGGTTAGGTTATTGTTCACCATTTCTCTTAAATGCCCAAAAAATGAGAAAGACCTTTTTGGAATATTTCTTTTTTTTCTTCCCCTTCCCCTTCTAGCCACAAATATTTGTGTCATACTAACATCAGAGATTTGTGACGGTCACTCTAAAACATTGATTAACTAATTTAGCGTATGATTAGGGTCATAGCCCATTTTTAAGCTCTATGTGAGCTCAAATTTTAACTTTGTGGCTTATATATTGAGATGCTGCTTTAGTATTTGAATAATAATGGTATTTCCGCTTGGTGCCATCTATTCTGTGAAGTGCTCAGTGTTTCTATCCTTAAAGGGCTGCTGATGAAGGCCCATTTAAAAGGCTGTAACCTAAAGAGACTGAAGCAAATACATGGATTTTCTGTGCAGTTTTGAGCCACTGATCAGTAGTTTATCTACATATGTTAAAAGCATGATGCCTTCTGAGTGCAATATTTCTAATGATGCCACTGCTAATCCAAGAAAAAAAAAAAAAAGACTAGCAAAATAACACATTGATGCGTGATGCCTGGAGTGAGGCCAGAGGATATAGCAGGAGCTTATTTTGGGAACGCTGTAAATAATGCATCACCCAGTGCAGAAAAACATCCCCGTTTTCTGCCGAGAGGCTGACTTTCAATTTAAATGAAAATGTACTGGGCTTTTATCAGTGACTAAATAGCTCAAATAAGTGCAGTGCCCTTCAAAATTGTTGCCACCTGTGGTGAAAATGTGTAAACAGGACCAAAACAAATGTATCCAGCCTTCAGCTCCAGTAAATTTATTCTATTTTATCAAACAAAAACACTTATTGGTACCCCTGATTTTAATACGTGCTACAAATCTAACAAGCTTCCTGGGGCCTTTTGCAGAAGAAAGAAGCCCAGAATGTACCCCATACGCAACAAAAAATCCCTATTTACATCCATGGATTCACATCAAACTCACTTTGAGTGTTTATGGAAAAGTTTAATCTTAGTCTCATCTAAGCAATCAAATGGTTCTAATCAAATTTGCAGCAGCCTTTAGTAAGCTCTATGTACATCTAAAGACAATTAGAATACTACATAAAAGTCCATTATTTTTTGACAGTCATCTCAGAAAGTGAAAACGTTATTTTATAGAGATTCATTACACAGAGTAAAATATTGAAAGCTTTTATTCCTTGTAATTTTGATGATTATGGCTTACATATTAATAAAAACCCAAAATACAATGTATCAGAAAGTTAATTTCACATTAGACCAATCAAAAAAGTTTGATTTAAGCACAAATGCCAGGCTTCTGAAAAGTATCATCTTGCGTGAATTACAGCATCAGTGCGATCAGCCTGTGGTGCTGCGTAGGTGTAATGGAAGCCCAGATTGCTTTAATAGCTGCCTTCAGGTCATCTGCCAGGTTGGGTCTGGTGTCTCTCATCTTCCTCGTGACAACAGCCCATAGATTTTCTAGGGGGTTCAGGTCAGCGGGGTTTACTGGCCAGTCAAGAACTGGAACACCATGGTCATTGAACCAACTTTTGGTACCTTTGGCAGTGTGGGCTGGTGCCACAACTCTGGGACTTTGATTTCCAAATGAAATGCAGAATTTACTTTCATCTGAAAACAGGTCTGGTTGAACTCTGAACAACCAGTTTCTTCAGTAATGACCCTTTGTGGCTTACCCTCCTTGTGAAAGGTGTTGATGACTGTCTTCTGCACATCTGTCCAGTCAGCAGTTTTCCCCATGATTGTGTCACCTACTGACCCAGAGTGAGAGGCCGTTTAAAGGCTCAGGAAACCTTTGCAGGTGTTTTGAGTTGATTAGATGATTAAGATGTGACACCACGAGTTTCCAATAACAAACTTTTTAACAGTTTTCTAACTTTCTGAGACACATAATTTTGGGTTTTCATTATCTGTGAGCCACAATAATCAAAATTATAAAAAAAAAAAATGGAATATATCATTCTATGTGTAATGAAGCTTCATTTTCTGAGTTGACTAGCAAAATATATAGCACTTTTACACAACATTCTTATTTTTTGAGATGTATCTGTGTGTTTAGGAGGGTTGGACAGAAAAGACTTTTCTGAGATGCATTAAAAAACTGTTGAAATTTGGTTGTCATGGAAACTTGGTGACCCCAAGCTGCTTGGTTCTCCAACAGGAAGCTGTGGAGACAAATTATGGTGAGTGGCTATTTTCTTACTGTAGTTCCCTGATTCATGGAGATTAGTCAGGGAGTCTTATTTGAACCCTTTGCTCTCATGTCTTTCCCATTTTGAAGAGTGACAAAAAAGGACCGCTGTACCGAGCCATAATTAAGGTCAATATCTATGTGTCAGTACATTTTTGTTTTATTATTTCACATGATTTGAAATAACTTTCATATATTTGATTTTACTGACAACAAAGAAACCTCGTCCATTAGTATATCAAAAGAGCAGAGCATCTCTTGATTAACAACCTGCATTGGATCATTACTGCTAAGAATTGATCATAAATTAATGTTTGCTGTCAGTGAACTGAAAGCAAAGCTTTTAATTGATCTTTGAAAAACTAAACATAACACAGAGAAAGTAAAAAAAAAAAAATCTAATAAAGAAGAAGTAGAAGAAATTCTGCATTTTCATCTTAGAAAAACATTTGAAACAAAAGTTTGGCCATTTAAAGTTTTGGTTTCAGCCAGGATATGATTCAAATTTGTTTCTGCACTACGCTGTTGCTCACATGCTGAACAAACAAGAGGGCAGCATCTATTTTCTCCTCCCAATTTCAGCACACAAACACAAACATTGCTGACTGGTCCGAACAAACAGGTTCATAACTTTGCTGAGACCTTCTCAGCCAACCTGTTTGCTGAACGAACAAAGGAGGGAAATGATTTTCTAGAAAGCATATTGATATTTGACACTTTTTCTGAAGCTTCTATATGAAGATGGAACTGTTTAACAGGCTGTCATTAAAAGGACCTTTCCAAAGTTTTCATAGGCCTTCGACCTTTTTCCACAATTTGACACAATTTACCCGCAGACCTCAGAGTATTTTATCAGGCTTTTAACAATTTAAGAGTGTAACATACGCCGTTAATATACAGTTATAAACATAAACTGACAAGAAGCCAGGTAAGGAGGACATTAATCTGAAAAGCAGCCAAGAGGCTCATCTTTTCTCTGGAGGAGGTTGCAGAGATACGTAGCTTCAAGTGGGGGAAAATATGATGACAGAATAAGAACAATCTGGGCTTTAAGGACGAGTTGCAAAAAATAAGAAAGCCACGAGAACTCATGTTTTCCACAACCAATCTAGAGACACGGCAAACATGTGGAAGAAAGTGATCTGGTGAGATGGACTTCTTATAATGCTGCGTGTTGGTAAACTAATACTGCACTTCAGCCGGAGCACAACATCGCCATGGTGAAACATGGTGAGGGCAGCATCATGGTAAGGGGAGGCCAGCCAGAGTTGATGCAAAGATGGATAGTCCTAAATATAGGTCTAAACACTGGGCAATGATGGAAGAAAAATGGTTATAAAGGACCAGAGACTGGAGCAGAGGTTCTTTTCAGAACAACCATGGAGAATGTGCTTTTTATCAAAGCATTTTCATGTGTTGTAGTTTTTAGGTTATTAGCAAAAAAAATTAAAAAACAAACAAAAAAGATAGGACAGCGTGCATCATTATCTTCCTGTTTCACAATCAAGCACTAAATGGTGCATGTCACATAAAATCCCAATAATAGACACAGAAGTTTGATGTGTTAATGTGATAAAATGTGGGGAAAACTTCACGGGTTCTAAATAAATCCAAGCCATTGTAGGAGCAGATCGTTTCCTGACCTGGTACATCGTTCTCAGTGACAATGTTTTGATTGATTTTCTGCTCGTCGTAGCATGTGCCATTGTGTAACGCTATTACAATCACCTGTTGAAGTAATATTCGAGCCTTATCACCAGTCTGTGTTGGGGTTTCACTCACACCTTAAAGCACATTTCACTGGAAGCTTCTCGAGTTCACAACAGCTCTTAAGGCACCAAAGGCCAGGTAGGGCAACCAGAGGAGCACAAAAAGCAAGAAAGAAGCCAACAACGCATCCAGTCGTTGTGAGAAAGTAATAGAAGGTTAAGATTGGCTCATTCACTCGGTCTGCTTACGGTTGAACTTCCTGCGGGACACATGAGGCCTCCAGGGCCGCCTTCGTATCCAGTTCAGACGTCGAGAAAGCTCCATTTCGTCGAGCAGGTGCCAGCGTGTAATATCCAGTCACCCCATCAAAGAACAGCAAACATTTCCTTCTTCCCATCCCCAGAACAGATATTTCCTCCAGAGAATCACCAGTGCCAGGCACCACCTCAGCAACCTGGGTGTTCACGGGCAAAATAAAGAGCCTTTCCCCCTCCCCAGCTGCTGTCTGACTTCCACTCAGAAAGGATGCGGCAGGCACCGCAGCGGCTACATTTCCCTTCCACCGCCCCATCTTTTATGCATGAGCCAGTGGAACCCAACTCCCTCGGTTCTGGGGAGGAACAGAGTCAGGCCTCTGGCCGGGAACACGGCTCCTATCTACAGGCAGCGTCTGAAGTGCACAGGCAGGAGAAATGTGATGCCTCAGAGCTGAGCCTCCCTGGAGGGCAGCTGGTTGTACGGCGAGGCTCAGCCGGTTACCTGAGGAGGCTGGAAGGCAGACAGGTGGACAAAGACATCCTTCATGGGTAGAAACTTCACTGTTCCTCTCAAAAGTAGAACGAAAACCACTTGAAACTACTAAATATGAGTTCTGAAGTAGTCCTCCCCTTGTGTAGTGTCCTATAAATTCTGTTTAACGTTTATTTAAGATCACTTTGTAAATAGTTTTAAGAATATGTCTGAATCATAATAAGCTTCTTAGTAAACATACATTGTGCACAAATATTTTAACATCAGCTGCATAGTTTCCAACCTCAAGCTGTGAATGCTGATGATTTAAGTCTATAAGGTGATGTGCATTTGTGTAATACGGGAGGCTTTGGCCTAAGGCGAATAACAGCTTATATGAAGATATGCATAAGGCCAAAAGGGACACAAAAAAGTGATTTAATGGGGACATATACAAAATCCACATTTTAGCCCTTAAACACATTTTATTGGGTACTTAGGAAGTTTCTGGGAATGCAGAAAAGCTGAGTGTAACATGTCCAGGTGCTGCGTTAATATCTTTATATTCTGTTTGGGTCAAATTTTTTCAAGCCGCTCAATCCTCTCTGTTTTCTATTACGTTTTTTTAACAGTTTTGTCACAGTATTTGCTGCAGAGCTGCTGAACAAGGTCACAGAGTTTCGGTTTACCAGTCTCACAAATCTGCCATTTTTATTTGCCCGCTGTGTACCTGAGTTTTGACACCCTGGTTTAAACCCTCTTCACTCTGATGCCCCCTCCCCTTGATCCACAATTTAGGGCAAATTTGTTCTTAGTCAGAAGAAGCTTTTCCACCACATTTTTCTGTAGCGTATTTAAAATCAGATTTATCAAATGAGCAAAACATTGCTTTTAAACATTTACAGAAGCAGGTTTTCATTTATTGGAATATTCAGAAATAAGATGACAATGTGCTAAACCAGGGGACTACACCCTGCAACTCCAGACTTCCTTAATGACTAAATGATAAAGAACCAACTACCGTTTTCAAAATATAGCTACATATGCGAGTTACCTTTTCACAAAATAACTACACTGAATTTCTATTACAAAACTACATTAAAAGTACTAGTAACATTTGTTCACATCATTAAGTTCAAAACAAAATTTGATAAATGGCATCCAATAAAATAATATTTTTCCCCCTTTATTTTATAAGCTGAAAAAAACATAAAATGGTGGTTCTATAAAATGACATATTTCCTATAGTGGATATAAAAATTATATATATTAAAGTTACCCTTTTTTCCCTCCAAAATGTCATGTAACATTTGTAGCTCTAAATAAAGTTCATTTAGCCAGACTGAGGCCAAAAATGGCTGTTTGGGTGATAAAGGTTGCAGAAGTTATGTGAGGTTATTAAGAAACACCGACCTCTAGTGGCAAAAAGTATAACATCTGAGAAATAACACTCCAGGCCAGGCAGGGTGCACTGATTCCCATATTGTACTTTATTTGGATAAAAACACAAAGCAAACACCTTCTGGTGAAACAGGACTTACGGTTGAACTGTTTTGGGCATTTGGTTTGTCTACGTCCACAGAAAGGTAAAAACGACAACTTGACATTTCGTCTGTACTATAATAATCTTCAACCAAACATATGGTACCCACAGACACGGCGAACACTCATTTAAATTGCAACATTCACGTCCCATAAGGTCATATCTGTGGAAATGGACTGAATATAGTGCTGTTATATTGTCTATAAAACAAAGCCAATGTTTCAATAACTACTAGGATCCCAGAGGAAGCGACTGAGCACATCAACTATATTTGTGCCGTTTTCAACTATTGCTGTGGAAGTGCTCATGTAAATACAACGTATCCGTTTAAGGGCTGCTTGGTGCACCATGTGCTTCAGAAAAGAAGAACAGCTGGACGACGCTACAGGAACGTTTCATCGATTGTGCTCAAGACGTCTTCCAACAGCAGGCAGGAACATTGCACCACTCAGAAGGCACATACAGCTCAGAAGGACCGCATTTCTACACGTAGCTCAACACACGACATCTGCATAACACAAGAGACCGTCTGAACAGAATTCTACAAGCTTTATGATGAAACGCTGCAACGTTAAATGTCCTTTATGTTATTCAGTCCTTTAAGACTGGTGGTGGTGAGTAGGGGGGGGGGGGGATCAGCAGAAACAGCATGACCGATCCTGAGGTTTGCCTCTGAGCATTACAAGGAGCATTTAATCCTCCAACAATCCCTGCAACTCCAAGAAAAGAAAAAAAAGTTTCCAACCTCAGCTGTTTGCGTAGGTGTGGAAAAAAAAAAAAAAAAGGCAAGAAAAAAATAAAATAAAAAATAAGGCACAACTTTAACAAAAATACGGCGAACGAAGACAAAGATGAACGTTAACGTCACCTGGATGGAGAAGGCTGCAAAATGAAAAGTCGAACTGTCAAGTGATACAGGTGGAAAAAAAAAAAAAAAAAAAACGGCCTGACGCGACAGCACCTTTATGGACAACTCTTGAGAAACTCAAAATAATCTCTTCATATCTGCATTTGGTCCTTTGGGTTAAGGAGCACATAAAACTTTCAATGGAGGATGTGCAAAGCTGTTTCTGTGATCTCTGAGGAGTGCCGGTGAGTTTCCGCACTCACTCTGCTGCTGCCATTTACACACACACACACACACACACACACACACACACACACACACACACACACACACACACACACACACACACACACACACACACACACCTTTAAACTCTGTAAACTGCTCATGTGCACCATGTGTGAGACACCCTGCTGATGCTTTTCTGATTCTACGATGTGAGAAGAGGAGAGCAGGAGCTTGGCGGAGCTTCTCCGTCGTGTAACTCGAGTTTCCTTCATCTGCCCATTCATCCATCCTCCAGACAGTGCTTCTCCTCGGGGTTCTCCGTCACTGCATCATTCGATCTTCTCCGGGTCTATGTTGTCCAGATCAATATCAGGCGAGGCCACGCAGCAGAAGCACAGTTTCTGGGTGAACAGAGAGAGCTTATCTGCAGAGAGAGGAATGAAAAGCATGATGTTGATTTAAAAACAACAACAAAAGGCCCAGGACTCTCACGTTTCCAACCATTTTGCACCGTTTAGTAGCAGTTGAAGGGGACAGCGTGTTCCTCGGGTATAAGCGCACGTACACACCGCTTCATTATTTAACGTATGCAGACTTTACAGCAGACTGGACTTTGAAACATTAATCTAAATCCCTTCTTAGCTCCCAACACTGTTCTGTTTGAAATACAGTCAAAATAAGCTACTTACTGCAGAAAGTTGTTCAGAGGAACACAATGAACACAAGACCAGTTACACAACCAAGTAGCTCTGATTCGTTTTAAACATCCACCCTGTATACAGCATTATTATTCTGATGTTAAACATGGTTAGAACAACATCAGCCGTGTATAGAAAAACAGTTCCTGTATTTTTCATATGCAGCCTATACCACATATTCTGCATGTTTATACACACTTATGCATTTATAACACAGCAGCAGAGGTCGACTGGTATTTTGGACCGATATTTGTGTTTTTTCCCTGCATCGGTAACAGCCGGTACGTGCATCCGTTCACCGATCCATCATCTAAAAACCTCTGATCTCCAGCCTGACAACGTTGACAAAAGACGTGTGATGGGTTGTTGGAAAGGTGTGACTCTCTAAGTTTTAAGGATACCGGACATGATGGGCGGAGCAAGAACATATTCTGCCAAGTTTGATAAACCTTTAAATGGCATCTTCTGTGTTTAAAATTCTGCAAAATCAATATTTGCGAGAAAAAAAAAATCTATTTCAACAACTTGTTTTAGAAACATTTAAGCCTCCTTCCATGAGGAATTTAGGAAAAAAAATAAAAATAAAACTATGAGCATGTTTGAACATGGTCATAGTGCTATTGTTCATTTTCTGAAATAATTGGATGCATAATTTATTTCAAATATAAATAGCCTCTACAACAGATAAGAGTATAGCAGACGCCACTGAGAAAATGCACAGCAACGCGGTGGTTCTTACCGAGCATCTTTCCAAGGAAGGCTGGTCTGGATGTGGGAGGTAGATAGATACAGATGTAGTAGACCGGCGCTCCAGACAGAGCAACAGCAATTCCAACAAGGGAGTTGATGGTGTCACTGTAGAGGGGCACCACGACCAGGAAAACGCTGCAGATGCAGTAAACCACGGGGAAGAACAGAGATAGCTGCAGCGAAGAAAACAGAGGAACCATAGTAAGATAAGAAGTTGAAAATAACTTAATGCGATCCTCCTTATGACACTAAATTGCTCAGCTACTGTAGTCAGCTTTGTATGAAAATCAGCTTTAAGGCTACCACTTCACTTGTAGAAGAAAATTTACATGCAACTCCATTCCAAATCCTTGATGCTTTTACTGAACTGATAAGACTGGAATACAGATATTTCCATTGCTTTGGAGGTGCAGGTCACCATGCAGGGCGAGACTTAAGGGCCTGATCATAAAAACTAAAGGATACCATAAGACTATAAACCATAAGACTAAAGGACGGCTTTCCTACCTTAACAGGACGGGGCATTTCTGGAAATTTGACGCGAAGGTAGATCTGACTGGCTATCGACATGCCGATGAACAGCCAGTAGTTGAAACTGAAGTAGTTGATTAACCGGAAGACGTCAGGCACGGACAGGTAAATTAAGGCCATGCCGCCCTTAAAGGAGAGAACCGTGAGTGAGGTCCAGACAGAAGCCAGCTGCAGAGTTCTGCTCGAGAGCTACTAAAATATTAAACAAACCAACATTGAAAAGCAGGGCTGGAATCGGGGTGTAACGTTTAATGTGGATCATGCACAGGACGTTGGGTAGGTGGCCTTCCCTGGAGCCAACAAAAAACAACCTGCGGGGCGGGAGCAAACATGGTGCAAGGGGTAAAAATAAATAAAAGCATTATTTATTGATGCAAACCGGAGAGGAACCTTAAAACGGCTCCCATCGTTTTCAGTTCCTGAACCAACCTGGAAGCAGCAATGATGGAGGAGTTGAGGCCTCCGTAGCAGGAAATGGCCACAGAAATGGGGATCAGCCATCGAGCCCAGCCCAGGACTTCATCTGCAAACGTCTGAAAGGACGACAGACAGATATCACCATTAATGCTCACTCCCAGATGGGATTCAGTCATAAATCTTAGGCCTTAACTGGAATTATTATGGTTTAATACTTAAAACTGAGGACTACTTAGGCATGAAGTCAG
This sequence comes from Fundulus diaphanus, assembly GCA_037039145.1. Taxonomy (NCBI): domain Eukaryota; kingdom Metazoa; phylum Chordata; class Actinopteri; order Cyprinodontiformes; family Fundulidae; genus Fundulus; species Fundulus diaphanus. Next base: position 32,342,461 of record CM073135.1, read on the forward strand.
ACCAAGCTGTCATTGGCTGAAACCAGGATCAATTAATAGCTGTTAGTCTGGTTCTAAGTTTTAATTTCTAAGTAATGTGACATGGATTGCGTTTCAGGAATCCCTTCATTCTCTCTCAGTTCAACGGAGCCAGATTATAGCTTGATGATCTCAGTGAGTAAACCATCATACTGGATATGGCAATAAAAATTATAAAATGGCCCAGACAACCGTCGTCAAGAACAATTGTTCCTCCAGCTGTGCTCTAATGGGATCATGAAGCCCCCCGGTTCCTGCGCGGAGCACTAATGTCTTTAGCTAAACGCGGCCGCCGCAGTCTCCACCCCTTCGGCCACAGATAACCAATGGGACGCCCCGAAGCCAGAAGCGTGTGCCAGTGTTCGCCTGCCAGACTGGAAATGAGGGCAGTCAGAGTCAGGAAGTGAGGATCATAACCTGATGTCTCTAAGGCGCTCGACAGATAATGAACAGATAAATGGAGATCCAGCGCCATTTATACCCTTTTGACCTTTTCACGTTTCGTCGTGTTGCAGCCGAGCAATATTTGACCGGCACAAAGCACAAAGTAGTGCATAATTGTGTAGTGGTTTTAAAAAAGATTGGGTAAGCAAACATCTTTACAAAAGAATTTTATAAAGTTTGGCACTTGTTTAGACGCCCTTAAATAAAATCCAGGGCAGCTAATTACCCGATCTAACCTGTTTGTAAGTTATTATCGGTATGAACACGGCTGCTCTGAGAAGGGAAATGGACTGAGTTTATACAGCGCTCCTCTAGTCAGACCGACCACTCAAAGTGCCAGGAGACACTCACCAACGCGCTGATCTGTAGGCAAACTTAGGGTTAAGTGCCTTGCCCAAGGGGCGCATCGACATGTGACGGAGGGAAGTTGGACTCAAACCCACAACCTTCTGATTAGGCCTCAGAGGTTTGGAAAACGACATAGGTCTCGCCCTCCACAAATCTGGCTTTAACGGCAGAGCGGCGAGACGAAAGACCTCGTCAAGAGAAAGCCGTCCCCTGGAAGAAGAGGCGCGCTCAGGAAGCCGTCCGCACGGAGACGAACTCCATAACTTTTCATCAAAGATTACGAAAACATGTGCGTCACTGACAAGGGTGTAGTAGGTATGCCGGGCCCATAGGTGGCGCTGTGACAAGGCCACAGAAACAGGCAAAAAATTAATCAATTAATAAATAAATTTGCGAAGTGAACACAGCAGCATGGCGGGGGGGATCAGAAACATTTTGACATGTTCAACATAACCTAAATAAAACCCAAATAAAACACAGAGATGCAATAAAAAAAATGGGTGTGTGTTTACTTTAGTAAAGAGCCGTAGCCAACAGGTTTTATATGTTGGGAATATATTATTACAACACCATACAGCTTTTTTGATTTCAATGTTGAAGGCGGCACAAACACTCACCACAGCAACCGCTTCGCTGTAGAGCACCGTGTCGGCATCCATGACCACGTAGTAAGCTACGTTAGTTAGAATGTAGATTATTGTGACAATGGGCATGGAAATGGCTATGGACAAAGGCAGATTCCTACAAAAAGGGACATAAAGGGGAAAATGGCTTAAAGCTTTTAGAGTAGATCTGTTAGTTTTAAAGCGTATGATGCCACATGAGCGGTCATGTAAAAGGAAACGGAGGGAACACTGGAGAACAGGAGACGGTACCTCTGTGGGTTCTGGAGCTCCTCTGTGATGAAGTTGAGCGTGTCCCAGCCGGAGTAGGAGTAGAGGGCTGAATAAAGCGCCAAGGCCATGTCACCTGGGTTCAACTTCGAGCCTTTGAACGAGTCCTCAAAGTTCTGGTCGAACCCTGTTCCAAAACAGTCGTTTACACGGTCACCAGTCATGTGTCCAAATAAATCAGCTCCAGACTACATTTTTACTGCTTGCACTCATTTTTCTCCGACTTCTTGACCACCACAATTTTATTTTTCAAACCTTTACCAAGATTAACACATCACCCACATAACCCCTCATTTGATACTTAAAACAATCAGATTTGTATTTTTCAGATCAGACCTTTATTAGCCCCACATTCTTGCGCAATCTAGTTGACAAGGAGTTAAACTGGATTTGATGAGCTACACGTCGAGTTAAACTGGTTGCCATAAAGTTTCACACTTTGCTTCAGGCTTGTGGTTAGGGCTACTAGTTGTCCTAGTAACGGATTTATTTATTGCCTGGTTTTTTTATTAATCTAAAAAGAAATACTCTTAGTAAATTAACATGCCTCAATAAAAAAGTGGTGAAATAAAAAATTAAAAAAAAAACTATTGCACAATTTAAATGCACTGTAAACAAAAATCTACAGTCCATTTGCAGCGCTTTGACTGCTGCTTGTTTAGACGTTTATTATCCGTTTTGTCCACAAATCAGACCGTATTCAGAAATGACTCACAGAAGGACACAGCTGTACGAATTGTTTTCCAACATTTACAATGATGTTTATGGTCTGAATCACACAGTTGAAGTATTACTTTGAACAAAATATATTTGCTTCATAAAATTGTGCTATGATTTCCCCCAAAGAATGTACGGCAGTCCAGATCCATTTAGTGCTGTACAGTTGTTAAAACTCCTGAACACTAATCTCAGGCGAACTGGCTCCAAAACATAGTTTAGATTTAGAATAGAACATTTCCTATTATGCAGCAGAAAGTGAGCACCAGAGGCATTACCTGCAATACAGTTTAGACTAACTGATAAGCGGAAAAGTAATCTAATTTGCTAAAATCCAAACCATGAATACCTTATATACACACACAAAAAAACAAAAACAAAAGAAAAGAAAAACACATTTAAGCCGTTTGGCTCCACCTCTTTACAGGCTAATCAGTAACGACAAACAGCATTCCAGCTGCATTCCTGAACAAAACAACAGTCCTCCACTTTAACAGCAAACGGCAGCTGTGTGTGCGTGTGTGTGTGTGTGTGTGTGTGTGACAGCGTTAACAGGACAGTACCTTGAGCCAGCTTCACCAAGCCAGCAATGATGATGACGATGAGAGCGAGGACCTTCGCTACAGTAGAGATGACCTGCAGAATCGCTCCCCATTTTACTTTCATGCAGTTCACCGCAGTCAGCAAACCTGACGGGCAGGAAAAACAGGGACAAATCCACAGGTGAAGCATAATAAAACCATAAAAGTGTAGAGGCTGAGATTTTTTCTCTTTTTAAATCTAATTTAAAAATCAGAGAATCAGAGTGTTTTATTTGTCACTGTGGCAAAATTTCTATTTGGCCACTTTGGTTCACATTATACACAATGAAGGTAAAGACTGACACAATCAGGCAACGAACAAGGGTCCCGGTTTTTTGTGTGTGTAGTAGAGTCACAGATATGAGGTAAATTGTAAGACCTTTAGATATTTAAAAAAATTTAATATTAAGCATCCAATTAGTCAACAGGTTGTGTAAATAAAACCAACAGGTTTAAGGGCCATCAAGTGTGTTTGCATTCCCTTTGTTCATCAAGTTCCCTAATTAACCATTACAAGGCCTCAACTGCTGTCTCTGCAAAGGAGAGCTCCAAAGGGGGACCAGGAATAGATCACCTGTGCGGCTATAAACACACAAATCTTTAGAATTTCAAAGAGGAGACAGGATTAAGGCGTTACGTTGGGATGCCGACGGCTCTAAAACTCAAGCTTCTTAACCACCTCTATGCAACGTGAAATGCTCAAACTTTAAACCATTGAGGCTAAATTGGGCTCATAAAGTGTGCTTGAAATCATTGTAGTTGAAATTGAAAAAAAGAAATATGAAAATAATTTTTAGACTGGAAAAAAAAAAAAAAAAAAGATTCAAAAACAGAAGAGTAATGTTTGAAACTGAAAAGAAATATTTGAACTGCAAAAAGCCTTGAATCTGAGAAGTAGTTTCAAACTGCTGGCCCCTCAGTATGGGTGCGGGACTTGAAATGGAATGAAGACTGACAGCTTAGGCGCCTGAAGGAAGTATTCCCAGGTGTTGCCTTCAGGAACAGCGGGAATTAGAAATGTTAATCAATCTGTCACTATCATAATTTCTCAGATGAGATTTGTGTGGTGTGCCGACACAAGCAGCTTAGATCAGTGAAGCATGTTAAGTTTCCATAACCTATCACATAAACATAGAATATTGATGTTTTCAAGACATTTCTAGTTCCCAGTTTCAAAATTATTTTTCAAATACTTTTTTCAGTTTTAAAATAATTTTTTAGTTTCAAAAAAAAATATTTTCGAATAAACTCTGTGGCCCCAATTTAGCTCCATACGCAGAAAACAGTTTATAAGAGGACGTTTCCCCCTCCCTTAGTATGTGAAACATATTTGCATAGAGCTCTGTGTTTGAGGGACTGCGAACGTCACAAACTCAAAGGTTTGTGACATATGGATTTTAGGAACACTGAAATGTTTCAGATAAAAGAAACAGAACAGCAGAGTTAAAACTAAATGCAGTTTTCAAAATGATGATTTCATGTATTGGTAGGAAAAATCTGATCCATACCAACATAGCCAAATATAAAGGAAGTAAACGCTCTTTAAATCTACTAAGTGGTTGTGTTGCCACATAGGGACCGCCATCAAGGGTGGATAACAGTGTTTTGCATGGCTGTGGAGGGATTTTGGCCTACCTTTCTGCGTTGAATTGTCTTATTCAGCCACTTCAGTGGGTTTTTGAGCACATACGGTGTTTTTAATGTCATGCCACAACATCCCGTCTGGATTTCAGTATGGACTTTGGACAGGGTCACTACATCTAAGTGAACTCACTGCTGTGCTTTACGTAACTGGCTGCAGCATAACGAGTTTAAGGCCCCAAAATCATCGACCGATTTTCTGACGGAGAGCCAAATTCATGGTTCCATCAGTTATGGGAAGTTGTCCAGGTCCTTCAGCTGTAAAGCAGACCCAGATCATAACACTTCAACCACCATACGAGTGTTTCATTATCATTATAAATCCTTTTAATTTTTGATGGAAACACAGGTTTTTAAAAGTTCCCATTTATCGGTGGAAACATAAAATTTCGGGGTACACAGACACGATATTTGGGCCGATATTGACACAAGTGTTCTTCTGATGGTCAATAATCGATATTTACCAATATTATATACTACCAGTCATTTGTTTGGACACACCTTTGTCATTCAATGGCTTTTCTTTATTCTATTGCTTTCTACATTGTGGACACAAACCGAAGACATCAAAATTATGCGTCAAAAAATTATGAAATAACTCAAAACATCTTATTTTTTGTCTTCAAAAAAAGCCCCCCTTTGTTTAGTTTACGGTTTTTGCAAACTCTTGGCATTCTGCGCTGCATCACTACCAGACGCACAAACAAATACCACATGGCTAGACACCTTCCTGGCAAGAAGATGGAAATAAATATTGGTTATTAAGAAATCTGTGAGGAGGCAACACGTTTTCAAGGCACTGAAAGCAAAAATAAAAAAAGCTGCAGATTTGTTTCTTATTCGCTTTGTCGCCAATATAATTAAAAACACATAAAAACATAAAAGTTGTTAAACGGCAAATAATTATTTCCTGTAAGTGCTTCAATATCTCATTTCTGTTTGTACTATAGTTACCAAAAGGTCGCCATTGTTATGTGTAAACCTGTCCGCTAAACAAACATCTTACTTAAAGGTGCGTAGCCACGTTATTTAACCTTTTTAAAAATGTATACGTCAGCAGTTCTCTCTGGTTGCATACAAAGTTTTTATGAAAGATTATCACGTCCTGCTGGCGTATTGGTTGTTATTTAGGTGCTTTATGCTTTGTTTTTGCTCAATTTGTTAGTAAAGTTAATAAAATATTCCAAGAGGGAAAAGACTGGAATGTCGCTGGGAATACAGTATGAACGCTCAGATCTGACCGCCGAGTTGATTGACGTGAGTAAATGTTCTGATATGAGGCTCTTAAAGTTGCTGTGGATCAGTGTATTTAATTATTAACGGTTGGTCTTCGATCACACAGAGCTGCCGCTTCACTGCGAGTCATTGCAGAGGGTCAGGCATTATTTCATTTTGATTTATTAATTAAGCTAACCGCCATTATGATAGTTCTGCGGTACTGTCACTAGATGGCGCCACGTCTGTTTACGTCTGCTAATAGCGCCCAGTGCTGGGGCTATTTTTATCAACAAAAGGGACCATTATCAGGACGGATGCTTGGTGTATATAACTTTGTTTTATCATGATCAAACGTTTTTTGGTCTTTTATTTCTAAGCATATAATGTGGCTATATACCTTTAAGCTCATACCTTTAAAAGGAAAGAAATCCTTTAACATGCTTAGAAGAGACTTACATATTATGGCGGCTGCAAAGAGGCGGACGGCGTGGTAGGGGGCGGCACAGGTGGGGTAGAAGGGCTGCACCAAATAGTTGGAGAAGGTCAGGGCTATCACTGCCTGACAGGCTGGTTCTACTATCATCAGGGACGTCCACAGCCTACAGGTGAGATGAACAGGCCGTTAGATGGGTAGCACCTGGATTTCTAGCTTCAACATGCTTTTAAACTTTGTCTAGTTCGTTTAAACGTCTGTTTACTTCTGTCACACTGATAATACTAGCTTACAGCTTATTTAAACCCCAGAAATATAGTTTCCCAGAAAATATGATCACACAAGACCAATTTATAAAAACGCAACGGAGAAATGTTATGAGCTGCACTATTATCTCACAGCTGTCCTAGTCACTGACACCCTCCACAAGGAGGGCAAGCCACAAAATGCGGTAACTAAGTATATTCATAGAAAGTTGAGTGGAAGAAAAAAAACTGTAACAGAAAAGGGAGAACAAGTCTTTGGAGGATTGTGAGGTTTGCACCTGGAGTCAGCCCTTTAAGAGACGCCACACAAAGACGGCGAGACACGGCTGTCCCGCTCCTCAGTTCACATCAGAAAATGTTCACTTGAGCTAAGGAGAAAAATGACTAGACTGCTGGTTTTTTTGTCTCTTTTCAGACGGGCACTTTGCATTATATTAGGAAATGAATCCCAGAATCTGGGGGGAAGGGTGAAGAGACACAGAATCCAAGTTGCTTGAGGTTCAGAGTTTCGTCTCCACACTCTGGGATGATGCTGGTCCACTGAGTTTTATGGAGACCAAAGTCTGCCAGGAAGTTTTAGAGCACTTCAGGCTTCCCTCAATTAACTCATGAAAAAGGAGCTCCGACCAAGTACCGAGTGCACATACTGTACACGGACATACCGTTTAGTAGACTGACTTTCCTGTATTTAAACAAACTTTTTATTGGTCTTTTGTGACATTCTTAGCATATGAAAAACTGAATTTATGACTTTTCGTGAGCTTTAAGCCACAATCACCAAAATGAAGAGGAATAAAACAGTCCAATGCATACACCTGGAGTTCCCCAGTTGGACCTAAACTCATGTTTTGACAATAGTTTGTGTAATGGAGATGTGCATGCGTTCAATAAATTAAGAAGAAAATAAACATCTGGAGCTTTCAGGCGCTTCCACATACCGAATAAAAGCCAGGAAGCCTCCGAACGCCTCCAGTATGTAGGCGTAAGAAGCCCCCGATTTGTGGATGGTGGTGCCGAGCTCGGCGTAGCATAACGCTCCGAACACAGAAAATATCCCTCCGATGGCCCAGACCACCAGAGACAAGCCGAAAGAGCCCGTATACATGAGAACTCCCTGCGGGGACGACATGTTTGCACAGACAACAAAATGGTAACAAGATTCATTTATGTTCATCAAATATTGACGCAGGAAGGCAGGACTCTTACCTTCGGAGAGACAAAGATTCCAGAGCCAATCATGTTTCCCACGATGAGGCAGACCCCGTGGAGGAGGGAGATCTCCTGCTTCAGCCTAACCCCACTGCCCACAGACGTCGTGTCCCCTTCCACAACCATTCTTACCAATTTACAGCCTTAACCCTCAAAAAGGGAAAGGTTAATAGGACGGATTAAGAATAGGAGAAATGTATTCAGGGAGAAAAAAAAAAAAAAAGAACATCGGTTTGGTCTTAACAAAAAGAAAAAGCGGAGGGGAGAGGAGTTTACAGGGAGCTCAGGATCAAACGCATCTCAAGCTGCCGGGGAATCCAAGGTGTAGGTCTCTGGTTGGATACCCTGCAAGACACAACCAGAGAAAACAACCGTTATGTCGACGTTTTCTTTTCAGAACCTAAAACTCTTGTTTTCGAAAACGAGTCAAAGTCTTTTCAGTCCAATATATCACTTAAGACGGATCGCTTAAACACTCTGCCATTAGCCCGCTTCATTTCCCACTGCACACAGACCCCCCTAACGTGAACTAATGAGTTTGACCAGCTGTTTAACTTCAGTTTATGTCACGCTGCAGAGACACGGTACTCATCCTTTAACTCGGTTTTCCGTAGAATATCAGCAAAGACGTAAATGTGAGAAAAACTGAGAATTCAATAAGTTTGCAAACGGCTTCAATAGCTCTAATAATTTATAATGTTGCTAAACTGCGTCCAGTGAGGGGGAAAAAAACTGTAAAAACTGATTTCTGCTGTCTTTACTGGTCCACCAAATGTCCAGTCAGCGTGCAGCAAGGAGGCATCTGGGGGATCGGTGCATGCTTCTGCACCAATGCTGCTGATGACAGCAAGGGAGGATTTTTAAGACCACCAAGGACTCTGCAGCTTTCTCAACTTGACTTCCACTGAACACCAGCTGAAGTGAACGAGCGACATTAGCGGCCGGGTCTGTTGCAACCTGAAGACCTGGTGTTGGCACCAGACCGAATCCATCTGTGCGGAGGACAGAGTCACGCTTTTAGGGACGGGAGGCATGGAAGCAACGCAAACTGTTTCACAATGCAACTGCCACCTCACATGATCACAGAGGCATTCTGACACAACCAGGCGAACGGCTATGGAGAAAATACATAGCCTGAGCAGAGATAATACGACATTGATTAACATTTTGTATTTCTTCATTTGTGAAGCTGATACCAAAGTAGAGCTTTCCAAGATGCTCAACATCGCTCATTTTAATGCAGGAGGAAAGCTGCACTACTTTATAGGAGTTCTCATACTACTTTATTCATACTTTTACAAGTGTATTTTCAAAAAATGATGACTTTATTCTTATAATCACCCACTCAATACTAAAAAAAAAAAAAAAAAAATCCTACCTGCCAAAAGGGGGTCACCGGTCTGAGGCGTTATTTTGGGGGTCGCCGGCTATAAAGATTAAACCCTTCCTCTAGCCACCACAGCTTAGCCCTTTCTTATGCTTGGCCATTTTTCCTGCTTTTAACACCAACTTTCAGGACACAATGGCTGCGTTCGCACTGCAGGTCTTGATGCTCAATTCCGATTTTTTTTCCTGAAATCGTAAAAAAATTTTTTTTTTTTTTTGAGGTGGCCATTCATGCCGCTATTAAAAATGCGGCCGCCATCGGACCTCTGTCTGAACGGCTCAAGACCGCAAAGCGACCCTCATGTGCAGATAACGGAAGGAGACGTCACAGAGCAGCGCACTGTTTGCGGAAATAATGGTGAATGTAATTGTTTCTAGAAGTGTTCAATAAAGTTGTTAAATTGTTTTTTAAAGAATTTTAAAAAATGCGGACACCGGACGGCATCTCACCTTATTAGTAAAATGTTGAGTAATGAGAGCCGATGACAATAAGACCACATCGTAGCACGATGAAGGTAAGAAAGCAGCGCAGCTAATAATAACGGTCTGTGGAGCGCTAGCTGCTGCTACTGTGTGTGGATGAGTGGTTGGAGCCAGGAGAGTGACGTGAAAGATGGATATAATGTGACATGATTGTTCATGCTGCGGACGCTTTGGAAAAAAATCTGATACTTATCTGAATTAGTGCCACATATGGAGGTGGCACATATCTGATTTTTTTCGGGGGTGGAAAGGTCGGAATTGGGCCGTTCACACCGCCGTGAAAAAGGCAGATATGGGTCGTATATGGGCAAAAAGATCGGATCTGGGTTGCATTTCCCTGCAGTTTGTTCACTTGGTTGTTAATAGATTGAGACATCAGGGGCCAATGTACTGACAACTCTGTGGTTGACAGACGACCTGAAAGTAGTTCTTCAAAAGCAAAAAAAATTATTTCCATATTTACCATAAACAGAGTCTGGTATTATTCACGGGCAATTTGATAAGTTTGCATTTACCTCTTTTGCAATCATGATAAAAATAAGAAGAAAAAAAAAAAATACGTGCAGCCACCAGTCTCTGACAGGCAGCCACCGTGTGTCCCTTATTACATCAATAAAATTATGCAAGCATCTGTTTGGCATCCCAAAGAGAGTCTGGCTCCTGCAGCTAATGGATCGCTGTTGACGTCTCTGGAGGAAACAATTAAACTCTGCCCAACATGAGGAACATGCGCCCTTCTGATGCAGTTAGAAAACGTTCACCTACTTAAAACAGCACACAGGGATGTAGCAATGCTGTAGATTTAAAGCAAAAACCAAGATGCTGAGTTAAATCTAAACAAAGAAAAAAAAGGCAATTAACATTTTTTGGGGGAAATTTAATCCTTGTGGGTCCCCTGGTTTTGTGCTTTACCTGTGTCGTTGGGATACACACACACAGAAAAAGTTATTTTAAATAAATAAATTATGTATGGAGGGCTGAAAGGGACAAAATTAAATAAATACATCATGAAGTAAAGGGTTTTATTGTAGGAACTTGCAGACATAACTTCAGCAATGTGTTGCAATTTATTTACCACAAACTATGGGTGAGCAACTCCAGCCTTTATACCCCCAGTTTTAGCTAAAATATGTGGAATAAGTTAGCTGGTGTTAGTCAGTGGGCGGAGCTGATGTTGATCCTGTCCAAAGTCAGTGTGGCAGCTTCCTCCACACAGGAGGAAGCTGCTCTCTCATGGACTTCAATATTTCAGACCAAATTAGGTAAATAAAGGCTGCAGTTGCTGACTCAGTTTGCAGTAAATAAATTGCAACACATGATTGAAGTTATTTCCATACTTTCCAGCGAAAATATTGATCTCGTAGCATAGGAGGAAATCCCGGGGCGAGGGGGTGGGGGACAGGTCCTCCACAATCTCAGAAAAGAAAATGATGAGAAAAACCTGTATAATTAAATAATATAAAAATAAAGAAGGATAAAAGAAATAGTCATTCACCTTGGAAAAAAAATAAAGGGTGCCTTTTTACCTTCCTTCTGTCATTGTTAGTACAATGGATCGGTCCAATGTAGAGGGCAGAACGACGACAGCGGGAAACAGACACTGTTGCCAAGTCCGCTTATTATAAAGACACCTGGAGCTTGTTTTCTTCTAAACTTGCTTGCAAATTTCATGAGCTGAGTCTCTCTGGGCTTATTTTTGAACATGAAGTCGCTTATTTGGGCTTGGATTTTCTTCCAGACAGAACCCGTTTTCCAGGTTTTCGCGTCGCACCATGTGACAGGCTAAATTATCTGCCAACCCACCCCCTCCCCCGGTCCCCGTGTGTAGAAATACCACACTAAATACTAGAGCGGGGAAATATAGAAAAAAAAGCTTATGGATAAAATAGAAATCATATTGATCGATACAGATGATCATCGACAAATTCAAAACATATATTTTAAGTGCAGCCCTGGCCATTTTATGCTGTTGCTTATAAACCTATTTTCAGATAAAGAACAACAAACACTGGGAATAAAACTCAACCTTTTATTCAACCAACTTTTTACCAAAAGGGCAAGTTTTTAAAAAAAATGTCAAAATAATGCGTGCTCTCTGAACTCTTTGAAGGGGGCAGAGCTTGCTTCCTAGTTCTATGTTTGTGATTGGTTGGGAGGATCTAATGACAAATATTAATCTACATGGCTAGAAAGCAAAGGAAGGAAAACTGTTGACCTTTTTATTGACTCTTTTCTTCTATCATCGATATACGTCTATCGATCAATATATATTGTTATTGAATTATCGTCCAGCCCTACTAAATACATACATTTGTACTGATTAGAAGCAGCCTCTGCGTTACAGTGCGGGTTGCTTGTTGGGCTTGTTTTCTTTCGCAAGATCTGGCAACACTGGAATGAGAAAGAGGCAGCAGTGACCGCCTGGGGGAGAGGAGCTACTCGTTTCTGTCAAGCACCAATAGCTGACCTACTTTAAAAAAAAAGAAAAAAAAAAAAAAGACTATTCACACATTTTCTTTCCACTTCTCAACAGAATAAAACAGTAACATTTGGAATCAGACTGCATGCTGTTCACCATTAAAGCCGCTGGCTAAATTTCAGGAGGGAGGGGGGGAGCAATGCGAGAGACTTGGAGGGGATCTGTACCTGAGCAGAGACCAAGAGAAACAACAGCAGGGAGAGAAAGAAAGAGCTAAAAATGTAAAAGCAAAACCTGTCAAAACTAACTTGGACTTTGGCTGAATAAGTTGATCAGATATTTCCTAGTTCTGATTCAGATGTTAATAATTAACCTCTGTTGACCTACAGTTTTTCTTATGGCCAATTCTAATAATTAATCTCACTATTAGTATAGTATAGTCAATACATTTTGCCATGGTTGCCAACAGACAGTCAGTTATTCTGTGTCTCGTTTACAGCACTGATAAGATCACATCTGTACATTTTACAACATCGCATCTCACAGCAACGTTTCTCCACCCAAAACTTGAAAGTGAATGTTCGCCCCAGCCTGAGAATCATAGCAAACTTGGAGGAAGTTGTCTCTAGGAGTCGCCTTAACCCTGCCCACTGAGTTTGAAGGGTAAAATTGACAGTTTAAACTATTTCATAAGTCTGCTGCACAGTAGCCATGAAATACAGTGAAATAATTATATGTATATTTATGTGCATTTATTAAAAAAATACCTTTATTATTTAGTTCAGAATTTGAATAGTATATTTTATTGTTTAATGGCACATTATTTAATTGCCCATTTCATAATTTAATGGTAAATTTAATTATCAATGCATTTATTTACGTTGTGGTAAATTTACTTTTATGTATTTCATGACATATTTCTTTAATTTTGTATCTTTTAAACCTCCACACGTTTAACCCCTTGAATACACACTTTAGTAATTTAAGTATTTTTTCCCCCCCAAGAAAAAAAAAGACCCAGACATCCCATATGTGGAACATGGAAACTGCAGGAGCGTCATCTCAGCTTGGCTGGATAAATTTTTACTTTTTATGCAAAGTTGTCTAAACGTTCATTTTAATATCATAGACTTGCAGTTTAAGTGAACAATGTGTTAAACTAGTGGAAAAAACAATGAAAAATTTTTAATTTTGAAGGGATTCCAACACAAGCGAATGAGAATACTAGTGAGGTTTTTTATGCATTTTGAGTTGGAGTAAATAAATTAAAAAGGATTAAAAAAATAAATTTTTAATTTACCCCAAACGTTTAATCTTTAATCTGAAATAGTAATTCCATACATCAAGTTGTTAATCTCATACAAAAGAAAGTTATTTAAAAAAAAAAAAAAAAACAATAAAGACCGGAAGGCGGAAATAGTTCGCTCGTAACCTTTTCGCTTAAATACCAGAGCAGTCACATTTCGCAGCTGCACATTATGGTTTTAAAAGCGTGTTTATATTTCAATTAGCTTCAAAGCCGGGGTAACACCGGCCCCCATCCTGAGACAGTGAGATGGGGCGGTGAGAGCCCTGGACAGCGTGTCTCTGTTTGCTGCTGCTGCTGAAGCAGCCGATGAGACCGGGACGTGCCACGCGCATCACATACTCGTGCTGTTCCGTCGCCACGCTAAATCATCTCGTGTCGATGGTTAGCAACCAGACCGGTTTGACGCTGCCGCTGGCCTGATGTGGAGGCAAAAAAGGGGGGAGGGGGGGGGGGGGGCATTTTTCCCCTGCACCAACTTTAACTATCCACCGAACTTGGCTCTAAATCTAAACACTAACAATAAACCCAGTTTGCGGAAGCTTTCCGGTTAGCACCGAGCTAACCAGCCAAGCAGCTGGTGATGATGATGTGTGATGTAGTGGTTGCATCATTCTATATTCTTCTGGGTTCTGGTTCCTAAATCCAGTAAAAGGCCCCAGTTGATGGATGAATCCCTGAATAAAAGTACAACAGATGTTCAGTTACCTCGCTACGTGCCCATACGCTCCTCGCCGACGGAATCAAGTCGCCCATGTGCGGCGCCAGGCAAACTTTAGCTTTGGTCCACATCTGCTCAGGCAGCAGCCGCCTCAAGACGACCGATATGACTCCCAGGAAGAGAGGGAGGGGGTCTTTAAATAATGGAAACAATTTAAGATGGAGTTCAGATTAAATGTAGAGCGCTTTGGATCGTTGCGTCCATCGCTTGGCGGTGCCCTGAGCCGAGTAGACATGTGCATCTGGACTCACCCCGCGTATTTGGAAGCCCATTACTGCCACTTGAAAAAATTAAATACTACACGCTACTAATTGCACACTGTGTGTTATAATTATGAGATACAAATTCATTATCTTGAGTTTACAAATTCACAAATACGATTTTAGAAAGTCAAAACTGGTATTTTGAATCTGATCATTGTGACTTTGAACTGTCATAACTTTGCTGTCGCTAATCTTCTGAAAAACAAAACACAACTCATATTTGAGTCTAATTGAAATATAAACATGATTTTAAGAGCATAATGTGCGGCTGTGAAATTCATACTTGTATGTATATCGTAATTAGTATTTATACATAAAATAAATACACATAAATTACAAATTCTGACCTGCCATATAAGGTGAGATATAACTATCTCACCTTATATGTGTTTTAATAATGACTTTAAAACTTATAAGTATACTTTTAAAGTAGTTAAATAAAAAACTTTGGTACTCCCATAGTTGTTTTAAATCTCACAACTATGACATTGAAATTGAGATACTTGTGATTATTTGAAAGTCTTAATTATGACCTTTATAGTGTAAAATGGAACTATTTATAATTTTGTGAATCAAAATCATAACTTGAAAATGTATGAACTGGAACCTCAAAATTATTACTTAGTCTAAAGGACTAAGTGATGATTTTGACTTCATACTTCTAACAAAAATTCTGACTTTAAAAGTTACAATCATGACCCAATAATTATGACTCAATGTCAAAATTTTGACCTTAAAACTTTTTTTAATATAACAAATATGACTTTGAAAGTCATGTGGAGTTTTTTAAAAATGATTATTTAGACTTAAATTCCAAATGAAAATTATAACTCTGTATCTTAGGATGGCACTAATGGGGTTCCATACTTTGACGATATTTAAACCTATCAGAGAACAGATTAAAGCATTACTTTCTTTCTCTCTTTTTCACACTTAAGTCTATTAGGCTATGTCAAACAAAATCAATTAATCTCCTACAATTTAGTAAAAAATAATGAAAAAACAATACGTTTTTTCCCTTTTTTTCTAATTAATAGATCCTAGCACCTCTCTAGATGGAGCCACATAAACCTATAAAAATATACATTTTTTCAAGCTCAATATCTGAAGAGACTGATAAGCCTGTTTTAATTTCTGTTTGTGTGACTTTGAATAACCAAACCTCTGCTATACATGTATATCTCAAACAGTCGCAATTCAGACGAGGACCAAATTATTTGGCCCCTAACATTGAGTTGTTTTGCTATTTCACTCCTGGGTCTTTCAACATTGTTGCCAAACTCAGCTAGAAACCTCTCTCTGGTCAATCAGTAACTGTATACAAGGTCTCTGGCCGTATAAGCAGTAACGTAAAAACTTTTTATCAATGCAAACACGTACTTTTTTAGATAAGAATTTCGACATATGGGTCACTCTGAGTAAGGCAAAACAAAGACAGATATTCAACAGCATGAAGGTCAAATGCGTCATAACCTGCCCTCTGCTCATGACAGCTTGAAGACTACAAGTTATTTCAATTTAAACCAATTTTGCCATCTATTGGTGGATTTCTGTAGCTTTGAGGTTTTATAATTTGCTGCCACCTTGTGGCATTTTTATATAATTATTTCAACCACCAAGTTGATTGTTTGGCACATTTTTTTTCATGACGAATATTTTAATTAATCAATTAATTAATTAGTTAATCAATTAATTCAGTAATGAATTAATTTGACTGGGCTAAGCTACTGCTTGACCTGTTGAGGACTGATCAAAGGACCTTAAAATTATTACATCAGAATTTTGAGTCAATAATGAGTAAGTAAAAGGGTAAGAATGTTTTAAAAGGCACATAATCGTTTCTGAGAAGCCTTTTTTTTAATCAACCGGATGCAGAGCGTGTGTTGTGCATCTGCTCATCGCTCACAAAGGAGGAAACACCCATGGAGTCGTCGGCCACTAAGGACCCAGCTCTGAAATACAGGAGGGCAGCCAGGGCTGCAGCTGGGAGCAGGCAGTGTGGCAGAATGCATTTCAGGCACCTAAACGCGCGTCACCGGCCCACAGTGAAGTCAATTTATAAACAGATACTTCCTCACGGTATTTTCAAAATAAAAGCTGATTAAATGCCTGGGCCTAAGTGCGTTTGTGGGAAATAGCACTTTGCTCAATGTAGCGCATCTTAGTTACACATCAACAGCAAACTCTTGTTGTGTTTGATTCTTGTCAGTGACATTCACCCGCCCCCTCCACCCAATTGTTTTACATATGTTGTTGTTTTTGTCAATTAATTTAATAAATTCATAATAAATATTTGGAGAAGACATGACTAATAGCTATTTTCAACAGCTGCTGGAATGATCACTCATAAATGGCAGCTTTTTATGATGAATTCAGTGAACCAAAGAAAGCATGCTTAAATCTGTGTATGCTTTCAGATAACAAGATCAAAGACCGTGTGGGATTATAGAGTAATCCATCACGTTTCAGACTGAAACATTGATAGGTGAGGGACGAGCAGCACAAAAGCTTTAGCATTGGGGGAAATAAGGCAGGGAAATTAAATGTGGGACAAAGATCCAACTGATAATTTATTTGTAAATATATTGTTCAGGGTAAAATAAATAAATTACGAATTGTTTATATATATATATATATATATATATATATATATATATATATATATATATATATATATATATATATATATATATATATAATATATATATATATATATATATTACATATATATATATATATATATAATATATATATATATATATATATATACGTAGTGACGAGGCAGACTGTCGATCTCCCTGTCTCATTCACTAAGTCCCGCCTCCCTCGGTTCGTAGATTTTGGACAAAACACTTGGAATATACATATATTTATTACAATTGGAATTCCAAGGGGAGACACGCACTTACAACTTTATCCTAAAGTCCCCAGTCCACCCTCCCGTGTCGGCTGCAGGCGTGTGTCTGAAGAACCAGCCCAAGGGCGCACATCTAACAGCCGGGGCTCTCAATGTGTACGTGACTGAATGATGTTGGGGGAGCTGCATACACACTCATTCTCTCTCTGTGCTTTTGTTCTCACAAACAAAACAGATCTGCACTCCACTGTCAAAACAAGGAGTTGGCTTCTTCATACACTGTCCAGGTGTCTTTAGGAATCTGGTATCCCACAAGAAAGTTGTGTGTGTTTATAGCCTTGAGTGACCCTGCAGGCTCCATCCTCTTTGCACTCCAGGCCACACAGCTTAACTATTATTATTATTTTAAACTTGTGTAACTCTTACTGCTTTAATAAAAATACATGATTAACACAACAACTTAGTATATATTTCCATAACAATTTGTGTATGTATATATATATATATATATATATATATATATATATATATATATATATATATATATATATATATATATATATATATATATATATATATATATATATATATACTGTAGAAGGAAATGAACAAAATCAGGAGGATAAAGACAAATTTCTCATTATATTTCACAAGAACTTCGTTTGTGTTTCATCTTCCAACATGTCTGTGCTCCAGTGCACAAAGCAAGGCCCATAAAGGCACGGATGAGAGAGTTTGGTGTGGATGACCTTGCCTGGCCAGGCCTGCACAGAGTCCTGACATCAACCCGAGAGAACACCTTTGGGATGAATAAGAGCCGAGGCTGAAAGCCAGGCCTCCTCGTCAAAACATCAGTGTCTGACCTCACAAAATGTGCTTCTAGAAAATGGTCAACAATTCCCACAAACACACTCCATAACCTTTATGTTGGTGAAGATTCTCAGTCATCCTCAGACATGTTGAAGAAAGCTTCCTGGATGGGGAAGCGAAACGTCTTCAGCTTCAGAATAGAAGTCCGGTGGTTTTATTTTTTAACCTTTTTTGGATTACTCTAGAACCCTGTGAACAGCCTTCCTAGAAGAGTCGAAGCTGTCACAGCAGCAAAGGATGCATTTAGGTCATATTGAACCCCGTGGATTAAGAACGGGGTGTCACTTAAATAGATGCTTCCTTTGGTTGGCTAAATTTAAGCTTTTCCACAAAACCAAGAAGGAACATGTCTGCTTTTATTTTGGCGGAATGGATCCACACTTCCGGTGCCGTCCTGGTTATTTGTCGCCTCCTTTGCTGCAGCTCGGCGCAGACCACCAGGCGCACCGGCAGCCCCCCGTCTCTCTCTGCTGACTCAGTGCCTTACCAGCAGTCCCTTCACCCGGTGATACAGCATCCAGACACCGACGCACAGTTTCTCCAGGCCAACCCACTCTTCAGACATGGCTAAGACCGCAGTCGGTGAGTTCTTGTTTTTTTTATATATTTTTTTAAGCATGCATCTTTCCCCTTGCATGAAAGAATGAGGCAGGTTTCAGGGTGAAGGGGATGGTGATGATGATGATGATGATGAGAGGCAGTGGCGACACCCATGGCACAAAAGGATGCTGAGGGCTGACAGGAGGGAGCGGCCAAACTCCTCTGCAACTCTCTTCTTTATGGTGAAGTTAGGAAACTGGGGCATTTTTATTTGTTTTTTTTGTGTTTCAGCTCTAATGCTTTAATATGCGTTTATTTTTTGATAAATCAAATCCTAAATTCCACGCAGAGCCATATGGACGCATCTGAAAATTCAGCCAGTGACGCATACGCTTATTCGGCATCCATTCTGGGTAATGCATATAAAAAAAAAATATTAATAGTGATAGAAATGGGATGTTTTTGTCGTTGCTTTATGGGTGCAGGGTTTTATCGCTGCAGCACCTGCCCCCCTTCACTGCCTGACTCAGAGCCGCGCAGCATAATGCAGCTCCAGCGACCCCACCCAACATCCCTGCTCCCTTCAAAAAGCCGCTCCCCGGGGTGTGAGACGTCTCACCGTCACAAATCCCCCGTTTTCTTCAAGGAAAAACTGGGTCATCCTCTGTCTTTGCCCGCTGAATCCATTTTCAACGTGACCGCTGCATGTACAGACACGAAGGAAGGAGAGAGAGAGAAAGAGAGGAGAAAAAAAAAGGAGCATCCTTATCACGAAGTACTCTGCTGTCGAGGGAAGGATTTACGACTGACGATGAAAAGAGGAATATTAGGCCCTAATCCTGTTAGGAAGGTTATTGGATGAGATATTGTTTTAGAATAGGGTGGTGGCAGTTAGTTGCAATATGGGAGGGTGGGAGGGAGGCCTTGTTTGACATTCGCTGCATTTTATTTTGATCATAATGAGCAACGGCGTGTAACAAAAAATGGACATAAGATACAGAGTTCTCCCCAAAATAACACAAAACAAGAGAGCTTTTAATATTCTTATCCAAGTGCATGAAGGGTGTGTTTGTTTTATGGTAGACGGAGCAGGTAATGGAGGGGCGTAGAGTGGGGGCGACAGCGGTAAGGGCCCTGATGTCTGAGCTCTGGGACACTTAAACACTGGCCTCTCCTCCTCCTTTTTTCTCCTCCTCCCCAGCCTCTGCTTTTTTTTTCTTTCTCCCCCCTGCATGATCTTGATTTGAGCTGCAGACAGGCAGAGTGGGATGGACACGGAAAGCAGCCATGATGCCAGTCATCACTCGGCGGGTCACTGAGTTCATTTAGACTCATTTCTTTTTGCAGAGAAGCAAACAAAAAGTTAATTGAAGCATTTTTAATTTCTAACAGCAGCAGATCTTCATTCTTATTATTACTATCATCATCCATTTGTTATTATATATATTTAAGGACTTAGGTTGATGATAAATACTTCTTCATATTTCCAATAAGGTTTAGTCATTTACCTTCAGGTTGGGGCCAGAAAATCAATGCCTTTGTGACCAGAAATGGAAATCATCCAATAACGCCCAGCCTGAAATCGATTAGTTCAGGGTTTTTGAAGCGACGCTATATTAAAAGTTCACATCAGAGGGTAACATTCTTGCCATTTTCATTTAGTATCAAATGAGTTCCCAACCAACCTGTGTATGTGGGTCCCATAAGGATTTTTCCCAGGCTGGATGGACACAGCGTGGGAGTGGGCTTATTCATTTCAATTAAATAACACAATACTGTTACAATCCCAAAGGGAAATTAGGTGTCGTAGTAACTCAAACTATCTATGTTTCCACAAAGAGTCGTTATGAATGGTTATAGCCCTCGACCTCTGGTGCGCAGTCAACTCTAGAGGCCCCCAAAATATGATACTTTTGGTTTTTAAACAGTTTTACTTTGACACACTACATGTGCCATGCCAACATAGCGACGGTTAAAAGGTTTATAAAATCTTATTTGCATAAACTGCTAAGATGCCTAGGTCTTGGCCACTCTAGGACTAGGCGTCACCAATCTGAATGTACACTGAATGAAGACACCAGGAGTGTCCCTACTGCTGATAACTCTGTTTTTGTAACAGCACCACACTTCAAAAAGCCTGATCCGAAGTAAAAAGTCTACTCCGTTGTCCATTGGTATTTATCGCCATGTTGTTGTGGGCATATCTGCATAAGCCCCCCCCTCTGGTTTGTAAGTCATCCTGATTTATCACCGGATGGGTCGCATCGATCTGTGCGGCACGCCCACATTGCTGGTCTTAAGATGACTGTCGCCCCTAATCACAGGCTGGGAAGACGAGCAGGTGACATCCGTCCTGCTGCTGGTGATGGTTTGCTGAATGTTCATCACGTCTAAATCTATCGGGCACATTATAGACGGTTGTTTTTCATTTTGATTTTACCTTTTACAAAGGTAGAAACAGGGGCAAACCTAAAAGATAAGAAATATTGTTTTAACAGACATTAGTCAGCACAAATCCAATTATGCAAATATCAAGTAAAAGCAATAAAATATTAAAAACAGTACTAAATAGCGAGTCTAAACACCAACTGTCAGGGGCGATCATATATAGTATATATAGTCAACAAGACAAGGTCGGGTCAACATGAATTTGTTGAATGAAAGCCATAAATCACTTTACGTACAAGAGCGTTCCCTTTTTAACGTGTTTAGTGTTGTAATGGATGTCGAGAGCAAGGTTTACATCAATTCAAATGCCAAGATATTGACAACAAGACATAGATTCAACAGAGGTGTGTGGACATAGCAAAATGAAAGTGATGAAAAAATGTCAAATACAACATGACAACAAACAACCATCAGTAGATGGAGAGATGCATCAGCAACGTTCTGAGCTACATTATATATGTAAATGGTAAAAAACAACAACATTTAGCCTGAATACTAAACCTTGTACGACACCTTTTGTAATGTTCGGGTAAAACTGAATAAAGAACACTAAATTGAAGCAAGCATCTGAGGTTTAAAACCCAACCAATGGCTTGGTCTGACAGGATGTTATCTCCCTGCAAGCTGATGTGTTTCAAGACCACAATGCTGCGAAAGCTACAGCATCTTTTTTTTTTTTTTAGACAGTCAGAGAACAATAAAGACAAATCACTGAACAGAAGACGCCGCTTGCAACCAGAAAGATGTTTCAAGAACCAGCTGTTTGGTGGCAGAATGTTATCTTAATGGCGTAAAACATGAGGAAACGCATCACATTGTAAGGCTTTTTTTTATGCCATTCTGGCATTCTGCAGATCAAGAACGCCGATGTAAAGGCAACTGCCAACAAACTGACTGTCTGATATATCGGGAGATTTATGTGTCTTTATAGACAGATTAACTCGAACTGGAAGTCTCAGTTACTGGAATCTCATCAGCAGCTCTCCGCTCACTGTGCTTGATCGTCTGGGTGCCGTAATGATCCATTTAACGACCTATTTTGCTCTTGTGATGGCTTCATAATTTCGTGTTTATATTGTTGCTGTAAAGTTGCTGAACACGCGCCCTCAAACCCACTGTGCTCTGAAAGCTACAGCACCCAGGGGGGCCTGTAAGGCCTTTGCGTGAACAAGGCTGCATGTTTGTTGGAGGCCTTTAATGGTTAGGTTGCTCAAAGTGACTGTAAAAATCTCTCCTGGTAATGGCGGCGGTAGAGGGGAAAGATAAGATGGGAAAATAGCCAATTCAGGTGTGGTGGTTTGTGCTGACGAAGGGAAATGCATACGAGATGGAGGGGGTGAGGTGACAAACATCAAACATGATAGAGAAGAAGCGAATATGTGAGTGAGAATATACATCAGCAGCAGATGAGATGGAGGACAGGAGCTGCAGAAAGTGCCAAAATTGAGAAAGGCGCTCACTAAAGATATTGACGATCCGGGCTCTTTGGCTGATGGATCGGAAGCGGAAGTGCACTTTGATGGGTGCGTCAGCGGTTGAGACGGAAGGCGAAGCACAAACATGCTGACCTGGCTGGTTGGAACCGCCTGTGGGACGCAGAGAGAGAGGCGCATTAAAAATGTTAGCGTCATCCCTGTCTGAGATTATTTCAGCCCTTTTCAGCCCGGGACAACGACGCTGCAAAACTCAGGCTCAGCCTCTGACCACGTGCTTTCATTTCAACTCGTCTCGTGTCGTCCCGTCACTGCGGGACATTTTGTCATTTTTACGTGCCGGATCTACAAAGGGGAGGGTGCGTTATTTACAGCGCTTACTGACAGGGCATATGTTTTCCGTTAACAGAAATGCGCTGGCTGTTTAATGTATTTTGTTTTCATAGAGAACCTCATATATTTTTGATTATGCAGACATTAGAAAAATGAGAGTAAGGGGGGATGTTTTCGTTTATTTTAAGCTTCTAGAGTGCAAAATAGCCCAGAAAGTAAATCTGCCTTGACGTAGTAATGCAAAAAGCTCACCCCAGACTCTATAAATGAAACAGAATCAGATTACAGCTCATCATTTCTGAGTTTACTTGCTGATTGCATTGAATTTGATACCTATTGTTTTTTCTCTGCATAATATCTTCTTTTACGGGGTTTATTTTGACAGCTTGAGGCGGAGCTGCGCCAAGGTTGCCTGAAGCAGAATTTTGTTTTGGGGGCCAACTTCCAGCAAAGCTCGTCACATTTTGTACAGACGTCACAGTGTCACAGTGGAGGGAAAACAACGTTAAGATGAACCAGTTTGCTACGATTTATAGAAACACGCGTCTACGATGGAAATGTGCTGGCAGAGCCACCCTGAGTCGAGGCATCGCTTTGAAATGTTCATGTCGTTAAAATCCAAACTATTCTGATGACAAACCAGTTAAAATTATGTCAGCATCTTTTCGTGTTACCATTCCTGCAGCGTAGCAGTATCGTTTCATCAGTGGCGACTTCTAGTGTTTGGGAAGAGAGCTGCAGCGAATGAGCCAAAGATTAACACTGGAACAGTTTTTAGGAGCTCCTAGCCATAGGTGCAGCTCTGTTTATTTCACAATTATCAGCTGGATCAACTATGACCATTTCTCACCTCTGCTAACCTAGAAAACCTTTATCATGGGCTTAAAATGTTAAAAACATTTTTTTAAATATTTTTTTATGGCCGGTCACAAAGACTCCCCTTCATAAGGTACATTTATTTTTACCTTTTTCGTCTCAGTGAATGGCTGTTGCTTTGACAAGTTTTCCTATTCTATACTTTACTGAAATTATAATACACATTTTTCTAATAAAAGCTGTCTTTTAAATTTAGAAGTTATTTTGCTGCAGCTGGAAATCCTTCCCTTGCTGCATTAGTTTATTGTTGGTTTTCAGCGAACTGAACTATGTCGTATTCGTTAAGTCAAACGTACGATGCAGAAAAACTTATCCTTAGTGGAGGGGTAAAGTTAAATGTTTTGTCCACGAAATGGACTGATGTACAAAGAATTGTAGTTTACATGTATTGTGACCCTATTTTAGGCAAAAGTACCTGGTTTAACTAAACTTTTAAATTATTATGTATTCCATAAGGTGGCCCTAAGCAGCTGCAGAGCTTGCTTATATCTCCAGCCGGCTGCGGTTGAAGGATATCTTAATTTCAAAGTTATTCCTTTGTTATAATAATCAGCTGATTAACTGGTTGTGCTATAAAGAATAGTTAATCACACATTTAAATGTTTTCAAAGCACCATACAGGTTATTAAAAGAAGAAGTAACTGCTCCACTGAATCGTTAAAGACTTTAGATGTCAACAGGGTGTTAGAAAATGGCTGCTGGAGTCTTGACAGAGACGCGGCTCCTAACGAGTCGATGGCATCCCTTCAAATGTGTCCCCCCACCCCACCCGCATCCCCCCATGTAATCAGCGGAAACAGGGCGATCCGCTAATTACAAACTGAAGTGCTTTCCACCTGAGCTGGCTGCTTCCATTAGGCTGTCCTGGGGGGCAGTCAGCGACGGCAAATATTCCTCAGGGGGCTTCACTCCTTGCTGAGTCTAATTCCTCTTTTTGTGATTCCTGTTCAGATGTAAGAAGTGTAGCTGCTCGTGTCAGAAACTTGCTTCCTTATTTTCAGGCCTTTCATTGAAAGGAAACTCTTTTTTTTTTCTTTTCAAATTTGACCTTAACCTGCTTTCCTCTTCATTCCATTCTTCTCCAAAGTTTTCATTTCCCCCCTGCTGTGCGCCTACTCTCTCCCACATACTCCTCGGGGAAGGGGTTAACAAGACCATAAGAGAGTAGCGAGAGCCGCACGTGAGAGTTTATCACATTACCGGGGCGTCTGCCAGTCTGCAGGGCAGAAAGTGAGCCAGAGAAAGAGAGAGAGAGAGAACAGAGAGCTGCAAAACCAGCGCAGAAGAAGGAGGACTCAGATTAATCATCCTCTAACCGTGTCGCTCCTTCACTTGTAAATCATCTTTCGTTGCTACTGTAGCCAGCTCCACATCATGAATCAAAAGTGGCACATTCCAGCCCCGCAGGCTCCGGGTGATGGACGATGCTGCACGGTGACAGCCGGCATGCAGATCTTGCACCATGGTGCAGCGTACCTCGACAGACGGAGCGGAAACGTTTAACAACCTGCAGCGCGTTGCAGATATTGTTCCACCTTTTTCTCTGTTGGGAACGCGGCAGAAACCACATCGCTAAGCATTACATATGCCCCAAGACCCAAGGAAAAAAAAAAAGAAAAGAAAACTATTAAAAGAAACAAGGTTATACAAGCCCATTTGCTCTCTTTATTCTTTTACTCCGTCTGCCCTCGGAAGCACGTCATTCCTCCTCAGTTAACAATCTGCGCGTTGCAAACTAGCCGATTGTTTGATTGATGGAAAAGCAGGGTGTTTAATAACCTGCAGTGTGTTGCAGATCTGTTCTCATATCTCCCTGCAGGGGCTGCTGCTGAACCCACATTACAAACTAATATAGGTGCCCAACCCCCCCCCCCCCCCCCCCCCCCCCCCCCAAAAAAAAAACAACAAGCTTAGACAAGCTTGGCTGTTTCAGTTATTCCTTTTTCCCCCTCTATCTTCCCTTTGAACCACATTCTTCCTCCCCACTAAGCAATCTGCATGTTGCCAAATCCAGCCAGTCAGATCTGATGCCAGCTTTACGAACTTTTTGGACAAAGAAAAGGCCACGACACTGAGAGTCAGGCTGCTGCGTATTGCTGATAAGCAAACCTCCAGACAGATAAGAAACCATACTGGGGGCTTACATGAAATGCAGTTTTTTTTCCCCCAATTACTTATCTCTGATTTTTGGTTGCATTAGCAAGAGAGTTGCTGGGATTAAAAGGGGCGTTGCTCTGGCAGGGTTCATAAATAATACATCAAAAATAAAATGCATAGTCGATGATGTGTGGCGAATCCTGCGGGGATGAGAACGCCGAAGCCGTTCGGGGGGAAATTAGGCCAAGCGAGGAAGCATCCATCAGACTCTCCTTGCAAGGAAGAGAAAAGGAGATGAAAGCAGCTCAGCGGCGTCAGACATGCTTTGATGGTGAGGGTTTTCTTTCTGTGGGAAAAAAAAGCCCTCATATTTACATCAAAGGTCTCCTGCTTAAGTGAAACTAGGTTAATGACGATGTTTCATCTTTTTCTGTGTTACTGGGTTAATATCTGGATCTGTGTGCCATAAGAAAACAAATCATCATCCCATTTATCTCCACAGCTTACAAAGAGAAGATGAAGGAGATTTCCGTCCTCTCGCTCATATGCTCCTGCCTGTACCCCGAGAGCCGAAAAACCATTTTGGGGGACTTTGAAGGTAGGAGGGAGTCTTTTCATCCTCATTAAATAGGTATGGGCTTGCATGAGACTCACGTGGTCTATATACAGTACCGTGGTTTCACGGTTTCATGGTGTTACACACTAAACAAAAAGCAAAACATAATCAAATAGTTTTTTTTTTAAAGCAAAAGTGGAGATTATTCATGCTGCTGCTAAATTAATCCAATATAATCTCTCATAAACAATAAAATGCTGCTAGCAATAACAGTTCTGCACAGCTGGAGGAAACACCAGTTACTGCAGCACTTTCTCTGGTATCTCATTAAAAGGACTTCAAATGGTAGGAACGGTGCGATAGAACAATTGATCAGTTTTGAAACCAAGATGTTTCATAACCGTGCTATAGCTTGATACTGTCCCATGCCTCTTGCCAAACAGATCGAAGTTAAAAATCCACAAGGCGACGGCTGAAACTCTTTCTTTTTAATGCACGCTCTTGCAGATATGGACATCAAGCCAATCAACAAGCGGGCATCAGGTCAAGCCTTTGAGGTCATCCTGAAGCCGCCCTCTCCGACATCGGATGTGGCTCACTGCATCACCAGCCCCCCAAAGAGGGACATTTCCCTGGAGGACATCCAGAAGAAGCTGGAGGCGGCCGAGGACAGGAGGAGAGTAAGGATGCTTCCTGTCATTATGACTGCAGCCAGATGCCTAATATTACTTTGCTTCAGTGAAACGCAAACGTCTTAATACTGGACAGAGTCAGAGTTTTTACCCCAAACAGCAAGGATTGTAAGCATTGTGTTGACTAAATGCAAACAACGGCTAGAGATGAATTTAAAAACAGCCTATTGTGGGCTAATTCCAGCATCTCATTGATTCCAACGTCAATGCAGTGAGTCCAGCACCTGGTACCTCAGGCAATCCATCAACAAATCAATAATGCAATCATTACCCAATCAATGAGACTGCTTGATTGATTTGTTTCATGCTTGGTTTTCACTAGAATCCTTTGAAATAACCGTAGCTGCTCTAGATTACATCTCAAGAAAGTTAGGTTGGCGAGCAGAGGCAAAAGCTTTCTGTAGTTTCACCTCTTTATTCTGAACATGTGAGTCACCGATTCATACTCAACCGTCTGCGATTTGTTGGCGGTTTACGAGAAGCTGCCCTCACCCCTCTCCCCCCGATGAGCTCATTCTGCTCACCTCGTCGCTCTCTTGTTTCTTTAAGTCCCAGGAGGCGCAGATCCTCCGAATCCTTGCCGAGAAACGCGAGCACGAGCGCGAAGTGCTGCTGAAGGCCATGGAGGAGAACAGCAACTTCAGCCGCATGGCCGAGGAGAAGCTGCAGGTGAAGATGGAGCAGATCGAGGAGAACCGGCAGGCCTACCTGGCGGCCATGATGGAGCGCCTGCAGGAGAAGGTGAGAAGTGCATTAAAAGATGAATGTGGGATGGGAAACTGTTGACGATTGACAAAGGACGGAAGATGGGAGCTACGGGTAAACCCGGGAAATGTTGCACAAGGGTGGACAATCAGGGCCATCTGTTTATTCTCGTCTGTTGTCTACTTTCCTTCCTTCCAATACTGCTTGAGATAAAAGGACTACACACCAAAAAGTGAATGTAAAAACAGCCTAAAGTCTAAAGAAACGTGAAAGCCCTCTGGAAAACTTTAAGAAAGCTTTGCTGTTTCCAAACAATACTTTACATTTAGTAACAAACATTTTAATGCATCTCATTCTGCTAGAAATGTCAGTTTTATTTGCTTTACTTGAAGTGTGTAGCTGTGACTCCTTAAGATGGTACGTTGACTTATTATTTGGGCTTTTAATTGCAACGTCTAAGAAAGAGAAATGAGTGGAGACCATCAGCAGATGGCGCTCTTGCTCAAGAAAAAAAGTTCAAGAATTTGCAGAATAAGTCAAAATCAATTCAACTAAATTGGAAGATGTGAAACCATACAGCCAAGCCAAATAAGATTTTCAAAAGAAGTTTTAAAAACATTAAAAATAAATAAAGCAATTATAAAATAGAAGATACATAAATAACAATAGAAGAAAGGAAGACAATAAGATCACAATAACTTGTTTAAGCTCTAGTTACATTGCTTGAGGTAAATCAGGGGGCTCTTGATGAAAGATTTAAATGTTTATAAAGATAAAAGCTACTCCAAAGACTTGAGTTTGCTACAGAAAAAGCAAGATCACCATGATTTTATTTTTATTTTATTTGCATTGTGGGAACCTAAATAAAACCACCTGCTTTTTATTGTGTGGCTGTTGGATGTGAGCTGAATCTTTTATTGTTTTGCTTTAATTTCCGGAGAACCTGTTGCAACCTGAGTTTCCCATTTGAGACAATAAATAATGCTGCTGCTGCTGATGCTGATAATGAAGAAGATGGTTTCAATGCTATCAAAGGCTTACAATTAAGCGAGAAAATGTTAAAATCCATCCAGAGTTGTTCACACAGCCAGTGGAAAGATGGCGTGACCCAGTGATGTTCCAGTGCCTTGCAAAAAACACCACCTCAGCCTACTTTATTGGGATTTTATGACCAACATGAAGTAGAAGTGCAATTTTAAGTGGAAGGAAAATGATACATGTTGTCAAAAATTATTAGATACAATTTTCAAAAGTGTGACCTCCCCACCTCGTCTATTTGTGTTCAACCCTTTTACTCTAAAGCCCTTAAAACTAGTTGCCTTCAGAGGTCAGCTAATTAGTAAATACCATCCACGGGTGTGTAATTTCATCCAGGTATAAATCCAGCTGTACTGTGAAGGCCTCAGAGGTTTGTTGGAGAACATCAACAAACACAGCCTCATGTAGACCAAGGAACGCAGCAGACAAGTCAGGATAAAATTTGTGGAGAGCTGTTCAGCAGGGTTAGGTTATAAAACATTATTCCAACCTTTTTCTCCATCATCCGAAACAGAAATATCCCATGCTTTGAATGTCTCAATGAGAACTGTTCAGTCTAGCATCTGAAAAGGGAAAGCCGTCCACCTAAGCCTGAACGGGGGAGCATTAATCATAGAGGCAGCCAAGACGCCCACGGTGACTCTGGAGGAGCTGCAGAGATCCCCAACTTGGGTGGGAGACCGCCCAACTAGCCATGCGCTCTGCAAACCTGTCCAAAACAGTAATAGGAAAACCTTTGTAAAAAGAAAAAGCACAAACGGTTAAAAAGGTACTCTGATAAAAGGAGACCAAAATGAAACTTTTGGTCCGACATTCAAAGCGCAGAGAGCTAACTCTGGAGTTCAGCCTGAACACACCATAACAACTGTGAAGCATGGCCATGGCAGCATCATGCTGTGGGGATGTTTTCTTCAGCAGGGACAGAGAAGCTGGTCAGAGTTGGTGGGAAGATGAATGGAGCTAAATAAAGGGCAGACCTGGAGGAAATCACCCTGAAGATGATTTAGATCAAAGCACATGAGTCACAATGGCCCAGGCAAAGCCCAGACCTAAATCTAGGTGAGAATCTGTGGCAAGACTCCATGGATTGAATAATATCCATCAGATCTGATGGAGATTGAACTGTTTTTGTGAAGAAGAGCGCCGTGTCGAGTGGAAACACCACAATTTAGCGATTTCCATATGTAAGAAAATGTGTTAGTGCTTATTTGTGCGGGTTCACCTGATAGAATCCCAATAAAACCCTTTTGCAAGGCATCCCAAAAGACGTGCAGCTGCATTAAAAATAAGCTGTTCTTCTATCCCTGCAGGGGGCAGAAGTCAAATGAAGAAAAAAGGAAACTAAGAAAAACACATTATGATCTTTTTTATGTGTTTTTTTTTTCTTCTTCCAGGAGAGGCATGCTCAGGAGGTGCGCAGAAACAAGGAGCTGAGAGAAGAGTTGATGCCGTGAGAGGCCCCAACCCCCCCCCACCCACCTCCAGTCACCACCTCCTGTCTGAGGAACACCTCCCTCCCCACCTCGTCCTACATGTCCACACCCCTCCACCCGTGTCCCCGACATACCCCCCACCCCCTTGTATTGCTACGAAACTTCGAAGAAACGCCACCCTGGGATAGCGAGAGGTTCAAATAGAGTTGGGGGGGTGGAAAGGATTGCAAAAAAGAAAAAAAAATTTAGAAAAGGAGGATAACTATCATCTGCTGTCCTTAAAAACAAAAAGAATGTTTTTGCTCAAATGTGAAGAGAAAAAAAAAATCCAATTGACACCTGACAGTGGTTTTTGTAAATACTTTTTTTTGTTATATACAGTCCGATACAAGCAGCAAAGGTATTGATTGCAGTGTGCCATTTTTATATATAGGTTTCTTCTCCCTGCATATTATATATATGGATGTAATGATCTGTTCATTTTCCTTTTCTTTGCCCTCTCATTTCAGCCTGAGAATGTTTGTTTTAAGTTTCTCTCTCTCTCTCTCTCTCTCTCTCTCTCTCTCTCGCTCTCTCTCTCTCTCTCTCGTGTGGTAACAAGCTTA
Source organism: Fundulus diaphanus (assembly GCA_037039145.1). Classification (NCBI taxonomy): domain Eukaryota; kingdom Metazoa; phylum Chordata; class Actinopteri; order Cyprinodontiformes; family Fundulidae; genus Fundulus; species Fundulus diaphanus. The sequence continues at coordinate 32,373,290 of CM073135.1, forward strand.
GGTGTTTGTTGTGAGTTTGCCAGCTAGCTGATGTTTTACAGTGAACAGGTTGCACCTCCCCACCAAAAAAAAAAAAAAAAAGCGGGGATCTGGGCGCAGAGTCAGGGGCAGCATTTTTGCCCTAAGGGTTGCCAGAAGGCAGGGTGGTGGTTTGGATTTTGCAAGCTCGCTTTTTGTGGGGACTGCAAGCTGTTCCCGGACATCCGCTCATGTGAAAATAGGTAGTGACCGTACCGCAGGAGAACACTATAGCATTTAACAAGCCCATCCTCATCCTCCTTCCCCTTCATCTCCATCTCTTTTCACACACACACACACACATAGGCCGTGAAATCACTCACACTCTCGCCACACAGCACAGGAAAACACCAATAACGCTCCGTTAATCTCATAACAGCTTCCCTCATAAACGTCACATCCTCAGAGGCCACAGTCGCATACAGCGCCTCCGTTACAGTCGGGGTGCATCCTTACGACCCCGGAGCAACGAGCTCCAGTTGTTACAGTGAATCATACTAGAAAGAGAAGAAAAAAAAAAACACTGCTTGATCCATCTCTGAATCCTCTAGTTCTCTTCATCGTTAAATCATCAGACTCTCCCCCGAAACACAGTAAATATTGGCACAACAAATATATTTAAGCCATAATAGGCATGACTGCACCATTGATCCACGGGAACAGGATTTCTGAGCGTAAGCTTGAATACAGGTTGCAACGATGCGTGTGAGTGGGGTGTGTGAGTGTACCGCACAAAGACCAGGTAGTTAGCGTGTTGATCTGTTTCGATACAAAAATCAATAACAGTACAGCGTGTAATGATCGTCAGAAAGTTAGACACAGACAGTTAGTTTCCTTCCTGACTCTCTTTCTCTCCTCCATCCATTTGTGTGTTTCCTCCTCCTCCACGTATATCTTTGTGAGCAAGCAGTGGTCAATAAAGATTTGGGGTTCAGTGAATAAAACTGGCTTTGAGAGCGATTTCTTTCAAAAACAAAAACTGTCAATTTACTGTGCATTTGCTTTTACGTGCGTCTTGATCAAAGGTCCCTCGACCGCTGGGTCAGGAACCTGCAGCAAACTTATCATTACTGACAGTAAGCAGGAAGGGTCAGGGGCTGGGACTGGGACGCTGGTAGGCAGGGGCGACCCTGGACAGGACCCCTGGCAACAAGGACAAACAGTCATCAATGCACACACTCCCTCCTATGGGGAAGAGACCAATTAAACTAACATGCATGTGTTTGGACTGTGGGAGGAAGCCAGAGTTCCCAGAGACGAGGAGAACATACAAACTCATATTAAAACGATTCAGTGCATTATAACCTCGTCAGTCAGAGTCAGATCAAACTGCAGTAGCTTTCAAGGGTATTTACACCTCCAGAGCTTAGAGCTTTTGTTTTCAGCTTTTACCGTTACAACAAAATTCAATGAATTTATGCCAGAATATTAGAATATCTACAACTTGCTGAGGGGCATTTATCAAAATATTACTGAGAGCCATACATCATATTGCCTAACATGTTTGCTCACCTATCCAAATCTTTGAACACAGTCACTCCACTCTCTTCACCGGCTGGAGGTGTTTAGGGCGAAGCCACCTAGCAGATAGACTGCCCTCTACAACCTTTTGTAGAAAATGGTTTGTCCTCAATCCTTGGTGTACCTCGGTGGGGCGGATATCCCGAAAAACTTAAGACGTCAAGAAAGTTTGTACCGTTGCTAAATATTCACTGCGGTTCGCACTTTAAACAGAGGGTTTCGCTAAAGATCAAATCTGCCTGTATTCAACAGAGGTTAGCAGAGGAAGACATTGTAGGGGAAGTGGATTGCTGATACAACTTTAACTAAAAGGTTCGGCCTTAATTATCCCCTGCTTTACATTCAGCCATGCATAGGGTTGTAAAAATAAACATGCTTTCAGACTTCTGTGCTGCTCCTCTTGCATTATATCCATAATGTTACCATAATGACAGAACACGCCCCCTCCAGACAAGTGCGGGCATCTATGCTTCTCACATAAGATTCCAGTGAGACCAGAAATGGAGGATTTAAACAAGATGTCAGGGAATTCTGGTCTGGTACCATGGTAGGTTGCCACCTATGCAAGAAGTTGCATCTCCGAATGTCCTTGCTACTAAATACTCCACGGTGATCTGTTTGTGGTATAATGGCAAAGAGGAAGTGATTGGGAACGACAACAATTCGACTAAGCTTTACAGTACCTCGCCAGGTTCAACGCAAAGCCTCGGCCCCGTGGTTTCACTTAAAAGGAGCTCTAAATGCTTCAACATACCAACACACTTTGGCCAATTTCATGCCCCCAACTTTGGAGGTGGCCCTTTCCTGTTTAAACAAACCAAAGCAAGGTCCATAAAGACATGGATGAGCGAGTCCGGTCCGGCGTCAAAGACCTTGTAAGGCTTTGAAGGACTGTGAGCTATAGGTCTTCTCGTCCAACATCAGTGTCTGACTTCACAGATACGCATTTGGAAGAAAGATGGAAACCCCCAATAAATATACTGTGTTCTATTCTTAGTCCCCCATAATAAAGATAAGTGCAAAAAAACTAATTAAAAGCCCCAAATTATTGAAATTCCTGCTACTTATGAGCATATACAAACCTCTGACTTAAACTGTGTGTAATAATTGTTTTAGCAACTACAGTGTACTTTGCTTTTATGGCCTCCTTAAAGGGGACATATCTGTCTTTTCAGTGCTTCCTTTTCACGTTGAAATCATTCAGTTGTGGTCTACGTAAAGTGGAACTGCAATGATTTGGTCTGAATTCGTTATTAATTTACCCCCATGTTCCTCCTTTTTGCCCCTGTTCTCAGGTGCGTCTGAGAACATCCCATTTTGGTGCTGTCTCTTTAAATTTAAAGGATACACACACACACACACCTCCAGATCATAGAGCATCCCAGTCGACCAAATTTTAGTGTGCTGGGGGGCGGTCTAATGAGCAACCGAACAGTTTTACTTATCCACTTGCAGCTTCGGCATCCTTCAGCTTGGACTACAAAATCACACGGAGGTATAAAAATGACAGATTGGTGAGACTGGTAAGCCAGAAATCAATGACCTTGTGATTAATAATTGTTAAAAAACATAATACAGAACAGAGAAAATTCCAAAAAAGTTAAAAAACAAAACAACTGGAGTTTTTTCCGAAGTTTGAAGCATTTCGCTTCCCATTCAGAAAGCTTTCTCAATTCATATGTCTGGAGTAGTGTGGAGTTCCAAGCTTTATAGTATTGTCCAAAAAGGCCTTGTTATGGCTTAGATGACATGCAAATTAAACCGAAACTGGTTGCTAAGGGGTGGACCAGTTTCGGTTTTAATTGCATGTTATCTAAGCCACAACAAGGCCTTTTTGGGCAATACTATATAGCTTGGACCTCCTACTCCAGAAATTTGAATCGAGAAAACTTTCTGGATAGGAAGCAAAAACGTCTTCAAACTTCAGAAAAAAGTCCAGTTGTTTTGTTTTTTAACTTTTTTGGAATGACCATGACCTGGATGACAGAGAATATTCACCAGCAGAACAGAGAAAACTGAACGGCTTGAAGAATAGGACCCAAAAAATATATAAAGGTATCTTCGCAGCTTCTGGACAAACAACATTCAAATTGTATGCACTCCTAGAGACTCCAGGTGCACAATAACTCCAGGTGTATTTACGGGCTAAAAAAAGGGAATTTTGCATGACATGTCCCCTTAAAGCAATCAAAGTTGTTCTGATCTCCACTGAGGAAATCACTTTATGGCCACTAGAGGGAGACAAAACACAAGTTTTCTACAACCAAAACCTGGCTTCTTAAATATGCTCATAAGTATGAGAAACCTAAGGAAAAAAATTCAGAAAACTAAATTGATTATAGGTCATAGCAGCTGGTCCAAGCAGAAATTATGGCAAAGTGACGAAACTCTTGGACTTTCTTTCTTTCTTTCTTTCTTTCTTTCTTTCTTTCTTTCTTTCTTTCTTTCTTTCTTTCTTTCTTTCTTTCTTTCTTTCTTTCTTTCTTTCTTTCTTTCTTTCCCTCCTCCAGTTCCCACGGAGCGCACGGGTCCGGCCGGGCCTGCTATTGTCCAGGATATCCCCGCCTTGTTAATGGCTTCCTGTGCACACACAGAGGGTCGCTGAGAGAAACAAGCGTCCGCATCTGATACCAGCCGCCGATACTGGTGCACACACATGCAAACAAACACACACCCATTCCTTGTTGTGTGTGTGCGTGTGTTGGTGGGGGGGGGGGGGGGGGGGGTGGAGGCACAACAAGAAAACACACACTGCAGAATGCACACACACAACAATAAATCCACAACATTTGTCAGAATGAACTGTTTATTGCCGGGAACCTGTCATTGACAACAGCAACAGAAGTGGAAAAGATGAAAACTCTAATTTATTGGCATTTGTTTCTGCTCTGTTGTACAACCACAAACCACATGAGCTAAAAGCGGAGACACAAAACATGTATGCAAAACAACTCGTTTTAACAATTTTGTGGTCGTGCTTCACTGAAACTGATTTGACTGAAAGAGTTTTAGAACTATTGGCAACGCTGTAACAAATAAACGTGTGTAAGTAACTGGAGACGAGGTGACAAAAAAAAAAAAAAAAAGAACAGACCTACAGCCTTCATTTACAAAATCTCAATGCAGAACTATTCCGAAGATGCCATCCTGATCAATTACCTGGTCATGCGCCATTGAAACTGAGTTGACCGAAATACTTTTAACACAATTAAAGTCAACGCTGCAACGCTAAACAAAGAAATGCATGTGAATAAATTGGAGAGATGCTGAATAAACCTAGTCTCGTTTACATCAGAGAAAAACATGTGAAAATTTACTGTTGAATGGTAACATTGGTTGGGAAGACAGATTGGGCGACGCCTAGTCAAGCCGAGCTAGTATCTGACTTTTCTTCCCAGTGTTCAGTCAAACAGACGCCTGGTTTCAGTTAATCCACCCCATAAAATCTCATAAAAAAGAGAGAGGGGGTACTGTCATGGCTCTCAGATGAGTCCCTCCCCACTGTGGTGAGGGCATTAAGTCTTGCTTGTGCAGTTTGAGGAAAACAACAAAGGGGGGGGGGGGGGGCACGGGTACTTTCACCCAGGAACTTGCTTGACCATCTCCTGATGCTGTTGCTTGAATGGCCGACAACCAGGGGGTGAAACCGCTGAAGGAATGGGGAGGAACAGGGATCAGTCATCCGACTTTTGATGCTGTTCAGTTGTATTTTCTCACTCATTGTTTCTATTTTTATGTATAAAAAAAAGCTGAATTTCAAAACCTTTAACTATCCTCTGTGGGATTTCATCAAAAATAGAAAAGATGCAACACTTTCTTTGCAGGGGAACATACAGTCTAGTCCTTGAGTCCGGCTCAGCTGGGAGGTGAAACGAGTCTATGTGGCAGAATGTGTCGAGTTTTTCATTCGAGTCAGAAAGCTCCTATCTCCGTCCCCCAGGGTCTGTAGGGTTTGCCCACGCTGGAGCTCTGAGCTGGAGGGCTGATGGCAGTGGCAGGGGAGATGATGGGGAAGGCGCTAAAGGCGAAGGGGAACGCGGAAAGTGAGGAGAGGAGCGGAGGAGAGAGCTTGGACACTGACGAGGGGACCAAAGCGGGGTGCAGGACGGTGGTGGGAGCGGAAGAGGTGGATGGAACCCTGATCGGACCCTGATCCGAGAGCGGGGTGGTGCTGTCGCTGCGTCTGCCGGGTCCGTGAGTCTCTGCGACTAATGAGGAGGACGTGGGTGAGGTGGAGGAAGAGGGAGATGAAGAAGACCTGGACGACAGGGGATTCTGTGGGCTGCTGGTGGTGCTGCGGGGCAGGGGTGCCAAAGGAGCCCCCTGTTGGTGCTGGAGGAGGATGGGATGCGCGAGGTGGGCCGGAGGCGATCCAAAGGCAGAACCCCAGGCCAGGTGACTCAGGCCAGTGTGAGCCTCTCGCTGACTGGCGTAGTTGTTCAGGTGAGAGACCAGGCGGATCCGCAGGGGGTCCGTGCTGTCCAGGCCCTCAATGATGCTAAGATAGCGGGCAGTTTCAGCCAGGCACTCCCTGAAACCCAAACCGCGGTAGTCCATCGCCAGGGCGTGGGCGTCAAAGTAACCTGGAGAGATGAGGAAAGGAAACCACTTCAACTTTACATCGCAAAACAAGTTTGCACGTAACTGAAGAGAGGCTCATGCCACTGGCTTTATGCTTGTGACCGAAACTGGCCAAAAGTGGAAGGGATCTAATAAGCTGTCAGACCCCTTTGTCCATTAGTGTATAAATAATTAATATCTTCCTTTATGCTTGTTTTTAAAGAGGAATCAGACTGAACTGAAATTTGATTTGCCAGGTCAAAGCTTTATAAAAATCGCAGACCTGAAATTGCCCACAAAGGCTGATCGCTACATCTGCTGTGGTCATCATGCAAAACAAAACCTGTCATCCTTGATATATTGGACATTATATGCAAATCAGTGTAAATGGCCTGTTGTCTTTTCTGCATATTGGTTTGCTGCTGTTTTGGAAGTTAATGATTTAGAAGCATCCAAACCGTTTTTTACGGTTCAGCGTTCTAACCAAGCCGCAAAAGTTTAGACAAACCATTTAAAGCAATGGCAGATTCGAGGGAAAACCAGCTCGAATCATCTGGATTAATATTTAAAAGGCCAAGATGGAGTCCAAGAAACATTTAGTTACATAATCGCTCTCTCCTGTTCAACCGGTACTAACTGAGCTCTGGAAGCTGCAAAATAATTGATTAAACTCTAATAAAATATACATTTTAATATTTCAAAACGTGTATACCAAGTTTTATCAATACACAACACATTTAAAGTGAATGACAACAACAATGATGATAATATTAATAATAATAAAATGTTATTTTGTCATTATTGATATAATTTCCTATGTTACTCCTACCTATGTTGTTTAGTCCTTGCACTATGCGTCCTCTATAATTGCCACGGCCCGTCCAATTTGTTGCCTGAACCAAACAAGGTCTCTTGTGTCATTATTTTAATAAGGTCCTCTATGCAAAAGATGAATATCTAATTTTATCCCACCTTTTTGTAAAGTAAATATTGACACCGCAAGGCAACCAAACCAACCAGATTTAGACACTTTGTATTTAGTATATATGTTTATACGCAGCTGAAAATATTTGCTCCATTAGCTGGTTTTATGTTTGTTGACATTGTGAACTAATTTGAAATAAAAAAGAAATCCTAGCCCGTGTATGAGCCGAAGTGGAAATGAGCCCTGATTTTTTTTTTTTTTTTCTGATATCGTTTGCCTATAAGCTGCCAGGACAGGGCACACAAAAATATACGGTTATGAGAGCTATATAATAGACAAACATTCAAATGCAGTTGTCATAATGTGAATATTGGTTAAGCTGTGGCGCCTGATAGTTGGATGGCCCTTAAAATGAACATTTAGTTCAGGGCCCCTTAGCCTGGCTCTGCATGTAACAGACCATTAACAACAAACAATACAGACTTCTATATGTACTCACCTTTGCCCCCTGCAGCATGCAGCATCTTGAGGTGATCAACAGTCATCTGCAAAATTTCCGCTTTTTCAAGTTTGGCTGAACCCTTGAGGACGGAAGAGAGGGAAAAAACATCCTCATTTAAACAACATCCACGCTCAATTTTGTTTTAATGCATTTAATCCTTGTAACATTTCTGGGTTCTTCTGAGTGCGCTCACCTGCTTCTCGTAGGCACTGGGAACCAGCCTGCGGAGCTCGCTCAAGCTGTTATTTATTCGGTCCCTGCGCCGCTTCTCGATGATCTGACGAATCAATTAACAAGACATCAGTTTGCTGTCTTAAGCATCAATTGATTTGATCACTATATTAAAAATAATCTTTTAACTTACTCCTCTGCGTCTTTTCCGCGCCTGGACCTGAGTTGATGTTGTTGGAGACATGGACCCGAGAGGGGAGCTTATATTTCTAAAATAACAGAATAAAATGACATTTTAAATAATAATAATGATTTTAAAACAATAGTTGAATATTTTTCCTAAAAGGCTGATATCAGTGATGAAGATCTTACCCATTCTCATCTGCGCTCTCCTTCTCCACTTCAATGGTCTCATCCAGTTCGCTGTCCGAGGAGCTAAAATCGTGATTCCTTTTCATTTTTCACGGCTTCAGAGTATTCCTGCGTGTCGGCTCGGCTCTGTCAGACGTGCGTACATGCACAGGTTCGCCCGGAGCGCCTCCGTTTGAAGCGCTCGGCGTTCCCACGGTGTCATTTCAACGCTGCTGTGCGCCAGCGGGGGCGGGGACCGGCGCTCCACGCAGCCAATCACTAACGCGTCTGGGCTTTGATTGACAGAGTAGACACACCCCCAGCGCCTCTCAAAGGGATCGGAGAAGAGAATAAAAGTTGAGATGTCTCACTCGAGGAGACTATTTTGATGCCAATGAGCGACATAAAGTTATGCTCACATATTCTCATTTGCAATAAATCTCAGAAAGAGATACCAAATGGACCAAAAGATGTGAAAACAGTAAATTAGAAAAGTGAAAGAGGGCAGATCAGATGCAAAGAGACTGAAAAAAAAACATCCTAGAGAACAACAACAAAGAACAAGAAAGAATGCACATCTGCAAAATAACCACCATGGAGACACAGTACAAGCACAAATGACACAGCAGTGTGGCTTGTGGTCGTTTTGAGCTTCTTCAAGTCGGGAGTTTCTGAGGAGTTTGAGGGCATCTTTGTTTCACAATCAGACCATGATGGGACCACAGATATATTTAGTTGCTAAAAAAAGCAGAGCGCAGCTATTCTTGCCATTTGGATCTATTTATATTCAAACATTTTAGATCTGCAGCTATATTCTTTTCTGTACATGTGGCATCTGTGTCCGAAGCGCTTTAGCTGTTCTAATGAATTGTTTCTAAACATGAGCTCAGTAGATGGAGTCGTGGATTCAGAATGCATGTCTGAAAAGTTGAATCTGAAATGTATGTTTTTTTTCCTAATAAGGAAACTATTACTTTAAATCTGAGTTTCTAAAATAACAAAGTTCAGTATGTAAATACATAAAGGATATGTGTGTAGGGATTTATTAACTTATCAGAAGACATGACATAATGTCTTCTGTCAAGCAAATTGACACAAGACATTATATCATGTATGAGACTGCATATTTAATGGCATATATATAAATATAAAAAAAAAAAAAAATATATATATATATATATATATATATATATATATATATATGCTTCTCCGCAACTGGGTATATATCCAAACTGCTAAATTTGTCTCTCTTGTAAGGAAGGCAACACGGCAATGAAGAAAGTGTAGTGGTCCTTTTTTCAGCCAGCTGACACTGTATAGCAAAGGGTGGTTGTGGGCTACCATGTTTTGCTCTGTTAAGCCAGAGAAAATAAAATTTCAAGAAAGTTAAGTTAGTTTTGTGTCTTTAAGGAAATGATTCCTCACTTTTATCAATATAGCTGCTTCTTACTTCTTTCAAGGTGATGGTTAATTTTTCAAAATGTTTATTTTTCTCGCACCTAATTTAAATTAACCTAATCATTTGTAAGTGAGTATCGGTAAGTAATTCATTCATTTATAGTTGCATTTGCTGTGGGTCTTCATTATAAGCGAAAGGAAATACTTTTTTGCTGGTGCTTTTTTGCTTCCTGATGGAATGACATCCATGGTGGGGATCACAAACTTGTGAGCTCTTAGATAGAACAACAGATGACGCCCTAGAGTGATGTCCACAACCTCCGTAGTTGAGAAAAATGTCCAATCAAGCTGAGTCATGTTGATAGGTTATACGTTTTCAAAAATGACCTTGCAACGTAGCTACTGTTCCAGAAAAAAAACTTTATAATCCGTTTTTTTTGTGTGGGTGTGTGTTTTGATCTCATGCTGATTGCCATCATGCATCGATTTTGAAACTTTTTGCAGGTTTGGGAGTGACTGGTCTCTCCATACATAGAGGATCTTCGAGGAAACTTTGACAGCGGTCCAGTGGACTTTCGGTGCCCCTCACCTCCTCCTTCCCTCCCCCGCACAGTCTACAGTTCGTGTGCGTGTGTATGCGTGCGCGCGCGTGCGTCCCGGCGGTGACGAGGAGTGGCTGGCCGGCTGTCAGCACGCGCTGGCCGTGGGAAAGTTCCCTAACCGGCGCTGATAACCAATCAGAGGCCGACGGCCGTCTCCGGCGCAGGAATGAATGGAGCAATTGGTCGGGGCGACGGGCGGTCTGCGAGCGAGCGTGTGAACCTGTAATCCAATACTAACTCAGCCCGGGAGGACAGACAGAGGCAGCGCTGCCGCAACCAGAGGAAGCCACCACGTCTAATCTTACCCCACAGAGAGACCTCATGCACGGTGGAGACTCCGTGGCCACTTCAAGGACTCTGTGAGCGCAGTCAGTCCACTGGTCCCCCCCGCCTCCCTCTCCCCGGAGTTTCCACATCATCACCGCAGCGCGACTGCTGGCTCCTATAGTGGTCACACTCCCCCAAATGATTTGACAGATTCGCTGCTTGCTGTGTGTTTGTATACATGGAGGAGTCGTGTTTCTGCATGTGAAGCTGGCTGCAGGGCTCTTCAGTCCAGCTGGGGCTCCTGCGGGGGACCTCTTCAAATAAAAGTGGCTTATGGCTACAGTTTAAATCCCTCAAGAACAAGCAGAAAGGCAGCGAGATGCAAGCTCCGCGTTGTTCCATACTTGTTGCATCGTGTTTTATGTTTTTTTTTAGCTGGTACTTTTATTGTTTTGTTACGTAAGGAACGGTATATTTTGCATTTTATGAGCCCTTCATTTTAGCCAAGAAAACAGAATCACGCAGTCCTAAAACCACAGACAGAAGTTCAGAAACAAACACCAATGCAGGTCATTTATTTTTCATGTATTTATGTCTAAAAGTTTAAAACAAAATTAAATATTGCTTCTTGGGAATAATTAACAGCTCATTGTAGACAGGATCAATATACAAAAATACAGAATAGACTAAATATTTATAATTTTGACCAAAACTATTCACCAAAAAAGAGAGAATGTGATGACTTCCTAAAAAGAAAGTAGATTATATCATTTTATGTAATTTTAATTTTAATTTTATTTTTGTTAATATTATTGCAGATTTCTGGAATGTTTCTGTTTATTCAAAAGTAGATTGTTTTACAAAGCCTGTGTAAGTCATTGTTTTTACTCAAATGGTTTCCGAAATGCAAATTTAAGGTCTGGAAAATTACTTTCTTTATTACAAAAATTACATAGCACCGACACCCATATTGGTATGGTGCTAACCTTTGGCTAGTTGTATGTAACCATGATGCTGGACAGCATGCTGAAGGACTTGATTCAAACTAAACTTTGGTTTCAGTTCACGTCATTTACAACAATGAAAAAAAAAACTGTGAATAAGGCAAGGAACCGTGGGCATGCAAGGAGGAAACATAACATCTGAATTTGTGGTATTATTTCAATCTGCAGGAGAGTACCATTTGTTCTGAGCTGCTTGTGATTTTAATCTCTGGCTAATAAAAGTCAAATTAAAATCAAACCCTCTACATGCACACACACAGCTTTTATGGAGATCCTTATCAGCGAGGGCCGAAGTCGCAGTAGTCCTTGCAGAGAGAGAGGGGCGCCTTGTTTGGTTTATATGAATGAGAGGAAGCACTTAGGGCTGTTTTCATCTTTTTGTAGCTGTATGAGGCTAGGCTTCCAGCAGCACAGGCACACAGATGCAGTTTAACATTTAACGGACTGATCACTGGGAATTTATCTAGTTTGGTGGCTCGGAGCTGCCTTCACATTCAAGTCCATGCCACCTGAGAGCTTTTGTCCCAGTAAAACAGGTGTGCATCCGTATTATCATCTCACTCTATGTGTGTGTGTGTGTGTGTGTGTGTGTGTTTGTAGCGGGAGTGGGAGTAGAGGGGAGGAGAAGAAGGGGTGTGTGAGCTCTCTTGTTGTATTTCAAGTTCAGCCAGAGTTCCCACGCTGTTATTTTCTGCCCGGCTGTCTTTGTTCTGCGGGTCTCATCACATGTTGTGATTAGTAGGGCCTTTCAGGGGCCGCCCTTTGAAGGTGAGGGCCAGCTACGCCACATCATCATAGCCCCCCCCCCCCTTCCAGCCCCATCCCTCCACCCGTAATTTTTCGAGTTTCTGCAGATCAGGCCACCAAGTCGCATAAAGCTCAGTGATGTTTCCCCTGCTTTGCTCTCGTTCTGTCATGCATTCACTTTTTTTCCTTTTCCACTCTCAGGTTTTCACTTTGCTTTGCAGGATTCATACCCCTTGAACATTTCCACATGCGCTCATATTAAAACCCTAAATACTTTTTTATTATTGTGTGACATGGATGGGATTTTGTGTGACAGACCAACAATAAGTTGTGCATGATTGTAGAGAAGACAAACAAATCATGGTTCCCAAAAGTTTTCACAAATAGAAATCGAAAGGTGGCCAATCGTTGTCAGCTCCCCCAACCCCGAGCCCCCCAAATCAATTTTCTGTACAGCCACTTTTGGCTGCAAGTCTTCCAGGGCTTGTCTCTACCAGCTTTACTCATGTGCAAAATTAGATTTTGGCATTTCTTTTACAAAATAGCTCAAGATCAGTCAGATTAGATGGAAAGCATCAAGGTACAGCATTTAAAAAAAAAATCTTCATCCATTCACTATCTGTACCCACTTATCATCACAGGGACACCAGGGGTTGTTACTATACATCCTGGACAGGTAGCCAATCTATCACAAATTAACACTGAAACTCACATACCTAAGGACAATTACGAGTCATCAATTCACCTACAAGCAAGCCTGAGTATCTGGAGAGAACCCATGCATGGATGGGGAGAACATGCAAGCACGCTGCAGAAAAACCCAAGGCCATGATTCTTATCTTCAACCTTCTTGCTGCATGGCGACAGTGCTACCAACTGTGCCACACTGCAGCCTATTTATTTTAAGCCTTGCCACAGAGTTCCCATTAGTCTGAGCTATGGACATTGACGGGGCCATTCTAACACATACATATGCTTTGATCTAAACAATAATTTATTTTTTTTTTCAGTTACATGTTTAGGCTCTTGTCCTGCATGAAGGTGAGTCCCATCTCCAGTCCCTTGCACTTTCCAGCCTCTAACAGGTTTCCTTCCAGAAATGCCCTGTAGTGTGCTCTATCCGTCTTCCAGTTAACTCTGACCAGCTTCCCTGTCTCTGCTGGGAAACAGCATTCCCACAGCAAGATGCTGCCACCACCAAGTTTAACCATAGTGGGATTGTGTGTACAGGCGGATGTGCAGTATTAGTTTTCCATGGTGTGTGGCAAGCTCATGTCATGTTGGAAACATTCCTCTTGCTTTTCCGTTTATACTGACATGTGAAGGCAACTGGTTGCATCAGATTTTATTTCAGGGTCAACGATGACTGATCACAAATGCATGCCGCGCTTTTTTAATGTTTTGATATGTTTTGTAAACCAGGCATAATTTTCTCTTCAGATGTATAACAAGGGGGCTAACGTGTTATTCTGTCACATAAAATCTTATTAAAATAATTTGTAATGTCACAAAATCTGAAAACTCAAGAGGTGGGAAAACCTTTGCAAAGCACTGCATCTCATTTCCCTCAGTCTCTCAGTGTTGGATCATGCCCTCTCCGTGGCCGTCTCTTCTCTTTATGAGTAATTCTGTTCCGACTTTAAACACAAAGGTAACTTTTATGTCTGAAACCCTTAAACTGAAGCCAAATCCTCTGAGACGCAGACTGTGTATCAGAGGCCAGTTAAAACAGAAGACATGGAGACATTCATTTAGAAACGTTTTAATTCCCTCCTGAGTGAGTCACACATTTCCTTGCCCTCGTTTCCCTTTTATTGTACAATAAAAATGTTTGGAATTCAAATTTATGAAGGAGAGGATGATTACATGTCTTTACTTGAGACAAATTACGTCTAGACTGTCTCACCAGAGGAAATGCTTGTGGATATTCAGGCTTTGACACTGCGCTATAGGTGGATTTCATCAAGTAAATTCACAAATCTTTGGCATCTAGGACTGCATGCATTCACACAGTGGCCCGCATGCCATCAGGTGTTTAGCTGTACCGGTTTGTTTGGATGTGACTTCCTGCTCTGACCTCGGGCAGCTCTGCATGACTTCAGGGAGTGTAAATGGAGTCCGGCTGCAGCGTCGGCAGAGTGATTTTGATGAATGATGTTGATGCCACATTCAGGAACTCTCGGCCCGCTAAGTCGCGCAAATCTGTCAGGAGCTAAAAAGCCGAAGCCTTCTTTGTGTTTTCTTTTCTTGTGGCGCTCAGGGGTTTTCAGCTAAATACGTCAACAGATGTGTCAGCTTTCATTTAATTGTCAATTACTTTCATGCTAGGAGTGTTTGTTCAGTCATTTATAGTCCAAACAATCGGTTTCATCTTACATTAGCTTTTAAAAACAAATATTCGAAGCAACTGTGCTCCCTAAATAGTAATAATGAGAGAACCCACCACTTAAAGGTTTTGTTTGATCCTGTTTGAAACCTCCCCTTATATGGTCAATTAAATCAGTTCCTTACTGACAGCTGATGACAGACACGACGTTCGATGAAGCTGGCATATTTTTAGGGTCTGAAAAGAGTCAGATATAAAAAAGATTGCGGAACTAGTATTAGTAGAGTACGGTGAGGCTCGGATCGAGGATGTCCGTCAAAGACTTGTATCCCTGGGCTACCACCGTAATGGCTGCCCCATATAACCATTGACTAGTTGACCGTCCTGCCTCTCTGGAGGATGTGTAGAGACTTTATTTGTTCTTCAAACAGTAAGAGCTTTCTCAGGGAGAGTTACTGGTGACGGTTGAGACCTAGAAACATGACACTTCATTAGAGCGCCAGTTCTTCCTGGATTGTAGCACGAGAGAATGAGGCGCCTTGGTGTTCATTCCCCTGAGCCCACTGTTGTTGAGCACCACCTGCGATCAGTAATGTGGTTGTAATGCTGGATGCACAAAAGGGCTGTGGAGGATGGGTCTGAAGATGCTGATGCTGACTGACTGATTGTTTGTAGGAGAACCAAATCCTTTGTCTTGAGGATCCTTTAAGATCACCCTCTTCTCTCTGTCTTTTGGGTAAGGCGGAGGCAGGCCTGGGAGAAGGGGACAGACAAACGATGGACAGGCCATATTTTCCCACAGTCACACTTATCCTGATCTGGGAAATACTTGGATCATGTTCCACGCTTTTGTTTGCGCTGCTCAGAAAGCAGCCATTTGCACTTCCATTGAACAAACGGATTCACTCTGTGTAGTGCCCTAAGACACGTTGCACTGGAATCGATCGCTAAATAAATAAAGTGACTGCACGGCGGACCAGGACCGCAGATGTCTCCTGGTTGCACGCCTGTCTCTCTCTGGCGGCGCTTGAACAAAATACATGAAACACGCTGGAATGAGACCACCTAGATGCTGAGTGCTGCGGCGTCTGCAGGTTAGCCACAGACAGATGTTCATCCGCTCTGAACAATACGTCGAGCCGTTCTCTTGTGAGACCCTGCGGATGGTGAGCCTTGTTATTGTTTATAAATAGAGCTCCGCGGAGCACAGAGGAAGGCTAACTTTGTTTCCCTTGACAGAGAGCGGAAGCAACGGCTAATTCTCCTCCAGACGTGTATGACACCCGACCATTGTCCCTTTGCGGGAGGCGGGGGGAGTGAGAACAAAATGAGACATGAATGTGAGTGTCTTTAGCAGCGTGGGCTGTTTGTGATGCAGGGTTGAGGTCTGTATATGTGTGTGTGAGACACCCTGGTATTGTCCTTAAGGCGGGCGGGGATTTAAACCTGGTTTCATTGTTTGCCCTTGTCAATCATTGTTAGTTCTTGTGTGAGTTTTTGTTCTTTGTCAGGGGTCCTCTCTTTTTACCCTACTTGACTCATATTCTTCCCCCTGCTTCCACTTCAGCTACAAACAGAACACATCAGTCAGCGTGTTTGTGTATTGAGGAAGTGAGGGGACGTGTCAAAGTTGACCCAGTGGCACTCAGCTCTGTCTTGTCCCCTCCGTGGGAAGTGTTTGAGGGCCTCCCCCATCCGTCTCTGTCACATACCCACACACCAAGCTAGTTACCCAAATATTCAAAAATAAACCAAGTCTAGTGTGTTTTTGTCAATTTGTCCAGATACCGTCTCAATGAGCCACAAACCTTAACAAAAACTGAGTTTCTAATCCAGCTTTTAAAGAAATCAGATTTGTTTTTCTATTAAGGTTCAAGTGCTGATTTGAAGTTGGTGCCAAACGTATTAGAGCAGAAGGATAATACCTATTGTACAAAGGTAACTTTTTTTTTGCTCAGCTTCACCATCGCCCTCCAGACCTGATGACCTGGAAGGTAAAATCAGGTAAGTTCAGTTTACTTAGACAGACTTTACTTAGACAGCTCCACCTCACAACAAAAATTGTCTCAAGACATTTCTTAGAAACAAAACAAATATACAAACGGACATTCAATTTAGATGTATGCACTCAATTTAATCCAATCATTCAGACAGAGTCCACGTGCTGTACATCCAGTCCAGTTTGAGCCTAATTATCAAACAATGCACTCCCCTTCAGCTACTATTCAAACTGATAAAAAGTTTTCCAAGGAAACCCAGCTGTCTGACTTGCAGCAACCTCCAGAATTGTGTGTTCATAGGTCTTGGGCAATCCCTCATACTCAGCATGCAGCAACAGTGATTTTTTTTTTTTTAATAAAGTGCCTTGAGACAACATTTGTTGTGCATCAAAGCTATACATGGCAGTACGTCAATAAAAATCTTATTTTAGGATTTGCTAATCCAGTTGTTTGAAATCTAATTTGTGCCTCAAATAGTGATACTTTTTGCCCAGATGTGTTGTCAAATGTTCTTTTCCATTTACAAAAAACACTTAGTAATATATCCTGGATATTATTCACGAAATCCATCCATCCATCCATCCATTTTCCCTCATGGGGTTACGAGGGGTTGCTGGTGCCTATCTCCAGCTGTCAATGGACGAGAGCCGGGGTACACCCTGGACAGGTCGCCAGTCTATCACAGATTCACCAAATCCTTTTTTATTTTAGTAAAATAAAAGTGCGGCATTGAAATTTTAGTACTATTAGACACTTTTTAGGTTAAAAAGTAAGTTTACATTCTATAACGTTAAGTAATGAAATTTAGGAAAAAGATTAGAACAAATTTCAAAGGGGAGTAGGTTTTGACAGCACATTAAAGACATAAATTTATTTTATTACTTTGTTGCTGATTATCTAAACTGTCTCTAGGTATCAAACTTTTACCCCAGTAATTTTGATGTTTTAAAGGCCTGTTGAAACTTAGTTATCTTTGTTTATTTTCTTTACTTCTGTCTGTAAAGAAAGACTCCTTTATGTGGAGGCATGAGAAATAATTACAGTTCTAGTCATATTTTTTTTAATGAATTAGAGGACAGATTAAGCTTAACTATGCACCTGGGGGGGGGGGGGGACAATTATACGTGTAAAGTGTTATTAGGAGGCTGGTAAGTTGCAAACCTGTTGTTGGCTTTCACCACTGACTTTATCTAGAAATCAGGTTTGGACCTTTGAACAGATCCATAGGGAATAGTGAATAGATGCACCATCAAAATCTGAGCAGGGTGTGAATTTATGATTATATACACAGTCATATTTAATAAAGTTAGAAGATAACTGACAAATTGATTCATTTTAACTACTTAATTCACAAAGTGAAATACAATACACAGATTAATTACAAACAGGCTGATTTTTTTCAAGCCTCTATTTCTGTTTGTCAGTTTTGATAGTTCATTGTTTAATGGAAAGGTACGACAATAATATAAAGTTGAGCTGGATTTATATTTGAACTGCAGGTCAAGTTTACACTGACACCATCGCATCCTGTGAAAGCTGTCTATCCAGAGTGGTTCATATGAAGAACCCATGACTGGTAATCAGAAAACGAGGTATAATCAAATTTTATACAAATAAACCACCAAAAAAGCGGTAACCGGTGAATATTTATATAAGAAAAAACAAATTGTTTTGTAACTGCTTTCTCTTTAGACAGGAAGGATGTCCGGGCCGTCTGCTTCTCCAGAATGTCTCCCCAAATGTCTGAACACAACTACAGTAAAGATCTGAAATAACCAAATCATAAATCACACCATTTCAGTCACATTGAATGAAGTAATGGAACCACTGGTCTCCATTATACTGTTAATTTTCTGCAGAAAATATGAATGTAGCCTCTCCAGGTGCTGTGTACATATCTTTCAATTCTTTTTGGGTCATATTTTTCAAACCATTTGGGAATGTGGGGGTAAAGTAACACAGTAGTTCCAATTTCTATAGTTCCCAATTAAATTATTTCAATTTGAAAAGGAAGAGTCAAAAAGCCTGATACATCCCCTTTAATGAAAATAATTCTTAATACCTACTTAAAGGTTGCTGAATCCTAAACGTGCTTTCATTCTGTCAAATGAGCCTCATTGGAGCTCATATTCCTATTTAATGAGCTGAATCTGTTTATCAAAAATGTACATAAATCCAGCGGAATCTGTTCATCAGTGCATCTGGTGTGGGATGGAGTGTTTTTGAAAATGAGTTAGAAATGTCTCTCTTTAACCCAGCACGTGAAAGCTCTGAGGAACCTGCAGCGTTTGTCTGACGGCAGAGTGGACCAGCAGATGTTACAGAGGGATTTCTTTTCCTTCCCAACAGGAAACTAAAACAATCCCAACACACCCGTTTTGCTGCATTTCTCTGATCTTCTGAGAAGTGCCTCTAATCCCCCGTCTGGTACATCTGATACCTAAATTCAACAGGTGGATGGGATGTAGAGGAAGGTATTCAACTCCCACGAGTTGGGTTGGGTCAAGTACCTGCTGGCCATAACCGGCTGTGTTTGAATTTAATGTTGAGGTAAAAACGGGGTGTGGAGTGGCGATAATTTCTCCTCTTTTGTGTAAGGGTGGGTTGGGGGTGTTTGGGATGGACTCATGTCTGGAGTGAGAGAAACTCCCCGTGGGTGGTCACTCTGAGACGAGACTTAAAGTCACAGAGAACAAAGCAAGTTACTTAACTTTTATCTCAGCTCCAGGCTATTATTTGCTTTAAGCTTGACCCAGTCACACGTTTACACCTGCCTTGTGCTGTTGGAAAATCACAAATCTTTAAATGTTTTGACATTTTCTTGAAAAAAAAAGGGAGTCATCGGTACAAAAGCAGCATTAGAGAAAGCAGGCGATGCTGAAGTGAGACGGAGGTCACAAGCTGCAGGAGTCCCCGGTTTCTGCCATGATTTGCTCTAAGTGCTTCACAACGAATACTTTGAATGCAACTTGATCTGTCAGCCTGACGCGAAGGTATGCTGACATTTTAGACGAAAATCGGTGGCCATTTCTCACATTTGTTCGAACCGTACATAAAGGGCACACACCAAACGCACTACAAACTACTAACCACTCGTCTTCACTCTCTAATTCGATAACAAGCTCGAACGGTTGAAACATGTTTTAACGTTTGACATTTGGCCTCCGGTAGAAAAAACCCCTTCCTTCAAGCATCTCTGCAAACCTTGGGAGACAAGGAAGCCCCCCTCCTCTCCAGCTGCAGCAGAGGGGGTTCGCGATCCTCTGACCCTCGTAATGATGGCGGGTCAAGAGTCAGGCTGTGTGAGGGAATCGTCTGCGTCTGCAGAGCGCGTGAGGAACGCCTGGGAACCAGAGCTCGCTGTGTGATCCTGTGAAATTGATCTTTCCAGAAGGGACCCGTGGTGTGTGTTTGTGTTGAAGTGGAGGTAGTTGTGTGTGTGTGTGTGTGTGTGTGTTTGCTTCTTTGCAAGATTCAGCTGAAAAAGTTGAACCGGGCAGGGAAAGACTACTAAATTTGGTTCGCATGTCCTCTAAGATGAAGAAAATGGAGCCATAATTTCTTTTTGATTTAAAACGGTCAAAATCCAAAAGATTAAACACAATGTGATCTTGCTGAGAATAAGAAAAAATGATTTAGATAGTTTTTTGTTTTTTTTTTAAAACCTAAATGCATTTTGAAGAACACTTTTATGCATTTGTTCCTCCGCGTTTTTAAAAAAATAAAAAATAAGATTCTCTTTTTAAAAAATGTGAAGTTTCCTCACTATTACCTGCATCGGGCTTTAAAAGGTTAAGAAATTAATACGCAAGCAAATTGAATTTCATTAAAATGTGTCTTTACCACAAAATAAAGTGACACTATGTACAGCGAGGTACATGAGTACAAAATTGTGTACACAATGCAAGTAGGTTGGCACGAACTGACCCAGATTAAAGAGTTGTTTTTTTTATTTAAGTTATACAATTAAGCCCAAAATGATTCACACCCTTGACATCATAACTGTATAATGCTATATTGTTACAGCTACTGAACTATTCCATAGTGGGAAAATCAGTATGTTAATGTGAGCAAGATGCATGCAGAGAGAAATGTTTTGCATGTTTGTATCCGTGAGAGAGACTCGTCCAGCGAAGCTGCTCTTTCATCTTCAGCATCTGCTTTTCTTCTGAGCTCTCCCTCTATAGACCAAACCTCCACTGTCTGTCTGTTTAGCCTGTTTGGACTCAACCACTTCAGTCATATCTTCAGGCTTCTTGTGGCGGCTACAAAACCAATCCCTGCTTGTGCTTATTCAATCACAGAGGAACCCCGGGGAGGTCTTTCGTCTTTCTCTGCCCTCTTAGAGGCTTTGCACAGACATTATGAAGCAATCACATCTATTAGCTGGGACTTGTGATGTCTGATCCTGTCGCGGTACATGGGGCCTGCGTTAAAACGTGGCACACCCCATTCAGAAATTCCTAGAGGTCTGTCAAAAAGGAACACAAAAGTCATCTGTTGCAGAGAAAGTTTACAGAAACTTTATGTCAACTACATAGAGGCCTCAGAGAAAAAAGGTTTTGCTGTAAAGACCCTTAAGAGCTGCAATAAGAATCAGCTTTGTTTAGAATAAATTCACAAAAAAAAGTTTTTGTAAATTTCTAGAAAAACTCCAGACACACCTAAAGTTTTCAGTAAGGGAATTTAAATAATGTAAATAAGGTATTTATAAGAAACATGTTTGGGTTTTTCATATAATTTCACTTTCCAAATGAGTGAAATGTGTTAAATTATTACTGAGTATATTTATGAAATAAAAGTTAATTCACAAAACTATTGTGCATTAATTAGCTTTATCAGCATGCACAATGCCTTGCAAAGATATCCACTCCCTTTGGCATTTTTATATGATTTGTTACCACATACATAACCTGGAATTAAAATTTAATGTTGGAGAGTTTGTGCCATTTCATTTACAGAACATGCCTACAACTTTGAAGATGTGCATTTTTTTTATTATAAAACAAGCAACAAATAGGACAAAATAACTGAAAATGTCAGCATGTATAAATGCTTAGCACCAAAATCAGTACTTTGTGGAGCCACATTTTGTGTCCATTCCAGGTGCAAGTGGCTTTGGATCAGTCTCAATGAACTCGCCACATCTGGCCTCTGGAATTTTAGTCCATTCCTCAAGCTAAACTGCTCCGGCTACTTCATGCTGGATGGATTTCGCTTTTTAACATTGATCTTCAAGTATAACCACTGATTCTCAATTGGATTGAGGTCTGGACTTTGACTTGGCCGTTCCAACACATTTAAAGATTTCCCCAATACAGACACGTGTATGGCTCAAGAATATCCCTGTATTTAGCACCATCCATCATTCCCTTGACTCTGACCAGTTTCCCAGTCCCCGCTGCTGAGAAACATTCCCACAGCCTGATACTGCCACCACCATGTTTCACTGTGGAGATGGGGTTGTCGTGGTATTGGGATGTGTTGGGTTTGCATTGACATATTGGTTCCTTGGTACAATTTTAGTCTCATCTGATAAGAATGCCATCTTCCATACATTTGGGGAGTAGCCCAAGTGTTTTTAGGCAAACTTAAAACATGCTTTCTTATTTTTAGTATCAAGTAATGTTTTTTTTTTTTTGGCCACTCTTCCATAAAGCCTAACTCTATGGAGTGTAAGGCTTATTGTGGTCCGCTGTGGAGCTCTGCCTTCACCGTTACCTTTGGTCTCTGTGCTGTCTCTTTGATCAATGCCCTCCTGGCCCCATCTGTGAGTTTTGGTGGGCAGCCCTCTCTTGGCAGGTTTGTTGTGGTACCATGTGCTCTTCATATAAAGATGATGGCTTTAATGATTCTCTGGGAAAATATCAAAGATTTGGATAGTTTTATAACCTCACCCTGACTTGTTTGTCTCAACAACTTTGTCCCTGACTTGTTTGGAGAGCTCCTTGGTCTTCATGGTGTGATGCCTCCTGCTTAGTGGTGCTGCCGCCTCTGGAGCCTTTAAGAAAAGGTGTTTATACTCATGTAACATTTAGATTGCACACAAGTCGACGTCATTTCATTAATTATGTGACTTTCGAAGGTAATTTGTTGCACCAGAAATTTGGATACATGTATCTATCCCCTTTGCTCCTGAATATTGGCATGTGCATTTACATGCACATGCCAATATTCAGTATGTTTTTATAAAATTACTTTTTATATGCATATTTCTCCTTTTACTTTACCAACTTAGACTATTTTGTGCAGTTACATCACATAAAGTAACATTTAAAAACATTTAAATTATGGGCTGGAATGTAACAAAATAGGTGAAAGAACAAGGGGCTCAGAGGTTGTGTTGTAGTCCTTGGAGTTTTAAATTGACCAAATCTTTGCGTTGTTGTGCATTGAACCGTATTTAATTTGCTAGTACAGTCATTTGTTAGCAGTGTAAATAATATAGGAATGAGTACACATCCCTGGGGAACTCCTGTACTTAATTTGTTGGTAACTAACATTATTGCTGACAAATGTCTGTTTTATTCCTGAGAGACGGTCCAAAATCCATTAATATAGAGAGAGAGGTTGACAATAGGATTGACAGATTATGCAGATTTCTTGTAAGGCTGTTCTTTTTTCAAAGTTAGACAAAACAATATGAATAACAACAGTGATTGTACTGTCTATTGTCAAATTTGAGTGGAAAAAAAACACTGGTAGAAGCCACGCTGAGCTCAATTGTAGAAAGGCAGCAATAGTGTAGTTGTAGATTGAACCAGGTAGTGGCCAGAAGAAGCGAGGCCTGGTCAAACACTGAGAGCATAATTTGAGGAGGGCTTGGTTACCAATGTCAAGATCAACGATCAGGCACTGCACATTTGTCACCATGGTCTTGGTATACTTTGGTATAATGAGTTGCTGAGTGAAGAACGTAAGCTGTACCACACACCCTAGGATCATGACAGCAAATAAGCAATATGGAGGATGTCCCTCCAAGCTAATAGTGAATTACTAAAAAAAACTCCCATACTCCAGAGGATTTGATTCAATATGTTTTTTGTACATCATATGGTAAAAGTAATATTTTAAATAACAAGTCCTGCAATCTGCTTTGCTTTGAATTACTTTTAGCAATTCTGCCCCAATCATAAACACTTTTCTAACTTCCACTAAATCAACACTTTGCTCCATAAGAGGTTTTTACGCATCTGTGAGAGGTGTGCTGATGCAACAGAACGCATATAATGCTATCAGATTTGCAGGTGGGAAGCTGTTGCTTTGTGCACGTCAAATCAACGTTTTGTGGGAAGTTGCTGACCATCGCTGACTACATGATGTTATTACATCACTCCAAGGCTCAGTTCAAAACATTAATTAAACACACTTCCCTGGTTTGTTTGCTTTTGGACTTGTGAGTGACGTGTGTATGCCTTCGTGTGCATTGTGTGTGGTTTCTGTGATGTGAGTCCAGGTTCCCTCACTGAGCTTTGTTTGCTATGCGTGTGTGTGTGTGTGTGTGTGTGTGTGTGTGTGTGTGTGTGACACAGTGGTTAGCACAGTGCTGATTGCTGTTTATTTGGTCTGTGGGTCGACACAGAGCCTTGCAGTTAGAAGCATTACTGACAGCTCTGTTTTTATTGAGTCCCTGTGGCTGAACCAACACTAACACTGGGGTCGCGCTCTTTACTCGGCCCCCTACACCAAAAAACTCCTGCATCGAGGTTCCTGTCTGCTTCAGAATGGGATACAGTAAATCACCCATGTGCACAACATGAGATTTATCAACTTTATCGAGAGAAGTAAAAACATTTTTGCTCCAAAATTATGTTTTTTTTTTTTTAAATTTGATTAATTTGATTAAAAAAGAGCCTTTGGTTTCATCTGTGGGAGAATAGTTACTGCCAATATTATGTTAAAGTCACTCACACTTGGATCGTAGCCCTAACAACTTAATTCTAGATCAAACCTATTTCTCGTTGCTTTACTAAGACCGACAACCCGTCTGATGACAACATTTGGTTGTTTTGTGCATCTTCTGGTAAAGCTGGGAACACACAGAGCAGTCTGGTAACCAAGGCAGATTTATTTTTTTTGTCAAATGAATGCATGAAACTCTCTAGCAAACTCCTGCGTGAGAAAAGTAGCTTGGACCTTCCTAAAAGTCACAAATGTCAGTGAAATTACATTTGCAGCTAATTTGCATAATCCTCCATCAACATGTAATTGTAGTACACGCTGTAGGACGAAGAAATAACATGTTGGGAAATGAGAAGAAAATGGCTTACATGTAATAAAAGCTCAAATCAACAAAGAGATACTCAGAGCAAACTACCTGGTTTTATCCTTTTTTAAATCAGTTTTGCTATTTATTTTCTTCAGTCTTTTAGTTATTATTAACCTTACTGTTTAAGAACATTAAGGGTGTCCCAAAATTACAATAATGATTACTAAACAAATAATTCAAAAACATACGATTTGATGTTACCAATTCTTTAACATAAATTGAATAGATGCAAGCAAAGTGTCTTGGTAAAGGTGACTGATTGATAGTTTTCTGTTTGAGATCGGTGCATTTCTATCAGGAAACAAAAGTACAATTCAGCTAAAAAAAACAACAATAAACAAATCTGTTAAGAGACAAAATGCAAAGAAAATAAAGAGCTGCAATAACCTGATTGCATACATGTTCACAACCTAAACTAAGACCTTGGTGAATGATGTTTAGATTAAATTCTAGCATTCAGTTTGTTTTAATATGTGCCTGCCATCATTTTATATTGAATCTGATTAAACTGAAATAAAGTTCAGTTGTCCAAACAGGATTTTCCTGCCATTTTCTTATTTGCATACTTTCTTTAAAGCCCTTTTTTTTTGCAAAGAGTTTACAAAGAACCATAAGGATCCCATTGGAGAAGTATACATATATTTACCCTACCACAGTAAGGGCAGTCATCAATACTTTGCTTAAATATAGGACAACAGTGAGATTATAGAAACTGGACATTTCTTCAAAATGGATGAAAAACAAGACAGAAATTGATCAGGAGGCCTGAGCATGACAGTGACACCGAAGGAGCTTCAGGATTTCCTGATTAGTACTGGTTCTGTTCCACATGAGACAAAAGTCTCCTGTATTCTCCACACGTCTGGACCATAGGGAGCAGAGCTAGAGGGAGTGAACATCCAGACATTATTAAAATCTTCTTAAACCTTGTGAAATAATGTATTATATTCAAATAAAAGTAACGCTGAATGTGGGACTTTAAACTACAGGCCCAAAACGTGCATGTGACACAAAAACAACACGGAAAACATCCAAAAATAGCCTAATAGCAGCAGTGAAACACGGTGGAGGCAGTATCATGATCCGGGGTTACTTTTTCCCTTTTAGTCAAGGTGGATGAAATAACAAGCAGGTCCGTTGTTCACCCAAAACCGTCAGGTACCTGAGTGGCCAGACACAAGCCGAGGTTTGACAGATGAAGAGAGGCCCATTGTTCAGCGTCACTGAGTCCAAGCGTGCCTTCAAATCAACACACGGGTAGATCCTAACGATTTGTGGAACTGTTCACCTCTAAACGAAATTATTTTGGTAATCATCAGCCTTCTCTGTAGTGTCTCATGACTTGGTGGACACGGTGGAAGGCCTGCCTGATCAGATGAAGATAAATGCAAACACACACACACACATGTTCACGCATGTGTAGCGACATGCACAAGATGGTGCACGGTACATGAATGCCTAGTCATCCATGTAATATGACCCTGCCTCTGCCTACACATGAACACACACTTGTAAAGAGGTCACCGCTTTGCCGTCTGGTGATCGCATCACACGCACGTACACACACACACACACACACACACACACACACACACACACAGTTGATCATACACAGTGAAACGGTCAAACAGACTAAAAAAAAGGTATATTTCCAAGCTTTAGATCTTACTTTCTCTCACTTTTCAACATTTAACAGCCAGATGCGGCTTTTGTTCAGCTGATATCTCCGATTAGTGAAAGAAGCGCACTGATGACCTCAGGGACGCAGAGGGCGGGATGCTGGGATGAGACGGCTGTTTGTGCGTGTGTTTATCTGCGTGTCCCCCCACTGTAACGGCTGCTCCCGGCCGTCCACGCAGCTGTCTGCTCGCTCAACACACTCCCACGTAGACACACCGACGTGTGCACACACTGAGCGGCTGTGAGAGATCCCCCCCGCGGCTGCTTCCCAGGCTGGGAGAAAAGAGAGAAGGGGAAACGGCTGGAAAGGATTACGCACAACAATCAACCAGTTGCACAGCGACAGCCACACGTGGAACCTTGTGAGCTTGTGGATTCTTCAGGAAGTTATAGCGGTCGTTCTTCCTGCATGATGTGTCGTGTGACAGTCTTGATTTGAAGGATACAAAAAAAACAACAACACACATTTCCCAAAATGTAAAAATGAAAACAAGCTTTTCATGATTGTATTAGGAAAATGAAATCTGTTTGTGATAATAAACATTTTAATTTGAACCTGGTTCTGGTCAGATAGTTGCCATTTTACTTTAAAACCGGTTTATTTCCATCAGCACCTCTTGTGTTTGACTCGATTCTGCCTAGTTTTCAGTTGGGGAATGTACAAAATCAGATGTACTTACTATTCACCCACAGCATGATGCTGCCACCTCTGTGCTTTGTGTTTCAGAGGTAGAGTCAGTCAACAAATCATTTTCTAAAAGTGCCGTTGAGCTGCGAGGCAACAGTGATAACCACCCTCACCACCACGCAAGCCTTGCTTAGCAGTGATTTAAATGTACATTTTTAACTGTAGCAACCTTTGTTGTTATTAAGACTGTAAACCAATCATATCAAAGAATGACTGTGGTAACACAGAAAATAAACAAAATGCATAAAATCAAGTAAAAATAGTACAAAAATTGACAATCATAAGTAATTAAGAGCAACAGATTACAAAAATAAGCAAACACTTTGGAAGTGTCCTCATAAATTTCCAATCCACACCTAAATATTTTGGCCAGACAGCCTGGGCATCAGCCCTAACCAAGGTTTAATGTTTATTTTGTGCACGTCACAAGCGATAAAGCATGGTTAAAGTCACTATTTGAATCATCTCCGGTTTGATTGTCAAATAAGCTCAGAAAGGCTCAAACCCCTTTTTTATATTATAGGAGAGGACACCGCAAGTATGTGTTTATACCGTCATATAAAGTTTAAGAAAAGAGGAAAAGAAATGAAAGATTGCCCAATTATTTCTCGGGACAGTTTTATGAGAGAAGCAATGAATTGCAGTAAATTTACTAATCCAACACTGAAAGAAATAAAAAATCAACCCTACAGATTAACTAAGTCTTTTTGAGTCACAAGGACAATGTGAAATATATATACAGTCCTATTCAATAGATTAAAATATGCATTTCTAAGGGGTTTGTTGGTAATTAAAAATACTTTTTATTGAGCCCTCATTTCTCCACTAAAATGTTTGCTTTTTTATTGGTCTGATGCAATATTCTTATCTTAAATGCTGTGTTTTTATGAGCTGAAGGTTGGAAACAAAATGCTAATTTTGTTTCCAACCTTCAGCTAGATAGATAGATAGATAGATAGATAGATAGATAGATAGATAGATAGATAGATAGATAGATAGATAGATAGATAGATAGATAGATAGATAGATAGATAGATAGATAGATAGATACTTTTCATCTGTATTTCACTGTGCAGCAGGAAATAGTTCATACCACAACAAGAAAGAGGACCACAGTATGGAGGGGAAGCCGGCAGCCACTTTGATGAAACCAAACATATCAAATTTACCAGCGTGCTATATTTGAACACAAAACTAAACAGGGAACTTCTTTCCAGACAGTCACATTATCAAATATCAGAAATGTCAAACTGGTGAAGGACATTACCGTATTATGTACAAAGGGGAAGATTTTACGTCTGGAAAGTTTTGGTTGAAGAAATGCATTTATTTTTGTTTGTTGGTTGAAGATTTTGGGGTCACTTTGGACATCTGAAAACACGCACTGGAGACAAAAGTATTGTCTGTTTGTATTTCTTTTTTTTTTTTTATCAACCGATTTCCTTTGGGTTTGTTGTCCCTGCAGACAGAAATAGACACAAGCTGCGGTTTGACAGGAACGGGGAAGGTTGTGCTGACGACGTCAGGAGCTCGTGGTGCCACTGCAGGAGTTAGTTGCAGCCTGTATGGGATCAAGGTCAGTGGGAATGTATTGTGGGTTTTATTGGAGACAAGAGGAGGGGAAAAAACACAGAGAGGGTAAATGAGGGAGGATGAGAATCAAAGTTGTGTCTTTGCTGCACACATTCCAGACTCCAGCTTTAAAGCCTTGTGTTCACCACACATATTTGCTTTGTAGCTTTAAAGCAGTTCTCATGAATATCGGGGAGAATGTTTATGCGACAGCGGGCTAGGCTCTGCGCTTGCATGCATGCGTGTGGCGTGCATGAGTGCTGTTGTGGTTATTGATTCATACCGCTTGTAAGGCATGACATGATGAGCCAGTCAGGACTTCAGAGGTTGAAGGGGGGGGGTGGGGGGGGGTGGGGGGTTTGTCGCGAGTGTTGTGGGAGGAAGACAAAAACAACAAGGATGCAAGATGGACGCAGAGCAAAATGAAAGGGGGATTTGGCAGATAATGAGGAAGACAGCAGAACATCAGAAGACAGAGTTTATGTGGGAATGTGGATGAAAGCAAGCAGAATGCTTGTCTGTTGTAACATTTTGGATCTGATTCAGTGTGTATGAGGGGTAAATATGGAGACAGAAAACACTCTTAGACCAAACCATTCTGATTAGGAAAACATATAAAGACGTGCAACAAATATACACTCAAGAACCCTGTTAGATCCCCTGGCGGGCTGGGCAGGCGGAGCATTAATGACAGAAGTGGCAACAGGCCAATAATAACTCTGGGGGAGCTGCAGAGATGGGAAAACTATTAGTCATGCACTCCCCAAATCTTGCCTTTATGGGAGAGTGGGAAGAAGAAAGCCATTGTTGAACGAAAACCGTAAGAAGTTAACGTTTGCTCCTAACCCTGTAGGGACACAGAAAAGATATAATAGAAGGGGCTCATGTCAGATGATCCCAAATTGAAGAGTTTGACCTTTGCACATGACCCCTAACACATCGTCCCCACTGTGAAACTTGGTATGCTGTAGGTATTCTCAGCTCTTCAAGCTGGTCAGAGATGATGGGACGATGGATGGAGTTAAGCACAGGAAAGTACCGAAAGAAAACCTGTTAAAGGCTGCAAAAGACTGATATTTGCTGTTTAAATTGGACCCAGAATCAAAATACTTTATTATTTTATTTTTATGTATTTTCTAATCTGTGTTTCCGGTCATTTCTTATCTGTTTGATCCAGTTTTTGCAATCAGTGGAATCTCACACATGGAACTTTTTACCCTGCAAAAGGAGCTGTTTCTGGACCTGATCCTTAATCGGGATGTAATTAGTAGGACAAATACACAATCATGTGCATTATTAGGGGGAAAAGGATGCAATTTTTTTTCCTGACGTTGTACAAGTTGTCATCTCCCGTCAAATTCTGGTCTTCTTTGGAGGAAAAGGATAAAAATGTTACGATCAATAGAAGAAAATCACAGAAATGTGAAGGGCACAGATAAAGCTTAAATGTTAAACTTGAAGCTTACATGTAACATTGAAGACTTTCCTTTTTTGTTGATAATTTCAAAGCTGGTCAATAAAAGGTTTAGGGGATAATGGACCAAATAGATAGGGAGTCTCTACGCATCTGACGAGACAGCATGTCAACGCTTTCCCACACTTCAGATGATCAAAAAAAACCTCATTCCCACACTAACATTTGGCCCTGAATGACCAGTTGAGCTACTGAAGAAAATTTCGCCAGAGTTATAAATATGTTATTCTAACAAACTGGACTAAGTCATCACACTGCTGTAAAATAGCCAAGTGTGTGTGTGTGTGTGTGTGTGTGTGTGATCTGCCGTAGCAGCTGAAGGATTATGTAGAGCTCTTGCATCCCCCCATATCCTTCAGAGACTGTCGTCATGCTTCCTTTAGTGTGGTCAGTGCTGCATGATGTCACTTCCTGCGTTCAATAGCGTTATGTGTTTGTGTATTTATGTGGGTGCGGACCCTACAGAGACCCAGCTGCAGCGTCGGTGTGTCTAAAAACAAGAAAGGAAGCCTTCCAAGAATAGAGCTCCTTCTAGGGATCTGGAAAATACAAAACAAAGTACATTTCCAGCAAAAATTTAAATGTGCACTGTTGAATCAGGCTGTCCCATATGCATCTGTGTACTCAGGTGGGAAACCTTCATGAAGAAAAATGCATGCACTTTTCTGCTTTTTTTATATTCCTCTATGCAAACCAAGGGCCCATACCTTAACTTTTACATAGGAAAACTTATGCATCGTTGTGGCTGTGCCACTGAATCAGGATGGTGTACATTGTTTAATGAAGTTTTCCATGAGGGCAAAAGCTTATTTTGGCAGGTTTTCAGTGAATTATCCAAGTTCTTTGCTATTTATCAGTTTTAAATAAGCATCTAACTGCCCTTTTTCACCCCAAGTCAACTATTGCATTTATTTTAGTGCTCATATCTCTATACATATACTTTTTGGTCAATAAAACCCTTTGGTTTGCCTTGAGTATGACTAAGTAGCTAGAAAAAGCTATGCTTGCAAGTCAAGCCAATATTCACCTTGAGGTAGTTCTATATTGGGTAAGTCTAGCGTGGTAAACAGACATCTTGTTTATGTCAATGTGTTTGAATGTGGCAGAGTTTGCTAAAGTGATGTTGCTATCAATCGCTTTTTTCTCTCTGTTTATATGTATGTAAAAATTGTTCCAGGAAACTGTAAAATACTCAGTTTAAAACAAAGAAAGTCAAGTAAATAAAACAACGCCCAATTTGCCTTCAAGTTTCAAAGCTGATCCATCAAACCAGTATGTTGACCCTTGGCGCCTCATCCTTTAGTTTAGAGCACTGGTGCTCAAATATTTTCTGTTGCACCAGCCTTTGAAGAATGAAAAATATTAGGCCCAGCCCAACAAAATGGGTCAGAAACATAACTTTTATTGTTTTCTCTCTAAATGCATTGAAAGAGTCGCTCTTAAGATTACCCAGAATCACTTTTACATTTTACAACAGTTAAATACATTCTCTAATAACGATTTCTGACAACTAGGACTTTTCAACACCACCACCACATTTTATATTATATAAACAACGGTCTAAAAGATTTTTAGCCTGACACATCCCAGCAGTAAAAACAACTGATAAAACTAAACACAGCACCTTCTCTCTCTGTAAAGTGAAGCTGTTGTGCTATGAATAATATAAACCAGTTCAGGTTGTAGTGATTGTTTATTGCCCAGTGATTTCACACGTTACCAATCTTTAGAATTTGATAAGCTTCAATAAACACAAATTCAAACCAAACCAAACTTCACAGTAACTCATATGAAGACATAACCAAAGTTATACTGGATTTAAATCAGACATTTCAACCACAAATGGTTTATTTCTTGAATACAGACCCTTAGCAAGAAGTAGCCCGTGTTTACTTCCTGGTTACTGAGCCAATCATATGAAAGTTCCCTTTGGGGGCCTGGGGTCCCTGGGGCGCGCCGCCCTCGGGCGGGGGCCCCGGCGGGGCCTCGGGGGTTCCGGTTCCGGGGGGTGTGCCGCTTGGGGTCTGGGCCGGCGTGCGCCCGGGTGTCCTCCCCTGCACGGGGCCTCTGGCGCGCTGGGGGGCCTCGGGGCCTGTTGAGCTGGTAGGGGGGCATGGTCATTAACATCTCAGGGCAGATGCTCTTCCCCTTCTTTGGGGTGGCATTCTGCTAGTGGGGGGAGGGGAGGGAAGGGGAGTAGTGACTTACCCAGCTTGGATGTCTAGTGTCGAATGTATGGTGAGATGTTTGAATGTTAGTGTTGGGGAGGGGTTAAATCTACGGGTGGTGTGGGGGGGGGGGGGGGGGGGGGTTTGGTGGACGTTCTGGTGGGCTTGTGTCCGGCCCCATGTCCCGGTCCTGGTCCGTGTGGTCTCGCGGTGCGGGTTTCACCTGGGGGGTGGGGTTCGGGATGGCTCGTGCGGGCTGGCTGGCCAGGGTCCCCCATCTTATTAACTTATTTTGTAATTTATTTATTTATATATAGATTATTATTATTATTATTATTATTAATTCTTTTTTGGGGGGGGGGGGTGTTAAATACAGTAGGCATGGGGGGTGGGCTGGGGGGTGGAGGTGTTGGTCCTGGTGGGTGGTTGGCTGGCGGGCCCTGCGGCCTCTCCCCGGCCCCCGGGCTATGGTGGTGCCGCTGGAGGGGCCCCTTTCTCCGGGTGGGGCTTTCGGGGAGCGGGGGTGCCTATTGGGGTCAGTAGGGGAGCTGGCTCCCTGGGTTGGCTCCCCAGTCCTTTGCTCCCCATCCCCGGACTCCTCCCTCTGCCTGCTCCATCACGCCGCCACACATGTAGGTCCTTGGGGAGGGGCGTTTCTGGAGGTTGCCACTTTCTGGTGACGTCCCTCTCCCCAATTTTATCATGCATCTTAGACACTTTCACTTCAAACATTTTCACAACACACATTCATGTAGGCCATGATATGGGGGGGTGGGGGGAAGACGTCTGGGGGGGGGCTTATGTTGTGTGAGCCTCGCCCCGGGCGGCTCCCTTCACCCCCTCTCGCATTTAGACATTGAGGATTCTGGGTAGTTGCTTGGAGGGGGGGCGCTGGCACCAGCTTTCTTCCGGAGGGGGGGTGGGCTGTGCCGTGCACCCCCTTCGGTGCTCCCAGTTTTAAACACACCTGAGATCAACATGCAACAACACAACATCTGAGCGGGCGTAGGGAGGATCGGGGGTCTTTTGCACACCCCCGATCTCCGATCGCGGCTCGGAGTCTGGGGCCTGGAGGAGGTGCGGGCCACTGTGTCCGGGGTCTTGGCGGGGGGCTGCTGCGGCTAGCCAGCGGATTACCGGATCTGGGGCTGACGCCTCTGCTCTCCCCAGGAAGGGATGGGGGGCAGGGGTGGCTAGGGTAAGGTCGGGGTGGGAGGGGGTTTATTAGGTATATAGTGGGTGAGGGGGGGCTCTGGTCGGATGGCCCGTACGGGTCATGTCGGCCCCCCCTCTTTGGGGGGCCTGCTCCGGGGGGCGTCTGGTCCGGGGGCGGGGCCGGGGGTCGGGCACAGGCAGTGGTATTGTTGAATTGTGGTGACCCCCCCCCCACTTGGGATTTTTGGATGTGAATGTGTGTACAGCGTCCTTTTTTTTTTTTTTTTTTTTTTTTTGTGTGTCTGTGTGTGGCGAGTGGGGCACAAGGGAGGGATGGTGTGAATGAGTTTTTTTTTTTTTTTTTCCCAGGTTCGGGTCCGGTCCGCTCCCTCTCCCAAGATCATCTCAAGTCTCCGATAGGTGCGGAGCCCATCCCCCCACGTCCTGCCCTCCTCCGCTGCGTTGGCGGGCGCCTTGGCCCTCTGGCGCGTTGACGGTCCTCGGGTTTGGGGCGGGTTCCCGGGTGGGTGCCGGCCCATTCCCGGCGGTGGCTTCGCGGGGCCTGGCCCCCCGGGGGGCGGCCGGGGCCCCTGCCGCGGGGGCGGGGCGCCCCTGGGGCCTCTGGCCCCCAGGGCCCATATCCGGGACCACTTCAGCGCGGCCGGCTGCCGGCGGAGCCCACGGGCTCGTCCCCGCGGCTCTTGGGGGCGTCGGCATTGCGGTGGCTGGGGGATTTCCTCGGGGTCGTCTCTCCTCTTTCCTCGGGGGGGGGGGGGGGGGGTTGCAGATTTCCTGTGAAGGCCCCTCTCGGGCGCACTGCTTTGGTGGCCCCTTTGGGAGTCCGGGGTTACGGGTCCTCTGACTCCTGCCTCTGTGCTTAGGGAAGGTGGGTCTTCGGTTCTCCACAATCACTATCAATATATTTCCTTCTGGATAACTTTCACCTAAACTAGTGCACTTTCACAAACTCCCACAGGTGCTGGGTCCCAGGTATTAAATGTTCACTTATATACAGAAAGGCTATAATTTATTTATTTACTTTCTTTTACTTTCTTTTTTAGGTATCACATTACACATGTCAGCTTAAATAATAATACATATGATTTAGCAATGGTATCAAGGTGTTACACGATTGTATCTGTTGCTTTATGTCTGTTGGTTGTGCTGTTGTTTTTGTGTCTCTTTCCCAGTGTTGGGGAGTAACGGATTACATGTAACGACGTTACGTAATTTAATTACAAAAAAAGAGTAACTGTAATTTGTTACAGTTACAATGAGAAAATATGTAATTCAGTTACAGTTACTTCCGAAAATATTAAGAATTACAAATTTAGTTAAATTTTTTAAAAAATATAAAGAAAAACCTTTGCGAAATATGTAATGATACTTTTATTGCTTCGCGCCCTGTATCGCCGTTTCCCGCTACGGCTCCTTGTCTCTATCACTCTGATTATCCATCCTGTGCTGGTGGAGCCTTCTGAAAGAACAGCAAGCGAGCGGACGTTTCACGGTTTTATTTCAGCTCAAGCAGCGCATCAAAAATGACAGCCTTCAAGCTTGTTGACAGCCACCTCTTGTTATTCACACACAACAATAAACCGTGAGAGCCGACGTGTGTTGTGAAACTGCAAAACTTTGTCTTAAGCGGAAAATCAAACGCGCGTCTACACAGCTCAGCGTTCACAGTGTTGCGTTCGTGAGCGTCGGAAAGCTATGGTGCATTCAGGAGCATGGGACATTTCAGTTTTACAACGAAAATGGCAGAAAACGGAACAGAACTTAACTCATACAATAATGTATTTATCCAGAAACAGTGTGGGCTTTCTTACAATACTGAATGCTCTATAATTGTATTTCTGTTATTTTTGATTATGCACATCTGCTAGCTTTTTATTCAGAAAAATCTATAATATTACAGCAGCAAATTATCAAAGTTTTTCAAAGCTTGTTTAAAAGCTCCAAATGGGGCTTCAGATCATACAGCAACAATTGTGCTGTCATTGTTTTACAGGGCAGAGTTTGTATTTGCTGACTCTTGTCCTTTAACTACTGATGGATATACAGGAATAGAGTCATACAAGTGTCAACTCCCAATTCCGCTTTTTTAAGGTTCACATTCAGTTCTCAAAAATTAAATGTTGAACATGGGTCAATACTCATTAAAACCTTAAAGTAATCAAAAGTAATTAGTTACATTACTTTTTAAAAGTAATCGAAAAAGTTACACTACAATTACATTTTAAACAAAGTAACTTGTAACTGTAACGGATTACATTTTTAAAGTAACTTACCCAACACTGCTCTTTCCAGGTGATGGAGCAGACGGAGGACGTTTTATCATTCTCTTCCTTCTATCTCTTCTTTCTTTCACCCTTTTCTTTCTCTTTTTTTTTCTCTTCTTGTTCTTCCTTTACTCTCCTACTTTCCCATTGTAGTGTCCATATAATTTGAAATTCTCCCTGCAGGAATCACAATAAAGCTATTTACACGCACAAATCAAGCGGAGCATTATGGCGAAAGCTGTTTGCTCCACTTGTGAAAGTAAAATCTGTCGAGCTCTATTTGGCATTAAGATATCAATTTTTATTGCCACATTGCTAGACAGGACACTGGGAAAAATAAAATAAAATGAAAGTTCCCAGGGTTCCCAAAACAGAGCGCAGCATTTGGTACTTTCATCCATCCATCCATCCATCCATCTATCTTCCCTGTTCCCTGTTGGGGTCGCGAGGGGTGCTGGTGCCTATCTCCAGCATTCAATGGGCGAGAGGCGGGGTGCATTTGGTATTTTATCTTGGCAAAAGAGCAGCATCCTGCAAACATGGAAACCAGTAAGAGAAGCAGAACAGAACACATTATATACCCATCCTGTGGAAGTAAAAATTCACAACAGCAACACACCGTTTAAAAACGGCATATTAGATTGTTGTGATTGGCAAGCAGTTGTACTGATTTGAGCCACAAGGTGTCAGTATTTCTTAAAGCTCCTTTAAGTTTATACTTAAAGCTATAGTTGGTAATCCTGTTCAGAAACACTTTTTCTAATACTGGGTAAAATGGTCCTTCCGTCTTGAAAGTAGTAAATACATTATTTATTCACAAAAAGGAGGTTAAAAAATCGTTTTCTGTGGGAGCTGAAGGCCCGTAAAAACTCTGACCAATTCATGAACCTCAGTCCAAAGAAAAAAAAGTAGAAGTGATCAAATGTTTTCTAACTTGTAAAGAAAAACATGATTTATTTCTAAAAACTAAACCCAATTTCAATGTCAACTTTGAAATGAATTATTTATGTGCAGTTTAAAAGTCAGATTTTCATCAATTAAATTACGTAAACATTTAGAAGATGTGACAATTTGAATTTCGACCCCATGCGCTTTTGACAGCCTGGGAAGGTATGAAGGAAACTGTTTACCATTAGAAAAAAATGCATGGACTTTGGTTTATCTGCTTTAAGCACTAACTTAAGCTGAGTTAACCAGGACTGAACAGTGACAAAAACTGACTGTAACATCTTCAATGATTTTCAAGCTGAGAAAGAAGAACTTTAAATTACTGTTTCATCAGCATACAGAAAAGTTGTTCCAAAGATCATTTACATAAATCGTAAACAACAGTGGCCATAGTATGGATCCTTGAGGGACACCATTTACAATGGGGGTGGGGGGGAAGAATAGGACCCATCGCCCTGGACACACTGTGTTCTACCTGATAAATAGAGAACCAGTTTACCGCCTAATTAAAGAGATCAATTACGTGAAGTCTGTCTAGCAGGATGGCGAGAATGACCGTGTCAAATGCTTTTGACTGGTCTATAAAAAGCATTGCACAGTATTTAAGACCATGTAGTTCCTCTAAGATGTCATTGACCACTTTAACAACAGTGGTTATCATATTGTAGACCCGTGAGACCATCCTGATCTCGCGAGCTTATAAGGTTTCCCTCGCAGATCAGTCTGGCTACTTTCCGTTAAAGAAAATTTGGAGCAGTTCACCAAACGAACGTCCAATCAGCGTTGGCTTTGAGGCGGGTTGAGGTGTGACGCAACGAGAAGCGCGACAGTTCAGTCTAAAGAACATGGCAGCTTCAGCCGATGAAACTAGCGTTAGCGTGCAGTGTTTCCTGCAGGAATTTGTTTAGGCCAGGCGCTGAGTTGTTGGCTGGCAGACGACTGACGGGGGGGGGGGGGGGGGGGGGGTATCCACGTATTTTCGCCTGTTCCTTCCCCGCCAGTCACTGTATGCGCACGCGAAAGCAACAATTCAATTCAATTCAATTTTATTTATATAGCGCCAAATCATGAAACATGTCATCTCAAGGCACTTTACAAAATCAAGTTCAATCATATTATACAGATTGGGTCAGATTATACAGATTGGTCAAAATGTCCTATATAAGGAAACCAGTTGATTGCATCAAAGTCTTGACAAGCAGCATTCACTCCTGGGGAACCGTAGAGCCACAGGGAGAGTCGTCTGCATTGTACATGGTTTTGCTGCAATCCCTCATACTGAGCAAGCATGAAGCGACAGTGGGAAGAAAAACCACCCATTAACGGGAAAAAAAACCTCCGGCAGAACCGGGCTCAGTATGAACGGTCATCTGCCTCGACCGACTGGGGTTACAGAAGACAGAGCAGAGACACAACAAGAGAGACAAAAAAGCACAGAAGCACACATTGATCTAGTAATCTGTTCTACATTAGATGGTAGTAACGGGTGAGCCGTCTTCTCTGGATGATGTCAAAGTTAACAGAACGCCAGACCAGGTGTACCTACTATGAAGAAAAAGAGAGAGAGCAAAAAGTTAAAAGCTGAAATGACGACAGTCATTTCAATGTAATACAATACAAAACTGGAGAACCGTAGAATGAAGAACAGTAGAAATCAGTAGAGTGAGAAAATTAGACCCTGATGTCCTCCAGTAGCCTAAGCCTATAGCAGCATAACTATAGAGGTAGCTCAGGGTAACATGAGCCACTCTAACTATAAGCTTTGTCAAAAAGGAATGTTTTAAGATTAGTCTTAAAAATAGATAGGGTGTCTGCCTCACGGACCAAAACTGGGAGTTGGTTCCACAGGAGAGGAGCCTGATAGCTAAAGGATCTGCCTCCCATTCTACTTTTAGAGACTCTAGGAACCACCAGCAGACCTGCAGTCTGAGAGCGAAGTGCTCTGTTAGGAACATACGGAGTAATCAGAGCTCTGATATATGATGGAGCTTGATTATTAAGGGCTTTATACGTTAGAAGAAGAATTTTAAATTCTATTCTTGATTTAACAGGAAGCCAATGAAGGGAGGCTAAAATTGGAGAAATATGATCCCTCTTGTTGATTTTCATCAGAACTCTTGCCGCAGCAAGCACAACAAACAACCGCGTCAAATAAACATGCAAGCATATCGAGTTTTTTTTTTTTTTTGACTGTTAGCGAGGCGGTAGCGCACTGGCGTGGCTATCGAGCAAGTTTTATCAGAATTACAGAGTATTTCTTCACTGAAAGAAGAGCAAAACACAGCTCTGGAGACTTTTCTCAGAGGAAAAGATGTTTTTGCTCTTCTCCCGACTGGTTTCGGCAAGAGCTTGTGGTTGTGTTTTTGTCGTCGCTGTTAGTACGTCATATGCTTCGTTGATCTGATTGGTTTATTTGGCCCGTCTATCACCAACATAGGCCAATCAGCTAACCAGTATTTTCGCCCCTTCCCAAAATTACTTCAACGGAAGGTTTCCAGATGGATATGCAGAGCAAATCCATCTGGCGGAGTCAGGTTAATCATATTGTGCTGTTTACGAAAAACAGATAGATTTCTGGAAAGGACATCATGAACATCCAAAGAGCGATTAAATTGTTCACTAACCCGCCTGTCTAAAACTTTTCTTTTCGTAATCAAGGCACCTGCAGCATATTGTACTCACTACCCTTGGTGTATTAAAGCTCACGGTTTTCAACTGTCTTCATCAGATCGTTGTCATAGCTTTGCTCCTGTCCACATTGTAAGTAACTTTATTTGGCTTCGTTTTTTTTTTAAATCACTTAGTCCTTCACTCTGCTTCTCTGCTGCATTTAGACCTCCCATTCATCAATGTGACACATCAAGGATTAACTTGGAGTGGCCATCATTAACATTTTCAAAAAATATTACTAAAAACTAAGAGCCAGACAGATTGGAAATGTGAATATGAGAAAACAAACATCTATATACACCTTGCTCACACCAAGTACGACTCCTTCGTTCTTCAGAACAGCTTTATTTCCCTGTGGCATAGTATAAACATTCCTGAGGTTTAGGTTCATATTATCGTGTTAGCATCGTGTAGCTGCAGCAGATCTCTCGGCTGCACATCCATGATGCAGATTTCCTGTTTGACTACATCCCAAATAAGCTCTTTTGAATTAAGTTGTTCCCATGTTCAAACCAGTTTGAAATTATGTGAGTTTTGTGCATTGGCCTGTAGGGTGTGGCTTTCAATGATGCTCAGTTGGTACTAAGGGACCCAAAGTGTGACAACAAAAAAGACACACATTATGCCGCCACCACCACCAGCAACCTGAATAGTTTCTGCAAGGCAGGATGGAGCCATGCTTTATTGACGTTGAAGTTAAATTCTTACCCTTCTGGCTGAAATTGAGACTCCTCGGACTAGGAAATAATTTACGGTTATTGTCCAATATGATGAGCCTCAGTTTCCTGTTCTTAGGTGGCAGGGGTGGCACATGGTGTGGGTTTTTACCCCCGGAGTACCCCGTTAGGTTATGTTCTCGTTGCATAACTGATACAAGTGAAGCCTTCATAAAATAATAAAATAATCAGTTGTGAATGCCTTACTGGAATTATATGATCCTTTACTTAATTCATTATAATTCTGTGCTTATTTTCTTGGATGATCTCTGGATCACATGTTCATCCAACATTTCTGGCAAACCCAGATAGTTCAAACGGAAGTCTTCATCTGAACATCTTTAAAATATCCCATCCCTGCTTTAATTCATCTTTTCAGCCCTGCTGCTCACTAATCGCTCATCTTTCCTGTGCTTCTCATTCAGCTGTTTGTTCTTGTTCGCGTGACCCCGTTTTCAGAGTCTTTGCTTGGCAGGACGGCCGCTTGGACACGTGGTTCATTGACTGGAAAAGTTTGGCTACGCTCTCAGCCTCTCCTTTTCCTCTCAAACAATTTATTATCTGCACTGGGAGACTCCCAGGACCTGGGGACTTGTGCTCACATGGACACTGACACATATACACACGCCCTCAGACAAGACTCACACACAGACGGACACAAGTAACAGTCTTCCCCATAGTGTGAGAACTTCTGCAGCGTCTCCTCGGCTCAGCCACACAGATGTTCCTCTTGGCACCTCAGCAGGTTGCGGTGGGGTGTTTCGGGGGGCCTTTCTGGGATCTGGGAGGGGGCCACTGAGGGCCAAACAGGGCCCCAGAGCCTGGATGAGAGCTTCCTTTGTGGGACACAAAGCATTGTCTGTGCTGGGAAAGGCCACAGAGATGGGAACACCGCCCAGAGCTGGACACTAAGCAGCGATTCTAGCTTTTCCATGTGTGAGTGTTTATGTGAGGCTGGAAGACCACGACAGAGTCAGAGTGTGGGAGAGGGAGACAGAAAGTGTGTGCTAACATATCCAGTGTGAACATGTGTGAGTCAAAGTCTGTGTGAGAAGGTGAAAGAGCAGCTGAAATCATGACACAAGAGGACCTTGATTTTTTTTCCTCTAAAGTCTCACTTTTCATGACCTATTTTAGCATCTAAAAGGAGGTTTGCCCTGTTTAAACCTCAGGCGTTTAGTCTGGTCTGCTCCTGGCTGTGGAATACCATGGTGAGAGCCAAAAGGCTCCCAGAGGCCTTCAGAAAGAACATTATTCTAGCTTATTTAAAAAAACTCAAGTCATCCACTGGTCACCAGCAAGAAGACATGCCTGGTATAATGCAGATACAGCGTTCCGGGACAAAATAACCTAATTTTAAAGCATAGTGGAGGAAGCGTCATAGTTTGCAGTTCCTTTGCTGCAGCAGGACCTACCAACTCACCATCATAGATTTCCCCATTAGTCCTACCATTTATCAGAGGGTGCTTGAGGTAAATATGTAAAAAAATAAAGTAAAATGGACGCCAGACTAGATCCTTTAACATGGCAGCAGCCCAAAACATACCCGAATTGGCTGAGAATTGAGAACCGGGAATATCTAGGTGGAGCCAAAGCTCAGATCTTGATCACATAGTGATGGTGTGGCGTGACTTGAAGCCGGATGTGTGTGCAAGAAAGCCGCCTATCATCTTACTGTTGCAAGTGATGAGTGGGGAGACCCTTTCTCAGGCTGATGGCAGAGACCAATAGATAGCTGCAAGAAGCATATTTAAGTTATTTTGACCAAAAGTGCTCACACCAGCTATCAGCATGGTAGGATGACCTATCTTTATCCTTAGATATAAAAAAATGCCCAAGATCCACACAACTCTGGCGGAAGAATCTCCTGATACGACAACTTTTAGTCATTCAACCCATATATCTAGCCTTTTGAGCAAGAGTGGCAAAAATAAACCCTGTCATGGTTTGGAGTGTGAGTGCAGCCTATAGGGAGCAGTCTAATGACCCCTCAATGTTCAACTACACTGGTTAGAAATCAAGCTAAACTAATCCTTCATAAAAATCTCCTGTTAGGATTCTAATGTCTTGTTTTATACATTTCACAGGGCAAAGATCCAAGGGAAGACTTATGCAATTGTGTCTCAGCTTCCTCAAACCTTCTGAAACCTCAGACCCAAGATGTCTTCTGCAGCTCCTTCATCCCCAAGCCTCACCAGAAACTCTGTGACACTCTCCCTGCTGGTAACCATCTCCACACCAGGCTGGAACCCCTCCCTCTGAGCTGCTCTAGCCCTGCAGACAAAAGAACCTGACTACTGATCATTATTTATTCACTGAACTATTCAAA
This sequence comes from Fundulus diaphanus, assembly GCA_037039145.1. Classification (NCBI taxonomy): domain Eukaryota; kingdom Metazoa; phylum Chordata; class Actinopteri; order Cyprinodontiformes; family Fundulidae; genus Fundulus; species Fundulus diaphanus. The sequence goes on from CM073135.1 coordinate 32,415,633, forward strand.
ATGGTTTATATTGTGCTGAACATGTATATCCTACATGTTGGTCAGAAAATTACCTCTAACCATGACAAAGACACTGATGACACAAAGCGTCAGTAAGAAAAGATTTTTTGGCACAAGTAACCTTCATTCACAGGAAATGGAGAGAGCGAGAGTAAGAGAGAGAGAAAGGCATATAGTAAATGTCTCGAGGTCAAGAATCAAACCCCTGATGGGAGGCTAATAGCTTCTCAATATGAGGTGCCACATCTACCTGTATGCCACACCTTTTTAAAGACCTTCTTAATGTTTGCCAAATGTCACGAGAGACTCACAGCTAATATATGCAACAAGATGCTCTGCTCACAAAACACAAAAAGTGAACAGTGGATATCACATTGTTAGGCCAAACATTGTGATAGAGTGGGTAGAGTGGACGCTGGCACGTTTTGCTCCCGTTATTCGTCCTGAACTTTGAATTCGGCTATCTTGTTGCTCTTCATCCCTTATCCTTCTGCAACGATGCGGGCTACCCAGCTTTCTCCAATGCACCGCGACTGAACACCTTCAGATCTGATGCCTCCTGACTGAGCCTTTACCAACAACGCTACGCCTCCACCCAGATGTCGCTCTTTCACCACGCCAAAGATTTATTCATCGTGCATCACACTCGACTCGCTGATTTGCACATTTGCACATTGTATCGTATCCTGCCAAATTGCTGCTGCACCTTAACCGGAAACGTACTGCAAAACTGTGTACAATGCAACTGTCTACTTTTAAATCACTGCTGCACCTTACTGCATATTTGTTTACATTTGTTTTACATTGTTTACATTTCAACTGCCTACTGTTCACTGCTGCACTTTATCCGGAAGTCAATTGAAACTTATCCTGTAAGTGACTGCGATTTATCACTGCACTTTATCCTGTACTGTAATTCACCGCAAGGTATCCTGTAGAGTTACTGCAATCTTTCTGAGCTGTGTGAAAACGAAATTTCGTTCTGTATGCACTCTGTGTATACAAAATGACAATAAAGAAAGTCTAAGTCTAAGTCTAAGTCTAAGCATCGCATGAATCTTCCATTTCAACAACTACAACACTACCAAATCCATCTGGTCCACCACTCATCGCCCTCACAGGAAATCTTACCGGATTGTTGATCACAGTGTGCTCACCAGCCTAGTCAGGTCAGCTAAGCATCTGGTCAACACGACACTGTCACTCTGAACCTCGGCGTTCTCAACCATCTCATCCAAGATCTCCTTGTTGTTCCTGAGTTTGCTTTCTCTGTTTAACGGAAACTTGGCAACCAACCAACGGTTTGTTTACATCTGCAAGCTTTGCGAGAAACACCGTGGAGGCTGTCTCGTTATAATTAACAGTGAGAATTAGAAGGTTTTGTCTGTTCCTGTGTCAGTTTTTACCTCCTTTGAATCTGTAGTATGTAAACTCCCCATACCCACTTTACCATTATTATTAGACTCTTGTAATTCTATAATATGTCAATGTCAATGTCAAATTTATTTATATATCACTTTAAAAACAAGTATAAAACTGCACCAAAGTGCTTTACAAGAAAGACAACAACACCAATTAACAAAACAGAATGTGAAACACTACGTCAATTAAAAGCCAAAGAATAAAAATAAGTTTTAAGAAGCGATTTAAAATAATCCAGGCTATGGGCAGATTTAATTTGAAGAAGTAAATTGTTCCACAGAATTGGAGCAACAACAGAGAAAGCCCGATCTCCTTTCCTCTTAAGTCGAGTCCGAGGAACTGTCAGTAGTAGTTGATTATTTGAACGTAGACTTCTCGACACAGACTGGAATTTTAAAAGGTCTCTAAGATAAGGAGGAGCTAATCCATTTAAGACCTTATAAGTTAATAAAAGAATCTTAAAATCTATTCGGTAAAAGACGGGCAGCCAATGTAAAGAGGCCAGTATAGGCCTTATATGGTCACGCTTCCAGGTTCCTGTAAGAAGCCGAGCCGCTGCGTTCTGGATCAATTGAAGTTGCTGCATCTGTGATTTATCCATGCCTCTATATAATGAATTGCAATATACATTGCAATATAATACAGTATTTCAATGAGAAAATCCACAGGATTCATCTATGTTTGTCTCCAAACATGTCACCTCTCCTCTCTTGTGAAACATTGCCTTTCCTTCAGCCATTTTCAAGTTTTCAACTTCTCTTGAATCTCTTGAATCTCTGAAATCATCTGTAAATGTAAATATTCCACCTATATGCTTGATCCAGTCCCAGCAGCCCTGGTCAAACCCTGCCTTCAATCATTTACTCCTTACTGACTGGAATTGTTCCTCTCTTTAAAACTGCCCTTATCACTCCTACACTGAAGAAATCTGGCTCAGATCCCAAAAACTACAATAAGCTTCGCCTCATTTATAATGTAACTTTCATCTCCAAAGTACTTGAAAAAAAAACAGTTGCCTCCAAACTTCATTCTCATTTAACAGATAACGTTTATGAACAATTCCAGGCTGGTGTCCTTCCCCACCACAGTACTGAACCCACCCTCATTAAAATCACTGATGATCTTCTGATGGCAGCTAACTCTGGTTTACTTTCTATTCTTCTGGATCTGATTGCAGCCGTCAACATATTTTGCCCACTCCATCCTTCTCTACAGATTCTCTTCAATTGGCATCACTCACACACCCCTTGACTTGTTTCATTTTACCTTACTGACTGCACTTAATTCAGTTTAAGTCCTTTAGTTCTCATCCATCCCCCATCACAACTGCCGTGCCCCATGGCTCTGTCCTGGGACCGCAACTTTTCATTACTTACTTTCTTCTTATCAGCAATATTTTCTGGAAATTCGGCCTCCATTTTCACTGTTATGCAGATGACACCCAGCTCTATTTTCCATGTAAGCCAAGTTCTACACTCCAACCCCCTTCCCTTACCTCCTGCCTATTCGAAATAAAATCCTGGTTCACCTCCAAGATCCTTAAACTGAACAGTGATAAAGACGAGACCTCCTCGTAGGAACCAAGTCTATATTATCCAAAGACAGTTTCTCTCTTTCACTTCATTACTCTTCCCCTCACCTCAGGTTAAGATCCTTGATAGCACTCAACCCTTTACCTCTCACATCAATAATATCACCTATTCTGTCTATTTTCATCTATGCATCATTAATCACCTTCGTCCCTCCCTGTCCCCTCACTGTGCATCAGTTCTTGTCCCTAGCCTTGTCAACTACTTCATTGATTACTGTAATTCTCTTCTATTTGGCATTCCTCGAAAATTCCTCCGTACGCTACAACTGGTTAAGTATGCAGCTGTTCACATTATTACCAAAACCCCCTCATTTCGTCACATCACCGCAGTCCTACAGCAGCTCCACTGGCTCTCGATTAGATTCAGAATAGAATTCAAAATCCTTCTGTACACGTTCAAGGCCATCCACAATCTCATGCCCTCCTACCGCTCTGATCTTCTTCACATTTCTACTCCTTACCTTTGTTTAGTGCTGTCTTTGAATGTTAATGTTGAAGTTTGTTGTCCAACTTGTCTTATATTTAACCTGCTGCTACTATTCCATGCAATGCCCTTTCCTCTGTTATGTTTTCTTTTCTTATGCTTTTCTCATTTTATGAGAATTAAGCAAAACCTACAGAGAAAAATACCAGGAGCATGAAGCACAAACTTGGGCAGGCAAGACATGTACAAAAAACAAACAATCCAGCAAAGAAAACAAGGACCAACAGGAGTTTGAATAATGGGGGAAACTGCTGAGTGGCATGAGGGATGACGAGCAGACTCAGGTGAACTGAATATGGTAGAGCGGCAGAGAGCGGGAAACAGAAGAACGACTAATAATTATGAATGAAACTGATTAGCAGTACAAGAAGACGCGAAGAAAATATCTAACAGAAACAAACCCTAAATTAACATTGTCCACAGGAATAAAACTGGGAAACTAGGTGATTAAACTAATAAGGAAAACTCCAAGTAACTAATGAACAAAAGAAGCCTAGAATAAAAAACAACACCATGACAGTTTTTCTACTGGAAACATAAATCTTAAGTTTGCAAGGTCACACAAAATTTAAAATGACAAACAAAAAAAAACTTCTGTAGTTTCGCATCTAAAAGGAGTGATGTCTAACAAAGCCTTCCTAAGGAAAAGAAAACATCATGACATCATCATCATCATCATCTCAGCACCGGGATCAAGCCTCAACAACAGCCTGTCTGACAACAGCCCCGCCCCGTTTTTCTTTCAAATATGATAAGATACGGTGCTGATGAAGGACCAGGAAGCACTGGGACTATTTTAAGACTTTGGGAACTGTTGCTTGCAAAACTAGGAAAAAAAAAATGTTGGTGTGATCCAAAAGGGAGAGCTTGCATGTGTGCAAGAGTAATGGGGTGGAGCGTGGGGATGGTGGGAATGGACGAGGAATGTCAGAAAGGCAAAGAAGGGGAAAGAATGAAAACAAAAAGGCAAAGAAGTGGTTTATGCCCACAGAACAAAGATGAAGAGAGTTTTTTTTTTTTAAATAATTGCCTCTTCCTTCGGGTCCCAGACTCACTGGCTGAGAAAAGGAGACAGGGGGACAGCGGGGAGAATGTGTAGTCTCTCTCCAACACGCACACAAACACAGAGAGCCGAAACTACAGGACTCTAGAACAACAGGAGAGTGCTTCGACAAATGATTACCATCTAGTTTCTGTTGCCGCAGCTTCTCCACAGCAAAGCACAGCTTACCAAAACAAAACACACTTTCTCAGTAAACCACACACTCCCAAAACTATTTACAAATCACACACGCATTAAGCCTCTCACAGATGAGAACGTCTGATCATCAGAGGGAATTGGCCCCTGGGGCCTAAGCGCCTCACCAGTTCACTGTGTTTTACACAAGACAAGCTTGACCTCAAGAAGCCATGGTGAATCTGAATGTATGCAGAAACCCTGCGGAGCTGAAGTTTGTTCACCCCTTTCTGGGATGTTTCAGCAGAGAATCCTGAGAGGGTCCATGCGGTGGGTCCTTTCTTAAAAACTAGATGCCTTGGGTTTACATGTTGCTCCCTGATATTTTACTACAACATTGTATTCCATTAATTTCCAAACCCAAATGCTTTTAAAACGTTGTTGCTAAAACAGTTATCTGGTTACAGAGTGCTGTGTCAAGGCATATTAATGTAAAGTGAAGTGGAAGGAAAACCATTTGCACAAGCAATAGGGATAATTGTAGTCTCCTTTTTGTAATAGAAAATGATCAATAGAAAGTAAAAAAGTTAAATACAAGGTAAACTTAAAGTGTACCTCACCCCCGTCCCAGAGCCTTACTCTACCAACATCTAATATTTGAAAAATGTGCCTAAAGAAGGCGTAGCCCAGCGGACCTGGGAACGTGCGGGCGGTGAGGGCTGAGCGTCGTCCGGGCTACTAGAACAAGGTAAATAAATACTAAATAAATTAACTAAATGTTAAGCTAATAAATCGCTAACCTGGAAATCAATAGAAAGATCATACAGCTCACTATTGAAACTCCAAGATGTAAACTCATTCATCATGAAGAGGGCGCCACAGAGACACAAAAACAGGACACAAATGTGCATTAAATTGTCAAAATAATAAGCGGGACATGTAGGCAGCACTATAAGACATTCATGTATACAGTTTATAGGCAAAAAATAAGTCGATTTGGGGGCGAGTTACCCTTTTTCTCATGCAAAATCTACTTTTTTAACACTTTGTTTTGTTGTGTACTTGAAGTCTCTAGGACCACAGATGATTTTAAATGGTAAATGGCTTGTACTTGTATAGCAGTTTATCAAGCCCAATGACCCCATAGCGCTTTACACTACAATCAGCCATTCACACACTGACATTGGTGAGCTATGTTAGTAACCACAGCTGCCCTGGGGCAGACTTTTAACATAGTTTGTCCTGGTGGTGCATAGATGTCTTTATATTCTGTTTGGGTTACATTTTTCAAGCCCTTCAGTTTTCTCTATTCTTTACTATGGTTTTTTTGTGACACTAGTGGCCTTTTTAATTAAAGTAAAAGTGGAAGGGGCCTAAGGGAGATGTGGAAGCCATGCAGCAAAGTTCCATGGACCAGAGTCGAATGGCTACGGCGAAGACTAAAGCTTCTGTATATGGGTCATGAGCGCTACCCCTATCTATTATGTTTTTTGAACAATTACGTCACAGTGTTTGCTGCAGAGCTGATAAACAAGTTCATGGACTTCCTGCTCAATAACTTTGCGAATCAGCCATTTTTATGTTTTTCGCCACAATTTTGTCGTCCAAGCTGAAACTGCCGAAGCTACAAGTGGATAAGTTAAAATGTTCTGTTGTTGGGTGTATTAACTCACACAGTTAATTACGTTGTCCCCCAGCATACTATAAAAATAGCCAATCGGAGAGGAAAGATGGGGTGTGAAATGCCTCCTTTAGATTTAAAGAGACAGCACCGAAACAAGTTGCTCTCAGACACAACTCAGAACAGGGGTAAAAAGGAGGAACGTGGGGGGAAATTAACAATGAAGTCAGACCAAAGCAATTCTGTTCCACTTTATAAAGACCACAACTGAATGATTATAATGTGAAAACGAAGGTATTAAAGAACATATGTCCCCTTTAAAATGGCAGTGTGGGTTACCATAGAATTAATGGTCCTTCTCAAAGTAAACTACCTGTTTTCAGTGCTCCCCCCAAGTCCAGCCTTCACTTCGTTTAAGTCATTAGTCTTGCATTTGTAAATTCCTGTGGAAAAACAAATTATCACTCATTAGGTCAAAAACTCAACAGAAGACCAAAGATGAATAAATTATTAAAAAGAAAGGAGAGAAAGAAGACATAAATAATGCAAAAACAATCAAAGAAAATTAAAGAAAGGTATTAATTATAGGTATAAATACCTCTCTTAGTAAAGCAATTATGTTTGACATAACTAGTGTGGCTTGTTTGGATAAACCACACTGGGCATTACATTACCTGTTTGGAAATCATGTAGATATTTACAGCATCGTATTAAATACAAGAGAAAATGGTAAAAAGCAAAAGAAAAAAAAAAACTATGGAAAAAAGCAACATGCAGAAAATACTCATGTAATCAATTGCTGGTTACCATCAATCTAAAATGATGCCTCTGCCTGCAGGCTTGTGCACTCAGACTCAGTGGGAAGGCAAGACAAGTTTATTTATAAAGCACAGTAACAAGACGATTCAAAGTGCTGTAGGAACAGTAGCTCAGTTCATGCTGTCAGTCAGCAGGCTGCACGAGCTCCAGCTGCAGTATCCAGTTTTTGACTTGATGAGAGGGCAACCCTCGCAGGTTCCTCCCTGCTGCTTTGTTTTCTTTCTCGTCTGACTCATCCCTCTAACCTGTGGGAATACACAAGCGACAGACCCGGTCATAATACGGGATTACCGTTCTCAACACACACAAAATCAAAGCAACGGAAAGGAGACGTCTGCCTTTTCTTCAGCCTTTGTCCTCTCAGTTTTCTCACATTTTACTTTCTAGTTAAAAACTGCAATCGGAAGGTTGTGGGTTTGATTCCGGCTTCCTCCTTTCACGTGTCAATTGTCTACCGATCTGCATATCAGTGTATGACTGTAGCTACATTTACATGGACAAAAGTAATCGGAATAAAGGGCGTCATGTAAACAAGCTAATTGGAATATTGTGATCGGATTAAGCTCAATCAGAATAAAATTGTATTCAGAGTGAGAGGTGTGGTTTATACGATTGATAATCTGATCAACATACATGTGAACGCTTGTCAGGCTCAAGTTATTCCGCATGTGGCAAACTGACCCAAGTGCGCATGTGTGCCCAATGTAAACGTGACGTATTTCCGTGTTGTTGAGTGGTGGAAATATGTCGGGAAGCCAAACTGTTAGGGCTCCCGAATCCTGACGCAACCTTTCCAATCAAAATATTAAAAGAGCTGAAAATTGTTATTTATTCAGTCCTGCTTTAACCGTAATTAGAACCTCATGCAAGTCCGGCCTGGGTGCTCAGAAGACAAACAAACTCATATAATACTGTTTTGTTTACGTTGATCTTCCGTAAGAAGAAGTTTTTCTTCTTCTGTTTTTTTTTTTAGGGAAATTTGATAACTGTGCATGTCAGAGTGTTTGAATAATTATGACATTAAGATCGGATGAATTGATTTTGTGCCCATATTAACAGTACAATCCGATTATTCTTTGTTTTTTAATCGGAATATATTTCAATCTGATTCCGAAAATTTGTGCCAGTAAACATAACTAGTGAGTGCAATTGGAAGAATGTGGCTATAGTGTTAAGCATTATGAATAATCACTATGACTAGAATATTGATTAAAAGTATTTATGAGGTGCTATTAAATGTTACAAATGACATGAATTAGCTGTTATTTGATTATGATCGCTGTGTTATACCTACACGTTACAATAAAAGGGTTAAACATTTTTATGTGGCGCAACCTTAAACAATGAAGTGCAATGGGAGCATTTTAGGCTAGTAAGTTAAACTGCTCACATCCAATGCACTCAAGTCAAAAGAACATTCAAGTTAGAGTTTGCCTGGATTTTATAAAAAAAAAATTAAAAAAAAGAATAGCAGAAAACAGAAAGTTTATGGTTCATTGACGGCAAAAATCCCCACAGGGTTCCAAGAATATGAGAACATTTCATAAAACACAACAGCAACACATTTTAAAATAGAATAATTATTCTGTCGCAATAAGAAAACTTGCTAAATGAAAAAGAATCGGCTCAGTTTGGATAACAGGTTCTAGTTTTTCTGTAGAAATTCAACTCTTTCTGGCTTGTAAAGCTTCGTTTATATTGAAAATGTAATGTTTCATTGTTTCGAAAAGTGAAAAAGTAGTCCATTTTTATTAAGTCCCAACTCCTTTAGCCCCCCTCCTCCCCAATCCACTTTTATGGTGTGTGTGAATCCCAGGTCTTATTAGCTGACACCTGCACTGCCGCTCAGCTTTGGCAGACTAAATCCAGCCGGATCCTGGCTGAACGCCTTGGGATTGCACCACAGTTTAACACCAAAGCATTTAGACTCTGAAGCGGCCTTCCTGCAAAGTAACAATCCTCTGTTCGCTTTGACATGTGGTGGGGCTTAGCAGCCAAAAAGACAGCTGTCCATCAGAGCCAGGCCTTGGATAAAGAGATAAAGCATGCCTTGAGGCAGCCACGCTTTTTTTTATGTGCACAAGAAGGTATCAAAGAATGTATTAAGCTTTGGCAATTATTTTAATGAGTCAAAAGCAGCCTGCAGCGATGTACGTTTTCATCAGAACCCTGTTCCAAAGAAAACAGTTTCAGCCTGCTTCGAGATCTTTTTTGCAGCAACAAAAGAACTGAGGTGACGGCTGCCAAAGCTTGATGTTTCACCCTTTGGCTGAAAAAGTGACATCAAAAGCTGCTACAGACCACGCCTGACTCCTGGAGGAGCTTAACAAAGGATAAAGAGAGGCGTAAAACACATCTTATGCATCACCTACACACAGCTGTCCACCTGGTTAGAAAAACAGATCCACCAATGAAACCTCACCTGCACCTGCAGAGGTTTATCCCCCCTCAGTGTTTCAGATCTTCCCCAAATGGAACGGATTGAGGAATGAAAAGAGTTTGTGTTGCTCAGTGTCAAGACGTGTGCTTTTAGGGCTTTAAAGGGTTACGTTAGATTTATTTATTTTTTTACCCTCACAGTGGACATGTGATCATAAAGCAAGCCTGGCAAGGAAAACAAACCAAGGTTGGCCGTTTTTTTATGTAGGGGGAAAAGCAAGAAGCTTTGAAATCCAAATGCCAGTATATTTGGATTGGAAATTTGGCCCATTCCTCTTTGCAGAAAAGCAAAAGTGCAGTCAGACTGAACGGAGAACATCTGTGAATATATATCTGCAAGTCTCGACACAGATTGAGGTCTGCACTTGGACTGAACCGTTCTAACACGTGCATATCCTTTAATCTGGACATTTTGTAGCTCCGGATGAATGTTTAGGGTCATTGCCTCGCTCGAAGGTGAACCTGCAGCTGAGTCTCACGTCTTTTGCTTCCTCTAACCGATTTTTCTTTCAGGATTGGCTTATTTTTAGCTCCATCCATATTCTACTCATCTCAAACCTCCAGAGGAAAGCATCCCCCAACATGATGCTGCTACCGCCGTGTTTTACCCTCATGGTCATGGTGTTTTTGGAGTGTTAATGTTTCGCCACAAAGCATTTTGAATGTAACTCAAAGATCAGTTTTGGTCTTGTCTGACCAGGGCACTTTCTACATGTTGGCTGTGTCCCTTATGTGGCTTGTGGCAAACTTCAAATGAGATTACTTATGGCTTTTTACTCTATGACAGCTTTCCTCTTGCCACTCCTCTGTAGTGTCCAGACTGATGGAGAGGCTGATGGTTGTCCTGTTGACATATTTTATTTGGGCTGCTTCTTTGAATAACGCTCTCCTTACCTGGCATGCCATTTTAATTAACCCACTCTGCCTATGTTGGTTTGCAGTTGCGCCATACTGTGTAAATTCTGATGTTTAGGATTTTGTTTTATAATCTAACTCTGATTCAACTTCTCAACAGGTTTATGCCTGGCCTGGTCTGCTTTGTTCCTCAGTCTTTATGATCCTGTTTGTTCACTAATGATCTCCAAATAAAATCCCCCAAAAAACAACCTCCGAGGCCTTCACAGAACAATGATTGAGTTCACTTTTGGAGTATCAGTGAAAAAACAGATAAACACAAATTAACACAACACTTATCAGACTTGTGGCGACAACAAAGTTTCTGGTTGCAACGTGACAAAGCGTGAAAAAGTGCGTGAAGTACGAAAAACATCTGCAAGTGTTCGCTTTGCCCACTTGCAAAGGTTTGCCCACTTGTTTCGCATCCTCTAATATTCTCCCAGCAACGTGCATCGCCACACAGGGGAGGCCTTGTGTGCGAGGGGCCGTGACAACTGCAGCGGTAGCTGCACGGTGACCTTTAATCCCTGACAGCATGGGAAAGTGGGCGCTCTCAGCTGTTAGGACTCCAGCAGATCCTCCTGAGCGATAGTTTATGATTACACATTAATGAGAAGATGCACTAAACACACACACACACACAGAGGATGGAAAAAGTGCACAAAAACACCCAAAGAAGACCTAAAGTATATCAGGGTTGCTGTGGTTACAGCTTCACAGTCCCTCCAGATTCATTGGCTCACACACATACAGCTATTTAAGACCTAGAAATATTTCTGCCTCTGTCTTTATGTTCTCACAGTCCTAAGTCGCTGTAGGAATGTAAAGTATCCAGAACCCCCCCTGGCCGAGCAGGATGGTGGTCAGACTCTTGATTTAAACAACTCTGATTGTTCCCATGTCACTTGCTGCAACATGGAGGCACAATCTATACACCAGAGTCCTCAGCCAGCTCTCTGTGGAGCTCCTCATACTTCAAAGGTTTTTTTAGGAAGAGAAAGAAGACCTTCTCCTACTTTAGCTTGAGTCAACCTGAGGTGCACTTTATGAACAGCACACAAGACTATTTTATGAAAAACCTGCTCCTTCTGTGGCAAAGGATCCACTGATTTTCTCAGATTTTATATCTTATGTAACATTGGGGCTATTCCATGGGCAGCTTATATGCTTTGTAACATATCTGCATGTGCAGATATGTTTTGCTAAAATAATATATTGTGTTAGATTTTAACCCCTTTCTCTAAACACAATTTGTTTTTTGAAGCAGGAAACAGAGGGTCTAAATAATACTTTTCTAAGTCAAAATTAAAAACTACATTACGACTATTAGGTTTTCCAATTTCCCAATCATGAATCCAGGTTCAACATGATTGCTTCACATTTAAAAAAATTAACAAAAGTCTCCAGATTTCTGGTTGCTGTTGCTATTTTAATAAAACCTATAAATGCACAGGTGAGTTTATCATTGGATATGGAAAAGCTGGAGTACAGCTGAGGCACTGAGGGACGGAAAGCACAGACTGAACCAGGAAAGACAAAACCCAGAACATACTAAATGCTGGAAAAACAGAAATGCAAACACAGTTATGGTGAAAATCTTGCAAATCATGACAGAAAGCTGCAGGATTAAATGGTTTATTTACACCTTTGACAGCTTGTATCTTATTAAAGAAGTGCTACACCTACTCTGCCACAATTTCTGTATTTTTGGGCAAGTAGCAAATCCCACCATTTCCCTTTTTTCAATGAGAAAAGCCATGCCTACCTGACAAAACCCAATGATGTCAAAAACCGCTTCACTCATCTCTAGCAGACAGTAGAAACCACAACTTTGTTCATTTGTTTAACAACTCACAAGATTCGCCCCTAAAAATGTGACTTTGGACTTTAGTCTTATGCTGGAAAGTTTGGTGACAGGAAATTGTAAACAATGACCAACAAAAAACTTGATTCACCTGTTTTGGGCTCTAAATGTTTCTTAATTGTATCACCACCTACCTGCCTCATATGGAAGGTTCTAGACAATTTTTTTATCTATTTCTATTCCCCTTAAATTAAAATATTTCCTGTTAACAGAGAAAATATGTTTTCTTTTTGTTGTTTTCTTTAATCTAGTCTCAGTGCCGTTATGTAGATATCAATTAGAGACAAACATTTCTTTTTTTGCTGGTGTTTCCAAAATTACCACCCCTAGTAAAGATGTGCAATATTTATTTCAAAAAAAGAAATGCAATGTTTTTGTTTCCTATGAGCAGCCCTAACCAGCTCTATAAAACAAATGTAATATAAGCATATTTCACATTTTTGTTCAAGTGAATTCAAGGTGCCCAGTAACTTTTATCAACAAGCTTTGACTTCCTGTTACGCTCAGGCATAAATGTGATAAATGTGTCCGGTATAAATGTCACAGAGTCCAATTTTTTCCAAGCAGTTCTTCACAAGGGGAAAGACAAGAGAGCATGGATTGCAAACAAACCTGTTGATCATTAATCTTTAAAAGTGAAGAATATTGGCTCCAAGAGAAGTCCCATATTTACAGTCTGAGCAGCTATTGGAAAGTTTTCAAACAACTGGACCTGTTACAAAATGGACTGGAGGATGACCTCGGCTTGTCAGTCATGTGCAGTTAAGACGAAAGTAAGAGAGGTAAAAAAAATAAAAATAAAATAAACTGCAAAGGCCTTTTTTAGAGAACTCCAGTAAATCTTCACGATGACTTTCTGCCACTGGAATGAAAGACACGTTTACTGTACAGCTTTTTATACAATAAATGCAGTACTACATATGCAATTAAAGTTTTTGTGGGGGCTTTTTGCTTCCTAAATGCTTATTTTATATGTAACACTAGCTCTGGTTAAGTTTGACCACATGTTTTGTAAAGCAACAAAAATATCTAAAGGTGAATCAGGCAAAAAGCCCATCTTTCTTTGGTTAAATAAAACACAAATAAAGTGTTTAAACATATTTGTAAAATGAAAGAAATGCAAACAGCTCATATTATTGAGGTCAATACGGAAAAGTTTAAAACCACAGCTGTGGGATTAGAAGATACCCAGACACACGCTGTTTTTCGCAAACAGAGAAAACTTGTCATCTCTTTACAGTAGAGAAATAAATGTAGTCCCATCAGGTTTGGGTCAAAGGACGCGGCGACCCCCAGAACCATCCTTCGATTGTTTCTAATCCCTCTGGCAGCTGGTAGGCTCGCAGTCACAGATGCACAGGCGAGAGAGGCTGAGGATTGCTCTGAGACCTTCACAGAGGGAGCCGTTCATGTGTGTGTGTGTGTGAGTGAGTGCATGTGAGTCTGTGAGATGCAGGTCTACATGCGAGAGTGACTGCGTGTGGTGTGGAGAGCCTCGTTCGGCAACCTTTCCCTGTCAAGTCGGCAGCTGACTGTGATTAATATTTCAAAAGAGAACAAATGGAGAGCACAGGCAGGCCTGAGTGTGTGTGTGTGTGTGTGTGTGTGTGTGTGAACAGTATAACTGACATTATTATCCCCCTACACCCCACATCATGACAGACACAGCAGGAGACACACATGGACAGCGATTAAAGCTTGTCTGTGTGCATTCAGATGATGCTCAAATGTGGCTTTTACTGGGTGACCACGTTATATCACCACACATGAAGGTCAGTTAGGATCACCAAAGTTATTAGTTATTGATAAATGGCAGAATATTAGGAAAGAACATGTTTGTGTTTTGTTTTTGTTTTTAACTTTCTTCAGACTCATTACATAAATTTCCAGTGCCATATTCTCAAAAATTCCTAAGACTAAAAGTAGCTCTTAGTGATGTCATTTTAGGAAAAATCTTAGACTTTCCTGAATTCTAAGATTTTTCTTAGAATATTACTTCGTAAGATAAAGTTATTCACAAAGCGCCCTAAGCCTTAATGAGCTCCTAAAGTGGAAAAAATGTCAGGAGTAGAGAGGAGGACCTTTAGCGAGCCTGTGTCTCTAGCAGGGAAGAAGGTGGAAACAGAGAGAGCTGATTGGCTGATCCACCGCCTAAACAGTGGAGGAAATGAGCACATAAACTTATTTAACAATCATAAAATTATTAATTTATACATAAGATAAACTTTATCATACCAAGAGGGGGAAATTAGTTTCAGCTGCCCAACAGGTCAAAGGGGACTCCAGTAATCTAATTTTACTCAGGATAGATAAATAATAAGGAATAGAAAAATATTGAATGATCCTGAATAAAAATTTAATAAATGTACAAATAATACAGCACAGAGGAAATTTTATATTATTAACAGAAAGGCATTCAATAATAAACATTTTAGAAGAAATGGAAAAAAATTACGGAAAAAACATGCATAAATAGACTCTAGCCAAGATAAAAGAGGTGAGAATGTAGTTTCTGTATTGTGCATGATGATGTCAGTAGCCTACAGAGTCATCTGGAAGTTAGTTCCTGTGATGCCTTCTCCTCTCTGGCTTTTGATGGCCTCTAACTTTCCAGGCTGGTGCGTAAAAGCACCGATACGCACAGAGAAACGGTGCATTGATCTGCAGCAATATGCTTCTAAGTCGGCGTAGTTATGCCGTGACCCAGGGACCAGTTTACTCTTCTACACTCCTCTGTTCTCCTCCCAGAGCTGTGCAGGACAGAGCAGATGCTCCTCCGGTTAGTTTTCCTTCCACCTTTTTTCTCCATTTAATGTTGGCTGTTTTGCTAAATACGATTTGCTTTATAAAAGCAGGCGATCACAGTAAAATCACAGATGAGTGAGCATCAATATCAAAAAGATGAAGTAGTAAAATGGCCAGTAGGGCGAGTAAATAAAACAATAATTATGATGAGGATGTAAATAAGGTGTGTTCAAACATATTGATGCTGTGTCACAATCAATTAACTTAGCTGAGTTTCATCATCATGACACATATTTCTTAATCCAGTCGGTTAATTTCTCTCCTTTCATTACTAGGAACACATTTGTGTCTGATTTGTTTTTCTCGTACTATCCACCAATCACAGCTCTTAAAAGGCAATGTCGCACAGCCTTCTTCCATTTCCTTTTCCGAATGCAATAGTCGTTGTGGCCGAAAGGTTTTGTGTTATATAGAGACCAAAACCTCTAAGTTGTTCGCAGAACTCAGCAGAGTTCCTCTTTCTGTGGGATCTGCAGTAACTTTAAATGTTTTCAAATACCTTTCAGAAACTCATATGTTTAAACCGCCTTTTAATTCCAGAGGACATGACCATTAGACCAATCCTTGTTTCATGCATGCATTATGTTGTTGATTTCATTGATCATATTGTCATTGTGTATTTTATTGCTTATTGCTTTTTCTATTATGTTGTATTTTTCAATTGCTATTTTATTTATTATTCACCCGTACTGTATTTTTTCTCTTCGTAGGCAATAGTCATATGAAGAGGAAAAAAAACGTAGAGGCAATATGAAGTTAAAAGTGATAATAATAGCAAATATGTATATATAAAGCAAAAACAGAGTTGTAGGTTAATTTCCCAGCGCCTGGCAGTATGGGACATGTTTAACTGTGGATAATGACATTTGTATCAGCTTCAGCAAGCATCCATCTTGACAAGGTCTTTTGTTTTTCCTCAGTGGATTTGAATATTTTACTTCAAAACACATTCTTGGTTGGGACACAGACCGCTGAAAGGCCTGGCAATCTTGTTCTTTATACACTTCTGAATAGATAGAAAAACTGTTTTTGTAATCCATTCTGACCTTAAACGGGAGTTTAGATTTAACGCCTTAATGTGAGGAAACGATGTGCACTTTTAAACCCTGAATTTAATCAAAATTATGTTTAAAATCTTTAATCTGTTGTTTTGACGGGTTAAAAAACACTATCTGCAATGTCCTGTGGAAGTCTGGACCATCCATAACATGTCTGAAGACTATTGAGAACAGAACCGTGGCATAAACCCCCCACCACCTGTCATATGACCAGATAATCCTTTTTTATTTCTTCAATGGAGCATAAATATGAGCACATAGGTAGTTTAAACACTAACAGTGCTGTAAAAAGGATTTACCACCTTACAGATTTCTTCTGTTTTTCCAAACTTTTATAAAATATTAGATTATTTGATTATTTAAAAACATTGAAGTTTGACAAAAAAAACATAAACAGTTTGGGCAGAAGATTTTTGCTTCGTTGGTTCCCATGAGCTCAAGAGCATTATTAGGTTTTTGATTTGGAAACAAACTATGACCAAAGTTTCACTTATAAGAGTTTACTGTGAATTCATTTATGTTTAACTGTGGCTTAAAAATAGCCCCAAGGATGTTAGCTGCTTTCTTCTCCACAGAGGAGGGCGGCACACACTCCCAACCACGGATAACTGATTTTGGAATGAAAACTAATGCCAAAGTTAAAACAGTTATCTCTACTGTTTGCTGTTTTTGTACGTGAAAAGTTCAAAATGAAATCCCAACCCCATGTGAAAGTTGTCCCTGGCGAGATGGCTTTGATGCAGACTTTGAAGTGGAGACGTTGGGGTAATAACGACGTTGATGGTGGTAATTGATAACGGGGAGCCGACCGATAAATAGACATTCATGGGGGATAGGAAGTGCTGAATGTGAGCCAGCCTCAGGCTGTGTGATAATGTAAGGGAAGGGTTGGGACAGGCATGATAAGGGAAAATAGTGGTCGTGACGGTTTGTGTGTTCTTGTTTTTGGATTGGTCTGGTGTCTGTGTCAGAGAGAGTGTATGTTCAAACAAACACTTGTACCCTTCCAGAAGACGCTGTTTCCCACAATGTCTGATTTATTTATTTATTTTTTCCAGATAAGAGACAAGCTGGTTGTTCTGTAGGGATACAAGAAAAAAACTCCATGCGGATTCATACGCTGTCGTAGCAAAAAGCATTTACACGCATAAGAACATTTAAATGGATTCAGTATTTATCTAGTTAGGAAAATGTTATAAAAGTGTAGCTTTATGCTTACAAAAAACAGCAAAATGTTATTTGTTGAGCAAAAAGTGATATTCTGTATATATTAGAAAAATTGTTGCTGTAAAATGGTAGTAAAGAAGGTAAAGAATTGAATTAAATGAAATTAAACTTCAAATTATGTTTTTTCTTTACGATGCTGCTTCAGTTGATTCACATTTGACCATTTGTTTCTTCTCCTCTTAAGGTCCTGCCTCAGCATCTAAATCAGGCTGAGATCAGGACTTTTTTTGTGCAACATCTTCATCAGTTTCTTTTTCAGCTATTTCTTAATTTATTTATTTTTATTTGCAGATTTGTTGCTGTATTCTGGATCGTTGTACTGTTGAAGGCCCAGTTTGGGACCAAGCTTCCAGTGCTGGACAGATGGCCTCACGATGACTCTGGAATATGTTCGACAAACAGAGGAGGTCATGGTTATCTCAGGATCTGCAAGGTGCCCGAGTCCTGTGGCAGCCAAAAAAAGACCAAACCAACACACTTCCACCTCTGTGCGTCACAACTGCTAGGCATTTGTGCTGATGTGCTGTATTTTGTTTTCACCAAGCAACTCCACTTTGTTCTTATCTCTCAAAAGGACAATTCCTTCACCATCCTGACAAACCATAGCTCTATTTTTTTATTTTCAGGCACTTGTTGCTTGTTCTTGGGGAGAAATGATCTTGGGTGTGAGCAAGTGTGTGGGAAACTTAACCGGATAATGTTTTACTTTTGATATGAGGATGCCACGAGACCTCTACCTCTTTAACTAAATTAGTACTTTCCTCAAAAACCTGCTGTACTGAGTACATGTGATACTAACCATATTTGACACATTATGTGGGCAATCGCAAAATGTAAAGAAAATTGTTTTTTTCTAAAGTAAATAGGAAATTGATATCCTAAATCCATCTATCCATCCATCCATAGACTTATCCTTGCAAGCCCCCGGGGGGAGGGGCTGCTGCCTTTCTCCTGCAGTCCTTGGCTGAGAGGTGGTACACCCTGGACAGGTTGCTTTAAAGGGACCCAGTCATGTACTATGACCATAATAATTAAAAAACTATATATTTGTCTACAAGTAAACAATATACAGCAAACGTTCATCTTCATAGTGTTTACTATCTTTTGAGCCTGAAAAGAATTTTGCACCGGGCGCGGTCAGCAGACATAAACATTGTTGTGCCATCTACCTGCAGGGCCGCAAAAACCGTCAGAAAGCAAGATGGCGACAATTGACGTCTTGCCAGTCAACGTTGCTGACTCGCTTCGCTCCATTGCTTGTCTTTGTTTACTCATTGCACACAATATCGTACTTCCGGTCGCGGGGTCTTGTTATGGTACATATACACAAAAACGCTTCACTTACGAAGAAATAGTGCAAAAACATAGTGTAAAACACCTAATTAAAAATATTCTAAGCCTAAAGGGCGTCATAATTTAATCTGAAAACCTTTGTATGCAACCAGAGTGAGCTGCTGGTGTAGAAATTTGTAAATTCAGAGTACGTGACTAGGCCCTTTTAAAATTTTATAGTTGTGCAAAATTACACCGATATCGCAAACTGTTTAACTGAGGAGTGAGCCACTCTAAACCCATTTTAATTCTAATTATTAGCTTTCTGTCCAAACTGTATGTTCTATTCCTGTATGTTTTTTTCGAGCTTTGTACTTAAATCAACTTTATGTCATATAACTTTTTTATTTTTGTGTTGTGTTCTGTACCTGTGTGCATTTTTGCCAAGGTCGCCCTCGAAAATGAGATTTTATCTCCAGGGACCCCCCTGGTAAAATAAAAGCAAAAAATAAAAAGATCTGTGCAAAGGATGACTACAGAAATCTAAATAGGAGTTTTTGTGCGATGAGAACAGCTGGCCTGGATCAGACACTTCAGAGGAGAAACAAGCTGCCGACACATAAATAAGTGACTCAGTGTTTAGTCGGACGTTTGTTATCTTTTCTCCCTGCTGCGTCTCTCAGAAACAAAGATAAGCAAACTTTGTTTCAAGCGGTTCTTTGACTTCAGCCAACGGTTTTTGATACAAATCCTCCCAAATGTCTCAGACATGTGAACACGCATTGTAATTTGACATGTCTGAGACATTCGGAGTGAATGTCAAAGGTCTGGAAATTAGGATGGAGAAAATGGGATTATGGGCACATCAGATTAATCTCTGTGGTTTTGATGAATATAAATGAAAACACAATTCTTTTCCGGCTTTTTACTGGTAAATAAGGAAAATATATTAAATGTGATTTAAAGTAAATAAATCACGAAAAAAATCAGAATTGTAGAAGTGGAAGATAACACTTTTAACAATAGATTTTCTTAGTGTTAATTACAATGTTCACAGTGGTAATCAAAAATGTCATATCTCTATGGGGATATAATGATAATAACAACAATAATATCAAATCATTTTATTTTGATTTTAAACTGTATCTCTACTAAAGAAAAGCAGCGGTAGAACAACTTGAAAATTAATGTCAAAACAAACCTTTACAAGAATTTATTTCAACCATTTGCTAATATCTATTTTGATATTTTTTCCTATTTCCTATTTTCTATTCTTATCAGAATAGAGAAAAAAAAACGAAAAATGAATTTTCTTTTTAATTTGTTTTTAAGTAAAATACAACATAAGGCAGAATATAATTATTTGTCTGATTATCAGTCGGACATTACTAAGACAGACACACTTTAAAGATAAGGTCAGTGTGCAGTTTGCTACTCTTACCTAAACTTTTCCTCAACCTGTCACGTTACAACCACTAATTTAAATGCATTTTATTGGGATCTTATGTGACCGATAAACAAAAAAAATACAGATGTGAAGTGGAAGGAAAACGATACGCAATTCTGTTCTTTCCCCTGACCAAAGAGGGAATTAATCAGAAAGGTAACTGAGAGACCCGCTACAACTCTGGAGTAGCTGCAGAGACCCACGGCTCAGGTGGGTGAGAAGGATGACAGGGCAACTGTTAATTGTGCACACTGCAAATCTGGTCTGGAGGAAAATGAGAAAATCATAGGAAGCTCAAATTCAGCTTCTATGTGGCTGCAAGTACACATGGAAAATACTGCTCTGGTCAGATGAGACCAAACATTTTTGCCCAAACATGGTTAAAGTGGGAAAACTAACACTAGACATCACCATGAACACACCATCCCCATGGTAAGCATGGCGGTGGCAGCATCATGAATTTCTTCAGCTGGGACAGAGAAGCTGATCAGAGTGGATGGTAAGATGAATGATATTTGGTGGATGCTTCCTATCAAGGAATAGTATCCACCCCCTTTGGCATTACTCATGTTTTGTTGCTTCACAACCTGGATCTAACGTCTGTAAAGCCACCTTTTGCACCAATTCCAGTTGCAAGTAGCTTTGGATCGGTCTCTATGTGCTCGCCACATCTTGCATCTGGGATTTTTGCCCACTCCTCAAAGCTAAACAGCTCCAGCTCCTTCATGGTGGAAGGGCTTTTGCCTGTGAACAGCATTCTTCAACTCTAACCAGATTCTGGATTGGATTGAGGTCTGGACTTTGACTAGGCCTCTCCAAAGCATTTAAATGTTTCCCATTAAACCCCTCCACTGTTGCTTTAGCAGCATCATCTTCATGTCATTGTCTGGCAGGAAGATGTAACTCCATCTGTCTGAAATCACAGGCATACTAACAAAGGTTTTGGTCCAGAATATCTCAGTATTTGGCACCATCCATCTCTCCCTCGACTCTGACAAATTTCCCAGTACACTGACAGATCAGATTGCACACCTGCGGACTTCACATCACTAAATATGCGACTTTTGAAGACCTCATAGCAAAACATGCAAGTACATGCCGGTTTCTTTTGGTTTCTAATTGTGTGCGTGTATATATATATATATATATATATACACTCATTTCACTTGACCAACTTAGACTATCTTGTGCGGCTCCATCACATAAAATAGGCTTTAAAAACATTTAACTTACAGGTTTGAATGTAAAAAAATAGGTAAAAAGCCAAGGGGGGTGAACAATTTTGCAAAGGACTGTATATATGTAAATATATATATAAAGCACCGAGTTAGGATTTATACGTATTTGTCCTTCTTCCTACTTAATTTCAGACAAGACTTTGGGTTATCTAGTATATAAAGCATGTCTGTGAAAGGCTATATGAGTGTTTAAACGTCTCACTTACATACATGACATGAACAGGGATTACTTTTATTGTCAACCTAGACGTCTGGTGTTTTTGTATTTCCTGCGCGTGCATGTTCTTCACCTTTCATTTCTTTGATTGTTCTATTCAGTCATTTAAAAGGTTCTGCATGGAGCAGCTCCAGCAGGAAGTGGTGGCATGCAGATAACACTGGTCTGAATGTAGGGCTTGGTGACCCGGGGGAAACCAAGCCTGGGGATTCAAACTCGCCCTCTCTCACACAAAAACACAATTGGGAGCCAGCAAGGCTGGACAACGATCTCTTTAGTAGGTCTTTGAAAAACCAATCAAGCAGACATCTTGGCTCTTGTCATTGTTAGCTGCCACAGCGCTGCCCACAACAGCGCAGGAACACCTCAGGATGTAGGGTTTTGTGTCATATTTGTACATAGAGAGCAGGAAGACATCTTCTCTATCAATACTTCAGAAACAAAAAATTACATAAAATGCTTTAAGAACCTCCTTGATTGATAGTTAACGCTCTAGACTGCATGGATGGCATTTAGGAAAAACACTATAGCGTCAGAGACATTACTGATAACGTCAGTAAAATGATTGTCAGCTAACCTGTCCTGACAGTCATATGAGATGAAATCATTTCAAAGCCTCTAAAATTTTGAGTTTATTCAAATAACCAGTGCTGCTTTTAATTCCCTTTTCAGCTTCATTTAAAGCCAGTCACGTCACCTCTCTGTGGTCGTGTTGCAACTTTGGTCAGTTTTTTTTTTTTTTTTTTTTTTATCTTCAGATCTGCAAGGAAATACATTGAGATTTTGACAGGAAACCACAGTCCGCCTTTTCAGTGTGGATCAGCATACAGTACAGATGCCGCCACTTGCTGTCATCAAATCATGGAGATAGGCACCAGCACCCCTCGCGACCCCACAAGGGATAGACGTGTTAGAAAATGGATGGATGGATGTCCTGACTCATTAAAACTAGCTGCTGTGCATGCATTTAGCAAAAAGACTAGATCCAATATATATTTATGTAAAATACAGTCAGAGCACATAGACCAGATGTTTTTTTATGTGTCACTTTGAGCAGAAGAATAAATATCTTCTAAAAGGGGGTCGTAATTTTAAGCCTTGAGAAGAAAAAGGAAAAAAGTGACTTGATGCTCCGCTGTGAACGTTTCTCATGACATAAATTTGGATTAAAATTAGAGTGATGCTTAAAAAATTCAGATTATAAAACCTCACTACTATTAGTAATACCAGTATTCATAATAATAATAATAATAATAATAATGATAATAATAATAATGACGATAATTGTATCTTTATTGATAATTATAATATTTATTGATATTATAAGGATTTAAAAAAAAATTTCATACATTGTTTGGTGTAATTATTTGTGTGTGTGTGTGAGTGCGTATGTGGGTATGCGTGTGCGTAACTGGACTAGTACAGTGAGTAAACAGCGACACATTAAGGCATTAAGCAGGATCCCGTCCTTCAGTCATATTCAATAAATTAGAATATGGGTTCCAGTGAGGCTCATTTGTCAGATTACCTTTTGAAAAATAACAACCTTTAAGTGAGTATTAAACATGTCGTTTATTACAGCCACATTTCTGTATTAAAAATGTATTTTTAATGTTCTAATCTTAAATTTCGTGTTTTCATTATACATGTCATTATTAACAGAAATAAGGGCTTTAAAACATCTGTCGGTGGGTAATAATGTATTTACTTTAGTTGAATGGGTTACTGAAACAAACTTACTTTTTGATTATATTCTGATTTAATTTATTGAATATGATTGTATGTAACCCTTAACAGGCATTTCTTCTTCTGTCTATTATTATCTAAAAATATGCACTAATAAAAATTTAACTAAATAAATTATAATAGAATTTTCAAACATATCATGGTAATGTTGTCTTGTGACATAATAATAATAATAATAATTATTATTATTATTATTATTATTATTATTATTGTTGTTGTTATTGTTATTATTATTATTATATAATCCATTGATGACAATGAAGAAACAGCCACATTTAATGAGCATCCCCACTGCTCTGAACACTATTAAGCCAGAATCTAATACACAAACAAACCTTACTGAATACAACGATAAAAAGGCTCTGTGTCCACATCATTGACCATGTAAACACTCGAACGCTGAAACTCTCGAGGTACTCGTAATTGCATGAATAACGACGCGCACACACACAGACATATATACACACACACTTTTTGTTTTCACACAAACACTCCAACATGTTCTCACTGCTCTCAGACGCAGACTTTCACTCCCACCCAGCCTGCCTGATCCCCCCCAGCGCACACAAGCGTAGACGCACTCGGCTCTCCCACACTCGCTCGCATCTGTTTGACTTTGTTTTCTGTTTGAAGTCGTCTCCTCCGTCCTTCACTGCTCCTCTCCTTGCCTCCTTGCCTCCTCACCTTGTTCCCTCAGCGGGTACAGGAAAAGTTGGTCCCTCTCAGCTGTTGTTCATTCAGGGCACGTTGCTAGCATGCTTCAGTGGTCTTAAACTATTGAAAACAATATGAAATATATATATATTTTATTTAAACATTATTTATACAGGTTGTCTCACTGAAATCCAGGATCTCATTTACAAGAGAGTCTTTTTTAATACAAAAAAGTCACAAACACAGTAGCAATATGCATAATGAAGTCCTTCAATTCCAATTTAATAAGCTAGTAAAATATGACCTCAAAACAAGAGCAGGTTTCGTTGAAAGGGTTCTCCATTTTCTTTGAAAACATTTTAAATGTATGCTCATCTGAAATATAAACCCCTTTAAAAACACCTTCTGCTACATGCAAACTAAGAGACTTGTTTTAGTCTCACTGTGTCAAAGGAAGCTGTTAAATCATACTCAATAAATTAGAATATGGTTTCAATGAGGCTCATTTGTCAGATTAAAAGTACCTTTTGAAAATAACACCCTTTAAGCGAGTATTAAACATGCTTTTCATCAAGCCCACATTTCTGTATATATATAGATTTTTATCAGTTTATCGGTTTGATGTAATATTCTAATCTTAAATGTTGCGTTTTCATTATATTTTAGCAAAAAAAAAATCATTGGTATTAACATGAATAAGGGCATTAAAACATTGGTCTGTGAGTAATTGATCTACAGTAAGACCCAATAAATTTGAATATTATTGAAAAGTTAATTTATTTCAGTAAGGGAAGCTCATTATATAGATTAACACAAACTGGTGATGTTTAAAGACCTTCATTTCTGTTAATTATGATATTTTCCCCCACCTCCAGCTCATAAAAACACAGCATCTAAAATTAGAATATTGCATCAGACTAATAGTAAAGCAGCATTTTTCACGCAACAATGTGGGATTAATGGAAAGTATGTTCAATACCATTTTCAGGGTTGCTGTTTTTGTATGAATATTACTGTACATAATGTGTTTACCATAGTTAATTGGGTTACTAAAACAAATGGACTTTTTGATAACATTCTAATTTGTTGAATATGGCTGTAAGTCTCAGTGTTTGTTACATAATGAATGCGCAGTAAAAATTTCAGAGATATTCAGGGCCTGCCAGAGCATCAGACCTGGGCTAAAGGCTTCCTGCCCACTACGGTAATTTTGATTTAATTTTCATTGCTTTTCTTTAACAAGCACTTTTCACTTACTTATAAATCATACTTTATTCCAGTCTATTATTATTATTATTTTTATTTTTATTGTTGTTGTTGTTTTTGTTGGTATTAAGGGGCCTGATTACTTATCCGAGACACGATCTGGACGCAGTCCCGGTGTTGAAATGGGATCATCCTGCAGATGTCTGAGAGGTGGCCACAGGGGGACGCGGAGCTGCATTTATGGCTGTGAATGTATGTCCAAGTGTGTGAATATGACTTTACGCTGCTGCCGTCAAGCTCCTGGCGTTGACACAGTAAACTGATCCTGAGGGGTCTGAGAGGGGAAGCATCTCCCTGCCACACACACACACACACACACTCACACACACACACACTCCAGAGGGAGAGGAGAGCACTGGAGGAGCGGCACTCACACGGAGATTGAGTTACAGCCGAATTAGATCTGAGCTGTGGGAACCAGCACCTTCTCCTAGACACACACACTCACACCCATACACACACGTGGCTGTTCTTGACACAAACAGACGAGCAGGGACACACGCTGAGATGACACGGTGTGTGTGTGTGTATGTGTGTGTGTGTGTGTGTGTGTGTACATTTCTCACATGAACATGCTCTCCCACAGACACACACACATGCTCCGACAGATGCTTATAAACAAACACACGGCTCTGAACAGATGCAGGCCGACCCTGAGGAACACATGCAGAAAACATGACATCAAAGACGAGCCATGGAAAGAAAAGCTCAAGTCTGATTGTGACACGGCGTTGTGCATGTGTGTGTGTGTGTGTGTGTGTGTGTGTGTGTGTGTGTGTGTGTGGTTGGATCAACAGACTCAATGACATGCAGATAAGTGTGGATATAAAAAGAGACAAACAAGAAGTTTCTGTCACCCATAAACGGAAGGGTGAGGGAGGCCTGCAGCGGCGGGTTTATATCTGGAGCAAACAACGCAGCGCACAGAGCCAGTGTTTCCATGTGTGTATGCCTGGTGTTAGTGCTCACTGATATTTGTTGCTCCTAAAAAAAAAGGGGGGCTGGAAAAAAGTGAGAGAGAGAGAGAGAGGGAGAGAAAGCAAAGGACAGAGGAGAGGCCGCAACACCACACACAAGTAAACGCCGCATCATAATTGGCCTTTTTGTTTTCACCCGCTAATGTCTTTCTGTCTGTGTGAGTATGTGTGTGTTTATTTTCTATTCTCCTGACTGCACAGCAAAGCCGGCCAGAGAAACAAAACCAACACAGAGTGTCTGTCCTGGTTGTCTACCCATGGGATGGATGGACGGATGGACTGCTGGATATTAGTTGTAAGGTGTCCTTTGAGGCTAAATAAATGGTTAGATGCAGCTGAAACACAATTTAATCATTAATATGGATATTGCATCTTTGTTTTTCGTTTTTTTTACAGTAGTGTTATATGGTCATATTCATCTGTACCATGTTCGTCTTGTAATCCGGGGTCTGGATTTTTGAATTCCTCATGAGAGACATCAACAGGAAGTTCCTCAAAAAAACCCAAATCCAAACTCTAACTTGGCTGCATCACACAGGAAAAGTCCACTTTTTTTTTTCTCTTTAAAAACTTTCATCTCGGTTACGCACATAGTTGTGTTACTGTGGGGTTTTTATACAGAAGAGTCTGAGAATGGCCCTGCCCTGCTAAAAATAGTCCCAACACTCAGCACAACAATCAACGAATCCTTCATTTTTTTTTTTTTTTCGTCAAACAAGAAGATGGGATGAAAGTAAGTTTGGTGTGTTGTCATTGCCAGATCTGACCTCCGCAGTGGCAGTTCTGGACCAGATTTGCCAGGGGTGCCAGGGTGGGGCGAGTGTTTTTTTCATGGGGGCACAGAACAAAAGAATGAACCAAAATAACAGGGCAATATTTCAGCATTACATATATTAAGTGACCCTCAGAGCCAGAGAGCCTCTTGCGGCTCTGAAAGGCTGCAGACCCCTGATCTAGCTCATGCAAACTGGCACACTGCAAAAAGGGAACTAAAAGTTATTAACAATTGTTGTCTTATTTAATCTTGAAATTAAATAAGACTATTTGGCAATGGAATAAGATGTTTGCACTTAAAATAATAACAATTAATCTCCATCATCTTATTTCAAGTGCAGGATAGCTAATAATCTTATGTTAGGGGTAAAAATACTAATTCTATTGGCAAAGAGTCTTATTTAACTGCTTAAATCAAGGAAAAATACACTAATTTCAAGAACATTTTACTCAGGAGAGACGCGTTAGTCGCCGGCATCGTCTTTACATGCTTATTTGTTCCAGCCCAGGTCACAGTGCAGCTTGGCTTTTCACCAACACAAGCGCTTTTCCCGCCCCACACACCTGTCGCCCCTTTTACGCCGTCGTCTCGTGTGGCCATTTGCAGTTCCTCCAAACACATCACCGTTAGATTAACACCGCACAAACCGGGATCCCATCTCCATGCGGCTGAAGCTAAAAGTAACAGCTTAGTTTTTTTAAAAACATTGTTAACGTTTCTCTGCCAGTGCGTTTCATCATAAGAAATTGATTTTGCATTATGCCTTCGGTACAGGGGCCCCTGCTGGAGCGTCTGGAACCGCCCATGCGGATGCAAGGCACTTCTGATTTGTCCTTTTCAGACTTGAGAGGTGGCTAAACGCTCTATGAGTATGTCTTCATAGTGAAAGCAGCAACAACATTACTTTTCCTGCTGTGTTGGACACATGTTCATCAGGTTTAGAGACAGATGGAGCTGGAGTACGTGTTGCAAAGGCTCTTGGAGACAAACGTAGAAAAGAATCAAAATGGTTTAGGTCTTGTTGCATCACACGAAAGCTGGCTTTGAGGAAAGTCTCCTTTGCTGGGAGCCGGATTATACCCTCAGCCACCATGGAAGGCCCACAGCAGGTCGCAGAGGGGATGGCAGCGATCAGGGAATAATGATCGACATTAATGTTTGCTTTCCCCTTGACCCGAGCACTGTCACAGGTCGAGTTATTGAGAACAGCCGAGGATCCGACAAGGGGAGGAGGTCAAACACACACACGCATGTAAATATTACATACCGGCACAGTGGGTGGCAGTGGGGTTTCCCTGCAGCTGTGGCCATATGATTAGCAGTCTTCCCACTTTATTTCAGTGTCAAACAAACTGCACACACACACACACTCAAATCTAAACATCCCCTAACACACACACACACACACTTGCTGCCACCCAGCCCTGTTGACACAAACTACAGGAGCACCAGGGGAGAGAGAGAAAGGGGAGTGCAAACAAACTCTCCCCAGGTCCAGGGCTCCGGTTTCAGCCTTCCGTCCGCCGTGGGCTGGGGGGGACCATGGGAACACGAAGCACCGGGGGCCCTGTGTCAATAAGGAGCAGTGGTTCGACACAATGGAGGCCTGACTGCAGACAACACCGCTGACAGACACCCACACAAAAGGGCCCGTGAATGGGAAGGAGGCAGGAAAAAGAATGGGGCACTGTGTGGTTGGACTGCAGTGCCAGTGTTTGATGGCTGTTCCTCTCACCAAACACAACCATGTTCATGAGGGGAGATCTCTGTTACAACCTCACCTCCTACCGTAGACATGAATAATTGATAGACCACCAGGTGCATTTTTATTTTTATTTTTATTGGCATCAGCTTCCTACTGGCAGAAGTGTCCGCATTTGGTCCTTCAGATAACGTTAAGTAAATTGTCACAGAAGGTGACCATGTCGGCTAAAATCACGCGTGGTTTCACATGTGCTGATCATGTGCTGAAGAAACAGGAGGATCTTATCAGCTAACAAAGGTTTTTATGGAATAAAAGTTTTGACTTGCCGGAAGTTCAGAAGACAAAATACTCATGTAACAGTTGGCCCTTTTTGAACTGAATAATGATCATCATAAAATGTGTTTAAATTAACACATGTGCTGCTTGATGGGCTTCTGAACGACAAGTAGAGCATCACTGGAAACCATGAGTGCACAGCCCCGGTTAGTGGGACTCCAGCAGATCCAGGCCAGGCTGCTTCACAGCTAACCTCAGGGAAAGACATGTGCTGCCACCTGGTGTCAAGCAGGTGGAATGGTTTCAAACAAGGGCCTGGCGGCAGATATCTGCTGTTAAAACCTGCTATTGCATGATTATCCCATGAAACCCAACACAGACACTGTTCTAGGGTTTACACCTGTACTTCTGTCTGTTTGGATTTCATTGTTCTTTTTGGACTAGGTCTACGAGAACATAAAGCAGTGAACGGCAGTTCTGAGATGACCTGAAGCCATGCATGCTTCAGTAAATCTCCCGCTTGGCTTTCTACATGGGTGAGGAAAAAGGATGCAAGGGAAGTGGTAAGGTAGGATGGACGGAAAGAAGGAATCAAGGAAGGAAATAGGATGCAATGAAAAGATAAATTAGGGAAGGTGAATGGATAGAATCAAAGAAGAAAAAAAGAAGAAATGAGAGATAGATGAATGGTGGAAAGAAAAAAGGATGTGAGGAAAGTATGATGAATGGAAGGATGATGCCTGGAGTCGAGGAAGGAAGGAATAAGGATGCAAGGAAAGTGATAAGGTAGACGGATAGATGGAATTAAGGAAGGAAAAGGGCATCAAGGAAAGTGGTGAAATAGGATGATAGAATCAGGGAAAATACATGAAATGAGGGATAGATGAATGATGGAAAAGAAAAAGGGATATAAGGAAAGTATGATGTAAAATAGCGCAGATGGATGGAATCAAGGAAGGAAAGAAAAAGGATGAAAGGAAAGTGGTAAGGGAGGATGAATGGGTGGACAGAGGGACTGAATCAAGGAAGGTTAAAGGATGCAAGGAAATGGTAAAATAGGGTGGATGGGTGGATTTTAGACCGAAAATGAATTTTGTTAGAAATATTTTTCAATTCGTTTACTTTTTTTCCACATGTATCCAGACCTGGAGAAAAAAAATCTCTCATGTATGACTGATGCTGACAGTCAGCTGTTTGTCACGTTACACATCAACCACAGGCGTGTCAGAGTGAACGCTGTTATTAGTACCTCAGACAGCGGAGTCTCTCTCACCATGAACTCCTTAAAACACTCCAACCAGAGGTTTCACTCTGTGCTTCATTCGTTGCTTAAAGTCAGTCATTCGAAGGAAATAAATAAATCAAGTTTTTCATTTAATAAAGACTCAATGGGGGGGGGGGGAAAAAGTGCACAAAAAGGTTAAAGCAATATCAAAGTTTTATTCGTAAAATGTAGTACAGAGAGGAACAGTAGTACAATTCAGACAGAAAAAAGGAAAATGTAGTTCCATCTTTGAAAACCTTTGATAAAAACGTAAAAAGAGTAACCTGAATTTGCTTCGTGTTCGGAAAAAAAGGGCACTGAGGCGCGGCCCCGGGTTTTGCATCACTGTTAAAATTCGAGACATAGAGAGAAGAGTTGAAAAATACAACCT
Source organism: Fundulus diaphanus (assembly GCA_037039145.1). NCBI lineage: Eukaryota > Metazoa > Chordata > Actinopteri > Cyprinodontiformes > Fundulidae > Fundulus > Fundulus diaphanus. The sequence continues at coordinate 32,446,265 of CM073135.1, forward strand.
TTTTTTTTTTTATGCAACAGCGTAAAAAAATACAGCTGGGAAAAAAAACCTCTGCTTTACATCTGTAGTGTTTTTGCTTTGTTTGGGTTTGTTTTTTTTTAATTTTTTTTGTTTGATTTTTTTTTCAGTTTTTGTGGGGTTTTATTTTGTCCATATAACAAATACAGCATGAAATCTATCATGATACATCATAGCTTTTGAGTTTCATTCATTACAGTAAAATCAGTAGGATGGTAAATAGTATCAAAAGAACAAACATGACAGAGATCGTGAGATGAACGAGCACACGGCGTGAACGGAGAAAGCAAAAGGTAAAAAAAAAAAATTTCACCACAGCACGAGGTTTGTGGCTGTTTTCCGTTATTTCCATATATTCTTCTTCATACGTATTTATCTCATATATTCTCAACATATATTTGTATATATATTTATATATAAATCCGCACCATAACCTCTCCCTACTGTGACGTAAAGGTAAAAAGTGACACAAAGAGGATGAATATCTCTATGACTTAAAATATATCTTCTTCCACTGAGCGTAAAAAGGAAGTTACACGTCTTCGGTATCATTAGCACTTCAATACATTATTCCACTGCATACGAACAGATACTGCTGTTCCAAGGTTTAAACCCGCAAACAATCTGTGTTTCTTTACAAAAATAAAACAAAAAACATGTGCTTGGTGAAACAAAAGGAGGAAACATAAGTGTAAAAGACGACAAAATAAAAAAAATGAAACTAAAAAGGTAAAGTGAATGATTCTGAAGCGTTAAAAACATTTAAAAATCTCAACAGTTACAGACACGAGCAAGGATTTTTGTCGTTTTATCTCTACACTAAGCAAGTATTCACCTGGCTTTTCCGCATACATTATATTCCAACGATAATTAATAAAAACAATTTTGGTTGGACAAATAGAAATTAACAGTCTTGATTGCATTTTGGAGTTTATATTCATATATATATATATATATATAATATTAAATAACAAAAACAGGACATCTATTTAAAAAAAAAAATATGCGACTGGAAGAAAGACAACAGTTTTTATATAGTTCCATTCAGACCCGCTTTTGGGGGAGAGACGCAAACATAAAAAGAAGACTCTTTTCATGAAAAGTAAGTGCATGTCTATGAGGCGCCATAGAGCTTCACTTTTTGTGGAACAAAGTGTTTTCTACCTGGCAGACCTAAAAAAACAAAAAAAAAAAACAGGAAAAATAAATGTACACACACTCAAAAAGACAAATTAAACTGATGACATTACTTTAAAAAAAAAAAATGCAAAATGGAGTTTCTTTTAGACTTGAAAACATCAGGCGTCATGAAGTCCTGCACATTTCTAACCCCGCCCCATCACAAACCAACGTTCAAGTGATTAGAAATATATATTTATGTGTGAAATTGTTTCTGTTTTTTTTAGCTTTCAACCTCAGTACCAAAAACAAACAGATAATCGATGTCCATTTAGGTCCTCAAGATGGCGATCACAAGTACAGTTGGTAGTTTTACAAAATAGAAGCAAAGAATTAAAAAAGGTGTGTGCGCGCGTTAAATTAAAAGTAAAAAGCTTCAAAACGATGGCATAAAGCATACCTGATAGTCGCCGTAGCACAACAGTGTTCTATAGATTAAGCTGATTACATATGCATAACTGAGTCAGTTGAAGCTTTTATGATTATAAACATCATATATAGCCTGTAGGTCCAGTATTCTGCGACAAGCATTACAGCACCAAACGTTTCGTCATTTGGCAAAAATTCAAGCTTTAAGTGAAAGTCAAATGCTTTTGTTTAATAATAATAATAATAATAATAAAGTGTTACTGTGACGCTGTGATTTGTATAAAGCTAGCAATAAGATTTCCCGTCTTTTTCTATTTTTGTTTCATGTTTCCCACCCTATTTAAAACAACAACATCCGACATTGTCTTTTTTTTTTCTCTCTCTTTTAAGTATATTCAGTAGTTTTTGATTCCTGCTAAATCTTGGTGTGCGGTCTGTTTGGCACAATATCACAGCTCTTTTTCTTATTTTTAAATTAATCATAAATATGGCTGTGATACATTAGAGTCACAAAACAGATTTTTTGGTTCCAAGATTTTTGCAGGGAAATGAAATCGAAAAAAAAAAAAAAAAAAAAAAAAACGAATACACTATTTAGCGCCTCTAAACAAGATCTACAGAGCAATTATCCCTCTTCCTGTGGACAGTAATGCTCTTCGTCTGTGTGCTTCAAGCAACACACTTTAAGATTGCTCGCGCACACAGAAAAAAAAACGACAGAAAAACAAATTATAGCATTTAATAAGACCATTATAAGCTCTTTTCATAAATTAAATAATTAACATTTCTTTGTTTAGATGATTGGCCTACCTCAACTTGAAAAAGAAATAATAAAAATTACAACACCCCACCCCAACTCGCACCCCGAAAACAAACAGGAAATAAAAATACATCACCATAAACCTGATTCATCATATAATCCGTCATTAGAATCACTCTCTTTTAGGCGCTGGGCCCAGAGTTGGAAACATCATAATAATAATAATAATAATAACATCTGTACATCTTGGGAGTTCCCATACTAACAAAGCTTTAAAAAAAAATCATCTCTTTGTTGTTTACTTGAACAATTAAGTAACCTCGAGGTTTGATAGCACTTTGGAGTTGATTGTTTACCAGCTAGGTTTTGTTTACATGTATATATATTAAACATCAACTTATTTTTTCAGATTTGTTTCTCAAGCTTGTTTAGATTTCTTAGTCCTCCACTGGGGCGCCAGCGGCGTTGCCCTCGCCCCAGTTTGATTGGTCATTGTCGGCGGGCTCCTCTCCCTCCACGTCCTCCACTTCTTCACCGTCAAAGTCCTCGTCGCGAGGAAACTCCATGCCCTCCATGCCCTCCTGAGTGGCTTGGTGCGAGTCGGCGCAATCGGCGCAGACGCCGTAGCGCCGCGACCCGTGACGGATGCCGACGCTGGCTGCTAGCATGAAGATCTTCTTGCAGACCATGCACTTGTATTTTTTGTCTTTCTTGTGCACCTATGAGAAGGACAAATAAAATTTTGTGACAATTTGTCGATTAAAATCTTAAACCACAGACGCTGAGTGCCTCCCAATGCTCACTTTAAACTAACGGCATTTTAAAATGACAGTTGGCAAACTACAAGTGCCATATGTGTAAAGCAGCAGACTGCAGGCCAGCTACCTGGGCAGATAGCCATTATTTAACAAGATAATGGCAGCTTTACTTAATGTTGTAAATATACAGTTACTGATCAAAATCAAGACGATTTTCAAGCATGACTGCTGATCAGGCGTTGGGAAAGTTCTGTAAGCAAGCACAAAATTCCTAAGAGCTATCAAGTTGCACGACAACACCCTTCAGTTTAGAAGCTGTTACTAAGGGAAGAATTTCATAACTGGCTGGGCCTTTCTGGTACAGCACAACTGGTTTAAATCCTATTTGAAGGACAGGGACTTTTTGTGTCAGTAGGTAACTTTACATCAGAGATGATGGACCCCCAAGGGTCCATCCTGGGCCCCTCTCCTATTCAATATCTACATGGTCCCTCTAGCTCAGATCATAAAAATAACATCAGGTACCATAACTATGCAGACGACACACAGCTCTACATCACCAGGTCACCAGGTGACTATGAACCCATTTAAGCGCTGAGTAAATGCCTAGAAGAAATCAATGCATGGATGTGCCCAACATTTTCTACAGTTGAATAAAAACAAAACTGAAGTAATTATTTTTGTACCGATAGAGGAGAGATCAAAAGTTAGCACACAGTACCCCCGTTCTTGAGAAGCTATGTGAGTGTTCTAAAAATTGTCTTTTTTTTCTTCCCCTCCATGTTGAGTAAAATAATAACTGTCATGCAATAATTACAAAGTGAACTTGTTTTGATACTTACATGTTTGTATTTTCAAAATGAAAAATCTCAATAAAGTATATATTGGTAAAAAAAAAAGTTAGCACACAGCTTCAGCTAGAAACCACTGATAAGACCCGAAATATGAGGGTAGTGATGGACTCAGACCTGAACCTCCAAAAGCATCTAAACACAATTACAAAGTCACTTGAAGAACATTTACAGGATTAAAGGACTGATGTCTCAGCAGGATCTGGAAAAACTAATCCATGCGTTTACCTTTAGTAGAATTGATTACTGCAAAGGTGTTTTCACAGGTCTGCCAAAAAAGTCAATCAGACAACTGCAGCTCATCCAGAACGCTGCTGCCCGCGTCCTCACTAAGACGAACCCCCTGATTCCACATCCTCTGCTCCTGAATGCGTCTGCTCTGTTGCAGACCGCCTCCGTGAGTCCGTGAAAAGCAATGCCTACTACATCCACGGTTACTTAGTCTTGCTCTGTTCTGAGTTCCTTGGAGCTCGGGGAGAACATGCGTGCGTGACAGGTACGAGTTCACGACATAAAAAAGGGGGATATAAAGGAGCGCAAAGAAAACAAACTTCTTATTCATCCTTTGAACAACGTCCGAAAAGTTCTCTGTTGCTGATTATACATCGACTCCGCTGGTTAGGAGACAGCCCTCAGCATATGCTTTGGTAGAGTAGGACTGGTCAAGAAGGAATAGGGAGAGAAAGTTAAGTTTATGAAAAGATTGTGTCAATTATTTACATGTTTCCTTTTAGAAAACTATTTCAACAACTGCTGGAAACCAATTAAGTCAACCAATTTTGCAATGATACAATTAAAAGCCACTTCCTGGTCTGGTTACCTTGTTGAAGTGTGACCAGTATGTAAGCTCGAAGCAGCACGTTCCAGGGAGGTGCAGCATGCTGCAGTGAACCTATTTTGCTTAAACTCTCTTAAGCCTTACAGAAAATACAAAAAGGACCACAGTTGAAAATTATCTTTCATCCGTATAAACAAAAAGGCCTTAGGCTTGAACTCGATGTTCTGAAAGTGTAGCAGGTTGATCAAAGGGGCTGGTTCTGGTCAGCAGAAGTAAAAATACCCAGCTAGCTGCAAGCAATGGCTCTATAATCAACGTCCAGATATATGAAGGAAACATAATAATAATAATAATAATAATAAAACTTTATAGATCTCACAATGGAGAAATTCACTTTTGCATTTTAACCCATCTCCTTGGGGAGCAGTGGGCTGCCACTGTGCAGCGCCTGGGGAGCAATCAGGGGTTAAGGGTCTTGCTCAGGGACCCAGAGTGCAGGCCGGTGGGATCAACCTGGTACTTGCAATCTTCTCAGAGCACAAGCGCACTGCTCTAACCACTAGGCCAACATCTCCCCTGGAGGTGATACATAGATACATACTCACTAAACGGATGCTGCCGTGCAGCTTTCAGCATTTACAGCCATCAAAATAGGAATGAGTCTTAATCCAACAACTTCCCTGATTTCCTGATTTATCTTGAACATATATATGCAAAGAATTTCTAGAAATTACATTTTTTGTTTTAACTCTGAGTAACTACAATAGTTTTCTGTATTTTTATGTTAACATCTTTCATTAGCCATTTGCCGCAGAATTTTATCACTTCGCTGTCCTGCTCTTTATAGAGTAAAATTAGTAATATTAGCAGCTTTTTGGCTGCTTAATTAGTCAGACGATCTGCTCAGGTCGCACCTGGGGATTGCTGTTAACAGAAAAGCTGCTGGTAGTTTGTTAAATGGGCTTTTAGCTTAGCAATTAAAATCTGCAATTTATGAAAATTTTATTTTTGGAAAATCGGGGGAAAAAATGTTTTTTTTTTGCCATTGCACTCCTTGGGTTTCATAAAACTTTGCGCTATACCATTTCTGAAAGAGGAAATTTTTTTAGTAGTAGTATGCAACGTTGAATATATGTTTAGGAAATATATCATCAAAATATTCCAAAGAAGAAACTTTTTTACCCCAAGGTGAGGCACTTTAATTTATTAATTTACTTATTTTTTTAAGTTAGTTCGAAGTTACAAAGTGAAGTGTAGCCTGTTCTTAGATACATACTCAAAGCTAGCTCACTGGCTAATACTACTAGCAGCAAAACTTTTGTGTTATATTTTCATAGTTTACAATTGCAGGACCCTTCATCTTGCTTTATGAGCTTTAACAGCTTGTATTTAGCTGTACTTTGAAGTTTTTAAAGATAATTTCTTTAATTTATTTGGATAAAATGAATAGGAAGGAAAAGAATCTATTGATTGGATTTGGTATACTAAAATCAGAGATTTTATTTTTAACCTATACTGCCAGCCCCCTGACTGGCAGTGCACAGCAACAGGTGGGGGAGGGTGCATTACTCTATGGATTTTAGAAAAAGGATCCCATTAAAAAAGGACTTTAAATATCAGGGACAGTGTGATGGAAAACTGCAACTTTTCAAAACATTGGCATACCTAGGTGCCTTGTTGCTTACCAGTGTCATAGGTTTCGAAACTGCTAAAATTTTTTGTCATACATTTTAATTTGATGAAATACCAGATGTTGACGGCAGGGGATGAGACTCTTTCTGGGAGTCGGACCAAAATTACTGATGGTTATGGTGTTAAAGCTAAAGGAGTACCACACATTACTCCCAATGCTGTTTTTAAACCGAATTAAAATGTATAATAATCTGCTAAACAAATACACCCACTCGGGCTGCAACTAACGATTATTTTTATTGCCGACTAATCTAGCGATTATTTTTTCTATTAGTCGACTAATCACAATTTTTTATTTGTATGATCTCCATCACATCAGTTGCTTGTAAAAATATTTAGACTCACCTGTTCTTGTCTAAACACCCTTTAAACACCTCTTTATTGCCTCTTGTTGTCACTCCTTTATCATCTTTGTAAAACAATCCTCCATAAAATATTAATTTTAAATTTAACTGACTAATTTATTTTTAATATTTCTATCAAAGTAGTTTTTTTTACTGTGAAAATGTTACAATCTTGAAGCTTTTAACACTGCTTAATGTTTAAAAAGATTTTAAACCATAGTATAAAAAAAGAGAGGCATATTAACATGTTTGCAGTCAGGCTTGTTCTCTTTTATTAGGAAATATTTCCAGCATTAATATTAAAAACAGGCTAATTATTAATTTCCAAATAAACTCTATTGCTGTAGGTAGACATTAATGTTGAATAAAAACTATCCCTCATGTAGCTTCACATTAATCTCAAACATTAATCTTAGTGATTAGTGGTGCCTGATACCGGTATCGGGCCCAATACCTGTGTCAAGTACCCGTACTAGTAAAAGCAACCTGATACTCTGAACCGATACCAATTTTCCTTCTGGGCTGGGCTACGCTGCAACTCAAAGGTTAGATACCACTCTAAACCAGGTAGTAGTACTATACACCAAGAGGTTGTTTGCTGACCCTACAAAAGAAAAAAGCAGAGAAGATAACTGAAGCTCTAACCCACACGTGTCAAACTCGAGGCCCGCGGGCCGAATCCGGCCCCTCAAGGTAATTTATCCGGCCCTCAAACTGTATAAACTGGGCCTAATGGTGCTACTTTGTTATTGTGCAGTTTTTTTTTATATTTTCATGTGAACTGAAATTATGAAATCAAAAGTATCATCCATACACGTGCAACCGGCCCTTTTAATGACTTCATGATGCCAAAGTGGCCTAATGTAGAAATGAGTTTGACACCTCTGCTCTAACCGAATTCATCGTCCTTGATGGTCATTGGACTGGTCGTTTTCAGTGGTCAATGATTGTTACGTTATTTGTGATCTGTAAGTACCAATTTATTAAGTACTCAGTATCGGTAGTTGGAATAGGCAAGTATCTAAACTGAAGTAGTCATACTTGTACTCTGTCTGGAAAAAACTGGTATCTGATAAATGAACACTGAAATAAACCCAATAACAACAGTTAGATATCATCCGATTGAATTGCAGCGGTAGATCCAAAACAGTCTACCCCCGGAGGCCGCCTACTCCTGATGAGCTTAATCGCCCACTCAGCTTACATCTGGGTGAAGCACAGCGAAAACGGACACAACTAAGCCATATCTTTATAAACCAAGCAGATATTTTGCCGTTACGCAGTCACATTCTCACCCAAAATCAATCTGAAAGTTCATTTTGTATCAAAGAAAGTGCAATTTATAAAACTTTACTAACTTTAGTGCCTTTTTCTTTCGGCTGGAGCTGCAGCCGTTGAGTGGGTCATGTGATGGGGTGCTCTTTGCTCTCTGGGGAACTGATTCTATACCGCCCTCTGCTGCAGTCTTAGTGAACTGCAGCTAATTCAATCTATCACTGAAAGTGAAATATTGAGACCGCAGCAATGTTTATACATTTTTTTAAACGAAACACAAATTTTTGTGTCGACAATATTTCATTAGCGACATTGTCGATAATATCGACTTATCGTCGCAGCCCTTTTACCTACTACTAAATTAAGCAGTTTTAAAAACATTATCGTTGCTTTGTTTCAACAGCAGGGTGAAACGTTGCTATTCTGGCTATTCATTTTTACATAAACCTTTATACTATATTATCTGTCTTCTTATTCAAACGTATGATGTAAATATCTCCCATCAGCCCTGCTTGGATTGATGGGTGTTTTTCTTTTGTTTATCAAGTTTCGTGGGTTCTCCAGATGGACTCTATTTATACTTTCTAGATTTAATACCTTTTCACTTTTATCGTTTCTTTTTCTTTGGCTTATGAGCACCGAACCATTTTTGTACCACTTTGTGAGTGAACCCACATTACTCCCTGTTTAAAAGAGAACTGATAACAGTCAAAAAGACTCTGCTTGAGCGCTCCCCTCCCTCGAGGAAAGCTGCCAGACGCAGAACACAAGGTGGTGTGGAATGAGGTGAGAGGGGCCAAAAATCTGTAGAGTTTGGCAGCGCTCGGAGGATGCGCATCGAGTGGTGGTGAAACGGAGGAAAGGAGAGGAGGAGGAGGTTTGTGTGCATGTGAAGGCTCACCAGGGAATGTCTCTTTACGTGCTCGCGGCGGGTGAAGAGCTTGCCGCAGATGTCGCAGCTGAAGGAGCGCACACCTGAGTGGATGATCAGGTGCCTCTTGAGTGTGCGGCGGTGCTTGGCGATGTAGTTACAGTGGGGGCACTTGAGCTTATTGAGGGCTAGGTGCGAGGCCTCGCCTGAGGAGAGAAAAACAAATCCGCAGAGGAAGATCAACCAAAGTCACAGCCTGACTCCCCTAAGTCAAACTCTAATTTGAATTGTCGGGAACGTCCTTTACACCAACAACACCGAGAGAGAGAGAGAGAGAGAGCAAGACTATTATCATAAAAGCTACAATTCAATTCGAGGACGTCCTAATGAGAAAGGGGTGTGTCAGGAACCAATATCCTGTTTATCTAATCAGTTGAGAGGAGAGATGCGGTGACCATTACAGCAAAAACAAACCACAAACTCAAAACATGCATTAAACATCATTTGGTCCAAGCTATCCAAGTCTCATAAACTGCAAAGACACAAATGAAATCATTAAAGCCCTCTGTGTGGCTGTTGCTACGTTACCGGCGCACTACATGGAAAGAGGCACAGCGGCCTAATGCTAATTAGGAAGCATGGTAGTTCAACCAATAATTTAAAAAAAAAATATTCAGCTAGACTGAATAAACAACCTAAAATTACACCTTTTCATCGAACAACAACGTCAAAGTTATTCTCCAATAACTGAGTTTTCTAACTATGTAGAACATAGAAATGTGTTTTTTGCAAGAGGGTGTTTTGGAGAGAGGACTGTATTGATCCTGAAAATGCTTTAGTGATCGTCTACGTGTTGAGAGAGGGGTGGGGGTGTGACGGGGCAGGTCCTTTTGTTTAGGCCAGAGAGAGCAAAAACAGAGGCGTTGTTAAGGTAGCTTGCCAAGGGGCGAGGTGGGGGGATGGTTGATGAGAAGCAGGTCACCTGTGTATTCCCCTTGTGTGTGTGTGTGTGTGTGTGTGTGTGTGTGTGTGTGTGTGTCTGTGTGCGTTTTAAACACAGCTGAAAAGAAACATGTGGGGGTACTACAAGCTGTTCATTTAAGCTAGGTGGAAAACTGCATTCCCTTCACTTTCTGTTCTCCCGTCCACGGAGCAAAGCCGTGGTTTTAAAAGCGTCACATTAACAGATATTAATAAACAGGAAGAGGCAATCTGTGTTCTTTGCGGTTATATGAAGTTTCGCTGCAGAAGGATTGAAGATAACTAAAGCTCTCTACGCCTTCGTTTCCCCTTCGAGCTTTTTCAGCCGACTTCCCCAACTCTACACCAGCTGTTTGCTCCTCGCCTGACCAGTGAATCTGTACATGTATGATGAGACAGTTGCTTAAAAAAGAAAAAAAAGAAAACACCAGGAAGGATCATTTTAAGGAAGACCACTATTAAAAAACCACTGGCATTGGTTCAAGTTATTGTTCATAGTTAGCCCCATTCTCAAACACATAACATGAAAACGCAGAAAGAAAAAGCCTACCAGTCATCCATGCTTTTAGCAGTAAATCGTTTTGCCTTTTAACTAATAAGAATTTGAATTATTCTAGCTGAAATTACTGTAATTTAACCCTGCCAAGAAAAATAAATTGCAACGGCCCGGTCCAGCAAATGCATCATGTCTTGTTCTAGATGTCTGCCCCATCTCTGTTGCACGTTTAGCGTTTTCTGTACCAAATACCCTCCGGAAGAATAAAAGGGACAAATCTGTGCACTACTGCCACCTTGTGGTAGCGCTTGTAGCTTCACATGATGGCCACTTTGACAAATATTTGCACAATCACCCAATTATTTCCATATTCACTTATTTATGACTTATGGCAACTAACGTCATACAGAAGGATATTACTGTACTGCATGTCTGACCTTCATGTTCATAGACATCCACTGTTTAAAAGCACGAAATCAGGAAAGATGGAATTATAATACTATTGCTGACAATTAGGATTATCCTTCCAATTAACCCACATTTCCCTGTGTTTATTCTACCATTACACAAAGTTGCCACCAGTAACCTATAGCATGACAGTCACTAGAAATATACATCAGGTGTGGATATTAATGACCTTCGAAATGTCCATTACCAGAAATTAACGGATGAGGCGTTGGACGTTTTCTTCCACAAAGTCCATTCATTTGTGATAATGGACACCTTAAAGGCCATTATCCTGCTTATACTAGGTCACTTACGAATGAAATAAAGATTTAATCAATTATTAATTCTTTTATATTTCTTTCACCGTTAAAATCTTAAATTTTTCACAAAAAGCGGCTGAGAGAACCATTTAATGTGTCTTGTTTTGACGCATTGCCAAGGTAACCAGCATCAACTGTCTCACTGTTACCAGCTAACGTTGAGGCAGCGCGATAATTTACAACAATCAGAATATTTGATCAAAACCTATTTTATAAGTGTCCTGTGACACTTTATAACAGACACCCTGCAGCCAATCATAATCGAGTATTCGCCGATACCACGGCATAAGGGCATTTAAAGTGCATCCAATTAACAAACATATTTGATATAACGCATGACTCCTGAAATATACAGCATCTTAATCAAAATACAGCATCCATCAGTCCTTTGCGATAGTAGAGCTCCACTTTAAAGTTACTTGCTAGACCTTTTTATTTTGACACCTATATGAAGTTATTTTGATCCATTTATGATCAGAAATATTTGCACATTATCGTAAGCAAACGGATGGTGTAACCTCAAGACTGAAACGTTTTCTAACTTCTGTGTAGGGGTGTAATAAAACACTCAGCAGATCTTAACCGTATTTTTGATTAGATTGCGGGATAGTGGCAAACAATAAGTGGGGATATTATTGTTAAACACTGCGATGGTGACATGAACTGTGATTAGGCCACATTTAACTCACTGCTCACTTTCTCCTCCATCGTCATGTCCCTGGAGCTCTCCCTGATATTTACCATCTCAGTTGCTAATATCTACATCGGTTGTGGGCGTTGCCATCCCATTCAACTTGCTAAATATAGTATTGGCATGCAGGGATTGCACAGCACCTGAAATATTATAATCAACCAAATATTGCATCCAAGCAGTCCTTGAGATGTGAGGGAATGTGCAGCCCCCGTTTTAATCACTTAGTCCAGGTTTGACCAGTCTATGTACGCGGTTTCTATGCTTGTCTAATCCCAAGATAGACCTAATAACAAACCAAAAATTCTCTTTTTTTTTTTACTTTTTCTGAAGGTTTTGTAAATCTTTTAACTGTTCCGCCCAATTTTATTCCAGATTTTGAACAAGAGATGACCAAAAGACATCCAGATTTTAACTGCCAATCCCTACTGGCGTGACACCAGGTCTGTGTACAGGTACACTACAGTACATATCACAACAGATGGAGACTTTCAAGTGCAAACGGAGCCCCGTATAAGCTCCTCCATTTCCAAATTCCTAGTTTGAAGGAAAACTAACTGGGGCGGCAGCTGTTTTCTCGCTAAAAGGAAGGCTTCAAGATCCAAAATGGCAACTGCAGAACAGCAAGATAGCAACAAACTGTTCATCTGAACTTCTAAAAGGTCTGTATCTTGATAAGTAAGGTGACTTCTAGCTTTATACGAGTTCTTACAGCGTTCTAGTGCATTAAATGGTTGTTTTGCCAATAAAAGAAGGCATGGTCCCTGCGCACAAACATGACCAAACCCCACTAGTTGTCTGCCTTGCAGCTGGAACACCAGCTAGTTCGGCGTTAATTCACGTCCAGATTCGGGTTCTGAAACGCGCGGTGAATGGAAAGCTGCTTTAGTGAACAATGGCGGCTCTCTGTGGCACATTCTGAAAAAAATAATGTACGTCAAAGACATGTTTTGTTTCTACCTGTGCTTTGTATGATCGTTTTCACGCCATTAGCCCGGAACAAAAGTCTCACGCTCCTGTGTTCCTGTTTGCTCTGCTGTAACAACCCACAACGCACCGGAGGAACGGTTCCCCCCTGAGAAAACGTCTGGTTTTTTAGTTCGGGAATATTTTTTTCTAATCTAAATAGAAAAAAAAAAAAACAACAACAACAACAACAACTTCTGAACAAAATGGCCTAAGCTTTGTCAACAACACTTAAAAACCGGTTGAACTTCAACGGAACTGGATGGTTTAAAGGAGCTGCTTGTAAAAGTGTGACCCAAACCCCAATCAAAAAAAAGAAGATGCACATAAACAAAATCTTTACTAAATCAGTCTAGCTGTACTCTAGAGAGTGGCGTCTTACCATTCTCCCAGGACTCCCCTTGCTGTAAGTCTTGCATGATGCTATACTGGATCTGATTGGCCAGCTCTGGGAAAAAGGGAAGGAGGGGACAAGGGAAGGGAGAAAGAGAGAGGAGAGGTGGGTGAGAGCCTGTGTGGGGAGGGGGGGGATGCACACCTCACGATGTTCTGTGTACACAGCCCAACCACCCCCACCACTCGACACAAAGGAGGTTCCGGAGAACAAAAATAGGTAAACAGAAACTCATAGAAGCCTCCTGTATGCAGCGTGGTGGTTCCCAAGACGGCAACAAGCTAACTGGGTTTCCAGCAGGGTGGGGGTTAATTGGAGAATGACAGAGTAGAGCCTTCACACCGGCTCATCTTACACTCTGCTTTTGTAAGCACCTGTGGATGTGTGAGTATACCCTTCCTAAAGCATCAGCGCTTAGAGCACATTAAAGACACACCCCTATGAGTGTGTGTGTGTGTTCATGCTCCCTGGGTCAATATTTGGAATAGTGAGGACAGCCCTAGTGCATTAGAGTGGATTAGGGAATGAAGGGACAGCCCCTGGCAGCTTTGCACCTCTGAGGGACTGGGGTTGGCTTGAGGGGAGGGGGGGGGGGTTACCGTGCATGGGTGTGAGCGCTGTAGAGGCGGCGGTTCATGCAAATGCCCACCTGCTCTATATGCCTGTGCAGATCGGAGCCAACAGCCCTGCTTGGAGGCAGTCAGAGCAACTTGCTGGCTTTTTTTTTTTTTTTTTTTTAAAGAGTTGGTCGGTGGCCTCAGCGCAGCAAGAGCAGCAGCCACTCATAATAAAAAGTATTTTAATCCTGTAAATCACGTTTAGCTGGGCAGGTTTTTAAAAAACACAACAATGGGACTCTAAGCCCACAGCAGCAGTTTCTACCGCTGACTCTACGAAGACTTTGTAGTCCGACCTATTCACCAGACCCAGGTTTAGGAGAAAGGTTGTTGTTGCAAATTACAATAAATTGTGTTGTGTTGAATGTTGTAAAAAAAGAAAGAAAAAAAAAAAAAAAAAAAAACTGTGTGGAGCAGGCGCTTGAATGCCATCATTCAGACAACTAGGTTTCCATCCTCGCAGCCCGGCATCAAAACTGAAGCCAAATGAAAGCCAGAAGCGTGACATCACTGTGGGAAACTGGGACAGCCAACGTTGCTGCACAATTATTCACAGGTTCAGACGGGGGCATGCAACCAGGCTACAGAGCTTTAGCAATTACATCACAACAGCAACAAAAAAGGTACTATTCAGTGAATACCTTTTACTGTCAGCAAAAAAGGGACGAAGCATTCAAAACACTCAAGGTATTCTCAATGTATGCCTTTTTAAAAAAAAACAAAAAAACATTCAAGTAAAACATGTCTAACATTTAAGAGACCGAGACGTCTCTACAGGAAGTCCTGTTTGCAGTAGAAAACTAGAGCGAGATAGCGTGGAAGATGCATCTTCACAAACTGACGACGCATAAGTAACAACGTCTATAAATGGGACAGGACAATTGGGTTGTACAAAAAAAAAAAAAAAAAAAAAAACATGAAGTAGGTTAGGAGTACTCCACATCAGAAAAGTGTGGCAAGTAACACCGAGCTCCGAAGCCATTTTATCACCAAGTGCGGATCCTGATATCTGGGTCTACGCACGAGGTTACTTACCCCTTTGCACGATGGGAAAGTGAGAAAAACACATTTTACCACACAACACTTCGCATTAGCTGTTATACTGTCAGCTAATGCGAGCTAAAGAGTTTGTGACCAGATACTTTGTCCTCCGTGGCTATTACTACCCACCACAAACTAGACTGTCACAGCAAATACACAGTACGCTTCAACATCTTTATACAGTTGAACAAAAACCCTCTAGAGAGTGCAAGGGTGCACCCTAGATAGGGTCACATTTATCTTGTTTAAGGGAACATTATAGTGTGGCTGCCAGGATGACCCTTGGGACCACTTATAGGTAAATCTAAGCGAATTTAGTACTGGCCAATTAGAGAGCTGTTTAAATGACACCGTAGAGGAGTGAACTGCACTGACTGGTCAGAAATAACCTCTACGAAGAAAACTGCACTACAAAATCAGAAGCCCTACCTTTTAATGCCTATCCAAATCTAGAAAATACATTATTTTATAGATGCTAAAATACAAGAAAACAGAACCCTACAGCCAGAACTAGAGGGTGAGACCGGGTAGTAAAGGGAACAGAGGGCGCTCAGAAATCAACCCGTTTGCTGCAGGGGCTGAAAAACGTTGCACAACGTACAAAATTGGCAAAAATCTAACAGAAAAATTTATTACTTTTAATTTGTTTCTCTCTCCACAGCTAGGTTACTTGTTCTTTCAGATCTGGGTCAATTTGACCTTTTGCCAAATCATCCCCCTTTAATCAACTGCTGAATTTTGACCCATAAAACCCTTTACTACTCATGGACTTTGACAATATTAATTTATTCATCATGGAAGTTACATATTTTGATAAATTACAAAGCATAATAATCAGAATAAAAACGCTAAAACAAATAAACTGGTCAAACCTGGACTGAATTATTCTACACCGATAAAAGAAAACTCACCTGTGCACAAGAGGTAAAATAAAAGCTGAAAATCTCACACTTATCAGTTAATCATACAGTATTTAAGGAATTTTACATTAAACCCCATTTCCAGCGATAGGGGCTCTAATGCCAGTTCGGGCCAATTCACTTATTGGTTATTTGGTAATTTGAGAGATTATGTGACCTTCGACTAAACTAAACAAACTGATCTGCCAGATCCTGCAGCTAGAAATTATTTATCAACATAAAAAACAACCACAATTCCCTACAGTAGACCATGAACTGATTAAAAAAGAAAACTGGTTGTCTGCGGGTGAGATGTGCTGAAGCAAGGTCAGTCCGAAGCGACCCGCGTCAAGGGGAAAAAGTCTAGCACAAACGAGGCCAGAACTACAAAAAGAAATAAAAATAAAGCTAAACGGGGAAGGAAACTTCCAGAAGCTGCTCGTTTCTTATGATTTATGGTGATAGTTGGAATTTTGTTGTTGTTGGGTTCTATAAAAGTTTTAAAACTGTTATTTTTTTTTAATATACTGTTGGATTTGTACAGTGTTATTGAGTGCTCTGAAAGGCACTTCAAATAAAATGTTTAATAATAATAATAATAATAATTAATTATTATATTATTATTATTATTATTATTATTATTATTATTATTATTATTATTATTATTATTATTATTATTATTACTACTACTACTACTACATTTGTGGAAGGAAGAGGTTTCACCCCTGTGGGTTTGTAGAAAACTAAAATCTTCACAGCGAAAGAAGGCAACAATTTGATGAAAGTTCCTGTTTGAATAAATAAAAACAACGAAAATGTATATCTGTGGATTACAACACTACATTATTGTTTACTGACTTCTCCAACAGACTGTTGATGAGCTTGCAACTGTTTTCTCAGCCGACCACATCCACGCTGCGGACGCAAAAACGCATTAGTCGAAAAACGCATCATTATTGTTCAGGGCGGATAATAATTTACTAACAACTTGGAGAGCTGGAAAAAGGACAGGAATCTAGCATCTGCAGTGCCGTGGCTCAAATGAGCTGAATTAGAGCGGACCGATGAGACACAGCCGGCAGCTTTGACCATCGCCTCTTCACGTAGGAACGCAGACGTTGATCAGCTGAGAAAACAACAAACTTTATCGCCACAAGTGAAAAGCTTGGGCTGTTAATGTCCCCTAATAGTTTGAGGATCTTTTCTGTTTTCTGCAAACTATGCGATGCCATCCTTACTACTGCTGATAATTAACTCAACAGGAACTATCCCTTTAAAGAAGGAGCCCAAGTCATCTTCTGAGTCCAAAAGGAAAAAAAAAAAAAAACTGAACCAGAATTGCACGTTTTAGCCTATAGTTTGTAAAAATTACCTCTAGTTCTAACAGTAATATTTTTATGACACTGCTTTCATGTGTTTAGGACGATGTCAAATAAGTTGTGCAACATTAAAAACAAAACTGTCTTTCGGGGAAACCCGTCTACATGGACACATCTCTATAATCAAGGTTCTCAAAAGAGATGCACCGATCCGATACCCGGATCAGATATTGGTTCTAATATTGACTAATTACCCGGAACGGATATCGGATGGATGACACTGATCCAGCATTCCGATCCAGTCATTTCTTTTTTTTTTTTTTTTTATTAATATCATACACAGCAATACAGTTACGGCGATCTAGTCACTTCTATGTTTGCAACGGCAGATACGCAGAGCACGCACAGCAGCTAGCGGTGAGCAAACACAGAGCAACATGGAGCAAGTGCCGGACCGAGCCAAGTCTGCTATTTGGAAACATTTCAAAGTCGATGCGCCAACAAGTCCGATGGCAAAATGCAGCATCTGGAATGTGCAGAAGTTACAAGGGGGTGATAAGGTTGGTAAATTTAACGCCACAAACTTAAATAAGCACCCAATAACCGATATGCTTAGCCCAGATATCGTATCAGATTGAAAACCAACCAGACCGATCCAAGTCTGGTATTTGGGAACATTTCAAACTTGATACGCCAACAAGTTCGAATGCAACGTGAAAATGTGGGTGATGATAAAGTTGGTAAATTCAACACCACAAGCATGGCAAAGTTTCCAGTTCCATTTCCAGTTATCACAGAGTTTAGGCTTCATAATAAAAGGGCCTATTTAAACTGAATGAGTTCAAGCGGTGTTTTCTTTGACTACCAGACTATTCAGGAACCAGCCTCCATCTTTCTTTGGAAAAATTTGCACACGTAAATAAACAGAGCTGAGCAATAAAGATGTGCGAAGAACTTGGAAAAAAAGTTAACCGGTCTTTGACTAGGCTATCACAACACCCCGGACCTCTTCTCGTGCGCGCATTACTAGAGCCATTGGAGGAGGTTAAGGCACTAAGAGCATTCAAGTGCATTTAGGAAGGCCTGGGGGAGCAACAGTTTCCCCTGCTTCCTTCATTATCCTGCATCAGGGAGGCCTTTGCTCTCAAACATACTGAAAGCAGTTCTCCATTTCTGCACACCATTTGTGCCACACACACACACACACACACACACACACACACACACACACACACACACACACACACACACACACACACACACACACACACACACACACTCCTCCCCCCGTCCATACCACTTCACTTAATATGTGATATCATTAGGGGCTAAATGGGACGGGCAAAAGGAGGCGGTTTGAGCCAGGAGATTACCAAAGGCACTGCACCCAGTATACATATATAAATAAATATATAAAAATCCCCCCCCCCTCCCCCAAGGGTATGATAAACAGAACAAATACAGATTAAGATACAGGAAGGTAGCAAAAGGTAAAATGATAAGAAAATTGGAAAAAAGAACAATGTTATCAACCAAAAAGGCCTAAATGTGAAAAGAGGGCATCGTTCAATACAGTGGTGGCGAGATAAACAAAAAAAACAACCAACCATAGCCACCCTACAGCCATACAGACAAAACTATATCTGCCCTGTGAAATATTTTACATTTTACATACTTTTTCTGCGCATTTTAAAAGGGATTTTAAATAACAGACAAATTATTGGGTAAATGCAAACTGTGTGGTTTTTAAATAGAATTCTGAAAAGTGTGACATGCTTTTGCAACGGGTCGTCCTGGTACAAAGCGTTTTGTGAAACCACTTTTACATATCGGCAAACTGACATTTTGCTTTTCTTTTCTGCAGAAACGGCCGAGCTCAGTCAGAACGGACAAGAGAGAGAAAATGCTGCAGGAGAGCATCCCACAGCATGATGCTGCTGCCACCATGCTTCACCGTGCTGAAAGATGCATTTTGCATACAGAACAAAAAAGTTCAATTTCTCATGTGCCCAGAGCACCTTCCATCACATATGGCTGTGTCCTTATATGGCTTTTGGCTAACTTTAAATCAAACTTCTTTCAACAATGTCTTTCTCTTTGTCACCCTTCCATTTATGCCAGATTCGTGGACGGCACAACTAACAGCGGTCATGTTGACAGATTCTCACACTAGAGCTGAGGATCTTTGCAGCTCCTCCAGCTGCTCCTCTGCCTGTCTTCTTACATAGAAGGCCAGGTCTGGGTAGGTCAGACCATGGATTAAACAGCGCTCCGTCAGATGATCAAAGACGGGGACATTGTTTTCCCACCTAATCCAAAACCCATGCCACACTTTTCAGATCACCACCAAAATTTGTATTAGAAAAGCTGAAATTCCTGTATCATTTTTCTTCATCAACAGCAAAAAAAAAATCTAATAATTTGTGTTGGTTTATCACATAGATTCTCAATGAAATAAACATAAATTTGAGCTTGTAAAGTGACATTATGGGTGCAAATACTTCTGCAAGACACTAGATCTTCATGGGTGTACATCACATGACTCCAATTTTTTTTTTATAAAAATATATATATATATATATATATATATATATAAATTTTCCCTCTCCCCTCGTTAAAATTTAGAAAAAAACTAATCGAATATAAAAAGCAGAATTGGTTGATGGGGCAGGGGGCAGATAAACAGCAAGCTAGTTGGGTAATAGTACTGCTGGACACAGCTCTTACAAGCCCTGACCATGACTGCAGAATCAATCATAACACGTCACTCAAATAAATAGCAAGCAGAAAGCTACAGAGTAGGAGTAGAAGCTCCAACATGAACTTTTATGGCTACACTTAAACCGTTTCAGCGAGAAAACCCCCCAGATTCGTCCACAGATTATTTATATCCCTACATTCCTTTAACAACATTTCTGACATTCTTGTATCATCAGCAGCATGCAAATAAGATGCATAAAACAGGTCAAAATGTTAGTCCAACTGGTCTTTGTACGACATTCTTCTCTGACCCTTCTCTGACCCCGGCCGTTGTTAATCTTTAGGTACTAGAAGCTTATGTACTAGAGGCTACTTAAACATGCAAAGCACGTTAAACTGAATGCCCTCCCACCCCGGCTGTCTCTTTCCAGAGCTTCTCATTCACAGATCAGCTGTAAGATTGTGACCAACAAACTCTTTAAAACCCAGAAAGTGAGCTTGATACATTAAGTAGCAAGTGAGCAAGCTGAGGTTTAGCTTCATGTGTTAAAAGCAGGTAAAAACAGAGGAGACTAAATATCAGCGTAGCTTAAATATTTCTAGTCTGCAGTAATGAGATCAGGACTATTGTCGTCCAAGGTAAGGCAACTGGAGAACCAGCAACAGGGTGAAGGCAGCCAAGGCCCACTGATACCCAATCAGAACTGCTCCACTTATGATAAGATTTAAGCTGTTTATGGATAGAAAAATGTCAGAACACACAGAGCATAAAGTCTTGCAGAGTATGGAGCTCTGGAGCGGCAGAAAAAGGTTTAAAAATATCTATATTTTCCAGACTATAATCTTAATACTGCTCCCAGTTTTGTAACATCCGGAACATTTTAGGGTGTAAATAATTTTTATGATTTATGTTGTTGGTATGAAGTTGGCATCTGATTTGGCAACATAGAAAAGGGTTATTTTCCCCTCACATTTTAAGATTACGGTTAAGGGTGGTTTCATATTAAAGGTAGAGTTTCTGATTCCTAAGAACACTTTCTAATTAAAAGGATGAAGCAAATATATAAGCATCAATGCTTCGTCTGTTATCTAAACAAGACCCAGTGTAAGAACAACCACAGGTCCACTTTAAAACCCTAATCCAACAGGGTGTTGATGCCAATGCAAAAAAAAAAAAATTAAAATAAATGGCCCTGTTATTGTTTAAATGAGTGCACATCTATCAGAGTCACTTAAATATTATTTAACGTAAAAAGCCTTTGACTTTTTCAGAAAGAGGTTTGAATTCAGGCAATAAAACGGGAAATAGAGTCGAATCTCAAACATTTTCTCAGATTTTTTTCTCCCAGATTTATTTAGCCTTGGAAAATTAATGAATCAAATTGATGCGAGACTACATCAAAACCCCAACAACTAAAGTATCTGACAGTGAAGACAGGACCAATAAAAGAAGCTGAAATGATTGAGGCTGAAACAATTCCTCGAATAATTCAAGAACCTTAATTAGCAACGAAGCCTTGAGGCTTCATTAAATTCGGTTTAACTATTCAGGGCACTGAGTTACGGACGGGCGGTCATTTGTGTTGCACAACGCTCTCACTTCCGCTAATAATTGCCTATGCTGCTGATCCACGGATGCCAAGTGCGTTATGTGTGTTATCACCTATGGGGATGGACGGCAGGAGTCAAAAAGAAGCGGAGTCTCAAATGTGTGCGATCACTTTATGCTTGACAGAAGAGATGGCTACCCCCAAAAGAGAACGCCACTCCTAAGTGGGGCGTTAATTATCGACTAGCGCTACAGAGGCCGACCAGAAAGACGTATCTTACTGAAGGAACGCTTCCATCAACAACAGATATCTGCCAAAAGTGACGTTTCATCCACAAATGAAGCGGCTCTGAGGGCCGATGCTTTGCAGGGAGTTTGTCCCAGCTCTGCTCGCAGCAGAGCTTTGTGTTGATTGGCTAGCACGGCGGCCATGCAGCCAATCACATGCGAGTATACGGGATAATACCATTATGTAAAAACAGAGAGGGGGGCAGATGAACAGGAGGGCTGGTCGTGTTGACCCTGTAGTAGAACTACGAGGGAGACCCGAAAGTGAAGCAGCGTCTGGCTGCAGCTTAATTGGGAACAACAAAGCAGAGCGCTTTCACCGCAAAATAAAAAAAATTAAAAAAAAAAAACCTTAAGAGCAGGTTCCACCACAAACCTGCATAGACATGCCAGACATGCGTTTCCTACAGTGCAGCGAGGGGAGACTTTGGCTCTGGTTATGTTGATTTGTTTGCAGATTTTGTTGTGTATTAAAAAAAACAAGAATGTAACTTGGCACTACAAGGGTTCTATTTTATTTGGACATTATGCTTTTATGATGTGAAGATAAATCTCTTTAAAATCCACAATGCAAACTAATCTTTATGCACATTTTGTTTGTGACCATCTTCACCACAGAGGCAGCAGGCGCTCTACAGGGCTGAGCTTATGACACTTTGATGTCGGTTCGTCCTTTTTAGCTGCCGATGCCAACTTTGCTACAGATGTACACTGAAGAAAAGCCAGCTTGTTGCACTCTAGGCAATAAAAATGATTAGGGATGTACGATATATCTGCATTTACATCGGTATCGGCCAATGTTAGTCATTTTCTAACATATCAGTATCGGTCCGATAAGTAAAACTGGGCCGATATGAACAACCGATGTTTTTGTTGCCCTTTGTGCCAGTGTTTCCAGAGGGGGAAGGGACGTGGTTGGTCATGCCGTTTTTGTTTGGTCATGTGACCGTGATGCATCGCAGCCAGGATTGTGGGGTTTTTAAATGAAGCAGAGATGCCATGCTAGCCGCTGGTTGTTTTTCATGCCGTTGAACGAAGACGTACGAAAAGCAGTGTGCAAGTCTAGACTATAACTCGCATTAAAAATTCTGCTAGCACAGTTTTCAGTCAGTACAAAATGTAACCATCACAAAAATGCATGTATGAGTTCGCGCGCACACACAAAAATCGGTTATTGGACTTAACAGCAATATTGATATGGGCCGATATTTTCATATCAGTGCATCCCTAAAAAATATGTTTATTAAAGGAATTGAGTTGTTAATTTGCAAGTACTTAAATGAAATATCTGCAGTGTCACAATTTTTCATTCAATTAATAGATGAACCTTCAGAATAATTGATCAAATAATCAATTACTAAAATTAATGGTAACCTGCAGCCCCTACAAATGATTTACCAAATGTTCTTATTCAAATGGATAAGAGGATCTGTTTTGGTTACTTGACATTAGGATTAAACTTTTTTTAATATTAGCCCCATTTATCATTTGTTAAAACAAGTCCAACTTCTTAAGTTCCCACTTTAGAACTAAGAGTTAAAGGATCTCTCCTTCTGACGACAGCTTGGTGCCAGATACCGCCCAGAGACCTGCTGGAGTGATACGGCTCAGTGTTACTTTGACCTACTTGATAATCATAATGTTATGGCTTAAGGGTGCATTCAGTTCATAGTACATCACACAGAAACGTCACGTTCGGGCCATGTCTCGATCTGTTCATCGAGTGGAATGACGACAGTAAACTACACTGTGTGCCTTACCAGCATTTTCCGAGAGTGAGGAGAAGTCATCTCTGGGGTAGGAGGCCGATGGCTGGATGAGCATCCCCTCATCGAATCCTTCTTCTGGCTCTGGCTGGAAGTTGTAGACGAATCGCCTCGTGGTGGTCTGTTTTTTCCTCCGCCCGCTACCCACGGCAGCATCCGTCGCCCCTCGGTGTATCGCGGCGGGTGCCGACGCCGTGCACGGGAGCGGGTCGTTCCAGACAAAGTACTGCGTCTGGCTGCTTGCCGCCCGGATGTCATTGGTCTCTGCAGAATCAGATGAGGTGTCATTGTGGTGGCTCCATTTACCAGAGGCCCCTGAGGTCACAAGGGCACAGCCCTCAGCCCCAGCCGCCGTCACCTCTACGTCACTGGTCTCCTCCTTTACCCTGCCGTTTACGTCATTCTCTTCAACTGCATCCTTGGCTTGGTTGCCGCTCGCCTTGATTGACAGCTTTGACAGGATACTCGTGGCCCAAAATTGGCTTGGTTTCCGGTCCAGCCCTCTCTGGCCATCTTTGGCCACCGTTTGCCTCTTGTTGTAGTCCACCACCACCGAATCAGGAGCCTCTTGCTTAATGCTGATATTCAGGGCGTCCTTTATAAAAGCCCTGCACGACTGTACGACCTCCGTCATTTGGAGGTAACTCGCCACGGTCATCACCTCGATGGCGTTTTGGCTTGTGAGCAGCAAATTTCCGGAGTAGAGAAAGTCGAGGATGACCGAGAAGCCCTGCACGGCAGCAACATCAAGGTGTGTGACAGTGGCCTGGTCCTGCGCCTCGCTCTTGGTCAGACAGTAGAGAGTTTTGAAGTAGCGGCTGCCCGCCACCAGGATGTTCTTGTGTGCGCGGAACACCTGGCCCGAGACAACTATGTTCACGTCGCAGAGGATGCCACTTTTGCGCTGTTTGTCCAGCTCTTGCAGAAGCTGGTAGCAGTAGGAGTTCTCGTTGGGCTTGTTGCGGTAGTCGTCCTCTGAGGAGTTAGTGGAGGGGCTGGTGTTGTCTGATGGTCTCACGGTCTCCTTATAAGCAGAGAGGGAGAGAAAAGAGAAGAAACATTAGTGGAGAACGCGACAAACAAACCAGCTCTCCCGGTGTTAAAACGGAAACGCTTTGTGGTGCAACAATGCACCCCCGCTCACGAGGCGAGACGATACAAAAACAAGGTTTATGCGAGCAAGGAGAGGTTTCAACAAACTTTTAACGAAAGTTAGAAACAAACTGAAGTAGAAGAGCATGATTCAGTTGAGGTTTGACAACAGTCTTGGTTATAACGCTTTTAAGACAAATTAAAGTTAAATTAAAGCCGGCATCATGTTCTGCTTCCACAAAAACTGTGGAATAGCCCTTTACAGGGTGTCAGACAACTACGCTTCAGATTTAAGACAACTGTGTTATAAATTTAAAATGTGTGTTAATAAAAAAGAAAGATAACTTACTAACTTAGATTTAATTAACCGTAAAGTAAACTTTTACTTAGTCCACTACTGATTTTTTCCCTCTGGTATGCGAGTCCTTTGCTGGTACAATAATATTGCAGCATTTCAGCTTCATAACCGTGACTTTAGACAGGTTTAAGACAACTACTGAAAGACCCGTTTTTCTAACCAAACTTTGTTAAATATACACACTCTAAAAAACAATGCATTCTAAAAACAATATCACAGATTTAAAGAAATAAAAGAATGAAATTAAAAGACCTAATGTGGAAAATCTGGAGGTATTTGATCATTTCAGGCCTAAAATGAAAACATTTAGATTATTACATTGTTAACTTAACAACATTGGGAGCTAATGGTTAATGCTTTGTCACAGCACGTTGTTTATTCTTTTGAAAATGATGCCAAAAAAAACAATTTCAAAGTTGTGGAGCTTCTTCCGTGCCGATATGACCTAGTGTCATTAGCCATATACCCCTTTGTTTGTGCCCCCCCCCCCACCACCACCACAAAGACAACAGTTCAATTTAGCAATTACTTCAAAATAAAACATATATACATATATATATATAAAAAATGGTGTATTGAGCTTAAAGGCAGCTCCTCAATATCAGGAGTCCACATGGTTTAAACTAGAGTTGCAGAATATATTGAATAGAAATCATTTACTGCAAAGCGTTTGTTAAAATGTAAAAAAAGGGGGGTATTTTTTTCTCATTTCCCCAAAGCTATTGTTAAAACAAATTCTCAGTTCTGTGCATCATCTTCCGATGTCTTTGTGTCACGCCCTGCCGGAAATCTCGCACAAATCTAGGTGCACAAACAGGTTTCGCCCGTCTGTTTATATACAGTGGAAACAAGCGCACACGCATCCCCTTGGCTGCCCGTCTGACACCGCTGCACCTGCCCTTAAAGAGGCGGAACAGGTTCAACAGGCTACTGTTACGAGGGGGGGCAGGTAGGAAGGAGGCAACGAAATGCATTACTTGAAGGCTCGGTCGTAAACAGCCATATAACAAACCAAGTAGTTTCCTCAAACTAACGTTTGACCTCATAACGTCAGATTTAAAAAGAAAAAAAAAGAAAACAATACGGGTAATGAAAGCCTTTATTAAGCAGTTAACCCGGGGCTCCTTTTGCTTCAGGTTTTTCCAGGTATGTACGCTTCATTAAATATTTTAATGCGTTGCCCAAAAATGCCCGGGAACAAGCCCAGACGCGCCGGAATGAGCGCGCGGGGGTTAAAGTGATAATACGGATCAACCCTCTGGGATACATCCCACTGATTTCAACATACATTTGACTTTATAGCTCTTCACCTCCTAACAAGCTATTTTTTTTCCCCTAGTTATCGGAACGTACGACAACCAACAGGCCTTATGTACAATCCCCTTAACACGCCTCCTGCTGTAAAACAAGAACACAACCTCCCTGCTGGATGGGAGCGTAGCGCTACCCTGCAACACATCCCACTCACCCGGGTTTTCATACAGCAGGGAGGGGGGTGGGGTGGGGTGGAGTGGGGGGGCAGAGAGCCAGCGTGATAAGGAGCAGAAGACAGTGCGCACATACAGGCTTCCTAAATACGCCGCATCGTTAGAACCCGCAAGGGTCCGGTCGAAGGGAATCTTTTAAGTGCTTTCCCCTCCAACAACGGAAAGCCTTTTTCAGACGCTGAACAACATGTAGGCGCTTTGGTTGTTTTCTCTTTCCTACTGATGACACACAAGCACAGCATAGATCTCTGGCTCATTTTCGAATGGCACAGCAGATGTCCTAATCCAGAATAATTCACATTGCTCTGGCCCCGCATTTTTTTTTTGTCCCCACCCACAACCATCTCTGCCGTGCACACTCACATGTACACAGGGGGGGAATAAAGCCACACACACACACACAGCTGGAGTTTCGGCCCGAGTAATTCAGATTAAATCCATTTCTCTGAGGTCCCCACCCAGCCCCCGACTCCCTCCACACTGCGGCTCTTGTCCAGGGCAGCCCGGGCACATAGGGCTGTAGGGGGGGGATGGGGTGGGGCGCTGGCTTATCGGCCTCTGCCACAGCTGGAGGGGGTGGGGGTGAGATGGAGAGAGACGGGATAGAATAAAATGAGAGGCAGAACGAGGGAGAGATGATGTGAGTGGAGGTTGGGTAGTGGGTGGACATGGCTGAGCAGAAAAAAAAAAAAAAAAAAAAAAAAGCGAGAAGCAAGAAGCGTGTTGCAAAGGTTTGTGGGAGAAAATAGAAAAATAAAAAACAGAGAAAGAAAGAAGTACGTAAAGAGAGAGTTATACGTGTTCAGTTTAAAGGACAGGAACTAAAGGGCAGCGACTCAGAAAAAGCTAAAAACCCAAAGCTTTGTGAAAAACGGGCGGAGGAGACGACGTGGAGCAAAGGGGCACAGACAGAAAGCGAGCGCCACAGAGAAGGAGTTGTTGGGTCACCCCATTTTAGCATTCACAATAGCCTGTGCTCTCCCCGAGGCTCATTGTTCACTCACTGTGGGCCTTTGTAAAAAGGCTTGGCACTCGACTCTCTTATTACACAGCAGCTCCCACTGACAAACGCAGAAAGGAGCCCTGGCGCATGTGGGTGAGTCGAAGAGGTCGTGGCTGGGAGGAGGAAAAATGATTCCGTGATGTACACATCAAAAGCCTCTGAAGGGATGGCGCGGCCGAATGTACATGTGCGGTAAAAAGCAGACGTGCAGCGAGGTGGTCGGCTGGTGAAACAAGGGGTGGGCGATTTCCTAGCTTGGCTGGCTAGTCAGAAAGTCAAAAATCTGATCGGTATCTGGTTAGTGAAGGGTCACCAGTTTAGTGATGGGAACACTCTTCAGTGGGGAAGCTGTGACCGTGAGGAAGAGGACTTAGAGTTAGCCGTTTTAAGGATCGGGGAGGTGCTTAAAAATGAATAGAGTGGTAGCTGAGATGCATTGAGCCGTTTCAAAGGGAAGCAGCATTTTCTACAGCTTCAGACCGTTCCAGGGAGTCATTTTACTCTCCCACTGCTTTGCTCAGTACATTAGCCTGTTCAATAATAGTATGTTTTACACCAGTATGTATTTTTGCAGGATTGTTACCATGTATACAAAGATTCACAGAAATTTTCTTTTTTTACTTTTCATTTTCACTCTTGTAATGACGGCAAAGAAATTAGCTTTTTTTTTTTTTAACAGAAATCAGTTACAAAACTTTAAAAAATTTATATTAAATACATTTCCCATGTGATATTGCACGACGCAAAACTCTGAATAATACAAATAAAAACTGATGAGTACAGAGAGTAATGTTAACCGCTAATATAAGAGCCTACGAACCGTATAAAATGCAACATTATTTTATCAATGTTTAAGAAAAAAAGAGAATAAAAAAAAAAACAGTAAAACCATAAGAAACAGCTACTGGCCACTCAGCAGGATGGCTGGATAGAAATATCTTGAATTGGTCATATGACAAATAAACTATAAACACAAGCAATCAGAAATTTATACAAGCTTTCAGGTTAGATTGCACAGGTGGTTTTACCATTTTTAAACATCTCTTGTTTTGAAAGGCATTAAGAGTCGATCTATCCTCGCGCTGGATAAGTTGCTTCATCCTGGCCTCATCAGCGGCAGCATCCCTTCTCCAGATGTGCCACGTATGAGCCGAGAGCTTAGAGAAACCAGCCGATCAACCCTGTGCAGCAGATGCTGGAGGCAAAACCTGCCTAAGCCAAGAGAGAATGCAGGGACAGTACCCACCTCTGCCTATAGTGACGTGGCCAAGTCCTCATTCGCACCAGAGTTGGTGAACAATGAAAGGCCAAAAAAATATATATATACAGAAACCAAGAGGGGCTGGGCAGGATGAAACGGAAAAGTTTTGAAAATCAAACGCATGCTGCCAAACAGCCGATGGTTTGCAGGTGCAATAAATTAATCAAGATATCCTTAAACCTAAGCTTAGCAATGCAGCAACAAACTTACTACTTCAAGAAAATAGACCACAAACCCAAACAAACCACAAAGCCCCAAGGCTGGCAGAACAGATGCATGAAAAACACTCAGACACACCACGAACACAGTCATGTGACACAACTCTTGTCTCCGTGCAACATAAAGACCCAGTGGAGCCAACTTCCACGCACACGTTAGCTTCTATTTGCACACCCATCACACACAAACCCCCCACCCCCCAAATTCACCCACCATCCATCCCGTCCCATGACCAGCCCAGCCCCGAGGCCATCTCCACCACTCACTGCCTAATTCTGCTGCATCCTTCGCTATGCCGCCCCCCCCCCCCACTCCCCCGCATCACCCGGCCCGTCTGTCCCCTAGATGCTAGAACAATATCGCAGTGTGCATTTGGCCCAAGGTGTGGGAGGGCTGCACTCAGTGTCTCCCTGTGTCTTGACAATGCTAAAGAGCTATGGCGGAGGGGGTGCAACAAGAAAGGGTTTTTTCTTTTTTTTTTAAAACAAGAAGTATTCTCCCCCCGGGCTTCACCCCACCCATTACCCCCCCTTCCCCAGACCTGCCCCCCCCCCAATAAACGTCCCATCTATCTGCCAGGCACCAGGCTGCAGCGAGTGTGTCTTCTTCCCCATTTGGGGAGACGCGCCAATTCTGAGTAAGCCTTTGTCATAACCAAATTTAGAGGGGGTGAAAATGACTTAACAGCTCTGAAAATATCTGAATTTCCTTTCTGAGAATTAACTGCGTTGATCTTATCTCACAACGCGCCAAGGACCACCAAAAAACAGAGGCCTAATTTGCAAAGGTACAAGATCGAAGATTTTATTACTTTGTTTAATTCTAGCCTGGATAGAGCGGATTCTATTAGCGGCGTGACCAGTAGCAACAAAACGAAACGCATAGGAGGAGAAACAAGGAGGGAGTGAAGGGAGAGGCCAGATGGACAGAAGTGAAACAAGGTTGATCTGACAATTCAATGCATCTCTGTGTTATATGGCAGAAATGGAAACAGTGCTGTAGAACAGTTTGGGTCGTAGAATCCAAGTGAGTGGGCCGGAGCAACGCAGAGGAGTTGACACATACTTGATTACTCTTCTGAGGAAAGATGAGATAACAGTACCTCCTTATGTAGCATTTTTTTGAGTGGTTTTAACATCTTACATAAAAAAAATTGAGAAAAACATTGCTGGTTCAGCATGTAATGCTGAAATATTTGATCTGAGAAACCCACGACCTACTTTCCCCCCCGTCGTACCCTGTCAAAAGGGAGCAGCAGCCCAGGACGCCATCTGAGCATAAGACGGCAGGGAGAGAATTAAGAACAAACAGCCCCCTTTTTTTTTTCTCCCCTTCTCCTAAGGATACCCACGTTTGCCACAGCTGCCCGGGTGCACAGAGGCCAATTGAGTTAGCTTTAACAAATGCAGCAGAGGCCTGACTAACATCAGGAATGAGTGAAGAGAACAAGACGTTGTCTCATAGCGCCCTAATTCGCCTTTAATGTGCTGCCTCACAATGCTGCCCAGCTTCTATCATCGTGTTCAAGAAGCGGTCTGACGAAACGTCTAAACAGGGACGCGGAAGAGAAATAAAACCCTGTCGACTTTAAGGAAATAAGGCTCGAGTCACACAAACTAAGCGCAGAAACCGAGTTTTGTAGCTCAAACAGACCCTTTAAGGAGTGCCCGGGGTCCTTGTTGCTAGGGAGAAGCCACGGCAAGCCCCTAATCCACTCCTACTGCTCTCCTTACCAATTAGAGATGTGTACAAGTTAGCGGATGACTTTAAGTAACTCTGATTAGCGACTGCACGTACAAAAGGAAGGGGACTAAATGTAGTAGTGAAATCCTCTCTGCTCACAAGTCAGCCAAATAGGCCCCTGCTCCTAATTCTCCTGACAGCGTGGGCCGTCGTCGGGACCACGAGGCGGTGCGCGATTGCGTTCAAGGACCAGTAAACGTGGGCGCCGGTGGGCGAACCAATGCGTCGAACCGAGCAGTCCGGGCCTTGTTTATATATGAGGTCAGAGAAAATTTGCTGTAGATGCGCCGCCTGCGCTATAATAAAATTAAGTAACCAATAAAGAAAGGGACCTCACGCATATCAGCAATTGCATACTTAAACTATAAAAGCGCCTCGACTTTCTGCAGTTAACAGCATTCAGTATGAGGATACTGACCATAAATTTCTCCCGCCCTCAACCTCAGGGTGACTACCTAATCTTTATAGCCTGATATAAAAAAAGAAGTCATCTCAAAGTCAGTTAGCATAAGATGAGCCTTTTTGTGTAAGTTGTTTACGTTCGGTCTTGTACTTTTTTTTCCCCCCTTAACCTGCATATGAGGCTTTTAAATATTGAGATTATTTTTGAATCAACTTGAAGTTTATTGCGAGGTAAAGCGGTTATATGACTCCAATAAATAATATCCACAAGCAGAAGTTTGTTCTGAGCGGTATGGGTTTGACCAGGGTCCATGATCATATTTCAAACTGGGTTCAGAACCAAACTAAATTAAAAAAAAAATGTGATACAAAGTTTTCAGATAAAAAAACAACAACATAAAAATCAAGGTTTTACATCACATTCCAACAATGTTGATGACATTATTTATAATTTGTAACTTGCAAGACAAATAAAACTGATTCACAGCGGTATTAACAGGTACGAAGATGAAGCTACAACGGGCAAAAAGGCGCTCCAAACCCACAGCAATTCCCGCTTTGCATACCAATAATATATTTGGCCAGTTGCATGGAAATCCGCTCCTCCGGCACAGATTTTAGCGACAAAGATGCTTAAGCTCAAAGTGACTCCAACTGCGTGTTGTTTTTTTTTCTAGAGATGCACCAGTCGATCGGACGATTTTGCCTCGATCGCCTGTGATCTGCAAGTCAAACTAATGTTTCTACCTAAGCTACATGCATCACCAGTTAGAACCCTGCTGTCAACAATAGCATGCTCTTTTTTGAGGGAAAGAAATCTGATGAAGATTAAGGGACAAATGCTTTAAAGCATAAATGGGGATTAACCTTGTAATTCCTTCATGTTCTGATGAATTAAAAATTATCCCTATCAAGTAACCCCCCCACCCTTCTTTCATTCATACAGTGCTTCAAATGGTAGCTCGGCCATTAAAGAAAACAAGAAACGGGTAACAGCTTAGAGAAGCTGATCAACATCTCTTGATGGCATCCAGAACCTAAAAACCCAGCAGTATTAAAAAAAGATCCAGGTGATGCCGAGCTATTAGATTACCAACACCTATTTCCCCGGCTCCTCCCTTGTTGTAAGGTCGCCTCTGGGCGAAGCAAGCTGTCAGGCTCCGGCCAACATGATTTACTCCCCTCCTCTTGTTCAGCCCCGCAAGTGACACCATCTATGGATTTTGGGGGGTCATTCTCGCACAATGCCTCTAATTTAGCTCCCTAAAGGGAGGAGTAGGAGGAGGCTGGTGGAGGAAGAAATGCTCCAAAGGTCACCCGTGACTGCAAGGCAGTGGAGTTCGCGTGAGAGGCAGAAGGAGGGGAGGAGGTGGAGGAGGAGGAGGAGGGGGTTGGGTGAAGAGGTGCGGCTCCCCAAAGACTGTCAGGGTCGAGCCCTTGCCATTGTGCGACCTCTGGGCGATCAAGACAACTTGCCAATACAACAGCACTGCCTTCTACCAGACACGATTGCTGCCCCTTTACGTTTGAGAAGCACAGCTTTCCCGATGCATTCTGAGAGCCAACCTGTGGTGTATGTGGCAGGTGCCAAAAACAGGAGCAGGTGCAGCCTTTCTGATATTCCAAGGGGGCGCTTAATTTTAACACCTTGAAGCGTTTCCTCGGCGACCATCTACAAGCGATTGACTTGCTGTTAATGACCACCTACCTACAGCCTGACAGCAACGCCTTAAGCGGCTAGAAAGCTAGGCTAGCTGTTAGCTGAAGCTAGGAGGCTCAAGCTAACCAATTAGCCAAGGGAGGGATTGGGAAGCTTATGTAAAAGCCTATTTTCGCCTTAGCTTTATTTTTAAAGTTCTTTGACGTTAAACAAACAAAACAAACAAACAACAGCGATAAAATAGGCGATGAGTTAATAGTTTGACAGTTGCCCGACTGGTATTTCATGTTCACGCAGGTAAACGGAAGCGGAGCCAGCTAACGTTACCTGTTTGGTGGGGTCATTTCTCCCGTGCTCGGAAGACAGGTGATGTCTCAGCAGCAAGGCCCGCTTGTAGTTGCGGCTCCCCTTGACGAGCTCGTCGCTGTTTTTAGTGGCAATGTTGTGGCACCAAGAGCAAGACATGAGTCCCGTCTCTTGGCAGAATTTGAGCCATGGGAAGTCTTGCAGCCACGAAGCGTTGAACATTGAGTGTTTCTGAAGCAGCGTCTGCGGTCTCATCTCTACCCCCGATTTCCTGGAACCAGGCTCGCCTCCCCACGCGACGCTCCGGGACTCTTGTCCTTCTTCGGCGCTGTCGGTGGGACCGTTCCCCGCCGCACAGCTATTCCCGTCGTCTCCTTCGACCGAGCCCGCACGGTCGTCCCCGGGTGCCCAGCTGCCCCCTTCCGGGTCCTCTTCCTCCTCCGCCTCGGGCTCCGTGCTGTCGCTGACAGACCCAGCGCCCTCCACTCTCTTCTGCGACGGTCCCTTCGCCCCCAGATCCCTGTCCTCCTCTTGATCCGGCCTATTCCCGTTAAAATGTCGGTCTTGACAGGCCGGGGCCTCCCAGCTGTTACAGTTCCCCCCACCGATGCCGCCGGAGCCCGTTAACCCAGCCGAACCACCTCCTCGGAAAGCCAAGGACCTGCGATTTCTCTCACCGGACATGTTTTTCTTTATATATATAACTATCTTCACTTTCCCAACAGTGTCTATCCCTCCGGCGAATAAACAGAGTGTTTGAAAGCGATGTCTTTCTCCGAAAGAGATGGTCCGCCGTCGTTTCTTTTCCCCGCCTGGCCCTCCCGGTGAGAGTATGTAGGTTATGCGGAAATAAATAAAGGTTTTAAACGCATAATGAATTTCAGGGTTCTCGCTGCGTCCGCGCAGGCCCCGCAGAGGTCGAATGGCAACGACTTTCCTCCCCACAATGCACCTCGACCAGAGCGGTGGGGGGGAGCGGCCGGAGAGGCAGAGGAGGAAGGGGGACGGCTTTAAAGGGAGATGGGGGTGCTGTTAATCTGCAAGGGTTCTTTGTATTTTAAGGCTGCACCCATTTTCCGCATGCTTTTCATCTTTTGACTTTGCTTGTTTTCGGTCTATAGAAGCAACACATGTTCCCCTCTTTAGCCCTTGTGCAAAGCATTATGACCACAATAGTCATATGATTTCTGCAGGAATGCACTGGTGGAGAGGCGTTAATAAATAAATAAATAATAATATAGAATTCTGTACTAGTTTATTCGCGAAAATAAATTGATACATCCCAGTAAGTGCATCAGTGGAGTTTGCCAATTCTAATTCATAAATGACATCAGTAATGTTTAATATAAAGATATTTTACATTGTTTGGGACAGTAATGAAACTAAGTATGAAAATAGCAGTACTTATTTATTCCTGCTTCAGACCCTCCAAAAAAGGGTCACATAGTGATATTAGATCAGTTTAACAAATACTTGCAACAATAAAGCACTTAACAAGAAGTATATAAGTAACTCGAATAATAATAATAATCAACACCATCTACATAATAATAATAAAATTACAACATGGCAACAACAATTTTATCATTAGTATAAATATTTTAATGGGGATAATATATAGCAACAACATCAACAACAAGTCAAAACAACATATAACATTTAAAACGAAAATATTTAATGTCAATCTAAAATTGGAAAAATGTATTCCAAAAAGTAAATGCAATTTATAAATGTTTTAATACATCTACATTTATTTGATATTCTGAAAAATTATGTTTTATCAAATATCATGATTAATGGAAACATGAAAAGGATGTTTGAGGTTTTCGTTCATTTAATTATCTGATTAAAATAAACATGCTGGAAAAGAGATTCCTAATCTCTGTGGGATTTTCCTGGTAAATAAAGGTTAATAATGATAATGATATAAATAAGAAAGTGAAGCTTTTAAACAATGGCCACTCATTGACGAAAGCACGATGATTTTAGGTCACGTAAACAAAAGCTTAACCCCAAGTCAAACAGCTATATTTTTAATGTAATTACACTTTTTTATCTTATTTTATCTTAAATGAATCCATATATATATATATATATATATATATATATATATATATATATATATATATATATATATATATATATATATATTAGATCCACTATTTGGTGTTTTATGATCCACATTGGGGTTTCTGTCTCCACTTTGTGAAACACTGGTCTCCCAAAGGACCATTTGCTGTATAGATATATAAACTAAGTAAACAATAATATTTTTATGATGTACAATGAATTATGCACATTAAAGACCTTGACTGTGACTTGACTTCAATGTATGAATGTACTCTTGAATGTATCTTGTTTAACGACTAACTACATATACTAATATAAAAGTAAAAACAAAGTAAAGTAATGTAATCAAAAATTACAAAAGTCTTCTTCTGGGTGAAAGGTAAGGAAAGTTAAACAGTAAACAGTTGATTGATCTAATTCTACTCGATGCCTTTAAAGTTTTGTCCAGCAGGGGGCACTGTTTCACACGAGCCTTTCTCTTTCTGTGTTTCTCTTTTCATGGGTACTGTTTTACATAGTTGTATATATGGTTTATCTGTTTGCACCAGTTAACAGTTTTGCACACAGTATGTGAAGAAGATTTGGATTTAATCCAGACTCCGGGTACACTAAAATGTAGGGCATTATGTCCGAATGGTGTGATTGTCATAGGGGTTGTGTCATCTATTGCTAACTATCAGAAAGACTATTTATTTCCCCCAGTTCAAAAAAGGCTTTGTCTGTGTAAAGGATGTTACAAGACAAATATAGCTAGAGAATCACATATGCAGAAATGAACAGTACATATCTCATTTTTTTTTTTAAACTGCCTCATCTCATTCTTAAATTTGCGTAGGCCACCACGAAAGACATGTACAGATTTCGTTTCTGATTTTGGTTCCGTTTAGCTTGATTCTGCTAGTAACCCAGTTTTGAAAAGGATCCTGTAATAGCCACACATAATATAGTTTGGTGTTGGAGAAACCCTTGAAGAATCCTTTTGGTTCTCTGTAAATTCTGGATAAAAAAAAAAAAAATCATACCTTGTTAATCAGTGTGGTATACATAAGTATCCAGTAACTACTATCAAAAAGAATTTGGACGTACTCAGAAAAAACCTTCAAGATACGGGTTAGGTAGCAAGTCACACTTGTTACCCAGATGTATTACAGCCTTGTACCTAAAAGTACACAGTAGGTACTTCCAAATACATCTTGAAGAGTACACCGAAAGACCCGTGAAATACCGTTTAAGTTTGCCATCAGTCCAGTATAAGAAGTCATACCTCATGATACAGCCTGGTACCCATAAGTACTCTATATTGCCCACAGTATTCCTACAGGACCAGACGAAAACCTTCACATTATAACATAATCATCTTTATTTGTCACTGCAACTCTACATTCCAATGAAATTTGTCTTCTGGACTAAGCCCATATCTTAAGGAGCAGTGGGCTGCCACGATGTGAGGCACTGGGGCTAAGGGTCTTGCTCAGGGACCCAGAGTGGAAGTCTGGTGGATTTGAACCGAGGTAAACACCCTGCTCTAAACACCAGGCAACCACTCCCCTGTAACCTATATATTAACCTGTATATCACCCTTTAACTTCCCTGACAGTCCATGGTAATAAGTCATACCTTGTAATACAGGTAGCTTTGTGTAATTATTTGGGGTATGTTGTAAGTAAATCCCTGTAAATTATTGTAGGCACCGGGAAATACATAGAAAGTTCTGGCTGGCAAAACTCACCTTAAACTGCCTGTTTGTCCCTATCTATCTATCTATCTATCTATCTATCTATCTATCTATCTATCTATCTATCTATCTATCTATCTATATATATATATACATATATATATATATATATATATATATATATATATATATATATATATATATATATATATAGAGAGAGAGAGAGAGAGAGAGAGAGAGAGAGAGAGAGAGAGAGAGAGAGAGAGAGATAGATATAATATTTATATATATATATATATATAGAGAGAGAGAGAGAGATAGATAGATAGATAGATAGATAGATAGATAGATAGATAGATAGATAGATAGATAGATAGATAGATAGATAGATAGATAGATAGATAGATAGATAGATAGATAGATAGATAGACACAGGCAGTGTCAAGTTTTAGATATATGCCATTTATTTGGATTATAACACATGCTTTGTTAATCTGTTTGATTAGTTGTAAAAATGAAAATAACTTATTTTATGCCTCTCTAAAGTCAGAGGTAGCAATGTATGTAAAGTATGTCTTGGGAGTAAATTCTTTCAATTTTATGCAGCACAGTGTAATATTTGCTATTTATTTTCAATAAATGTTTATTTATTTATTTATTTATTTGTATATAAGTTTCTATAATACATCCAAAAAGTTGCCAACATATCGATTTCCAATTCACTTGCTACCTTCTTGACAGTGTAAAAATCCAGCCCACGTGCATGCCTTTGTTTACACTCCTACGTGCTGACGTCACTTGGCGCCCCACCCCGCTGCGGCGCGCTGCGTAGCAACATGAGGGAGAGAACAGGAAGACCTTCGGCCGTCAAGTTGACAACCTGCACACCCTGGACTTAAAAACGACCAGAAACGTCTCTCAGCGACACAATGGAGGGCGAAGAGAAAGGTAAACACTTTATTTGCGCTGTCAGTATTGTTATTGACGTTTTTATTCTGCATTTTCGCTCTGGAAATTTCGCAAACTAGCTAAAAAAAAGTTTGTACTGCGGTACAAACTTGCCGTATAAGAACATATGCTGATGTATCTTTTTCAAAAAAAAGTCATGCAATTTGAGTGAGATTAAATTAACATCGTACAGACTTTTATTTTACGACTGTATGTTCAAAGTAGGGTGTCAACATAGCACAAAAAATTATACGGAAGTCTGCTGTAACACGCCATGTATGCCCGCATGGAACTGCCAGATACTTTTAGTGACAACATAAACGTGGAAGGTATATTTAAAGGTTAAGGTTAAAAAAGGGGGATACGAGTCTGACAGCCGCTGAAAAGTGGATCGAAAATAACTATTTTAATGAATGAAATGTTTTAAGTTACGCAGGAAGTCGTCACACCTGTTTGGCAGCTACTTTCTGTACACTCACGAGTGCCCAGTTCTGCTCAAAATCGGCGTGTTTTCGGCTCAAGCAAGATGAGGTGAGCCACGATGTGTTTCTTGCCAGATGTCGTCTCCTCTGCCTGCCCTGCTGCTTATTTCTGGGAAATGTTGGTGTCCATGTACTGTACATTTAAACATATCAGTGCCAGACAGTTGGCATTTGCAGCTAGTGTTTGATACCAAAAAAGTACCTGTAGAAAACAACGTTGTAAAAAGGGCCTGTTTGTAACAGTTCTGCTGATTACATAGAAGCAGGGGACAGAGGTTTGTTTGCCATCCTCCTATAGATGCTGGGTTTTACCTTAGTGGACCCCAGCACCCATCCCCAACCCCTCCAGGTTTTATTTATGGAATTTCCTGATCTCTGCATGCTGGTATTTTCCATTAAAGCACCAAAACCTGCAAAAATATGTATGGTATTGTTGCTGAACCAACAGATGTAGCCTGTTGCCGATTTTATATAATTTGCATCTTGCTTTGTGCGGTTAGATGAGCTAAGAGTTGAAGGAGAAATCCCTTTAATGGCAGGCTTTTGGGTGAGGTTTCTTGTGTTCCTGCTATGGTTATGGGATGGATCTTTGTTCTCAAAATCAAATGTATTTCTACATTTGTTGCTGCAAAGGCATCAGCAGTTCAGGAATTGTATATCTAGTACTTGAGCAATCTTAAATGTGTTTGCTAAAGGTTTAACAAATCTTTAAAGTCCCTATAAGGCCTGACCTGCTGATTCAGATACATTTTATTCGTATGTTTTAAG
Organism: Fundulus diaphanus; assembly: GCA_037039145.1. NCBI lineage: Eukaryota > Metazoa > Chordata > Actinopteri > Cyprinodontiformes > Fundulidae > Fundulus > Fundulus diaphanus. Next base: position 32,485,108 of record CM073135.1, read on the forward strand.
GACTAACACATTAAAGTAGAAAAAATACACTCCAAGTTCTTTAATAAGAGGCAGTAGTTTATAATCCAGCAGCAAAATAAAGGAATTATTAAATTTTCCTCATTCATGCATCGAAGCACATGTCCTTAACCTTTACTGGATTGTTGTTCGACTCAAAACAGAGCATCAAAGTATATCGTCTTGGTTGATGCATTTATAGACTGCAGATGGCTAGTCTTTTTAGTCTTGATGCAGGGAGGAGGGGAAAAAAATCAGAGACAATCAAGGGAAACCTGGCTGATTGATTGGTACTAAAGGAATCACATTTCTCCTTGTGTGCTGTTTTGCAGTCAAAATATGGCCTGGGTGTACTTTTTGGTTGACTGTTTTGTTGGAAGTGTCATGCTTTGACAGACTGAATAAAATATTTGACCAACTGGATCCATCTTGAAATGTATAGAGATTTTCAGTTTTGTGACCCAAGTTCTTGGTTGTTATAATAAGTTAAAGCAAAGGGAAAATTAGAAGCCTTATTAATTTAAAGGATGACACGCTGCACCACACTAATGCACCTTCTTGTGCTGCTCTCGGTTCATGCTGCTACTTGTAAGAATCACAATATTTACAAGTGAAACTGTGATTTTAATGTAATTATTGCTGTATCTAAATCCAGTACTTTCAGAATTGAGCTTTTTTTCTCTCTCTCAACAGCTAACAAAAGTAACTGATCATTCTTCCTCTCTGCTGGCACAACACCTTAAATGTGGTTACGTTTGTGTTCCCTTTTCTCTAAATGTGCACCGTCACTGCAGCAAACATCAAGTTTGATTGTTTATATATTTACTGTCACACATCCAGATATTTATGGTAGTTTTATGCTCTCTGGTACGATATGCAACAACCGGTATAGTGGTACTTTTTGAAGACCCTTGTTGTGTATATCTTTCTTTTTCTTTTCTTTTTTCTGGGCTAAAATGAACATTTAGGGGAAGGCACGGGCCACTTACTCAGACAGGAAAGTTTTAAACTCTTACAGTTTTACAACCGGTAACCTCTTATTAACAGTTTCTATTGTATAAAGCATTTCTAATCAGAAGCCACACAAAGTGTTGGAGGAAACCAGGGATTTCTCCGGTATAGAAAAACCTGTCCCCCACCTCTTCACGCACGCTGCTGGTCAGCTTCCTGGAAGAAGACAGTTGCTCTTTTCCCCTCGCTTACAAACCCGACCTACTTGGCTGATTGCAGCACAAGCACATGTTTTATTTCATTTTATTTTAAATGAAATCTATTTAATCCAATACATTTCTGTTTAAATACAATTCAACTTAGGGTTATAGTACAAGTGGCCCAATCCTATTCAAGCTTATCAATCCTGTAAACCTCTCTATCTCTCCGTATAAAGTCATTTTCTTTCACTTATTATTTAGTTTTCCTTTTTAACTGTTTCTCAGTTTTCCCGATGAAGCCTTGTGGTTCTGCAGAGGAGCTGAAGACAGGTTAGCAGTGTGTAGCAGGCGTAAGGTCAGTGCACACTGAGCGTGACTCTTTCCCCTTATTGTATGTGCAAGGGAGATGACCTAAATGATAACAAGAGTGATTAGTTGTTTTTTTTGCCTCGTCTCTTTATGTTCAGTGTCTTGAATAGTAGGTATCGCATGTACTTTGGTCGTGTGATTCGTACACAATGGGAAGATGAGGAGGGCTCTAATCAGGAGCTCCCTCTCTAAGTGCTGCTCCAAGCTGTCAATGAAAGGGCTTTTTATACAGTTATGTTAAACTGTGCCTCCTATCTCCTGCTGTTGTGTGATTGTTTCCTATTTCTGCATTTTTTTTTTTTTTTTACCTTTACATTTCGAGATAAAAAAACAAGACTGTCGGGTTTCTGGCCAATGTTGTTTTTCGGCTGGCTCGTCTAATAGGGTTGATCATGAGCACAGGCCAACAATTTTGCTTTATTAGATTTCTATCAAGCACAACCGACTGCTTTCATTTGTAAGAGAAAGTCTCTCGCAGTCAACTTCCCGAAGGCTGGTTTGTTTTTACAAAGTAATCAGTTTAGCAGAACCAAACCATAGACTATATATTCTGATGTTTTTATGTTTCGTGTCACAAAGGTTTCATGACAGACAATATAGAAATAAAAATGCAGGGAAGAAATATTTGCCTTTCATCTTGGAAAAAATAATGCATTACCCTCTAATAATGTGACCCCCCCCTCGATTGCTTAATTGTAATAAATAATATTACTATTAGTATGGTTATTAACCTCGTTAACTACCAAGTATTCAGTTTACTGTATCCACTACTGATAAGATTCCAGCTTTTCATCTTATAACGGTGCATTTCACGGTACCTTTGCCAACCTCTCCCATTGCTCTTGAAAAATCCTTAATCATTAATTTCCTTAAAAAGCTGCATACCTTACCTTTTTAAAGGGACATATCATGCAAGATCTACCTTTTTTGCCCTTAAATGCATCAGGGAAACAACAAATGACTGCATACTAATTTCTCAACAATCATCAACTTGCATAAAAAAATGTTTGTTACAATGTTTGAAAAACAGATTAAAAGGGGTCCACCTAAACTCATTGTTTTTATTTTGTTGTTCTTTTTTTTTATCGTACCAGGGGACAAGTCTTGGTCAAAAATAACACCAATGTTTTTTGCTTTATTACCAGAGTTCAATTTAATGCCATCCAGATTAGGTGAAGGATTAAGAAGTTTATTTTTTAAGGACTCTGGTCCAAAGATGACAACTTTTTGTCTTGTCAGAATTTGAAAGCAGAGAATTTAACGTCCTCCAGGTTTTGATGTCATCAAGACATGCCTGCAGTCGAAGTAATTGATTGGATTCATCAGGATTTATGGATAAATATAGCTGAGTGTCATCAGCATAACAGTGGAAATGAATCCCATGCTGTCTGATAATTTTACCAATCGGGAGCATATATATAGTAAAGAGAATCGGCCCAAGGACTGAACCCTACAATTGTTTTTAGTTCAGAGGACTCGGATTCGAATCCCGGTAGTGTCCAGGGGTCTCATTTATAAAACTTTGTGTGGAATCCATACAAAAACTGTACATATGCCAAGAAAAAGAAAATGGCGTACGGCAAAAAAAGAAATCAGATTTATAAAACCGCACACCAGCGCGCAATTTCCCTTGATAGATCACGGTTGTACCTGACCGTTTGCGTACCTGGTTCCCCCTTATGTTCAGGCCTCTACACGCCCAGGTTCAACCATAAATGGTCAATGCAAAGCACCTCATAAATATTAATGTGGCTTAAAAATGGGAGAGGCGTTTATTAAATTATTGTAAATCAGAGCAATATTATTTATGACTTAAAAAGCACAGTGAACTTCATGATTACAGATTATTTTTCTTTTTCTTGTGCACAACTGTTTAAATTAGATTTTTTTTTTTTTTGTGTATTTTTCCAAAATAACTGTAAATGTGCAGAAAGTGCAAAAAACAATATACTGAATTACTCAGTCTGTTGTTGGACTGCACAAAATGGGTGAGAACATTTAGTGATGGTGAATCTTCAGCAGAAATTAAATGTTTCTGATATTTCGGAGCCCTAATTTGTTTTTTTTGCACTTTAGGAGATCACAGTAATAAGCATTCTTTTGTATTTAGTAATGTGTGATATGTTGAAGTTAATTAAAAACTGGGATTTATTAGTCTCTTCAAGGCTTATGTTTATACCACCAAAACATGTCGGTCCATAGCAACTGCGGTCTAAAGACGTTTTTAGAGGAGACACTAAACATTAGCTGCATTTTAAAAGTGCAGCTTCAAGCACAGCTCTTTGCAGATTTGCCCTTTTCTTCTCGGAGATTTGCCTTCTGGTTGAGAAAATTGCTTTTTAAACTGATCGTTATATGCCATGAAGATGATGAATATGCAGCTTAAGGAGAGTAGTCATAGACGCCTCTGTTTTGTGTGAGTCTGTATCGCAACACCCAAACGTTTACATAGAAATCCCTTTTATTATATAGCTGGATTTGAACAGTCAGGGGCCATTTTGATTCATTTGCTCTTTGCTTGTAGACCTTCCTGCAGAAGTTTCCATTAAGGTGTGAGATTTGGCCCGGCAACGCTCTCAGCAGTACGAGAGCTCCTAAATCACACAGGCTTCCAACACGACGCTGAGGAGAGAATCCCTAAGTCTCCGAGTCAAATGGAGCACAGTGTGCAGCCTATAAATTGTAATTCCTCAATAACTGGAGATCTAATTGTGTAATTTGGTCCCACTGGGGGTAAAAGAGTTCTGTTTTGCAGATATTTCTGACCGAGATGACTGAGGCTGACAAACCCTGTGTTTAGGCCTATTATCTGGTATAGAGAGATATTGCTGTCTCTCTATACCAGAGAGACAGCAATATCTGGCCCCATTTCTTTCCTCAACACCTCTCCGTCATTATCTTGCATGACTGAAGACAATTTTCCTGGACTTCCCGGCCTGTTGGGTGCTTGCTATTTCTGCTTAGTTGCTGAGGTTTTATGGCTATAGACTGCAAAGTAAAGATGAAACTGGGATTCATTTTTGATTCGGCCTTTTTATTTTAATGTGCCAGAGAGTCTAAAACATGACTGTTATTGAGGAGTCCTACAATTAACATATTAACTATGGGGAATACTAATGTGCTTTCATTTCACTAAGAGGTAGTATGCATTTGTTTGCTTGCATGCTTAAATTATATTTTACACAAAGGCTCTACTGGAGGAAACGTTTTTGAAGTAGCAGTACTGGCTTTTTCTCTGTGTTCATATTAATATTTAGGTTAATTGAAAGTTTAGTCTTTCATTTATGGCTGAAGTTTTTAACTCTGCCTATAAATTCAGTTGTCTCTGAATACTTGATATTTACCAGTAAGTTATTCAAGTGAAATGATTCGTTTGCTGTGCTTGCTGAGTTTCACAACCATGCGTAAAAAATATTTAAAAAAAGCAAAAAAACTAAACAAACAAAAACTGTATGTCATTAGCTTGCAAAGCATTTAAATACACAAGAATTCCCTATCATAAATCTCTAAACTAAGAAATTCTGGTTTTGGTAAAGTTTTCACATCTGATGGTAGTCTGATCTCACCACTCCCTTAGTCTGCTTACTAATTTAAAAGTAACATTCTCATAGAAAGCTGCAATTCATATCCTTTGTATGGTTTCACATTTTGTCATGTTGCAATCATCACTTTCAATGTATTTTGTTGGGATATTATGTAACAGTGCAACACAAAGCAATACATAGTTGTTTAGAAGAACAATTATGGTTTTCCAATTTCTTTTATTTACTTTTTCAATAAAATCTGGAAAATATATGCTGCGTTTTTGTTCGGCCAAATCGGGTCAATTCTTTTGTAGAACAACCTTTTGGTGCATTTACATCTGCAAATGTTTTCAGGCTTGTCAATTAGACGCTTTGCACATCTAAAAACGGATATGTTTGCCCATTGTTCTTTGAAAAATACCTCAAGCTTAGACAGACTGGATGGAGAACATCTTGTGAACAGCGCTTTTTAGGTCTGGCCACAATTTCTGGATCTGAGTTGACTTCTGGACATTCACTAGGCTATTCTAACGCATTAGTGTGTTTTAATCCCTATGGTTCAGTTTTTGCTCTGGCTGCAGGGTTTGTGTTGCTTTCCTGCTGGTAAGGTGAACTTTCCACCCCAGTCTTCAGTCCTTTGAAGTTTCTAACAATTTCCCTGCATTTAGCTGCATTCTTTACTACTCCAAACCTCTGACCAGCTTCCATGTCCCTATATGACAAAAGCATCACCAATGTACGACGCTGCCACCACCGTGTTTCCCCTCAGGGACGGTGTGTTCAGGGTCATGTGTAGTCAGTGAATCACAGGGATAACAGAAAACATCATCCCACAGTAAGACTTGGTCACACAACATATTAGGAACTTTTCTTTTTATATTAGCTGACGTGGCTTATTAGCTAGAAATGGAGGTAGTTGGACTCTTCATCTCAGAATAGATTAGACTAACAGTTTCCTCCAGTTTAAGAGTGTATTTTGTGAGCCATTAGTCTGTCGAACCCTGGGTATGAAACATACAGTATCCGTGCTCCATGTGTAGCTTTCCTTATTGTGTTCCCATGATTGCCCATCTCATGGGAACTCTGTAGGCCCAGTTCACGCAGTCATTTATGTCTCATGATTCCTGTTTCATGCCAATCATGGGACCGGCTCTGCCTTGACTGGTGGGGTAATTGATCCCATGCTGCGCTCCATTAACCACTTTAAAATGGCTGTTTGTTCCCTGTTACGGTCTACATGGATGGCTGAGTTTCTGTACTCTTATCTGTTCGATTCCTGGTCATCAGCACACCAATATTCATCCACGATATTGAATCATTTATGAATTGGATGTAATTATTTTAAAGATTTAATCAGTTGTATTAGTTTACTACTTTTAAGTTAGCTGCAGATTAGAGCTACTGTTGAGTTTAGACATCATCTCTAGGAAAATGAAAAAAAAAACGTATCATTTGTTTGCCGTTTTAAGATGAAAAGAATCATTTGATTTAAAGGTTTTGGTGGCTTGAACATGTCGAGCCATGGTGGTGACAGCTTCATGCTTTTCTTTTAGCAGGGATAGGGAAGCTGGTCAGTTGATGGGAGCATGGATGGAGCTAAATGCAGGGAAATCGTGAAGAAGAGAAACTGTTGGAGGCTTGCAAGGAGGTTCCCCAGAGCTACAGTGGAACGGTTTACATATATATACAGAAGTGTATGCATGCGTTAGAATGGCCTAGTCAAAGTCCTGACCCGAATCCAGTTGAGAATCTGTGGTGAGAGATTTCCAGATTCTGCCGATCTGATTTAGCTTGAACCATCTATGATGAAGAGACAGTCTGTGTGAAACATAGTTCTGCCTCAGTGTTTATATGATAAAAGATGACAGTTGACCTGTAAACCCACACCCTGGGTTGGATCTTCTGTGGTTGGGCTATTTTGCAAAGAATGAGAAAAGATTTGTTGCTACATGCCTAAAGCCGGTAGAGACTGAGCCAAAAGACTCACAGCTGTTATTCTACAAAATCCTGACTTGGGTGGGCTGTATTTAACGGCACACTTCCAAGTTTTTTTATTCATGAAATATCGGGAAACGTGCAGAATTTGGTCTATCACATAAAATTTCATTAAAATAAATTCAAGTGTTTTTTTCTTTTTGTGTGGCAATGTGTGAAAAAGTTCAAGGGGTTCTTTTGCAAAGCTCTGTGATTCAGACCAGCATTTACTTTCATCTTTTCGGGATGTTATTTTGTTATTGGCTGTGCCAAATGGATATTTACATATTTATTCCCAGCAAGAGGCACAATTTTTTTTTTTTTGCCTTTTTACTGTAAAAAAAAAAAAGATGCCTCTTTGGTTTATGTTTTGCCAATATAGTGTCTGTTTATTTATCTGATGCAATCCCTTGAAAAGGCCATCATGGCCATCATCTTGTCTAGCTCCTTTAGAAAATAATAATAGTTTGAAATGTGTGGATCTCACATTTTATGAAATCTGATCATAATGTGGGTGTATATGCACCTGGCTTTATTCAGAATAGAACCACTCAGAATAGAGTAACTCTGATATGCACAGCAGTCCCATTTCCCTTAAAAAAAATAAAATAAAATAAATTGTATGTCATGTATTATAGGAGTTTTTGTCTTCTGAGTGCTCTGGCTTGACTTGTACCAGCTTCTAATTACGGTTGAGTCGTTACTGAATACATAATAATTTTGAGCTCTTTTAATGTTTCCAATAGAGCCCCGACGTATTTCCGCCACTCACCAACGTGGAAATGCGTCACGTTTACGTTGGGCGCGTATGCACACTCGGGTCAGTTTGCCACATTCGGGATAACTTGATCCTGACAAGCGTTTATAAATACATGCTGATCAGATTATCAATTGGCATAAACCACCCCTCTCATTTGGATTACAATTTCATTCCGATTGAGCTCAATCTGATCAAGATATTCTGATTGGCTTGTTTACATGACGCGTTTTTATTCCGATCGGCCATTTATTCTGATTACTATTGTCCATGTAAACGTAGCTATTGAAATGTTTCCCTTTGAAGCTGTCAAGTGTTGCTTTAGCAGTATGCTTTGGGGCATTGTTCTGCTGGAAAGTGAACCTCCATCCCAGTCTCAAATCACACCCAGATCGACAGGTTCCTCTGCAGAATATCTCTGCATTTATTACCATCGATTATTCCCTCAACTAAGACCAGTTTCCCAGTCCCTGCTGAAAAGCATCCCCACAGCATGATTCTGCCGCCACCATGTTTCACTTTGGGGATGGTGGAGTGAGGGGATGTGTTTGGTTTGCGCCAGACATAGTGGTTCCTTGGTGGCCAGAAAGTAACATTTTGGTCTCATCTGACCAGATCACTTTCCTCCATACATTTGGGGAGTCGCCCACATGCATTTTGGCAGACTTAAGATGTGTAATGGCCTTTTCTTGGCCACAGTTCCATAAAGAACAGATCCTCCAGTCTCTGCTGTGGAGCTCTGCAGCTCCTTCAAGGTTACCTTGGTCTCTGTGCTTCCTCTCTGATCAATGCCCTCCTTGCCCGGTCTGTGAGTTCTAGTGTCAGGCTTCTCCTGGCTTACCTGACAACAGCCAGATGTATGTCTCGTTCCGCCTAGCTACACTCACATACATCTGGGACACCGCCGATAGACAATGATTTCTCCAACCAATTTTATGGTCTGGCCAATCAGGACGCAGGGCTGGAGTTTCATATATGTGACGTAGTGGAGACGCGACCATGACGTGAGACTGTTTTGATAGCAATGGCGGCTCGTCGAGGAAGCAAGCGTTAGCATTAATGCTGCTATTGCTTTCGTGATGTCCAATCTACCTAATATTGTTTCATTAAAAGAACATCAGAGAACGCCTCTGAAGGCTTTTGTTGGTGGAAACGATGTTTTCGCCCTTCTCCCGACCGGATTTGGCAAGTTTTGTTTTCCGGGGCCAGCGGACGTGCAGACGCGGACGCGCCCCGGAGCGGTTAGCGGTTAGCGCTAACTATGTTAGGAGGCCTTTAGTCCTCAACACGGTCGGCCCGGAATCGACTCCGACCCGCGGCGCTTTGCCGCCTGTCTTCCCCCCTCTTCCTGTCAGCTCACTGTCAATAAAACGCATGCCACTAGAGCCGCAAACACATTATTATTATTTTTTTATTTTTTTTCCTGCGTCGCTATCATTAGCGTCACGGGTTAGCTTCGGTGTGAGTGGTTGAAATAGCACGTCAATAAAGATGACAGATAAGTGGCTTATCCAATCATATGCAAGAATTTTTGATAAGGCCCAGCCTTCTGTAAATGCAATTCCTATGGCGGAGTCCCAGATGTATGTGAGTGGAGCTAGGCGGAGCGACATGCAGCTGGCTGTTGTCAGGTTATCTCCTGGCACTGGCAGGTTTGATGTGGTATCATGTGCTTTTCATTAGAAGATGACGGATTTGATGGTGCTGTGGGGGAACATCAAAGATTGGGAGATATTTTTAGAACCCCAACCTGGCTTGTTTGGAGAGCTCCTTGGTCTTCATGGTGTGACGCCTCCTGCTTAGTGGTGCTGCAGCCTCTGGAGCCTCAGAAAACGTGTTTATACTGACAGACCATGTGACACTTTCATTTTACACAGGTGGACTTCATTTAATTAACTATGACTTTTGGAGGGGATTTGTTGCATCAGAAATTTTTAGGGACTTCATAGCAAAAGGGTTGGATACATTTTCACATACCAATTTTCAGTTTTTGTTTGTGTTTTAATCTTTTAATATAAATTTTTTTTGCACCACTTCGCCAACTTAGACTGCTAACATTGAAACATTTAAACTACAGCTTGTAATGCAACAAATTGGGTAAAAAGCGAAGAGGGGGTTGAATACTTTTGCAAGGCACTGTGCAGTATCAATATCACAAAGATCTGCTTCAATGTAACATTAGGAAGGGTATTATTTTTAAGTGTTATGCATTAAAATCCTGCCTGCCAGTGATGCATGTGGCCTGCTGAATTTGCTTTCATTGGCCCCAGTATCCACACTTTGTGTTTAGTTGTTATGGATGTGATGCTAAACCCCATTAAAACAGTGGGGATATTGTAAAGGGGGGGCAGAAGAAAAGTGACTTAATCATTGTCATCACTGCAGTATTTAGCAAATACCATGCAGCTCTAAGCAGAACATGCTAAATTATCAAGTTAAATGACTAGTTCTTGACATTTACATATATTTTTTTGAATATTTGAAGCCAAAATGGAAATGGATTGATAAATGAAAACATTAATGAAACGGCTGTATTTGATTTTTCTCTCAGAACGACGCAAACTGCTCCCACTCTACCTTTTTACAGTGAGCCTGAATAAAAAAACTGCATGAACAGTTTATCAAAGTATGTGGTTATTTAGCACAAGTCATCTAGTGATTGCAGCATTCGACACCACATTCTTTTTTTAATTTTGTTCAGCATACCTGCAGGGGTGTTGACAGTAAACATGGCTATGTTTTCTGCAAAATGGGGAGCAAGACACTTATCATAATGTTATGCCTGATTTGTATATGATATAAAGTGAGATGTCTGGGGGGGGGGGAATCCTTAATTCTTTCCCCCCTTAATCTTTTCACAGCTTGCATGTTATTCTGACACATTTGAAGTTGTTTGAGTTTTTCTGTGATGGTTTTATAACAGAAACCTGCGGTTAAATCAATAAACCTTGTTGCTCAGAAGGAATGAATAAATTCGCCTGCCGAACATGCACTTTTTTTTTCTTTTTTCAAATCTTACAAAGCACTTTCTCCACATTACTTCCACCTCAGCCAGCGTAGCCTGGGGCATCCTCCCCTCTCACTCTGGCTGACTAGCATTACTGCTGCTGCTCCGAGTGGGACTGGCCTCCCTGGATTAGCGCTTTGCTGTAATCTGGGACACTGCAGATTATGCTTTTCATCTAATGCTCCCCTACAAACACACACACACACACACACACACACACACACACACACAAATGTACCTTTTACTTTCTCTTCACTTGACAAGCTGGATGAAAGCAAGTGAGCGAGAAGTGGAAATGGCAGAGAGACTTGAGAGTTTTGCCTCAGCAAGCAAGCATATAAAAACTGGTGAGACTGGTTGCACAAACGGATGTTGGAATGATGGATTGAGAACTGACCTTTGGGATTATAGTGGAGAGGAGGAGTGTGTGTGTGTGTGTGTGTGTGTGTGTGTGTGTGTGTGTGTGTGTGTGTGTGTGTGTGTGTGTGTGTGTGTGTGTGTGTGTGTGTGTGTGTGTGTGTGTGTGTGTGTGTGTGTGTGTGTGTGTGTGTGTGTGTGTGTGTGTGTGTGATGAAGCAGCTGCTTGAGGGGACAGGTAACTTATTAACAGCCTGCAAGGAGCAGAGGGTTTACAATCCTTTCGGCCTGCTGCACCAATGAGTAATGAAAACGTGGTGTTGCTTTGTTTCATTTTGACCTTCTGACTGCTCCTAAACCAATCTAAAATCAGCTTTAGCGTCCATCACAAAGAAAAGAGTCCAGAGTGTCGTAAGCAAGGAGAGACAGTGACAACCAGCACGCGGCTGGATCACATGCAGACAATCAGGACTCGGCCGGCTCTGCTTAGGTAGAGATCGCGGCGAGGAGGTGTTTTTATTTTTTTTCCATCTCTCTCTCTTGCCGCGGCATACAGCGATCTGTAAACATGGAGCCTCTGGAGGAATACCACTCTCCGTTTGACTTTGAGCAGGGAGTCAATTCCAGTTACCTCTACCTCTCCCCAGCTTACAGCGACACGCCGCCCAGTTCGCCAGCTGTCAGATCCAGAGGTAATCACCAGGAGGAAAGGGAGAGGCTGAGTGGAGGGTGTGTGCGTGTGCACTGGACAAATAAAAAAAAAAAAACATGGTTTGGGTCACTGAGCAGGAAGAATTTGAGGAAAAGTGTTATTATTGTAGGTTTGCTATGTTTGTTGCATTTACTGTTAAGTTTTATCCCTTTGCCGTGTAAAAATGTATCGCTTTGTTACTGTTTATAATTCTAAAACCAAGCAGTATTCTCAAATGTTTCGGTTTCTGGGTTTATTTCATGTCACCCTATGCCAACTTTTTTTTAAATATATGTTTTAGGGTTCATTTTAGAGTCACTGTTGTTAAAATGCTGAATTTAATTAGATTTCTGTTTCAGCTGTCAGTTCGGTAAATACCCTCTATTAGAATAAATCTTAAATTCCTAGATGGTAAAGAACTGTATATTAAAGTCTCATGATTTCAGCAATCTGTTTACAGAAGATTACAACAAATTACATTATAACCAGACCTTGTTAAGATGTGTAAAAAACTTTAAAAATTATATGATCTTTTATTGTCATTTAGTTGAGGACAATCGAGTGAGCAATAAATCTCAAATCAAGAAATGGTTGTTTTTAACACTCATTTGGTAGTTCTCAATAAATAAATAAAATGACTTCCAACAGTTTTTATAATTTACACTGGTCACTTTATGGATTAATCTTTAGTGATCTTTGACTTCCTGTTTCCTTGGGGGATAAATACACCCAGGCAAATGTAATAGTCATTCCTCAAAATAAGAAAGACAAGAGAACATGCCATTCAAGTAATGTGACTGTGTTGTATCATAAATCAGGGCGAAACAAAATTGTTATGAATTCATCGTGTTAACAGTTCTTATAGAAATCTGCAAACTGCACGGTTGTTCATCACGCCGTCCCCGGGATACTATAAAAATGGCCGAATTAGGTGTAATGGAACTCTCTGCGACCGGGGGGGGGAGGGTTAATTGGGGTGATTTAAAAACGGAGAAACCTGTGGTAAATTAGTGAGGAATTCAGACCAAAGTATTGCGGTTCCACTTTATATAAACCACAACCGAATAATTTCAGTGTGAAAAGGAAGAACCATGACGTCTCCCTTTTAAGCTAAGTTGACCCATTTTGTTCTGGACATTCCGTTTTCCAGAAATACGTTTTATTTTTGGTCTTTTTCACAGATCTGATAACATTCCTGCTGTGCTTCCGGCTGCTAATTGTTTATGCTGCTTTGACATTTGCTCAACATTGAGTGGTCATTGGGGCGAACTAGCGAGGAGGAAATGATGTGGCTCAAGGGGCTGGGGAGTGATAGGCAGTTTAGGTTAACAAGCTAAACTTCTACACACAAACTTTTCTTCCCCACCCCCACAACCCATATCATTAGCTCTTTCCTGTGTGTGTGTGTGTGTGAATGTGTGTTTTTTCAAAGAAAATCCATGTCTAAAGTTGTTGTTTAGTTGGTATGAAGACAAACATTTCCTCATCACCAGACTTTGGAAAGAAGGGGCGAATTGAGGACGTGATGAAACGATATGAGGAGGAAAAGATCCCTCAGGGCAGAGAAAGTGTGGCGCCTCAGAGGAACGGGGCCATGGTTTCAGGACTCATGATCCTCTAAGATCTGCTGCTGAACGACGTAACTCACACAACAGAGGTGTGCGACCATGACTTCTTTTCTCCATACTCCAATCTGAGTCTTCTAAGAAAATATATTTGCTGATACGAAGTCTCAGTTAATACCTCATTAAAATCATTCCCATCTATCTATATGTTTGGAAACTCAGTAGCTTTAAAGTAAAATAACACACACAAAAGTCTAAATTGGTAACGTGAAAAGCTGCAAAATATATTCATCCACATTCCTAATGTCCTTTACAGTAGCATAGGACTAATTGGATGCATGAATGCAGGGATAATCTGGCTGCCATTAATATAATCGGCCGGCTGAACATCATCCAATGCTCTTTATATCTGCATTAAATCTAGACGTTGGTGCCAGAGATGCTAAAGCTCAGCCAGAGGTGATAGGAGCATCGTGATGTAGGTTAAGAAAGATATAGAGGATATTCTGATGTTGTCATTGCAATATTCAACAATTATATCACCATGACATGTTTTCCTGATATGTCACAGCCCTGATCAGTGATTTCTGCAGAGCTACCTTGTGCATCTGAACATGTACGGCATTTAAAGCGACAGGATCATGACCTTCAGACCTGTCTTTGCATAAGTATTAGAAACTGTTTAGTTGTTTACAAAAACCTAAACAACCATTAACGCTGGAGGCTATGCAAGCCTGCATCCCCCATAACTGTAGCTAATGTCAATGGGATGAATGCAACTTTCATAGCATTATTTGCCACACTTGTTTATGCACCATGCAACGCACGCTCAGCTGGCAGTAGTTTCCCCTGAAGTGACATATTGGACAGATATAATGAGGCTTCACTCCCTCTATCTGGCCTCTGTACTTCATGCACTTCTTCACGTCTAGTGCAATAAGGAACGGTGCAAGCTGTCCTTGTTGCACAGGCGGCCTCAGATATGCTCAGAGAATTATAGATTTCCCTCCAAAATATGTTAAAGCCCATAGTTTGTGACTGAGTCAGTAAGCAGCCCAGTTTCTGTTCACTAAGATCAGGCTAGATCGCCTTTGAAGAGACTTATTCAGAGGGCTGCATGTCCTCACGCTTGCTTGGTGCATGTTTTTCCACATTAGATGCAGTTGCTAAAAACGACTGCATCAGTATCAACGTTAAGCTGAGAAATGACTCAGTTTCAAAGACTCCCTAGCTTTTTTTCCCCCTCTGATTCCGCATTTTACCAAACATGGCACTGCCTTTTTTATGATAGCAGCATGGTTGTTGAAGGGTTTGTGACCCGCTTTAGTGAGCTGGTCATAACAGACACACTAGGCCCAGTTCCACGGGAGTTTTTTTTCAGGGTCAGCCCAGGTTCACTTCAGCTTTCTATACCCAGACACGCTGTATCAGATCCGTGGATTTATCGAGGCTTTCTCTCATTTCACACTGAAAGGTGTTAACCTTTGTCTCTGAAGTGTCTATACATCCACCTCATGTGGTACAAGGCAGCGGCTGTCTGCCCGTCCCTCCTGCCGGTCCGTCTTTCTGTACAAAGCACCCAGGGGGGAGCAGCGAGGTGCTTTCACAGAGGTGGCCGCTGAAAGGACCTCAGACACGGTCAAGCCTCACCCTCCCTCTGCTGGTAGAGCCGCCGCTGCCTGGAAGAACGCACGCAATCAAAGCCATAAAGATAACATCGCTGTGGTTAAAAATCTTTGAAACTATTAAGGTGTTCTCCTCCCTCCTGTCACGTCTGAGGCAAAAGATCTAGTATAAAGCGTTAAATATCATCTGTCTTTTATCCATTGGGCAAGGCAGCGGCTTCCTTTGGCAGCTCTGACAGCTCCAGGAAAGGGATCTCGGTCAATGATCTCAGGCTCACCACTGGCCACAGCGAGGAAATCCGCCCCTAATCAAGCCGGTAAAATAATTTCACTGCGGTTAAAATCATTTTTTTTTATTATTATTGTCAACGTGTTCTCACCTCCGCAATGACAGATAGAAATGATCTCATATGAAGGTGTAAATATTATTTGTCACTGAAAACAGCCTGAAGAAGGAGTGGTTTGCCCTCAGTTGTTAGGTCGGTGTGCTTCATTTCCCACTGAAGTAAAAGACTTCCAGCATCCACTTCCTGTTTTGACTGCTTCTCCTTAACCCGTTTTTTTTTTTTTTCAGTCATTTTGTTTCTGCTTTTTCATGCTCTTGTATTTCACTTCCTTTAATTAGAAAACTACAGAATTTTTCAAAAAATCCTGGGCATATTTGTTACTGGCAACTTCTTTTCATACTGTGATTACTGTGCGGTCTATCACTGTCTAAAGGATGCCTCTGCTTTTTTATTTAATTTTCAATGCTCCAGTTTTCCCCCTTGGCAACAAATATGTTTTCATAGAAACACTTTGTGTTATTAGAGTGAATAGGGAAAAATATGACTGCATCCATTTGTCAAGTATAAAAACAAAACAAAAGGATTTTTCCTTTCTGACTCCCACAACTTTCAGCCATTCTTGTGATTTATTTGTCCCACCCTCAGCGGAGGAGACTCATGACATGTCAATTTAGGAGGATTAATCTGTATTTCTTTGTATTTTTGTACTTGCCAGGTTTCCAGGAGCAACCAGACTCTGTAGCAGAGATGGGAGAGGATGCAGTGACATCTGTCGGTCCATCTCCTCTTCCCCCCGCCATGACGGAGGAAGAGCGTCAGGAGCTGCAGGAGGAGCTGGCTAAGGTCAGGAGGGAATGGGGATTAAATAAGCGATGTCTGCGTGGACTACAGAGTGCTGTTCTCAGCAAAGGGTTACAATATAAGCCTTTTACTTTTACATAGCAGTTCTTTGCTTTACTTTGGCCGTTATTCTGCCCTGTAGCTCATTTCATAGTAGATTAAAACAAAACAGTTTCCCCTCTAAAACTCGTTACTTGCCTTCTCTTTACTCCGTTTCTCATTGGCGGCCATTATTTAAATTCTCTTGCATGCAGGATTTGGTGTCCTGTTTGTACATTGGTCATGTGACTCGGATCAGGTTATTATGAAACATTGCTGAAGAGCTATTGAGGAACAAGATCTACATGTTTCTGCTCAGCCTGTTATAATATTAGACAATAGTGTATGATATATTTTTAAGAGCAAATTTGCAATGCCAATTTAAACACAGCTGGTCAATGAAACTTGGTGTGTTTTTTTGTCACAATTATCTAAAATTCTGGCAAATACCATTTTATTTTTGGAAGGCATGCAAAAAATTGACAAATCATGTACCATGTGTATAATGATGACATCACACAAGGCAGCAGTAGCCAACACTAGACTGAAGACTGACAGAAGACGGCCAGTTTACCAGACGATCACCTGTCACTAGTTACAATTATGGCCGACGAGGAAACCCTAGTGGCTTAGTCAGAGGAAGAGGAGCCACGATGAAGGTCAGATGAACCAGAGGTTTGTGTTGCAAGTGGTTTAACCTCACCTATTCAACAATTCCCAGGCCCTGAAGGATGTCAGTGACTCATTGCCGACAGACCATAAATTGGAACAAATCAAGGCTCTGGGTCATTTCGGATTTGTACTATTGAAGCTTACCTCATAACCTCTGATCTCCACAGATGTACGATGATGAAATCAAGTTGTTCCAGTCCGTTTTGGTCTTCTTCACAAATGGCCTCCATACGTTTAGCGTTGCTAAATGATCCTGAAATCCTTGGATTGTTTTCGCACACAGCTCAGACGTTTTGCTGCAGATGTACTGATTAAAAGTGAACACTACTGAAATGTAACTCCCAATGAAAATGTCCAAATCTATCTAGAAGAAGTCTGATCTACTTCTGTGAAGTCTGTAGAGGGCACTGTGCTTGTTTCTGAGGATTAACATCTCACAATTATTTAAAGAAAAGGCCTGGCTCATAGATTTAAAGTTTAGTCCAAAAAAAACACCTATAAGACGGACCAACTTTAGACTTTGGCTCACATAATTCATCTTGGTGTTTTGTGTGCGTTTCAGGTTGAAGACGAGATCCAGACGCTGTCCCAGGTGTTAGCAGCCAAAGAGAGGCAGCTTGCGGACATTAAGAGGAAACTGGGCATCACACCTTTAAATGAGCTGAAACAGAACATCACCAAAACCTGGCAGGAAGTCACTACTTCCACAGCGTGAGTCTTTTTTTTTTTTTTACCTCCCGATTTGTTAGGTTAAGTCTTTTTTTGCACCTTTTTTATGACTACCAGACATTCAAAGTTTAGTTTTTTTATTTTTCTCTTCCGCTCTGGTCAAGCGTATTGCTTTGATGCTTTATGAAATAATAATAAAATGACTCTGAGCATGTTCCAAGATGCCTTTGAAGTGTGTTTTCTGTTGAAGGGATGAAAACCTCACAAGCTACAGCTTTAATATACTTAATTTAAGTTCAAGCTCTTGTTTATGGTTCAGTATTTCTGAACGTGCTGAAAACACGGCTGGCTGTCAGCACTACTGAGACAACTCCTTCTCCGCTGTCTGCGGGGAGGAAAAGAAGATGTCAGCGCTGTTGACAGGTTCCCTGTGGCTTGTGTGAAGCTGTTTGATGGGGTTTATTCTACAGGAAATGAGTGGCATTCTGATTCTCCCAGGCTTTTTTGAAATGAAAAAGACACTGAAGTTTAAATCTGACCTTGACGTTTCTTTTCAGCCTTTGATCCCTCAGTCTTTCTTTATTACATTCATATCCTCTCCTCGTCTCCCCCTGCTGTGTTTCAGCTATCGGAGGACATCTGAAACTCTGTCTCAGGCCAGTCTGAA
The DNA here is from genome assembly GCA_037039145.1 of Fundulus diaphanus. NCBI lineage: Eukaryota > Metazoa > Chordata > Actinopteri > Cyprinodontiformes > Fundulidae > Fundulus > Fundulus diaphanus. The sequence goes on from CM073135.1 coordinate 32,503,299, forward strand.
AGCCACGGCAGCCTTCTCCAACATGGGCTCCGCCATTAGCAAGAAGCTTGAGGATGTCAGGTATGTTTAACGCAAGGCCGGGTAAAAGGTCTCCTGGTGAGATCTCCAGACGTCCGATGTTAAACAAACCATGAACAAAGCAAACTTATCGTCTGAAAAACCTTCAGTTTGCAGCTACTTAATGCTAATCCTAAAAGCACCTCATATAACTGTGTACAAAACTTCGAAAGCCTTCATCTTTACTCCTTACTGCAACATTATTATATTTAGATGGAAAAGATCTGACAGCTTTTGTTGTTTTTCCACACGTACTCTCAAAAGTATCGAACCAGGGCAGTTGTCCACTTTACGTTAGCTTTTTATTTCCAGTTATCACATAGAAAAGTTAAAGAAAAACACAGTTTTGTAATGTTTACTAGAGAGAGACAATTTTTTTTTTAACCCAACAAACACCTTTTTTATGTGTAACTGTAAGTTTATTGTTGATGTAAAGTGGACAACTGCCCTGATTTGCTTTTTTTCCCCCTGTATGTTTTCATTGGAGATTAATCGATTAGGCTTTTCCTGCCCAGTACTGATATCTGACTCTTTGTAGTCTAATTTGCTGGTTCAGTTTAAAAAAATAAATAAAAATGTCCTTGGACTATAACATTAAACGTGAAAATAATTAGCTTCAAATTCCTATGCTGCACTAGTAGTTTTAATTACAATAAAAAATTAAGGAATTGCAGGCTACCATTTATATATCATGTTAACAAACTTTGTTATTCATTAATATATTTTTGTTTTTTTTAACTGAAAAAACTTCAAAGTGCAGTTAAGCCCAAAGTTATTAATGCCCCTAGCTGTAGAAATCTGGTAGGAAATGAGACATACGCCAAGAAAGATAATAAAATAAACAATTTTTTTTAACATTTCATTAAAAATGGTAAATCGAATTGTTTGTAGCCTTTTTTGAATAATCAATGAAAAGATATTGACTGGTTTGATTACACAATTGTTGTAATTACTGACTGCCTTTTTGAGTATTTCCTCTGGTGTTGAGATGATTTATCTTCGATGATGAACGGCGAGTCTTGGAGGCAGAAGGCCTTCTTGCCGTAATCCTTAATTTAGCTTCGCCCATAATCTCTATCACAGATTCAACTGGGTCACTCCAAAACATTAATAATACACCCAGTCAGAGGAAACATGTTGCTTTAAACCCGAATTGGCCAGAGGTATGAATAGTTTTGGGGTTAACTCTAAAGGCTGTTGGTGGAAGCATTTATAGACAGAAAATAACCAGGGAACTTTGTTTTAGAGAATTTTATGAAGTGAGAGCAAAACACATTTTTTTTATTATTTGACCTCCTGATTACCGATCAGAGGTGTTTAGAGGAAAATTAAGATCTCTGACTAGCTAATTGGTGCATCGCTAACTAAAGGTAGAGATCCGTCAGTCAGACTTTTAGTGGCCAGTACCAATTTCCAGTTGTCTTTAAAGTCTGACCTGATTAGGACTTTGGCCTCCGTCACTCCGTCCGTCAATTCATGATTAAGCAGAATTAAACACGGTTTACAACCACCCAACAACAGCTTGTCCAGAGTGAGATCCACCTCTCAGTGATCCTCCCTAGGACCTAAGCCGTCTTCTTCCTTCTTCTCTCGGGATTATTGAGCTGCAAACAAGATTATTAGCCTCTGTCGAAGCTGCAATGTGCTGAGAAATGCAGCTTCATGTCTTTATTAGGGGGGGTAAAGAACGGAGACCCCACATCGGTCAGAGGGGTTTTGTGTGTCTGTGTAGTCTTATCTGTGTACGTGCATTGTGGCTCTTATGTGTCTGTTTGATGAGCAGATATTCCCCCTAATGCAGGGGATTAACACACACCCTCTGTGATAGTACACAATCGATCTTAATGGGATGAAGCGGGGTTTATGGGCTTTACGCACTTGGTTGTGGATGTGGAGCCTGTCTTACCTTTGTTGTCCTGCTGTTCTTTCTGTGCACGCCATGTTTTTATACCACACGACTAACGCCAGCTTTCTTCTCCCTAATGCTGTCGGATAGCTTACAGTCAATACAACATTCAGCTAGCATGCCAGCAATAAGGTAAGGACAGCCTAACTAGTTCATGTTGATGTTGGAGGCACAAGAAAACGAATAAAACACAAGCGTGAAATTATACAGGAATTTCCACTCTTATTGGCACCTTTTTTATAAATAAAAAGGTGCCAAAAAAGTTTTTTACCTTTTTAATTGCAGTACAATAATCTAACACTTCTTTTTTTAGCCGTTTGATTTAGTAAATAAATGTAAGTGAAGAATGTTTAACATTTTGTTTAATAGAAGAGTTCCTCTTTCCTGCAACTGAAGCCCTATTTTTAAATGGTAAAATAAAAAAGAACACACAGATGTGTATCAATCTTTTATAAATTCAGGCTATAAGAAAATTGCCATAACCTACAATGCTTTGCCTGAATTGTGCTTGCAACCCAGCCTGGTGTTCTTTTATGTAAAACATTAAAAACATGGGAGGAATATACATTTTCAAAGGTTTAAATAGGTTAATATAATCATATATGCACTGATTAGTTTCAAAGATCGGGAGGATGGCCTTAAGAAATGGCGTCTGATTGTCTCTGCTAGCATATTTAGCTGCTTTGTCAACTCCACTGTTACTGAAGAACAACAAAAGTACAAATAAAACGCAGTTCAACGTTATTCTGGTGTATTTATATGCATTTAAAGTTTTAATTGTGTATTGGACCTTTTTACACCAGCAATTTTCTGCTTTAGGCACCAATGGATTATTACCTATTATTAGCTATACGAAAACGACATATTACAACATCACAATCACAAAATCTCTCCGTTAGGACTGTCAGTGAACACATGACCGATAGAAAAATGACAAGACTAACAAATCCAACATTGCATCGTGTAAACTTACTGTGAAATAACTGGGTTGGCGCCGTTTCCCCACTTTCCAGCGATCCAGTCAGCTGATGAGCAGGTCGGCAACCTAAAATCCTGTCCGCCTCCAAGTAAGGCGGTAAATTTCCCCTTTTAGCTCCACAACTGGATCAATCTTTCTGCGTCTCTATTTACTTTTTTTCAGTTTCTTCAGCTCAAATGTCTGGGGAGTCACTCTGGGCCACAGGTGACGTTGCAGTTCTCCGTTGACACCATGTATTTTGCCGTGCCCAACTCAGAACTGCTTTTCCCGCGGCAGCATTTTTATTTTTATTTTTTCAGTGGACACCATCCGCTGCTGTTCAAAAACACGGACAGGAACCGGAACAGGCTCCGAGCCGCGTTGGTGGAAAAGGCCTATGTGTTACTCGTTAATTCGGCAACCTGAGACCCTACCTAATCTGCTCTTAGCAGCCCTGTTGCTCCTTTCCAGAAGTCAGCGATTTCTTCTCTGGTGGTCTGTTGCAGCCCAAGAACAATATGTGGTGAAGTTTAACTCCGTGGGCTTCAAACGTTGACGGCACATTTCTCTTAGACGCCTCGTCTGTTGGTAACTTGATCTGATTGTGGTACCACTGTTTGGTTAAGTATGTTTTACACGTCTACTAAAGCCGAGCGTTAAGTGTCAGCGGATTGAAGATGCAGCGGTGGAGTCCGAACACGCTCCTAGGAGGGATGGGATTTATCCAAACAAACAAAAAAAGTGGACATTTTGTTAATTACGAACAAAAATCCAGCTCACTCCAAAGGTTTAGCTGCCAAAACAAATGCCACCATGTCACCAGAAGTTCCTGACCCAGTCAATCCTACAGCAGCGCTGTCAGGGAAAGAAGGTGAATCTCCGAAATTCACTGTTGTAGAAATGCAGCCGAGAGTGGCATCTAGGCGTCACCGAGGCATTATAACAACCATTAGTTGGCTGAACTGTACCAGGATTTTAACTGGAACTCTGTGCTTTTGTTTGACGAGGCAATGCTCGAGCTCTTTGGCAGCAAACCCTCCAGCTTCAGAACATGTAGAGAAGCGCCTCATTCCCACTCGCAAGTATGGGGGAGGATCTGTGATGCTCTGGGCCTTTTTTCTCTTTCAAAGTCCTGAGAAGCTTAATGGAGTGCATGACATAAACTCTTTAAAAACCAGCTGTAAATGGGACGGGCTCTGATTCACCAGACAGAAACTCCACCTTCACCCTCCCTCTCTAACCTGGACCTAAACCCTAAAGAAGACCGGAACAAAAGGAGGGGATCCGGCACTGTAGCGCGATCGTTTAGCTGACGAATGGGGTTGGGCGTTTTATTAATATATATATATATATATATATATATATATATATATATATATATATATATATATATATATATATATATATATATATATATATATATATATATTAGTTTTTCCAAGTTTTTTTTTTGTGGCACTAGCGACTCGTTTTTTTCCAAAGTAGGCTGGCAGGAAAGGGGGGAAGACGTGCAGTAAAGGACCTCAGGCCAGAATCGAACCTGGGTCAGCCGCATTGAGGACTAAGGCCTCCATGCATGGGTCATGCTCACTATCCCTAAGCATGAATAAATCTTAACATGAGATTTCTTTTCCCACCGCTGAATAAATACTAGAATTAAATGTTAGATCTTCAGCAAGAGATTTTCCTACTGCAATAAAAAATGTAAAGAGCTATTTTTACACGTAATTACCAGCAGTTTCAATAAATGTAGCGGACGCAGAGGGAGAAGCATCTTCTGTTCTGGTTAGAGATCACAGAGGTCTGGTGTTGGCTGCAAGGATGCAGTCAGTATCAGCTGCTATCAGCACGCAGCAACACTGCAGCGGCAGTAATCTCCCTCAGCCAGGCGGCTGTTTCTGCAGGTTAACGGAGGTCCAACAGAAACTCTGTCCAAACACATGGAGATAAAACCCGAGGCACCATCTGAAGACGGCATGTGAGGAAACACCCGCCTTCACAAACACAGCTGCATGCAGACAGAACCCCTGCCCTGAACTTCAAACTTTATGCAGCTTCAGGCTCCCAAAGTTTATGTCTGCCACTTTTTTTCCTCCTCGTCCTTTTTATTCTGCTCTCTCTTGGTTTGTTTGTTTTTCTCGGAAGGCAACACCTCCTAGCTACTTTCCAGCAGGAACAGATCTGTGTAGAATGGGGTCACCTCAGGAAAAAACTGCTTGGGGAATATTCGGTATCAGATCGCTGGACCTCCTGAAGTCGGCGCTCGTCTTTCAGACCTGCAGGGGGCGGTCCGATAAATGCAGTCAGCTCAGCTCTGTCTCTGTCAACTTACCGTTATCTCTTCTGCTCGACAGGAACGCACCAACTTTCAAGTCATTTGAGGAGAAAGTAGAGACTCTGAAGGTAACGGATTAATAACCGCATCTGGATGTGAACAGAAAACAGAAGTTCATCGTTTTAATTGGTGTGGGGAAAAAACTAACCGAGCAGTTGGGTTATAACAACAATAAATACATGTCATAATCATCGTTAGTTTAGCTGCAATAATCAATGTTATTTGAGCAGCAGCAGGGTAGCAATTGTTGCTATTTGTATTACATTTTAGATTTTAACACTGTGGTGTTTTTACTCTAGGTTGTCATACCACAACCTGCACATGCTTAGTAATGATAAAGTTGATTAAAAACACCACAGCGTTACATTATTTTCACACATATTTAAAACAAATATTTATTGTGCTCTAATTGCTTCCATTTAAAACAAAAAGCAACAGTTATTCCTTGCTGATGCTATAATGATATAAATGTGGATTTTTACTGTTATAATGTTTTCTAGAAGATCTTTTTCAGTGGTTCCCAAAGTGTGGGGGGTGGGGTGGGGCGGGGGGGAGCATGGTAGAAATGGACTGGAAAAATATATATTTACAAATATATATTGATGGCAATGTTGAATTCAATTACACAGTAAAATAGTTAAGCTTAAAACAATTACATGTTAAAAGTGGCATTTTTTGTGGTTTAAAGAAGATTGCAGTTTTTTTTATTATGTGTTTAACTGAAGTTGGCTTTTCTTTGTTCAACTGTGAAAGATTGGTTGGAGGGGGAGGGGGTGCAAAATTAAATGTTTAAATCAAAGGTGGCCCCACCAAGAAAAGTTTGGCAACCACTGATCTATTTGTTGTTTTGATGCATTTAGTTTTAGTTTTAAACTGCTTTCTGCACCTCATGTTTACCATTTCAGCAAACTGAGGGAATTGAGGGAATTTCTCAAGCTGTCATTCTGCAGAAGCTTGTTAGCGCATAAAGCACATTAACATTATTGGAAGTCATTAACGGAGATGTTCTCCCTCCTTGTTCAGACCAAGATCACCCCCACAGGACCCACCGGTGCTCCCACTAACCAGGATGGCAGCATCCCTGAAACCACCGAGTCTTTGATCAGCGAGGGCCCTCCCACCCAGGACGCCCCCATGCAATGAGACTGGCCTCACCCTTTTCTTCCTCGTTTTCACCCTCTAACCTCTTAGCCCTCTCTTCTGTCCAGTTTAACCCTGCCAGTCTCTCTTTATTGGAAACAACCCCCCATCGACTCTCTTGCTGTCCTCTCCCGACACGTGCTCTCAGTCGCTGAGTTGTTTGGAAACTAAAGCCATCAGATGGGTTCAGGTTCTCATGTCTTTTGGTATATTTAGTTGGTTCAGGCTCACCGTGAGAGAAATCCTCCTTTTCTTTTCATGTTGCACTCCTTTTTCTTTGCCTTTTTTTTTTTCTAACCAGAAAAGCTTGAATGCCAAACATGCTCCAGTGTATCTTAGTTTCTTTATAGAGTTCACACTCGAGTGTAGAAATCTGCTCAGTGAGATCAATTGTAGTGTACTGAAGAAATTGATTACAGAGTTATATTAAATGTCGGAGTTATTGTTATTAAATCTGGGTGCTTTTTGTTTGTTTTGCCAGATAAATGTAACCTGATGTTCGAGCGATGAATATTAATATTTTTGTGTCTTAAGTAGCGCTCGGTGGCTCAGCTTTCCGGGTTTGTTACATTGTGTCATAAATATGACTTCTGACTGCCCATTTCAGATTCAGACCTTCCCCCTTTTATTATAGAGAACCTGTCAGAACCCCCCACCCCCCTCCATGCTCGGAAAGCTGCAGGAAAACGGCCAACATCAGCAGAGCAGCTCCGAGCAAACACGCCGTCAAGGTCCAGCCTTGACCTGAGGTGACAGAGAAATAAATGTAGCCTCCACAGCCAGCCAGAGTCAATATTTAAACACTAGTGCATTGTTTCTGCAGGAGCGGCAACACCCAACCTACCCACGCTGTGTAGTATACAGCGCTGCCTGTAGTGATTCCCTCATTTTTTGTTTTTTGTTTTTTTATAGTGGGGGGAAAAAACAATCTTTGATTGATTGCACGTAAACTGCATGGTCGCATAGAGTATTTGTAGAAAAGGCTTCTTATGCATTCATCACATCACACAACTCTCTAAGCCGTTAGAGTTTGCTTTACAGCCTAATGCTGCTTCATATCGATTATATGCTGAAAGCAATAAAACTCTAAATTATTTGACTTAAAACTGTGGTAATGGTCAATAAAATCCAAACGGAGCCGATTTGAACACAAACGCAAGCTGAGCTAAAGTTGAACTAAATAAATGACACAAACACTTCTGCTGGGTGCAGCAGCTTCCAGCTGGTGTAAGTCTCCCCCTGCTGGCGGATAAGAGGTATTGCACAAATGTAAATCAACTCCCACTCAGTATAAAACATAGATGCCTCTTGCTGTATACAAACTGGATCATAAGGAAAAAAATAGTGTTAACAACTTGTTTTCTTTGATTGATATCAATAAAAACTCATGTTTTCACTGAACCATCTTCCTGTAATGATTTATTTTAATAAGAATAATGCACAATCTTTTTATTGTCTGGAAATGTTTCTGTTTTAATTCTTTAAGCCTGGATAAGAAAAAAAAAATTAGTAGTAGTACAAATATTTTTAAGGTTGAAAATGTTTGATTTTCAAAATTTGTTTTTCTATCGTCTAAAAGATAATAAATAAATAAAGGGCTTGTTACATTAATTTAGTTTCAGTCTGGACCTTATTGTTTCAGGGACAAAATTGGCTGTTAAGAATTGAGCAATGTTGTAAAAGGAATTTAAATTCAAAAGGCAGCTTTTCTGTTTTCATGTAGAAAATGTAGAATAAACTGGACCAGTTTAGATGTGAATTTAAAAAAAAGGGTATCCAGGCGACAAACTGAACAGTCTAAGTATTGGGACATTTTTGCAACAGAACCATTTAGAGGCCAACTTCCAGTTTTGCATTGTTTTATAACTTTTGGACCATATAGATAATGCAACTCGACAAGGAAAGCTCAAAAAGACCAGATTGTATTTAAAAACCGGGGAGATCTGTAGGAATCCTGCGTTTTAGACGTTGGGATTTTAATTGGGAGTCACATTTTCATCTCTCACATGTATTGCTAGAAAAATAAAATCTAAAGTAACCTGCCTCACGTGGAAATACTTTACACCTCTGTTTCAGTTTTTCATAATGTACAGGACTGTCTCAGAAAATTAGAATATCGTAAAAAAGTATACTAGAAGGCTATTCAACTAATCACTTGAATCGTCTAATTAACTCGAAACACCTCCAAGCGTTTCCTGAGCCTTGAAAAACACTTGGTTCAGTAAACTAAATCACAAGTATGGGGAAGACTGCTGATCTGACTGCTGTCCAGAAGACCATCATTGACACCCTCCATCAGGAGGGTAAGACACAAAAAGAAATTTCTCAAAGAGCAGGCTGTTCACAGAGTGCAGTTTCAAAGCACATTCACAAAAAGTGTGTTGGAAGGGGGAAATGTGGCAGGAAACGCTGCACAACCAAGATGTGGCACCTGCCCACAGTGCCAAAACCACCAGTAACTGGTGTACTGACCATGGCATTACTGTCCTTGATTGGCCTGCCAATTCCCCTGACCTGAACCCCATCGAGAATTTGTGGGGTATTGTGAAGAAGAAGCTGAAAGACACCAGACCCAACAATGCAAATGAGCTAAAGGCCGCTATTGAAGCATCCTGGGCATCCATAACACCTCAGCAATGCCACAGGCTGATTGCCTCCATGCCACGCCGCATTGATGCAGTAATCTGTGCAAAAGGATTCCCAACCAAGTACTGAGTGCATTAATGGACATTTTCAAATGTTTGATTTTGTTTTGCTGTTATAATTTTTTTTTTACTTGGTCTGAGGAAATATTCTAATATTTTGAGATAGGATTTTTGAGTTTTCTTCAGCTGTACGCCATAATCAGCGATATTAAAACAATAAAAGGCTTGTGATATTTCAGTTGATTTGTAATGAATCCAGAATGTATGACATTTCATGTTTTTTAATTGCATTACAGAAAATAAAGAACGTTATCACAATATTCTAATTTTCTGAGACAGTCCTGTATATCACTGAACTCCAATCGACCTTGATTCAAGAGAAGCAAGCCAGCTGATGACTCAGAATAATTAAATTAAGACGCAGTACTGGCGACGACCACGTGAGGGCAGCCAAGCACAGAAGTGCCACCTGCCTCTGATGGCTTTATTTTGCCATTCCTGACCAGACTGCCTGGAGCCTGAAGGCTGGCTGCTGTTGCATTAACTCATACTCGCTCCTGCTGGCTGTTGTGTTAAAGTAGACCTCTAGAGGAGACTGTTTAGCTCCTGACTGTGAAGAAAAGGGGCTCTGCATGAGGATTTCACCAGATTAGGCCTATTAAAAAAGGACTGAAATTCAGTTGTGGCTTGCTGTTTCTATGCAGCCGTTACATTGTCAGGGTTATTTCTTCCTTTCATCTTTCAAGAGGCAAAGTCTTAATAGCAAACAAACCGTGAATACAATTACAGTATACTGTAAAATATGAGTGTATATTTTACTATTTTATTCCTACTGTTACTAAGTAAATCTGAACAAATTGGTCAAGGAATTTAATAAAAAAAATGTCTGTTTCACTTCCTCACATTTTCTCCTGAAATATTCAACCCCTTCTGCAATGAACATATGGTAAATGCACATATAGAGAGAGTAAAACTTTTACTCTAGAGTCACATTCACCCACCCACGCATTCATACACAAATACATAGATTGGATCACAATTTGGAGTTTAAGTGCCTTGCTCAAGGATATATTAATGTGTCAGTGGATGAAGGAGAAATTTAACTTAATGTTTTGCAAGACGATGACACTTCCCACTGATCCACAGTCATCCAAAATAAAAATAGCTAATATAAGGTTTGTTAAAATTAATCACACATTTTTGTTTTAATGACAGAGGTCTCCAAATTCTTCAATCCTATCATGATTGAGGGGATTCAACCATTTTCCTTCGTAGTGCAGCGTTTTGCTGTTATGGCCTGCTGCAAATGTGATTCAAAGCCAACTTCTGACAGGGATACCTGAGAAATCAAGCCCTACTATTTAGGGACAAATGGGCCCCATTTTGTTAATGCTTGTAGATTTGTGGACTGCAGCTTCCTTTGTCCGAATTCCACCAGACATTTATTTTTCTTTTACAGAGTTCAAATCCGATGACTATAAGGCCTACGCCAGTATCCTCCAAGATGTCTTCTGAAACAAAGGCCTAGAGGACTTAGAGAGATGCTTAGGATCATTGTCCTGCTCGCTGATAGCATGATATTTTCTGATACTTGATTGAATCCATCTTTTCCACAACATGCTGCAGGTTTCCAGAGCCAGAGGAAGCAAGGCAGCCCCAGGAGCATCACTGAGCCACCGCCATGCTCCACTGGCATGGTCCTCTGTTCTGCATATGTTTCCTTGTTCCTCTTCCAGGCCTGAGAGGCACCAGTTGAGCAAGTTGGAACTGATTTTTATTTTGTTGTGCTTTTGGGTCAGTTCTGGTGCACGGATTAGAGCCATGGCATGGTGCCACGGTGAAGAATCAAAACCTCAGTGGCTGCTAAATTATTACAGTTATTACCCTGTTTGCTTATACCAATGCCGTTTCAGTCAAGGCCAAAAATTTTGAGACCAAAAGAAATCTTTTAAATTAATAAACATTAACCTGATAAAAAAAAAAATCTTATTTTGTCCATTTTATCACTGCAACCAAATGACCTGTTAGCATGTTTTTGGTGATCTTAACTGAGGGGAACGTGTTGATGAAGACGGCATGGGTGATATTGTCATAGTAATTGAGTATGTACGGATACTGATTCTACAAAAAGGAAAATCTAAAAAAGCAGAACTAAAAAAGCAAGCTCTGCGTCTGTCTTCTCAAGAGGATTTACCAAAGAGATCAGGGTTTCCACCGGTGCAGAGCTTGCCTGGGAGATGGATTCTTTACAATGTTTGGGACATCTGGAAAAAGGACTGATTGGAGGAAAAAAATGTGAACTCTACCATGTGACCCGACTCAGTTTTGCCTAAAGATTAGTTCAATTGATAAAGAAAATGGAATCAAAACATCCTGCAGGAGCGACTTGGAGATAAATAATAAGTTTAACCCTAGAGCACAAAGTTGCAAGACAAAAGGGTTAACTAACGAAATAATCAACATTTATTTTAAAATTTTGGGTTTATGTTCTGCAAACACCCCAGATTGCAATCCTGCTCGGCTCATTCGTTAACAATAAGGGGGACAAAACCGAGTTTAAAAAAACTGACAGTCCTAAACTGACAAAACAAGAGAAGATCACATAGTACATATTGATGCTTTGGATAAACAATGCATTTTCTCTAAAGAAGCCTTTAAACCTTATCAGACTTTTAATGATTGAATTATATTTATTTATTATATAAAGAAACGTGAAAAAAAGAACTGAAACTGTGGCAGCAACTGATGGCAGTCATTGCATGAATACTTCTGTCACCCCTAACCAGTCGGAGCGCAGGAAATCATCCAGCATAAAAAATTAACTCCCTGCTTTCTTTTGCAATAAAAGCAAAATCTAATTTTAGACGCAATTAACAAGTCATATTTTTTTTTAATATGATGCTTTCACCTTTTCTGATGCCACCCTGGGCAACCGCCCAAATGACCCAAATCACAAACCGCCACCGACAACAATGCAAATTAAGAAACATGTACAGTTTTTTAAACAAACAGCTGCCAAAAGCCTTTATTCAATTAGAACCGGATGCTGCAGGATGGATCTCTGCAGAAAGTCTCAACCGTACAAACGACAACATCACCAGAAAACACAAAAAAAAGGGAGAAAAAAAACGTTTTACAACAAGAGAGATGGCAGTTTCTACACACAGAGTTCACAGGAATAAAACCATTACAGTTAACAGTCAGACTCTTCTCATGTAGAAAAGGAAAATCTTCATATACTGATCCAGAATCCATTTTATAATATCGCGCTAAAGAATATAAGGAAACATCAGAGGTACAATAGAATATACATTTTGTGAAAGAGCAGTTATATATTGCAGATATTCTGTATGTTGGTTTGATAAATATTCCCGGACGGACTCGGTGTGTCCCACTGACAGGCTGTGAGTGTGTGTTATGGAGAAGCAGACCCTTTTTAAAAATGTGCAGAAAGCGAACATTCAGTTCAAACATGGCTTTGTGTGTGTGAGGTCCAAATCCCACATTTACTGTTTGGGATACATTTGTCTGTTTTTTTTTTTTTTATTTATTTTTTGGAACTAACTGCTGAGGTAAAAGCGATGATTGATGCCAAACTCATATCTGAACGTCAGCTATGCAGAGATGGCTCAGCGTGAAGAGGTCAAAAGGTGGCAAATAGCTCGATCCGTTCCAACTCACCATCTTTGATGAAGTTGATTCATTTTAAATTCTAGGCAAAGCCAAAATCTGAAAGCACAACGAGAACAGTGGGGCCTCCCATGAAACTCTCTTCCCTACCTAAAAGTGTCAAATTGGGCTAATATTAAAGATAACTTTCAATTAGCATAGTTGTAAGATTATAAAACAGCTTTATCAGAACATTTAAGACTATATTCCCGAGTGCAATTGCTACCTTTTAGGAGATTTCTCTTGCAGTTAAATATATATATAGATAATTAATCTTCTGTTTTGTTAATCAAAGACATCCTTTAGTTGAATTTGAAGCAATCTCAGGTTGTGTTAAACTTGCATTTTGGCTGTATTGGTGTAGAGATGATCTCCTTCCCTAACTTTGAAGCCAGAAATCAGACGGCAGCTAAAGTTACAGACTGCTCCTGGGCTCTCCACGTGCTGCGCCTCGTCATTATAACAAGCACACACGGAACTCCCTGCCACTGACTGCCTCTCACTGAGGCCTTAATTCCTCGCCATCCCTGCATGCTGCTCCTTGGAGGCAAATCTCATCCTCTTAGCCCAGAGAAGCAGCCCTGCATCGTGAAAAACAGCCACAGAGCCGATTTCCTCCCTTCAGTTCCTATCTTGGTCAGTGGATCGAGGGTGATGCTCTGCAGTTATCCATGTTTATGATGATTAGTCACCCTGGCTGGTGCGGAGAGTGCCGGTGGGGGGCTTATTAAGCTCCGTCAGTCTTCCAGCTGATAACCTGCGAGGTACGACAGCTTGCTCGCTGAAATGTGCATTATGGCTGTGAAAACGGGAACGCTTACAGTCGGATTGTTTGGAGCTGAGGAGATCGTGCTTGTGGCAAGCTTTTGTCTCCGCCTCCACCGGTGAGAGAAAAAAAAACACAAACAGGAGGAGGTGTGAGTGTTACATAGAGCAGATGGGAGATGCCTTGGGAGGTCAGTGAAACGACTCTGCATCAACTCGCTGCAACACGCAAAAGCTAACAGCTCCACAGCAGAGCGGAGCTTCTCAAGGCAGACATGAGCAGCTTCCATGTCCTCCCAGGGTGAGACCCACAGCCACAGGGACATATGTCGGACAGCAAGGGAACAAACCACTCTGACAGCAAGATATGATGTCCAAGTGTTTGTGTGGAAGGGTCTGAGATGGTGAAGCCGTACGGAAGGCCAGGGAGTGCCAGGCGGAGGAACATAAACAGAAGTCCTGGGAAGAAAAGGTACTAGCACCTCTACAGATGTCTTCTATTTTAGCCTTTTTGGCACATTTACATGATGAAGACTCTTAATATCACACAAAGAAAAACTTTTTTCCACTGCTTTCATTGGAAAATGATTTAATTTATCAAGGGAGAAAATTATGCAAAAAAAAACCTGTATAAATTTTCTTGGAAAGCTGGGTTGAACAGTACCTGACGCACACGACGAAGTAGGCTTGAAGATCTCAAAAGAAGCACAACAGGCCCCGATGTAAAGAAATTCAAGAACAGATAAATACTAAAGTCATTGTAAAGTCCGGGGAGGACCAGAGAACCACAGTGAGAGCCATTATCTACGAATAGATACCGAACAGCGGCGAACAAATTCAAGATCATAGAAACGCAAACCACTCATTACAGGCAGGGTGTAGGTGTGCAGAAACAAGTGCAACATGGCTGCCTGCAGCTTTTGGATGGTAGGGTCAGTGTTTGGGTTCAACATGAAAGCATAGCTCCACTGTGGTCTAATGGTGTCTGGGGCAGGTTTTTGGTGCTAGTTTATATATGTTTTTAAAGGAGGAGTGGCAGTTTTTCCAGGTGTTTGTTAAGAAGTTATTGTGAGTAAGAAGAATGTCTTCAACATGTCCCCTAAAAGAGCGATGTTCAACTGTTCAACGCTCCGTCTCCATCTCAGCACCTCAACCTTCCTGGGCTCCATAAAGTACTGGTGACAAATGTTTGGAGCCGATATGCTTTGTTCGTTGCTTGTAGCCGCATAATTAGGCTTTGCGTGTGATCAAGGCTCGAGCAGTTGCTTAAAAGCCAGACTGGAAACAAACTGAGACGCTCAAAACTATCTGACCTAACTAACCACGTCGCCTATTCTTTGATCTTTTCAAAGCAAAATCATTAAAGCTGTTGCTGTTAGAAACTAAAGGTGGAGGACACGTCTGCGGGATTCCCTCGACGGCATTTTTGTAGTTTTTAGGTTCTCCACATTTCTTTTTGATAAAGCGAGAAAACAAAGAGCTGAGGTGTTAATAGAGACCCAAGGTAACATCTGCATACATAGTCTTTTTCAACTGTCAGGAAAAACACCTACGCAAGTGTTTCTTGATCTTTATCAATGGTAAACAGGTTGTTCAATATTGTATTTGCTGTCTTAGGGTTTAGTACGAAGATGTTTTAGATGTTAATGTCCTTCCTAAGAATGAATGTATTTCACTGAGACGTCCCCACTGCTTTCATTGTGTCATTTCAGTCACACTTTTGGCTCCAAAGTAATAATCCTCTCTGTGACTGAAAGGAAATCCTGAGCTCCTCAGTATAAAATAATATCCTCTATCCCCTCCTCTGCTATCTTCCATCCCCGTGCAACATCAGATATGGTCGTGTTTGACATTTCACAACCCAGCTGGGCCACCGAATGCACTGAGCAGAAGGAAAATAGGCTGCATCTACAATTAGGGTTTACAGATCAGAGACGCATATAAAACATTTACATTTAGAGGCTTTCAATGGATAAAAAATAAAATAATTGTGCCAAGCCCTGAAGGGTGGAGAGCAGCCTCAGCCAAAAAAAATTGCTAATACACCGTGTAGATAAATGTTTTATTTTTAGAATGATTCAGGTAAGTTTTGTGAATTCGGTACGTGTCGCCACGCATTTCTGCAGGTTTGACAAACGCCACGGCTGCTTCAAATCTGTTGGTCCCATAATGGCTGAGATCACTTCGCCCACTGAAGCAGACCAGCACGATTCTAATTAAACACTTATTTAAGGTTGGCCAGTCTTCATCTTTATTAGGCCCAGAAAAATGCGTTGGAAAAACAATTTTTTTATTTTTTATTTTAGGGGTCTTTTAGGCTATGTTCACACTGCAGGTTTTTGATGCTGAATTATGATTTTTTGAGTGGGGTCATTCGTACTATTAATTAAATGCAACTGCCACTAGAATTCAGTTTGAACGGTTCAATACCCCAAAGCAATCCGACCGCAGATAACACAGCAACGCAACATTCATGAAAGTAATAATGGATGTAATTGTTACCGGAAGTGTTCAACAAAGCTTTGTTGAACAAAAATAGTTAATAGTGAATACAGGTGTCTCCGTGTTAGTATGAAGTTGTTGCGCAATGGGAACTGACAATATTAAGACCACAACATAACAAGAAAAAGAAAGGTAAGACAAGAAAAGCAGCTATTACAATTGGCCGTTTGTGGAGCTGCGACTGCTGCTGCTGTAGTGAAGTTTGTGCGGATGCGTAGTGAGATCCAGGACAGTGACGTAAACGACGCATGAAATACAGCACGACCGTTTAACCTGCGAGCGCTTTGAAAAATATCCAGTTTAACATTACATTTAGTACTACGTACAGAAGTGGCGCAAATTATATTTCGGAATTGGGCTGCCATTAAAAAGACAGATATGGGTCGGAAATGGGCAAAAAAGATTGGATTTGGGTTGTTTTACCATGCTGTGTGAACGTAGCCTTAGATCCTGTTCAAATTTTAAACCCTCTTAAATAAAGATGAAAATTTAGAATCTGTTAGCAACACCAGATCAACCCACAGTTATGTGGACGTCTTTGCTCCTTTCATCTAAAATGTATGTCTTTTCAACACAAATTTGGTGGAGGGAGTTAGACATATTTTGAAACTGCTTGGTTGAACTACAACAGAGGATAAAAAAATTGCTTTTCTCAAACACTGAGGTGACGCCGGCAGTTCTCAACCCGTCGGCGGTGCTATGGCACAAATAGAAGACATTTATATAAAGTCAATAGTTTCCTTATTCGCATGCACATGCAGCATTAGAAATACAGTTAGACCAGAGTAGTACACAGTTTTGAAAAAAAGAAAGTGTAAAAGTCCAGTGCGACAGTCATTGAGTTCTTGAGGTCTACGTGATTGTAATCAAATAAAAACAGCCAGTGAGATGATCCTGTTGAAAGAGAGGGCGGGTCAACGCCCTCTGTTGCATATTCAGGTTAAAACCCATGGAGCTGTGTCACTAATGCCTCTGAAGAAAAGCCGCCAATTAATGCAGCATTCAAAGCCAATAATTGAATCAAGGCTGATGAGAGTGGGTGTTTTTTTTTCTTCTTCTTCCTTTTAAAAGACATTAATGTTCATCCACATTCAGCATGGAAGCGAGAGGAATCCCACCCATGTTCCTGTGGAAACGGCTGCTCAGAAAGACGGATCATTTCACCGACTGTTTGGTGAAAGAAGCTTCCTTGCTTTCCCAAACACTCCCGGAGTGCACCGCGACATTTCCTCGCACGGTCGTCTACAAGCCCTTGTGTGAAAGGGAGAGAGGAGTCTTGTTTGGGAAAACAAAGACGACAATCAGACAATAAACAACGCACAGAAACACAGCTTCATTATCGTAATAGTCGAAAAATAGTTAACAAGTTACAGCAACGAGTAGAAAAGTCACTCCAAAGATCTTCCAACATCTTTCTGGAACCAAAAACAAAAAAGGAGAGGCTGAAACAGGCCTCTCTGTACACAACTCACAGGACATTCCTTTTGCATCACAAATCTCTTGACTCATTGATACAAAAAGCAGAACTCGGACTAGCCAGCACCAGAGACATTCCACCGCGTCGTCTTCGCATGTGTGCCTACGCTATCGGCAGCACACGTTTCTACACGCAACGTGGCGAAACTCCACGCTTATCAAGGCACATTCAAGGCTCCTCCAAAGATACTCGGGCTGAAGAAGATCCTGGAAACACGCACTCCTCCTTTCATTGACAGCAACACCTGCACTGGCAGCCTGGAAAAAAACGCAGTACCCCGTAAAGATGGTGGGCAGAAACCTAGCCTACGCTCCCCATCTCATGACTTCTAGCGCCACAGAGCGCCACCTGCTGCCAGCCTGTTGTTACATCTGCTGAAAGCAGGAAGCATGGTGTGTAGCCATGCAGATAAAGGTGCCTCCGGCATTTCTTTATCGCCTGCCGGGAGGGGAGGTGGCTGGTTAATCAGTAGCCACAGAGCTGAGAGGTCAAAGCCCCATCGCCACGCCAAGAGCGAGCAACACAGATGAAGTTCTGAGAGTATACAGTTCTGGATACTGGTAAACACCGATACTGGTTAGATATACTGCACCACAGCTTATATTGTAGCATATACTGACCCATATGTGGATGATACAGGATACATTAAGTGCCAGCTTCTTGTCACATACAAGTGTTGTCATCTAACTAAAGATCAGTTACATAAACCAGGACTCCATATAAAACCGTCAACACATGAGCTGCAGTTAAAGCCATTGCTGCCCATAATTGCACTGGACACAGAGCCGGAGTCCACCGTTGACTCAAGAGAGATGATTTTTATGACACCCATAAGCATTACAACACAATCTTTGTTTCGTTCTGCGCATAATTCACAGCTCATTCCTTCGTTAGGCAGCACAGAACAACCAGCAGCTCTGTTCAGAAAAAAAACAAAACAAAAACACTTCTGATTAATCTCTCTGGCGCAAACGGATCGCTTATTTTGGCCTTTTGTTGGCACAGCTTCCAATACGCTTTTGTGAAACCCTCCCCGACGCTCAAAGATTTCAGGGCTGAGAGATCCCTTTAATATAAATAAGTCAGATCAGATGCTGTTGGGCATCATTAGAAATATTTTCGTCCGCCAGTTTTTCTTGAAACGAAGTGAATCATTCAGGATCTCCTACATGTTGCATCGTGTTCTCTGATTTGTTTGGCATTTAAGACCCTTAAGGTGATGTAATCATGGTTAACAGAGGCTATGTCTTGGATTTCTTACTAAAAAAAACGCACGTTGCAAAAATGGTGAAGTAATTTAAACAGTTCTTGATGAAAGCACTCATTTTATTCTCTCTGGAGCTTTTGACTGCTTCACATGGTCTTCATCAGAAGTTTAAGTGCTCCGTTGAAGCTTAATCGTGTTATATGTAGCTTATATTTAAAATAACCTGAGGCTCAGATGATTCTGAGAGCTCAAGGTTACAAATCCGACCCGTGAAATTTCTTAAGACTTCATTACAACTCTTTATTTACCAGAGTATGGCTTAAATATGATAGAAGTCCCACTGGGAGAAGTGCATTGGATTTAGGTCTGCCATAGGCACCTTCTTCAGCAGGTCCCAAAAATTGAGATTAATCTTAAATATTCTAGACTAATTCCCAGAATTATTACATAAACTTTAATTACAAAACATTTTTATAGTGATATAATATTTTAAAAGGTGCAACCAACTAGCTGGCAAGAAATGGCCTAAGGAATATCAGCATTTTAGTCTTGTAGTAGCCAATACTGTAATTTGGTCATTTAAATGCAATAAAGCCAATAATGAATTGACTTGCTGGTAATGTATTAAAGATTTTGAGGAAATGACAAAATATTTTGTCAGTAGCATAAAATTTTTGGCTAGTTGTTACAGGGTAGCATTAAAAAATCCTTTCAAACTGCAGCCAATAACGGCAAAATCTATCCAATGATATAATCCAATTTGTTGGAAGTAAAGAATTTTTGCAGCCTTTCTATAGATGATTAAACAAAAACAGCAACAGCAGATGCCATTCTCCTCTTTTATTAATTCATCAAAGGTTCAAACAAGGCAGCAGTCGCTCCCTTTAAAAAGTGGATGGGCTAAATTGGAAACTATTTGTTGTATAAAATCTTTATTTAGCATTAAATTGTTTATTGACTTGGATATGTGCATTCATAATCTCACCTTTGGTGAAAATGATTTGCTGTTAAGTGTATTTCGTAGTAAGCAAAAGGTTTTTGGATTTCAGGAGAATATTTCTGGAACGCTTCCTGTTTAAACGGAGTGGTTCCTTTCCACTGTCGCCACATGCTTGCTAAAGTTATAACATTAACAACTCGGCTGGGTTTCCGGAGACAGGAAATGTTTTACCAATTAGCATCATAAACCAAACTTGGCTGCGCTGTATTATAACTGTAATTGGATTTGAGGATGTTTATTAAATTGAACTGAATTATATATATGAATTTGATCCGTTTACCTTGTAATGTGCTTTGAGATGACATATTTGATGAATGTATGCAATACAAATAACCACCATGTGTTACATCTTCCAAAGAGTTTTTTAAAATGCTGCATGAATAATAAATAACCAGCCAATGTAACAACTTTTTACAAATGTAACAAATATTACAAAATATTAATTACACTATTGGCTTTTTTTGCATTTAAAAACACCAAAAATGATTATTCTGTCCTTTTAATGTCTTCCGTTTGTTATACTGCAGCATGCTAAATGATGCTCGGGTAAACTTATATATATCGTATCCATTCTAGTGAATACTATTTGTTTTGATCTACCGATGAAGACATTGTGCCATACATCAAAAGCTCAAGATACACAAGTAAGCACATCTTTGACGAATATGATTTTTCTTCTGATTTAAGTGCTAAAATGTTTTACTTGTGCCTGGATGCGCCTCAGTGCACACACATTTGACAGGAAATTATCGGAACCCCTCAAACCTTCACGGGTGTGCATATTAAATTTTAAAACAATTGTGTGTTTTATTACAGTAGCATCATCTTATACTTACACAATGTGAATACATGTAATCGGTCCGGAAGAAAATCCACATTAAGAAATCTATCACTATTGGCAGTTCATACCTTCTAAACTCTCCTTTTGTTGATTGTACAGCACTTAATATTCTCCTTTAACATTTCAGGATATTGGAGCAAACGGAGAGAGGCATCTTTAGCCATTGGTCTTTGCAGGATTTCCAAAGTGCTCAGTCCTTTCTATTTTTAAAACCATTATTTTCTTTTAGTTTGAATTTTCCTAACATTTTTTCCAATAGTTTTTCTTTTTCTTTTCCTATGTTTTAATCATGTAAAGCACTTTGCATTGTCCTTGTATGGAAATATACTATTCAAATAAACTTGCCTTGCCTTCCTGATAGTCTTATCAGACCCTGGCTCACTGCACAGGTTTTCTACTGGATCTGGATCTCAATGTTAGCCCGATGAACCACTTCTAAAAAAGTCCTTGATGGCAACCTCTTGGAAGTGAAACAGGCCCACAGCATGATAGATCCTCCTACGTACTGAACAGTAGGAGTTTGGGGCCTTTCAACAGATTCATCTCTGTTCCAAGTCAAACCCGACTCCATATTAATCTCAACTGAGACTAAAGCGTTCAGTTCCAGTTCAAGTCGGAGGACTTCAGTGCTCTGAACCAGTTTTTAATTTAAGATTTAGCTTTACCATCCATCTCAACTCTAGTCCTCGTCCAGCCTTGTAGCTCCCAGCTCCAGTTATTTCTAACTCTAACTGGCTTATATTTATTTTACTTATTGTAGATATGAGCAAGTTTACTTACATAATTAGTTGGAGACATTTTTTAAGATATCAGAAACACATTTGCCTTGATTAATAGTTATGGTCACTTGTCTTCCCCATCTTTAATAATAGCTAAGACAACTCAACCTATGCCCCATCACATTTAGATCATAAACAGGACTAATGATTAATAATTAATAGTTGTTTCTTTTAGAACACTTTATTTAGGAAAATATACACCTACCGTATTTCTATTTTTCCAAATTAAAAGAGGGATTTTCATTATGAAATGATGCTACTGCAATAAAAGATGAATTTATGTTCAGCCTTTTTCCACGTCCTTACAGATAAGGGCGTCATAATTGTCACTAACTTGTGTCCGGACACTCGGCAGACTTGAGTCAGGGTGGTTTTTATTTTCATGTTCTCTACAGCAATAATAACAACGTGTACAAAATGGAATCAATGCGATCAGAGGGAGAAACAGCACTGCGTGGGTATCTATAGCACCTCTGTTTCTCCCCTGCCGTGGCCACAGCACCAGATCCCCCGACCTCAGTGGGTCGAGAGTCTCTGAAAGCACCGACAGGCTGGAGCCAAGTTTGTGCCGTTGTTGACGAGTGATGTTCTCGGCACTGTGAAGCAGGTCGGACCGTTCCAGGAACAAATCCCAGAGTTCCCAGAGAGGTCTGACAAATACAGCAGCGAAGCTCTTGGAGCTTTATTTGGATCGAACTTAAAATAAACAGTGTTAGATTAGCTTATTTTAGCCAAATCTAGTAAAAAAACAAAACAAAAACGCGTCAAGATAACATCTTGTAGAATTAGCTGCCTGGAAATGCCGCCGCTTAATTTGTCCGGCTTTGCCAGCACCTCTGAGCACTGCGGGGACTTGCTCCTGGAGCCTCGACTGCAGCTGATGCCAAGTTTTTCCAAACACAAGAGAAGAAGAACATAAAAGCACCATAGTGATGGAGAGAAAGCAGTGAGAAGTATATGGAAGAACAATTACAAAATGCACAAAAAAGTAATAACTTCCAACTCAGCTGTAACTAAAACATCCAGGAACCCAGATTGGACCCGAGCGAACCCGGTGACACATTGAGAAAGGTGTGCAACTTCGCCTGGCGGTCCTTCAGGTGCCCACGCCTGCTGAGGCAGGGAAGCAAACACAACCTCAGTTATCTGGGAACAAGGCGCCGACTCAGCGGCGGGTTTTGGGACACCTCAGCAGATTAGTGGGAACATGAAGGAACCCCAAGCGGGTCACACTTAAGGAAAAGAGAACGACCCGCTGAGACTGTAACGCGTTTCCTCCCACAGCCTCCTCAGAAGAACATGAAAATAAAACAAATAAACAGCTTATATATATATTTATATGCATATACACATGAAAAAATAGTGAAAGGAAAACAGCCTAAGCTCTTTTTTTAAGCTTTGAATTTAAATGTTTCTCTTTTTCTGAAACTATATAGATTTGTCCTTTTTTTTTTTAAACAACAATATGTTCACATTGTACAAGGGCGAATAAGCTTTGAAATCATCTAAATGTTACAACAGAAGAACAATGATCCGAAATTAAGGCTGAACAGCTACTTTTTCTCACAAACTGTCCTCCTAATCAAAGGATCCAGATGAACTGATCGATCCGTCTGCTTGAAAACAGAACAAGCGTTGAGGATACACAAGAACTCCCATATATACAGGAACGACAACAAAAAGGACAAACGTAAGAGCTACGGTCTGCAGATGTGGAAGTACTGACTGTTAAAATGGCAAATGCGAGTTTATCAGCTGGTGTTGGTTTATAATAACTTGTGTGAAAATGGCTGACAGAAGTGCAAACCAAGATTAGAGCATGCATTTAAAAAAGTAAAAATCAACCCGCCACATAAAGCGGAGTAAACACAGAACAGGAAGAGACCAAGCGCCTGCTTGTCGGGCCCTTCGTCTCTTCTTCAACACGTTTGTCTCCGATTCACAACACGGTAATGAAGTGGGCCGCTGTCCCTTCGTCGCCCTTCTGAGCCGAGAATGGAAGCGAAAATTCAAAGAAACACTTTTTGTATGAAAAGAGAAATGGCTTCATTTACAATCTGAAGGGTCAAGCTTAAACTGTCGATCTGTTTGCAGGATGCAAAGTGAAGGAGTAGTGCAGTGCACGGTTAACAACACACAAGTGAACGAGTCAGGTGCTGGGCATTTCACCACTTTGCCATTTTGTACTTTTGGTTGTTTCTTACTTGACTTTTGCAGGTTTGAAAAGGAGCCGTCTGCCCCTGAGATGCACTGGGAAAACAGGTATGGACCAGTACCGGCTGGTATTGAGCTCGATCTGCCCTGACCAGTGAGAGGTCGGTCAGAAACTCAGAAGTTGGATCTCTTTTAGAGAACATAAGCGCTACACGGTCGCATCGACCACAGCCCTCTTCTGTATAGAAGTTTTTAACTGCGTGAAAAATAATCCAAACAGTATTTGCCAAGGAGGTAAACATCTATAGAAACTGTATTATAGAACACGTCAGAACGAGTCCTTAGCCTGCAATAAGAGAGAGCATACATTTGAGCGGATAACAGTAAGGCTAAACACATTACAGCAGCATTGCCATGTTTTACCCTAGGCTCCCATTGAATGCAATGCAAATCCGGTTGCAGCGCCGCAAGGAACCCAAATTATTAAAAATCAACGTGTCGACATCAGTTGCATCCGGTTGCGTGTCCGGTCACTGAGGCCGTGCGGCGCTGCAAAAAATTCTGCAAGAAGGAAGTTTGACCAAATGGAGCAGCGGTTAACGGATCAAGCTGCTGAATTTCATGAGTTAAACAGGAAACATCGGGCGCTAGACAGGATAAAGTTCCGGTGAAATCAGAATAAAATCCCTGCACCAACTTAGCTAGCTAGACGAGTGTAAACAAAACGACGACACAGAAACACGAGGAAACATGGGGGCTTTAGGAGGGGGAAATAGGATATTTCAGCGCACGGATAACAAGTTTTGCGTTAAACAAAATGAAAACCATGGCTGTTTTTAAATCATTTTTCATCTCGTCAGTGCCGTTTACGCAGCTGGCCGCTGTTTCCCTGGGAGCAATGTGAGTCGGGGTTTGTGGCAAACTGCAACTGGATCAGGACGGCAACCTGCGCTGCATTCAATGTGAGCCCGGCGTTAATGTTTGGATAGCTCAGCCTCTGTCCATCATGGAACATGCTGGAGTAGGAAACCACCTATAATAATCTGGCTGCCTTTGGTGGTATTCACAAGACCATTTATCACAAATATTTACAAGGGAAATGCAACCGTGATTTAGAGTTAAGTAGAACCAACGACCTAAAATATTAATTATTCAAGGATGTTAATCACAGTACCTAGTGCTAGTGGCCACTTATGTTGACCTATCAGACATGGGAATGATATCTAACCCAATTTAAACGTCTTCCAGTCCCAGGAATGAAAACCGGCAGGATTTGCTAACTGTTTTGCTGAATGACCAAGCTAACAACAGTTTTTGTACATTCAAACGCTGTAGCAACATGCTGAATAAAGTAGGTTGAGTGGTGCTATGTGACTGATTTAAAGAGATGAGTATTGAAACGTACTGTGGTTGTCACAAAATCTATATGCAGGGAAGCCATTTTAACCTCCGACTTTCCCTATCTGGATTCAGACTTTCTGTCAATTTTTCCAACTTGACACTTGGGACATTTTAACTTCTGAATAAAAAAAAATGGAGCCACAAACTAACAAAGGCCAAGTCGTTATGTACTGCCGAGTTGAAAATGTCCATCAGTAAGACGGTTCTTGAAGACGCAGTATGAACCGGAGCAGTACTCGTTTTAAAAAGCTGAAAACCACCGTTCTAAGGAATATACACAGCGACTTCTCGTTAAGATCAAATTTTACAGCTGCTGCTCCTTCTCACACAGAGTGACATGATCTCTAATTTGAACGTAAACAATTAACAATGACTTACGGTAGAGATTTAAATGCTATTCTTAAATATAGTTTTCAAACTTAAATCGAAATGTGACTAAATCGTTGCAGGCATGTAAAACTGGGCAGCGGCGGGTTTTACAGGAACCAGAGATTTGGTAATTGGCTACAGAAGTTGGACCGGTGCATCTCAAGTGATGTGTCAGATAATACCCAGCTTTAGGGCTTTCCCCCACCTGCTTTGACCACAAATAATTTTAATTGCTTAGAATCTACTGAAAGGAAACGTGGTTTAGTGAGCCCAACAAATATGATTTGTTGGCAGGTTATATTTTGTAGATTGTTTGATCGGTTGGGGGGGATAATCGCACATATTTGCTGAGAGTTGATTGGTCCAAACAAGGCTCAGGAGCTCAGACTAAGGAAGTAGAGTGCTGTATAAAGTCTTCCCTTCACAAATTCCAGTGAAATTAAGTTATGCATGATACTTGAGCATTTTCATGATTAAATATCACCAGTATTTCTTAAAATACTCGACTACTGGCAGAAATAACCTAACGAAAGGTTAAACGGCTTTCTTACGGGGATGTAATGGCAATACGTGAACACAGACGTTGGTGCAAAACAGCAAAGTGGTGAACTGACCCAGAGCACCCACAACTTTTCCCTTCACTTCTTTAAGAAACAAGAATCGGAGTACGCAACTATGTCCTTTTTTGTTTTTTTGCTGTTACATCTCATTCAAAGAAGTAATTTCAATAAGAAACTGAGCTTACGTAGCAGTATAAATCAGCTTGTTTTTAAATTAGTGCAACATTTTTGGTTTTCAGCCCTCCTATGTTTAGCTTACAGATAATAAAAGATGCACCTTTGTGGCATTATGTAAACAAAGTTGCCTTTTTAAACGGTTACCTTTGGAAAACTGCAAAACGTATACAAGGAGGAGGGTTATTCATCTCTGCGTGTGGTGAAAAGATGTTTTTACGGTGTGACTTCAGGAGGTTTTTTTAGAACACGTTCTGTTTAACAGTTTCAGTTTGATCCCATTAAAATAAGAGAAGAAGCGACATGCTTAAAACAAAAAAGTAGATATTGAAGAGCAACAAAAGCTATAAAAAAAGAACAACCATAAAGAACATGAAAGAGGAAGGAGGTTCACCGAAAGAGAAAAGCTGCTGCTTCAGACAGTTAAACCCAACGTTGAAGCTACTGGTTCCTTTACTCTCTTCAGAATCGCATCCCTGAACATCAGGAAGGACTTGACCTGATTAAGCAGGCTGATACTTCTTTTTAAAATGTGACGTGGTCCATCTGCTTTCCCTGACTGTAAGTTTTGCATTGATCATTCACCTCGCGCGTCTCTCGCTTCCTTCTCGTTCCCGCCTTTCATCCAGCTCCCTTTAGGTTCCTGCGGAGCACTGAAGGAACATGGCTGATTGTGATAAAATCTGACCTCGAAACGTCCAGAGATTAAACAAAACAAGTGAAAGGGTTGAAGGAAACAACAATAGATCCTCCTCCAATGTTCTTCTTGTGGATAAAAAAAAAAAAAAAAGTAAAAGTCTTCATTTTAATCTTTTACCAAAACACAAAAATGCTTTTTGGTCTTTTTTTTTTTTTTCTTCTTAGACAAGACTTCCCATTAAAAACCAGAGCTGTACAAAACATAGAAAGATGAAACACTGAACCCAACATGAAAAGATCTATTTTTACATCATCTAGCTGCACAGGGGTTTCCCATTCACTGGAAATGACGGGACTGGCGGAGGCAGTAAAAGGAACCTGGACGGCACTGTGACAAAAAGAAGCCTTTCTGCCATCCTTCATCTGCCTCCGTTGCTGGAAGGGATGTCGCAAACGTGGTAGAGGGGCCGGAGCTTGACGGTTAGTTGCGATTCTGGGCTGCAGAAAGACCAATTGCATGCAAAATGATGCCCCCTTCCTGCTAGGTTTCTCTGGCCGACGGCTGCTGCGCCTGCTGGAGCGGCGTGGCGCTGGCCGGGTGGGATCAGTCGGTGAATCTCTGACAGGCTTTCTTCCAGCGGCAGGCGGTGCACCACATGTCGCGGTTTTCCATCCCGTAGACCTTACGGCACTTCTTCCCCTCGCCGCGCACTTTCCGGCTGGGGAGGCGAGGAAGGAAACAACAACAAAGGTCACGCTGTAGTAAAATAGGCAATTAGGATCCACTGTGCTAATACGCAAAACAAATTTCACAACATGCAGTAAATCAAACTCTTTATTGCACATCTTTTTTTTAGATCAATTAGATTCACTGGTTTAACACATTTTATTATGCGCTTCCCTTTACTTAGTAATTAACCAAACCCAAACGAGTTAGTGTCAGGTTAGAAACAAAGAGCGGGGGGGAGGGGAGGGGGGGGGACCAGTACCTGAGGACGGTGGTCGCTCTAGGGGGGGAGGAAAGGACGGCGATGGTCTGGGACCGCTGTTCTCCAAATCCCTGGCTTTCAGTGGGAGACACCTAGAGGGAGTTAACAGAAGTTTAATCCTGTGAATAAAAACAAAAACTGAACATAAATGGAAAATTTTTACCCAAAAAACCAGCGACACACTTATGTGCACCCCTACTAATTCCTCCTAAAATAAAATACTATTAAAGCATTTTAGTAGAGGTTAGGAACCTTTAAGTAATCCATGACTTTTCCTCTGGGGTGTAAATATGATGTGACACAGAGGCCCGTTTCTTGGCTTTTTTTTTTTTTTTGCTACTCTACAAAATGGGAAAGACGAGAAACCATGCCACTGAAGTAAGACAGATGTGCCTTCATTAGTCAGCAAATGAACACGAGGAACAAAGATCCTCACCTAGTTGAGTTGCTGATAACTGGAACTGAGAGAAACAAGGATGGACAAGAACCTACGTTCATCGTTGCCACTCTGGCATACAGAAGACGACGGTAAGGGAGGTAAAAGGATCTCCAAAGAATCACTGCTGCACAACTGCAGCAAATAGTTTCATATTGGCGGTAATCGACTCACAATAACATCAACCAGACAGCTTGTACATGACTACTGATTGTTACGGTACACTTGTGTACTTTGATGTGAGACAGGCATCTAGAGTGCGTGTGAGCTCTACATGCTGTATGATGTACAACGGCAGACGCAATGGAGAGAGCGGCTTGACTTCATTTGCTGAGTACAGCAAGAGAACATCGATGCTGGGCGCCTCTGCACAGTGTCTGGATTCTCCAGGCATCCAGACATGGTGCAGGTTCATAAAATACATCACAAAGCTGAGCTTCTCTGATTGGTTGACGTGCATCGACATCCTCCAAAAGTTCAGATTTCCCAACTGCTGCGACTGCCGCTTTGGACGCGCATCAGATTCTTGAAATCTTAAAAGGGGCCGCCGGGCCTGATGCGTCGCAGAATCTCTTGACGCTCCAAGACGCGCGTCCACCAAAGACTTTGCATGAAAACCAGACGCGCCTGACACTCAAATCGCGGTCGGTCTGAACGCACCTTTAAAGGGGAGGTCCGGTCAACAAGGAAAAATCAGGGGACCATTAGCTATAACTAAAACTAATACGTTCGTGGTTATTTAATGAACCTATATTTAATCAATAAGAAAATAAAAACATAAATTTCGTCTGGATCCCTGTGTATGGAGGCCGGTAAAGCCGTGCTGCGGCGGAGTGAGCGCGCACACACACACGCGCGCGTGTATATATATATATATACTGTAGGACCCGACTGAGTTTGCGCTGGAAATAGGTACAACTGGATTCCGTCAAAAGTCCGGTTTCTGTCAAGAAACTCTTCTAAAAAATCCCTATCGCTATCAGATGATGATAGCTCCACAGAACTCCCATCACTATCACTAAATACTTCATCACTCTCTGCTTCGTACAGAGCACCAGTCGTCGCCATCTTGGAAAATAGTGCGCCGTGACAAACAGAGCATTGGGACTTGCTCAACAGCGGGTCCTTCGAGTGACGTCACAAAATGGGAGGTGACAGTATTATTCTTGAACAAGATGGGTTCCTCCACATAAACATGATTAAATGAAAATTATTCTTAATTAAAAAAACGTATAATTTATTGCACATTATGTAGTAGTTTTATATTTAAAGTACTTTCAGCAGTTTGATTTCTGATTTTGACTGGACTTCTCCTTTAAGGAGGTCAGCCAGGGAAAAGGATTTTCTGTCTTGACATCCCAAATGTAAATGTGCTGATTTTATAAACCCGAGAGGCCAATTCTCAGCTTTTCTGGATGAAGAAGTTCATGTGATTGTGGAGAAATCAAGCTTAACATGGAATAAGCGAAAGAAAGGAAAGGTCCGGCACGAGGAGCCAGCCTTTAAGTGCGGTGGAGGATGTGATGCTGTGGGTCTGTTTCTATTTCAGACAACCTGGGGAAACTGTTACAGTGCTGAAATACCAGGACTGCGGCGTAACGATCAAAAACATATCGCCAAATCAACACAGAGATGTCTTGCACAAAACCAACCGTCTCCCATGACCATGTCAGTCATCAGAACTGCATCCTAGATAAAACCTGTAGGGTGAGCTGAAGAGGAGAAGCAGCAAGAGGGAGGACCCAAGATCCTGGATGACCTAGAGAGATTGTGTTATAGGAACAGTGAAAGACCCCTCTACCTGTATCCTCCAACCTAACCACCATCAGGAAAAAGTGTAATTGAACAATAAAATGAAGATATTAATTAGGACTGACCCTCATTTCCTGGCTATTTTCTTTCTTTACCTTCAGTACAATCAACCCACCATCTTTCTGAGCTTTGGTATCTCTGCGGCTAATGAAAAGGATCCGGTGTGGCCACCCAAAATGCAAAATATATCACTGACATACATGGCTCTTTTATATCCCACCAAATACTGCATCAAAGGAGTCCCTTGCAAATGCAAACGTGCACACATGGATATTGTGATAACAGTGATTCAACATGTTGTGCAGCTATACTCTAGTCTAAACTGCTGAAACACAACAAAGTGCTAAGGACTAAAGCTTAAAGCAGAAAAACAATTAAAGATTTGTTTTTTCTACATGCTTTACTGTGAGATTATGCTACTGCAGTATCAGGTGGATTTAGCTGAAGCATTTCACGGCTCTCAGTTTCAAACGTTTCCAGACTGAGTTTTTAAGATTTCTTCCCTCAGTTTTAAACTCATCTCCATCATTATGGACATGAGTGCATAAAACATTCACAAACTTGTGTTTTGTTGACTGTTTTTCCCCCCCACCGCATACATAATGAAAGAGCACACTGCTGAAGCGTGCCTAAAATTCAGCAATATGAGGAAAAAAAACCCCGGTATTGTCCTGTTTTCTGTTTTTCATCCGGCCGATAACGGCATCCATCGCTGCTGTTATCGTATGAACAAACGATAACATGCAATTGTGAAATTGCATCTGCCGTTGTTTTTGGCTGGCAAGTATCTGCCAACCAAAAACATGACGGGATATTTTTCAGTTGGTATATACACTACCGTTCAAAAGTTTGGGGTCACATTGAAATGTCCTTATTTTTGAAGGAAAAGCACTGTACTTTTCAATGAAGATAACTTTAATCTAGTCTTAACTTTAAAGAAATACACTCTATACATTGCTAATGTGGTAAATGACTATTCTAGCTGCAAATGTCTGGTTTTTGGTGCAATATCTACATAGGTGTATAGAGGCCCATTTCCAGCAACTATCACTCCAGTGTTCTAATGGTACAATGTGTTTGCTCATTGGCTCAGAAGGCTAATTGATGATTAGAAAACCCTTGTGCAATCATGTTCACACATCTGAAAACAGTTTAGCTTGTTACAGAAGCTACAAAACTGACCTTCCTTTGAGCAGATTGAGTTTCTGGAGCATCACATTTGTGGGGTCAATTAAACGCTCAAAATGGCCAGAAAAAGAGAACTTTCATCTGAAACTCGACAGTCTATTCTTGTTCTTAGAAATGAAGGCTATTCCATGCGAGAAAATGCTAAGAAATTGAAGATTTCCTACAATGGTGTGTACTACTCCCTTCAGAGGACAGCACAAACAGGCTCTAACCAGAGTAGAAAAAGAAGTGGGAGGCCGCGTTGCACAACTGAGCAAGAATATAAGTACATTAGAGTCTCTAGTTTGAGAAACAGACGCCTCACAGGTCCCCAACTGGCATCTTCATTAAATAGTACCCGCAAAACACCAGTGTCAACATCTACAGTGAAGAGGCGGCTGCGGGATTCTGGGCTTCACGGCAGAGTGGCAAAGAAAAAGCCATATCTGAGACTGGCCAATAAAAGAAAAAGATTAAGATGGGCAAAAGAACACAGACATTGGACAGAGGAAGACTGGAAAAAAGTGTTGTGGACGGATGAATCCAAGTT
Source organism: Fundulus diaphanus (assembly GCA_037039145.1). Taxonomy (NCBI): domain Eukaryota; kingdom Metazoa; phylum Chordata; class Actinopteri; order Cyprinodontiformes; family Fundulidae; genus Fundulus; species Fundulus diaphanus. The sequence goes on from CM073135.1 coordinate 32,534,831, forward strand.
TGAGGTGTTTGGATCACAAAGAAGAACGCTTGTGAGACGCAGAACAAATGAAAAGATGCTGGAAGAATGCCTGACGCCATCTGTTAAGCATGGTGGAGGTAATGTGATGGTCTGGGGTTGCTTTGGTGCTGGTAAGGTGGGAGATTTGTACAGGGTAAAAGGGATTCTGAATAAGGAAGGCTATCACTCCATTTTGCAACGCCATGCCATACCCAGTGGACAGCGCTTGATTGGAGCCAATTTCATCCTACAACAGGACAATGACCCTAAACACACCTCCAAATTGTGCAAGAACTACTTAGAGCAGAAGCAGGCAGCTGGTATTCTATCGGTAATGGAGTGGCCAGCGCAGTCACCAGATCTGAACCCCATTGAGCTGTTGTGGGAGCAGCTTGACTGTATGGTACGCAAGAAGTGCCCATCCAACCAATCCAACTTGTGGGAGCTGCTTCTGGAAGCGTGGGGTGCAATTTCTCCAGATTACCTCAACAAATTAACAGCTAGAATGCCAAAGGTCTGCAATGCTGTAGTTGCTGCAAATGGAGAATTCTTTGACGAAAGCAAAGTTTGATGTAAAAAAAAATCTTATTTCAAATACAAATCATTATTTCTAACCTTGTCAATGTCTTGACTCTATTTTCTATTCATTTCACAACGTATGGTGGTGAATAAGTGTGACTTTTCATGGAAAACACAAAATTGTTTGGGTGACCCCAATCTTTTGAACGGTAGTGTATAAAAAAATAAATTAATAAATAAAAACAAGGGATTTGGAGAAAAACACAGTTGTGTTATGGCAAACTAAAAGGAAGGGCTTCGAAAATGACCAGTTTTATCTTTAAAATGATGAAAAAAGAAAGGAAATCAGGAAAGTCTAACTATTTTCTACTCTCATCCTGTGTAGGAACCCTGACATCTGTAGCGAGGGGAGGGGGAGGGGTCAATAAATTTGGAGGGCTGCATGATTAAACGAATGTCTGGCCGTGTTGACATTCCCTCACCGTGTTCCCTGTGAAAGTGACGGGAGGAGACTGCCAGGAGATGCTGAAGCTGGAGCTGTTGGTGGGAGTGAAACTGGCGGAGGACGAGTTACTGCTGCTGGAGGGAATGGACACTGGAGCTGTGGCCTAAAGGAGGAGATTCAAACAGCACAGAGGATGCTGAGCAAGGTTTGTGTTCGTCTATCGCCTTTCTCGCTTTACATCACAAAGCGCCGACTTCTACGGTTCTACAGCTAATCCAAGATTTTGGCTAACTGGATATGGTAGGATCCCTTACGAGGAGTATTTGTGTTTAACACTGTCGCAGCAGCTTGGAAAACCCAGCGTACGGGTGTTTGTGAGCCACTGTACTCACCTGGTAGGCGTGGTCCGTGTGGATGAGGTAGAGAGCGCTTGGTGCAGAGCGGCTGAGAGGGGTGGTGCCGCCGGCGTGAGGCTCCTTGGAGTCGTTGGGATGAGGGGCTCGGTGGGAGTCCGGCGGATGGCTGAGAGGTGGCAGAGGCGACGGAGGCGGGGGTGGGGGAGAGAGGATGGAGGAGGACACCGGCGACAGGCTGCTTAGCCCGTCGGCCACAGAATCCGTGTTGAGCTTGATTTCTGTGTAGTAGAAGTCCTCCTCGCCGTCGCTCCAGTCAGAGTCACAGTTACGCCTAAACAAATGACGTACGGAGAAAAATGAATGTGTGCAGACGTAAAAACAAGGAGTTATGTGACAGCGAACATGACAGCGAAATGTCACGATACCCTAGCTACACATCGATGCCAATCCACCCTTGATTATCAGAATCTTTTCAGTTTTCCCCTACGCACAACATGATAAGGATTGTTTAGGATGCCAGACTATAAACCAGCAACTATTGAGGTTATTGGGAGGCAAAATAGCTATATTTACATGCACAAACTTTCAGGATGAGATTAAAATGTATTCGGATTAAATAATCGGACTATACTATTTATATGGACACACAATCGAGTAATCCAATCATAATGTGCGTGTATATGCACCTGGCTTTATTCAGAATAGAAGCACTCTGACATGCACAGTTATCAAGTTCCCCTAAAAAAAAAAACACAGAAGAAGAAGTACTTCCCTCTTTGTTAAAGATAAAAAAAATAGTAAACAATGCTGTATTATACGAGTTTGTTTATCTTCTTTGGACTTTCACGATGTTCTAATTACGGTTGAAACGTTAGTGAGGAAGCAACAATTTTGAGCTCTTTTATTTTTTCAAATAGAAAGGTTGTATCGGGAGCCCTGACAGTTTTGCTTCCCAACGTATCCCCGCCACTCGCCAACATGGAAATACAACATGTTCAAATCGGGCGCATATGCACACTCGGGTCAGTTCACCACATTCGGAATAACATGATCCTGACAAGCGTTTATATGCATGTTGATCGGATTATCAATCGGCATAAGCCGCCCGTCTGATTCGGTTTACAATTTCATTCCAATTGAGCTTAATCTGATCATCATATTCCGATTGGCTTGTTTTCATTGGCTTGACACATTTTTATTCCCATCGGCCATTTATTGCGATTACTTTTGTCCATGTAAACGTAGCTAATGAGAGTCATAAGATGCAGGTGGTTCCCTACGGTATTTGGATGTTGGTGTCTTACCCAAGATGGATGGTGCGGATGTGTCTCTGAATGCCTGCAGTGGTGCTCAGCACCTTGCCGCAATTCTTCCACAGGCACTTGAACATCACCTTCATGGAGTTCTGCAGAAAACCGACAAGGGTGTTGGGATGACGTCAGGCTATCGGTCCCTTTTGTCCATATCTATGTATGTCACATTTGTGACGTCCAAAATACCTGTGAATCATCTGTCATTTTCCAAATAATTGCTGTCAACAGCTCAAACTACCTGTAGCCTCATGTAATATCTAACAAATCTCAATTTAACAGGTGCCTGTTTTTGGCTTTTTGAAGTGTGGAGGCAAATAAGCAGCGTGAAGATACGGATTATTGCACCTGCCACCATCATAGCCTAAATGAAGCTCCCTGAACTGTTCAACTTTGATGGTATAATTAGTCCTTTTGTTTTCAAATACATAACACAATTAATAGAATTTAATGAGCATCTGTTTTAGAACAAATATGTTTAGAGGACAGAAAAGAAATGTAAAAGTTGTTTAGGTGGCCTCATGAGGAACAATTAAACCAGCAGGTCAAGGACTAAAGCCGAGTCAGTTAAATTAAACTCTACTTGCTCGGCCTGAATTCCTTCTCAATAAATCCCCCACAGTTTGTAATACTTTAAAACAAAAATGTCAAATGTGAAAAGATGCCTTCGGAAATAATATTATAGCAGCCTATGAGTCTGTGCAGGGATTTTAATGAAGTTTCAATAGACTTTGAAATCATTGACTCCACCGTAGGGAAAACAGTCCACAGGTGGGAGACAAGTAAAACTGACAACACATCCAAATGTGGCCATACAAGTATGTTCACCCTGAAAGCAGAGCTCGGCATGTTAATAGAAGTCTCCAAAATGTCATCATTGGACCTACCACAGCCTCTTGCTAGTATTAATGAAGTGCATTACCATACAATCCAAAAGAGACTACACAAGTTTAACTTTCATGGGAGGTAGGCAATAAGGAAACCTTTATTCTGCAAGAAAGACATGGGGGTCAGGCTAAATTTTACCAAGGAGAACGTAGACAAAGACCCAGACTTCTGAAATAATGACTTAGGACAGATGAGCCTAATACTATGTTAGCCGTTTATTATAGCTCTGATCCTCTAATCGTCTACTTAGAACATGGCTGAGAGTCGCAAGAAGCAAATCGCGTTCATGTTTATGAGAGGAAGAGAAAGGCTTTAGTAGAAAGAAATAAGACCACAGTGGATTTGGGAGATTTTTTCATTCGATCACCCTGAGGAGTGGGAGAGCAGGTAAGATGGTCTTGCGCATGCGCAGTTTTTCAAAAAGGGACATTAAGTTTACATTTAAGTTGATGTAGGGTGACTTATAAAAGTGCAGGACATGGAATAAGCACCTCAAATATCTCCCAGCTGAGATTAAATAATAATTAATGGTGTAATTAAATCACTTTATTTTCATACATTTTACATCTAAAACATTTTTGACATTGATATGGAAAGATTTCCTTTAAAAATCTGAATTATTTGATGTGGTCTCCTCATTAACGCACGACTGTGATCAAATCTTTGGTGTTATTGTTCATCATCAAACCTGTTGCTCAGCTTTGTTCTTTCTGTGAAAAATGTACTCATGTTCCTCTCTTGCAGTGAGGGCTTTGTAACTACTGCGTGCAAGTGTTTTCTCTGCTCAAACATGAGGAGAATATGTCTAATAGTAACTTTAGCGTTGTTTAAATTACACTTAGCCAGGAAGCAGCTGCAAAAACAATCCCCCCCCTCCAACAAACTTTTAAATTGTGATTAATAGGCTGCTCTGTTAATCAGGCTGAGTATTTCCCTTTTACTGGCGTAATCTCCATGTGCTGATTATCCCAGAGCATCAACCGTTAATCATTTCACAATGGCAGCAACCAAAAAGTTAAATAGATAAAAATATCCGAGCACATTTGCGGTGCAGGCAGCCTTGCCTGCCAGTCTGCTGTAAAATGGTGGTTTTAATTACATCTGGATTATGTGTTTTACTGGTGTGTTTATTGATCCTTACAAAGTAGATTGAAGAACTAAGCCATTTAAGATGATTTAAAGAATGATAGTATAAAGAAAATCCATATCAAGTGTAGTTTTTTAAATCAATATATGCTGCAATATATTCCTAGTCTGCCGTCTAAATAATCTAAATTGGTCGTTAAGAAATCTAAATCAATAAACAAGGGTTGCATGATATTAGAGGACATACAAGTTGAAATAAACAAACAAAAGTCACATCTTTCCAACATTCCTCTGGACTTTGACTGTTATCTAACTCAGCTTTTTGCTATAAGGGTGAGTCTGAAGAATTATTTTTATATATTGCACTGATCAGACTTGTGGTTCACCACTTCTGTTATCAATAAACACATGTGTCCCTGCTGGTGGAGCTTCCTGAAACCACCAAATGGGAACACAGATTTGAAACCAAACGGAAATGCCTGCAAATGTCTCCTCGGTATGTGTTGATGCTGCTATGTTGTGTTTGTCGGTTTGCCTGTGGCATATGGGGTGCAGTGCAAGCTTGTTTTCTTTGCCTCTGTCATTAAAAATAGACAACATCATTCCTTCAACTCAGACTCCAAGGAAGGGAAGTGGGGCTGTGGTTGGACGAGCATCTTTACTATGCAAACATTTGCCTCTCAAATATCTGTTATCTTTATCCTCTCAAATGGCACTGAATAGAAAATAAAGTTGTTTCTAATTTAAACATTACAATGTTTATTGCTATAGATATTAAAGAATGGCAGTTTCACTTGGATCTTACAGAAATTACAGTGAAATTAGGACCATTTAAAGCATTTGGAGAGGTCCAACCGAACATAAGGGTTCTCTTTATGCAGATGATGTCTAACTTTTTATTTCAAATCTCTATATTTCAAGCCTTTTAGTTCAATGTCCTTTAGACAGAGGATGATGCGAAGTGACGTGTTTGTGTTTATTTACTATGTTTGATTGACAAATCAACTCCCCGACAGAGACTCTGCGCACGCCCACTTAGCAAAATCAGAGATGTCTCCGTTTTAATTTTTTTAACTCTTTTTCTGGGTTTTTACAGCACTAGTGGCTCATTTTTCATACAGTAGACTGACAGGATAGGGGGTTTGAGAGAGGGGGGAAGACATGTGGCAAAGGACCTCAGGTTGGAATCGAACCCGGGTCATCCACATCGAGGACTAGGCCTCCATATATGGGGTTGTGTGCACTGCGCCATCAGAGCACACCCAGACGTCCCGGGTTTTCGTCAGAGAAATCTGATCACCCGGTAACATTGAAGGCTTTTGTTAGTGGAAACGATGGTTTTGGTTTCGATGTGAGTGGTTGAAGTAGCAAGTCAGTGAAGATGAAGGACAAGTGGTTTACCAAATCATATGCAAGGATTTTTGATAACGCCTCTCCTTCTGAAATACATCTCCAATGGAGCAATCCCCCATGGATGTGCGGAACAAAATCCATCTAGTGAGAGTCCGGCTACAGTCATTGAGCCATCCGTGAGCTTCTCTGTGAATCAGAGTCAAATGTAAACCTAAGTCAGTTAAAGCTATGTCCAAAATGGGTCTTCAACAGAACAATGACCCTGAAACACAGCGGCACATCTACAACAGAATGACTGAAGAAAATAATCAAGGTATTGTACTTGTCCAGTAACGATGTAAACAAACTCAAGAGGACTGTGCGGCATTAAAGGTCCTTTAACCTTAATAAATTACATGTTTTAAAGAGCATAAAGATGCGTAAGACTGAAGAATTTACTCTGGCCAGTCATTGAGTGTACTTAGACTTCTCTGTGATATACACCGGGCCCTAGCAGGAACCTTATCAGACACATAGTTTCCAGCCTCAGCTTGGGCCTTTTGTCGGAGATTATGGAATATCTGTGATGATACGTGGCAGAAATAAGGTGCAAGTGCAAAAGAACTGTTTGACACACTTAGAAACTTTAGTTTACCTCAACATGTTAAACAGCCAACGCACAAACAGGGACATATTTTAGACCTGATCATCACTAAGGGTCTAAACATTTTCAAGGTCAGTGTAACTGAGGTTGCTCTACTTGATCACTTTTCTGCTACCTTTGAAAGCATAATTTCCAGACGTATTTGCCAAAGGGACATCATAAGAAAACGCACCTTTAAGGACAATGCCATGGAAACTTTAATTCAAGCTTACTCTGCTACTTCAACCTTACTTAAAGTGAAGGTTGTTTCCGGGAATAGAAAATCGCCTTGGAGAAATGCTCCAGCAGTTAGAAGTGAAAAAAGGGAGTGTCGAAAAGCTGAATGCCGGTGGAGAAAGACTAGACTCCAGGTTCACAATGACATCTATAAAGAGAGACTTTACAGATATATCGTAAAACTGAAAAATGCAAGGGATAATTTCTTCTCTGAGATTATCAATAAAAACATTAATAATGCTCGTGTCTTATTTGCCACAATCGACAAGATAACAAATCCCCATGTGTCCGTGGCTTCTGAAATCCACTCCACTAGGGCCTGCAATGAATTTGATAACTTCTTTACTGAGAAAATCCTAAAGATTAGAGGATCAGTCTGTACATCCATATGAAGTTCAGAACCAAAGCTGTCTCCGACTAGAACTTATCTTGACAAAATGTCCCAATTCAGCCAAATAAACTACAAAAGCTTAGAGGAAATCATTCAGCAGCTAAGTTCCTCCTCCTGCTGCCTTGATGTTCTACCCACAGCTTTCTTTAAGACAGTTTTGCCTGTCATAGCGTCTGATTTCACTCAGATAATAAACACGTCCCTTCTGTCAGGTGTTCTCCCCCAGTCCCTAAAAACAGCAAATATCAAACCACTGCTGAAAAAGAACAACTTGGACAAACTACTCCTGCAGAACTACAGGCCCATCTAAAACCTCCCCTTTATCAGTAAGATTATTGAAAAAAGCTGTGTTTCAACAATTAAACACCTTTTTAACAATGACCAGCTGCTTTGACGTTTTCCAGTCAGGTTTCCGTTCCCACCACAGTACAGAGACCGCCCTTATCAAGGAGTTCAATAACATCCATATAAATGCAGACTGTGGAAGAACCATGGTGCTGGTATTATTGGACCTCAGTGCAGCATTCGATACTGTCGATCACTCCATTCTGTTAGAGCACCTGGAAAACTGAGTCGGCCTTTCTGGTACAGCACTCGACTGGTTTAAATCCTACTTAAAGGACAGGGACTTTTTTGTATCAATAGGTAACTTTACATCAGAGATGACAAAAATTACATGTGGGGTTCCCCAAGGGTCCATCCTGGGTCCCCTCCTGTTCAATATCTACATGCTCCCTCTAGCTCAGATAATAAAAAATAACAACATCAGCTACCATAACTATGCAGACGACACACAGCTCTACATCACCATGTCCCCAGGTGACTATAAACCAGTTCAGGCACTGAGTAAATGCCTAGAAGAAATCAATGCATGGATGTGCCAAAATTTTCTTCAATTGAATAAAAATAAAACTGAAATAATAATTTCTGGACCAATAGAGGAGAGATCAAAAGTTAGCACACAGCTTCAGTCTCTTCAGCTCGAAATCTGGGTGTAATGATGGACTCAGGTCCTGAACCTCCAAAAGCATCTAACGACAATTACAAGGTCGGCCTTCTATCACCTGAAGAACATTTCCAGGATTAAAGGACTAATGTCTCAGCAGGATCTGGAAAAACTAATCCATGCGTTTATCTTTAGTAGAATCGATTACTGCAACGGTGTTTTCACAGGTCTGCCTAAAACGTGGATCAGACAGCTGCAGCTGATCCAGAACGCTGCTGCCTGCGTCCTCACTAAGACTAAGAAAGTAGAGCACATCACCTCAGTTCTAAAGTCCTTCCACTGGCTCCCTGCATCTCAGAGAATAGACTTTAAAATACTTCTGTTAGTCTATAAATCCCTGAATGGTTTAGCACCTAAGTACATCACAGACTTGTTATCAGTATATAAACCCTCCAGACCACTCAGGTCTTCTGGCTCCAGCCTACTCTGCATACCTAGAACCAGAACCAAACACAGAGAAGCAGCATTTAGTTCCCATACTCCACTTATCTGGAACAAACTCCCACAAGACTGTAAAAGTGCTGAAAGTTCCTTTAAACCAAGATTAAATACCCATTTGTTTCAGGATTGTCTTTGACTGTTCTAGTTAAACTGTTTACTGAAACATTAGTTCAAGTTTGTCATCCAACTGTTTTTAACATTTGCTTTTAGTTTCTATTTTCCCATGTTGTATTTTGTTTAATTTTTTTCTACATTTTATTCCAACTGCTTTTATTCTGTTTTTATTTTCCTATGTTTTAATCATGTAAAGCGCCTTGCATTGTCTTTGTACTGAAATGTGCTATAGAAATAAATTTGCCTTGCCTTAGATTTTCACACACAGCTTTTCCTTTCTAGAACTCTACTTTTTCAAAGATCACAAGATTTCGTTTTTTCATGTTGATTATTAATAACCTTTCATTTTATTTTTTTTAACCTGAAACAAGCTGTACACAGAAGAAACCTCTAAGACATCTCACAGCTCTAGTGGGGAGACTTTCGTCAGATCGATGTCAGAGACTGGTAGATGGCTACTTGAAGTGTTGCTGAGAAGTTTCAACCAAAGGGAGCAACACTAGCTAGTATTGGGTAATGGTGCTGTCCTTATCACTGACCTTCTGCTACAAAGCAAATGTTGTTTATAGCTGCTGTTCTGGGCAAGACAAGGTTAATTTTTGCTAAATCCCTTTCTTTTCCTGAGGTATCATTCAGTCAAGGACATTTTCTCCATCCCCGTCTATGGATGACACTATAGTTAGTCAGAAAATGCTTTTTCAAATTACATTCACTGAACAAAAGAGTTTGCTTCATCTTTTCACAAAGCTGGACACAACTCAGACAGGGCTCTGCTATCTTTTCGTTCATCTGCTGTAATTACATCACTGGTTTCCCTGAGAGACTGTTGATTGTTTTCATGCAGTAAGAAAAAAAGACCCAGAGTTTTCCCTCCTTGTTCTCCTGCCAATCAAACTTTTGTTAAAGAGTCTGATTTCATTTTGACAAGTGTCACTCCCCCCCCCCCCCTCCATATTAGAAATGCAAGCACACGGCAATCATCTGTCCCCAGAGCATTGTTTTGTCTTGACAACTAAAGCCTGTTTTGTGTGTTACCGGGTGTGTGCTCCTAAAGAAACCCTTCACACTTAATTAAACAGGGGCTTCAAATGGTATTTTGCTGCTGAGAGAAAAAGACCACAGGAGGTGCATGCAGATCATCTGTTGTGAAGCTCCATCACTGCATACACTACAGTGTTGGGAAAAAAGTATTTGCCCCCCCGCCCCCCTCCCCCTCACTTGCATTTCAGTCATATTGAGAGGCTTGAGATCTTTCAACAAATCTTTATATCACACAAATATAACCTGAGTAAATACAACAAGGTGATTTTAAATGATGATTTTATTTATTAAGCGAAAACTATTCAAACCAACCTGGTCTTATCTGAAGTTTTTGCATTAAAGGGGACATATCATGTTTTTCAGTTCTTCCTTTTCATTCAGCTGTGGGCTATATAAAGTGGAACTGCAATGCTTTGGTGTGAATTCCTAATTATTTACCCCCCCCCCCCCCCCCCCCCCATGTTCCCTGTTCTGAGGTGTGTCTGAAAACAACTCATTTTGATGCTGTCTCTTTAAATCTAAATGAGGCACTTCACATCCCGCCCCCCTTCAGGCAGTTCCACTTCACCCCGTTCGGACATTTTTGTAGTATACTGGGGGACGGTGTGATGAGCAACTGAACATTCTGACTTATCTACTTGTAGTTTAGTAATTCTTCGGCTAGGACTACAAAATCACTCAGAGAAATAAAAATGGTGGATTCGCTAGACTGGTAAGATGGAAGTCCATGCCCTTAAATAGCAGCTTCGCAGCAAATACTGCGATGTAATAGTTCAAATAAACGTAATAGAAAACAGAGAAAACTGAGTGGCTTGACAAATATCATCAAAAAGAATACAAAGATATGTATGCAGCTCTTGGAGAGACTATATTCAAATATTTCTCATTCCTAGAGACTTCAAGTACACAACAAAATGTCTTTAAGGGCTAAAAAAGTGGATTTTGCATGATATGTCCCCTTTAACTCAGACTCTTTGTCTGATATTACAATTATTTTGATGATCTGAAACCTTGAGGTAACAAAAAGAGCAGAAACTAAATAAATCTGTAGGAAGCATACATCTTTCAAGGCAGCATATAAGTGTGTTTATTTAAAACACCACCATTCACCCGTTCTTCCTCTACTCTCTAATTCCAGCACGTTACTGTTTTGTTTCTCTTGAAACATTCATTCATCTTCAACTTTCTCACTCCTAAAAGTTTTTCCACCTCCCATTGAGACCCCCCAACACATCAGTGCCTAAATGAGGCCGAACCCAGAGAGAATATTTAGACTCTCAGAGAAAACATGAAGCTGCAATGGTCTTTTGTGTTTTGCTGAAATAGACATTAAAACCATTTAAAGGTGCTGGGGAGTGACTAAAAGGAAGAAAAAAAACAGGGAAATAATTATGAATAATGAATGTCTGGGGAGGATGAACATAAAGAGGTAAAGGAGAATTGGGGAAAAGATGTGAAAGAGCAGGACAGGAAGAAGGAAGAAAGCAGAAACGAGCGATAGATAGATGGTCATGTCGGGGAAGTGGAACAGCAGCACGAAGAAGAGGGGAAAACACAACACAACGTATATCTGAGAAATAATGAGTGACAGTGAGCTGTCAGGGTGAGAGAAAATGAGACAAAGTGAGATGATGAGTGAGAATGGAGCTGTGTGTGTTTGGAGAGAGAAAAAGCAGTACGTTGTGTCTTGGCCCACTACCTCGGAGCGTAGATCAGCATTAGACTGAAGAACGACACTGATGTGCTGAGAAAGGGAATCAAACAGCTGATGTCCATCTGGCATCATCTCATAGTTCCTGCTCCTTTGTCTTTTGTTAGATCAACAAAAATAGCTGAGAATAAAAAAAGCCAGTTTTCTCTTTAATTTTGCCCTCCATCTGGACTCTACTGTCATCCACACCCACACTTTGTAAAAAAAAAAGTTGTTTTTCAGAGAAAAAGCTGTTTGATTTAACACCCTCTTAACTTCAAAATCAGGCTCAAAACAGGACCAGCTGAAGAAAACTAAAGCCGCATACCAGCTGCTAAGCACGGCGGAGGAGAGGTGCTGATCCGGGCTCCGTTTCACACCCAATTCCCGTTTAAACCAAAGCAGTCTAGTAAGCTAAGAGTACGACATGAATGTTTGAGAGCAACATAGAAAGGTCGGTAAATCTCTTGTATCTGGATCAGTGAAGTTGCAAACTTCCCAAACAACAAAAGCTAACGCTAGCTGTTAGATCAGACCCGCTGAGCTCACCTTGCGCTTGCGTGGGATGGGCTCATCAAAGAGCAGACTGCTGCCATCCTGCTCATCCAGACTGGGGTCCTCCGCCCCCGTTGGGTTGGACCCCACACCGCCCACGCTTGGCACGCGGAAGGGCTTGAAGCTGTCAGCCGAGAGCGGCGGCGAAGGTGTGGATGGATTGGACTGGTCGCTGGGTGCAGACCAGCTCCAGTAGCCTCCTGAGGAGCTGTTGCTGGATGGGGTGAAGGGTCCGGCTGAGCCGTTATCCTTCCATGAACCACTCAGGCCCTCTAAAGAGACGGATGTGAGGATACAAAGAAGGGCGAGGTATAAGGATGTAGAACGAGACATTGGTCGACAACAATAAGAGGATGGAAATTACTTGAACCTATTTAGATGTATACAGTGCATTGCAAAAGTATTCATACCCCTATATTTGTATTCAGCCTCTTTACCTCTGAACAGAATTCAGTACAAATGGACTTCAGAAGTCACTTGTTTATTAAATAGAGTCCACTTGTGTGTAATTTAATTTGGGAATAAATCGGCAGTTCCAGCAGAAAAAGCATTTATAAGAAGCCCATTGTAACCCTGGAGGAGCTGCAGGGATCTACAACTCAGGTAGGAGAATCCGTTGATGTGAACTCGTAGTTTTGCACTCGTGAAATCTGAACTTTATGGAGGATTGGGAAAAGCCTCCCTTCAGCAGCGACAGGGTAGCTGGTCAGATGATGGCATGATGGATGGAGCTAGATGCAGGGCCAGCCTGGAAGAAAATCTGACAGAGGCTGAAAGAGAAACCCTGAGACTGGGGCAGAAGTTCAACTTCCAGCAGCGCAAATCTAAAAATACAGCTAGAGAGACGACGGAAAGCATATTCAGATTTTATAAGTGCCCAGTCAGAGTTAAGGATCTCCTTTAAGATCAAACATGAAACCTTATGATCAAATATGCTCTGTGTCTAATCGGACTGAGCTTGAACTATTTTAAAGAAGGGGCAAAAAAAAAAAGAAAAAGTAAATCCATCTCCAGAACTGGTAGAGTTGTTCCTAAAAAGCGTTGCAACTCTAATTGGTTCTTCAGATTGTTGACTCACAAGGATTAATGCAAGTAACCACCACACTTTTCTGATATTTATTTGCGTGTCATCTCTGTCCTATTCCACCCATTTCCAAAGTACATAGAACTTTGTCTAAAGGTTCAAAGCGGAAGGAAAACTTCTGCAAGACAGCGTCTGTGTGGACGACAAGAGGAGGACATCGATGCAAGTTCAACTAACTTTATTTCCATTTCACACAGATGGGGCCTAGAACCATACAGACAACTTCCTCGTTCCGCTATTCCGCAGAGACGCCAACAAGGTCTGGCTTTTATAGATCAAAGAAACATTTCCTTTGAATATCACCCACAAAAGACATCTCATTTTAGGAGAGAAAAAAAAGATATAAGCTGAGCGAAACGCTGGAGTATCTGTGTGTATATAACAGAATGAGTGAGAGAGACCCAGTTCTGTTTAGTAAACAGCGTCCCAGCAGGGCGCCTCTTCTCTCCGACAAAGTGGATCATCTTTAACGTAAAAAAATAAATAATTTCTTGATTTTTGTGGTTGAGAAAAGGAAATATAATGAGCTGTAATACAATTATTATAGGTGGAAATTTGACAATTTGAAGGGAAATGTGAGCTTGAGCATTCATCTAACGCTGTTGCCTGTTTTGCTCTCATATGTAAAAGCTAATTGCAAATTCTCGAATCCATGGATGTAGGTGCATAAAAACAACGAAGCAAATCTGAGATCTCGAATCCAGGGACTGACATACGTACATCTGACAGTAAGAAAAAAAAAAAGAAGCTAACTGCAGCGCATGTTTACAGACGAAGCGCATTCTGGATTCCTGCCACTGTATGTCGAGTGGCACAGCTCCAGCCTCTGTGCGCTTCTCTCCGGATTTGCCCAAATTCATTGATGAAGCAATCGTCCAGCACAGCAGGTGGCAGTAATCTATCAACCAAAGCTCATTCGTGCATTCACAAGATAACAGCTGTGAGGGAGGGGAAACATCAGCGCGCAGAGGAGCATACAAATCACTGGGCTGGTGTGAAGCGGCCCTGCTTTGTTCAGGGCTGCATGCGACTCACCGCTGACTTTGACTGGTGGACTCCTGACCAGCGGGCTGGTGGACAGGCTCGTCAGTACCATGGCCGCCGTCACTTTGTCCATGTCCACCTCTTCCTCGGACCGTCTGTAAAGCAGAGCAGAAACGGAGGAGAAATGATGAGCATCTTCTGCTGCCAGACCTTTTAGGGAGCGGACATTTATTAGTCAGAACACGGGCCTTTTACTATCAGTGACTCTCAAAGTGCAGGCGCCCGGTGTAACAAGAGGGCACCTGCTGATATTTATTTTGATTTATTTTTGTTATGGAACAGGTGGACAATAAACACACTGCTGTTAAAATGCAAGATTTTTGTATTGTAGAATAAAAGGAGAGCATGATATATTATTTCAAAACTTTTTCCACACACGCTGACATGTATCTTTTACTGTTTAACAGAGAAACAAAACTCTGGGAGGGAAAAATGAAAAATGAAGGGATGCTTCTATCCCAGACCTAAAGGTTTTGGGTCAAAACTGTCTGCTATTTGATTTAGGAACCTGATACCACGCACTCTAATAACAAATAATACAGTTCCACTGTATGAGAAGTGCAACCAGAGCATGATGCTGCCACCACTGGGGGTTAGGGTGATGCTCCGTGCAGTTTCTGTCTCAAAAATACCTTTTTGGAATAGTTTTCCAAAATACAAGCTAGATGTTTAAAAAAACAGGCTTCTGTCTTGGAATCCTCTAGAGTTGTATCCCCTCCATTCCTCTATTACCATTACCCGCTTATCCATCCAGGGTCACGAGGGGCCGGTGCCCATCGCCAGCATGGTAACACAAAGACTCACTCACACGCCTTTGTTGACTATGGGAGGAAGCTGAAGTACCTGGAGAGAACCCCTACATGCACAGCTGCACAATATATCGAACCGCAATTGTCGTCAGCGTGTGCAATACTGCAATCTGAAAGGACTGCCTAGATGAAATTTTTGGGTAGATTATTCAACTTCAAGTGCCACTCATGCAAAGTGACAGAGATGTTACATAAAACATTGAGTTAAAGGAAGGAGGCATGGGGAGGGAGGGGGTTCCATGTTTTCCTGAAATCAAGCAGCTTTGTTTATGCCTAATAACTTTAGGCATAACATGAAGTCTAACTTTACATAAAAAAAAAACACTTGTGTTTTTTACCTCCTTCATCCAGATGTATCAGATAAAGCGCAGACCTTGTGGTCTGCAGACTACTGCACCGTCTGCAACGTCAGCCACTAATTACATTCAAGTGTTTGTTTTTTTTAGCCCTTTGTGAGCAACTGATGCAATCGCCCAGAGCCCCTGGAAATATCCAACAGTTACCAGCTGTCATGTGACAGAACAAACCAAGAGCAAAAACATACATGGACACTGATCTGCACTGAACTGGAAGTGGTATTTTGCAGAAGCCAAAATAAACTATCTATATTTGCTTTGTCCAAGTGAAATGCACAAACCAAAGCCTAGAAGACAGGTGTCTTAATCCTCTGGCACGCATCATTCCTACAAGTGAGACCCAGTCTCTGTGATCAAAGAGATGTCGATACCGTCAGCACTGACAGAGTACCTGTGCTGCAATCTCACTATTAATAAGACAAGCACTGTGTGCACAACCGTGTAGCGCTTTGATGGAATGTGGATGTTAAACCATCAAACACGATCCTCCGAGGAACATGACATCAGCCATCTCAGATTTTCATAACAGACAAGTAAAAAAAACAAGACACAACAGCATCTGACCTGCTACATGTACAGTAGGAGGAGTGTTGAAACAGACACCTTGTTGCTTACCTGGACAGGAAATGTACCAACAAAAGCATCCCAGTGTCCGCTCTATGTAGAGAGGAGTTAGAAAATGGGAACCACATTTATTTAAAAAGTGATACGGACCTGCTGTGATTCAGTGGCTGCATCAGTGATAATCTCCTCCACAACACGACCAAATGTACTATTTTTGACCTCAAAAAGACATATGTGGAAGGCGGCGCTATTCAAAACTAGGGTTGTCACAGTACTAAAATTTCTAAATCAATATCGATACCCAGGAAAATATTCAATACTTGATGCCATTTCCGACACCATTAAGAAGCTCGAGTTGATACTTCAACTTCTACAGAAGTGATTTAAAACTCTAGTACCTAGACTTCTACGCGAGTAATAAATATCAATCCTTTTGACACCTCTGTTAACTTTTATGCATAGTTTCTAAATCACAGAATTTGATACTTGAGTAGAGGAGAGTTTGGTTTCCATCGATTAGAATTTTTATTTCATATTTTCAGAAATGAACTACAATTGTTTACTTTGAAAAATAAGACTGAACGTCTTTCATTCAGCATAATAATTTGATTGACAGGTTTTAAATGTTAAAAGTATAATATGCTACAAGCACAGATGTAACCTGAATGAAAGGACTGTTCTAAGTCTGTTATCTGATATTTATTATGACCACTAAAAAAGGGGGAGTTCATTAAAGATGATTTTGTTGAATAGGTATGACAAAACAAGAAATAATAATTGCTGAATTTAACACTTTCTTGGAATTTGGGGGACCACAAAATTCTAAACCTCCTAACGCTGACCTGACCACAAGTCAAATTCTTATTATTTGGTAGATGAGGAAAATATTATGTAATTTTAGTCAATATCGGATGCCGCTGTTAAAAAAAAGTTTGAAAATCTTTCATTTTGAATAGCCTTAAAGCTTAGATGCATCTGGAAATGAGTAGAGATATAGCAAAAGCATACACTCTGCAAACAAGAGGGAAGAAACTGAACCAGCATTGAAGGCATCTCGTCCCATGGCCAGGAAAGGCTGCCCTGGAACACACAGCCAGGATGACCTCCAGCCATCAACTTCTTCCTAGCATTAAACACATTTCTAGTTTAAGATTTTTCTAGTGTTTCCGTTCCGTGAGACTAGCGCGTTAGATAACGCTTATATAACAGTTTGTTTGATTAAACTAAGCAACTCGCTCCCTGATCTGCACCGAACAGATGTCTTTCTGTGTTTGCTCCACTCAAACCTCGGATGGACCGTAGCACTTAACAGAATGTGTGTTTTTCCACATGTATTTATTGGGGTTTTATTTTTTGAAGCATGAGCTTTAAGCGAGGACTAAAGGGGCCCGCTTCCCAATTCCAGAGCTGAGGGGGATTTCCAGAGTTCCCTCCTAAACAAAAACAGACCTCAGGGGGGAATATTTAAAAATAAATAAATACTTTCATAAAAGGCTCCACAGTTGAAGCTAATATTAAAATGTATGTAAAAAACAAGGCTTTGTGTTTATTATCTTCAAAAATATGCGCTGTGAAAAAAAAACATTTACATCAGCAGAAACAAGGATTACTGTTTGTATGTGTGGTATCAAACTAGATTTGTCAAGTGCTAGTCATATTGCCTCCCCCCCCCTTTTCTTTTTTTGCTACTGCAATTTTTGGTAGCTTAACATCTGATTTTATTCAGATATGAAATGGCATGGTCTGCCACGAGATGTTACAGGCCAATCATGCTTAAATTGCATGATTGGTCAAACTTTGATGGGAAATCTCTACACTAAGGCCCTGTTTACACGAAAAGGTCCTCTGATGAAAATAGAAAAGCTTGGTTGCGTTTGTAGTGTTCATTTAAGGCTGGTCCACATGGCAAGATTTTAAAATAGTCGGCCGATTTTCAAAGCCTGGGATAAAACAGGTGTGTGGTGTCACAACACACCACACGCGGACAGATTTCACTCAGGATCATTCAGGTGTCAGACGGGAAATCTCGTGAAACCTCTCAAGATCAAACGTGATTTCAGAGTAAATAAACATGGATAACAAAGAAGGACAATGGCTTTATAGGGCAATGGTAAATAGTTTGTGGACAAATTTTAACAGAGAAAAAAAAACACAACAAAAATTTGGTTAAAGGAGTGGAGACAACACAAACCAGGGCCTTACCTTTGCTGCAATATGGTATGGGGGTGAGCTGGGTTTTTTCCCCCCTTGGGGTTCTCCCACCTCACTTTCTGATTGGCTACACCTCACATTCAAGAGGCTGCCTGCTTTTTTGTGCTCGGGGAACACCCCACATGCCAAGATATCGGGGCAAGGCAATCCAACATGTTGAATATCGCCAATTTGCGGTCGAAGCGGTACCAACGTCCTTCCGAGCAGACCGGATCACTCACGGCAGGAATATCTCCTACGATTATCTTAAGAGCCAAACAGATAGCTGGTATCTGTCGGAAGGGGAAGTTCGGGGCAAAAAATTGGGCTGATTCCCCGACGTGTGAACCAGGCCTTCACATGACAACGGCGTGTAAATGAACAACAGCGCAATTTGAAAAAGGGTTCCAGATTGTAATGACTCGAAAATGTCCTAGTTTCCATCGTCGTGTAGACAGGAAAAACAGAATTTTCTTACAACAAATCCCTGGTTCATATGCAGTATGACAGAAATCAATAGTAATCAATACACACAGGGCCAACATTACGGCTGTCTACAATTTAAAAAAAACACAGAAGAAGAAAAAAATGGTGGCTAGTGGAGTAATGTTTTGGCTCCTGACTCTTCTGAATGTAATCACGGCTATAATTCAGAGCCATCTTAATCAACAGTTGAACTTTGATTAAGATGGCTCTGTCTGTCCATAGGGACACTTTATTCTCTGCCATCTTGAACGTTTATTAGTTGCGGCGGCTTTTAAGCAATAGCCTACGCATGCACACGTTGCGTTTCAAAGACCATAGCACCACTAGTGGCACGGCGTGGGAATTACACCATTTGCAAGTTTCGTAATTGGAACATTTTCATGAAAACTGAAACAGAAACAAGTCCCATTTTCAATTGATTGTTATTGTTGTAAACAGCACCTGATTAGATTCTTTAAAAATCACACTTCCTAGAATCTGAAGCCTCTATTCTATGTGAGAAAATAGAACTCGTAATTTTGAGTTTTCCTTAAAATCTGGTTAAGAGGGTTGCCTCGTCTGAAACAAACACCATGAATGATCTGGTCTTGTGGGCTGAACGTAACCATACACCCCGAAATAAACCGATAAGCAATAGTTTAGTGAATGGGTGGGGAGTTAGTTATTTAGTTCAAAGGGTATGAAACAGGAAGGAGTGGGTATGAAAGGGGAAACAGCAAAGTATGAGCTTACCCAGAGCTTGTACACAAAACGACAAAATATTGATAACATGATTTATAATTCAAAACACTCAAACATTTGTTGCATTTAAGCACATCTGCCCTGGATATTTGCAACATAATTCCAGTTGCAGACAGACTCCTATAATTAGCCTCTGCTCATTAATACTTTAGTTGTGATTGAATTCTATAATTAAAAGCTTATTTACACGGGCAAAGCATTAGCTATGAGAGAAGAGGAAAAAAAAGAGTGTTGGCCAACAAAGAAAGAGGCTCAGCCTCCATTAGCTGGAGGCCAATTTATAACCCTTTCTGCTGCTAAATATGATGTCATTAAAGCTTGCACATAAATCAAGAAAGGAAGCTGCACACACAGCTGTCACTTTTCCCCATAACCCCCGCCCCCCGCTTTGCTGTAAAACACTGTCCTGGTCACCTTGGGAGGACATCATCTGACTGCAGATATTATCTCCACTTGCAACAGTGTCAGAAAATAATTACTGAGAGGTTTGTCTGTCTTGAAACACCAAAACCTTGGAAAACCCATTAGGAAGAGTAATAATTATGACGTGATGTGTTAAATGGAGGGAGAGGTGCGGGGGGAAAAAAAAATCCAAATCACATCATTAGTAGTCTTATCAAACTTAAACTGGTCATTATGGACTGAATTAACACGCATGTGCGTTTGAGAAGCATGTTAGGCACATGAAACATGGGTAACAGAAGGTGGTTAATGTGTTGCCAAGTGAATTCTGAGAAATGAGTTTCATTCGTTTGAAGTTTTGAGACGGTGTTTTAATCTTCCCACTTTAATCATCTGTAATAAAGCGTGTTCTTGGATCTGACCCCCCCACCCCACCCCCCACCGAGACTTCCTGAAAGGGACATTATCCAGGATGTATGTGGTAGCATTGACACAACTCTAAAGGAGGGAGTTAAGAGCTTGTTTACTAAAGCAGATTATATGAAATAGATCCATGTAATTTCATCTTGCTGCAGGCTGCTCATAAATAGAGAGTAAAATTACACACGAGAGGCTGTTAATGTAGTTAAAGTCAATGAAACACTGACGAGACTTTTTCTCTCTAACTAAAGCAAAAACTTTAATTTGAAAGCATGCTTTTAATGTATCGACGCTATTCAAAATAAATGACGTGTAAAACCTTTTTATGTTAAACTGCATCACTGGCCACCTATACATTATCAGAATCACATTTAATAGGGAAGGGTACTAGAAGATATTCTGGTTCACTCTCTTTGCCCCAACAACTCTCAGGGAAAGGATTTCAATTAAAGACAGAGAGACAGTGTTTAGTATAAGTCTGAGCCTAATATATTGTTTTAATAAGTGATAATTGTATAATGCCAGAGTCAGGTTTTGTTTGTGTCAGCAATCAGAAAATAAGAGTTACAACCTACACGTAGCAGAAAATAGAGGCTTCAAATTCCCATATGCGAGAGGTTGACCCATTACAAGCGATTATCAAAAACCAGCATGTTGCTGCAGATAATTATAATAATCAATAATTTAACTGACCGTTACAGCTCCAAACACAATCTTGTCAGGCAGCAGCGGAAATAAAAGAAAACCACGCGAGATGGTCAAAGTTGATCAACGCTGTTCCCTTCTTGACAAATAAAAAGGAGAGAAACCGTAGGAGGGTCACGCCAGAGCAATGCTGATCCGCCAAATACTCCCACACAGTTCTTAGGCGAGGCCTCATCAAGATAAAAACAGGAGAGACCAAGTTTTAGTCGACAAAGGTTGAGCTGGACCCCTGCATTTTCATTTAAGAGCCACTCTTTCGTGTAGTCCCCTGACCTAATACAGATAATTAATGGGTTACAAAAATGTCTAAAAGTATCTGATTGGATAGATGTAATCAGTACTGTAAAACCTTTACATTTTTCCCACTTACAGCTGAATTGACTGACGTTTATGTTCTAATTATTCCTAATAAGTTCCTAAATGCAAATAAGAGGGCAATGCTATCTGAAGCATCGTTAAAAAAGAACAACTAGGGGAAAAATACGATCACCATTCTGAGCTGCACATGAAACTTGATCCATCATGTGTGTCAAGATGTGCACCGCAGAAATACGTCCTAAGAGCAAAGCATAAAAGAATCATCAAACTACTTACTACGTGCTATAACAGACAGACTTTCCCCCCTCAAATACAACAAAGTGACCATAAACCGCAAATCAGCTTGAATGGAAAAATAATTTGTTCCGTATTTGTATGACTTGAAGACATTACTTTTTCATAAACATTGTATGTATATTTCTCATTATTTTCCCAAATAAAACTATGTAGTTAATTTCATAGTGATACTTATTTAATTGTGCTAATGCTTATTTGTTTATATTACTGCTTATTTATATAGTTAACTCACAACATATTTATTTTAAATACAACTTTTAAGGGTACCATGTATTTTTTTTCATTTGTTCATTTATAATAATTATTTACTCATTATTTATTCACATGACCACTCATGTATTACTATAAATGTATTGATGGATCACTAGTACTTACTCTTATTTATTGAATGACTGGCATGGTCACTTAACCATTTCAACAATTTTATTGTTACAATGTATATATTTTTGATTTGTTTATTTTTAGTAATACCCATTTATTTTTTTACATTACCATTAAAAATGTACATTTATTGACTGACTACTAGCTATTTATTTATGTCAATACTTCCGTATCTACTGAAAGATTGATAGAGGTTACCGTTTATATGTTTTTTTCTTATCTCTTATCTTTTTAATTCATCTTTTAATTAATCTACTTTCACTTTGCCGTTTTATTAATTCATTTTCCCCAGTAGCATTTGTCTACATAGTTACACGTTTATTTATTTTATATAGTCCATTAATTGTTCATATTTTGAGATCATGCATCAACAACAAGACAGCGGGACGTTTTTACTGTACAGATCAGGATTTTAACCCAAAGCCACAACTAGAGACAGCCCGAACCAGAGCCGTTTTTAACAAAAGGTGAAAAAGCAAAAAGAAAATGATAAAATAAAGCAGTTTGCTAAAGGGATATCCACGAGCTGATGGATCTCCCTACAAATCAATAAATAAAAAGGCAAGTAGCTGATTGATTGAGTGTCAAGGAAAATCCAAAAACATGTGAGACCCGGCCCGAAATGATAACCCTGGGTAGTGAAAATGTGAAGGTGGAAAAACAACAGCTCCCTCTTGAGGGGTTCTGATGACTTTGGTGGGAGATCTGGCTGATTGCCAGCCTGCCACAGAAACATCTGCCTCCGTGTGTGTGTGTGTGCCAGATGTTTACATTTGTTGTTCCTCCCCGCCCAGATGTGCACGTTCCCTTTAAGACGCCACAAGTGAAATCAATGCAACAAAGAAGCTGTAAGAAAATAAGCGAGGCAGAAGGCAGGGTCGTCCTGTGTGTGAGACAAGGGCAGAAGCCGAGTCGCCACCATTGTGGGGGACAGACTGTGTCAAGTTTCAAGCAAAAACACAGAGCAGGGAGAGAAAATAACAGGAGTTCATGTTACTCCCGCCGCCTTGATGTGGAGCCGGGCTTGGTTCTTCCATCGTGTTTTTAAATGAAACTGGATGGTGAAAACAGAATTATATATATGGTGTTGTTTCTGTTTTTAGGAAGTTAATTATATTCTTTAAAAAAATAAAAGTTGAGATATTGCTTATTCATCTTACTTATTGTGAATTTAGTTAATTTGGTGCAACTTTTGTTAAAACCATATGTTTGGATTTAGTCTAGAAATGATCATGGTAAATGTTTTATTTTTGTGAAATGATCCTCTGGGAAAGAAAGACTGGTTCTTAAATACTGTCCTTTGTGTTTAGTCCTCGCTGCACAGCTTGGTAAGACAAACCTGGTTCAGTCTTCTTTGTCACCATTTCTGCTACGACTGCAGATACAGCCAGGTTTACAGCTAAGCCCAAAAGTATTCACACACCTTACGGTTTAGATTAGGATATGCATGTTTCCACTGGTATTTTGAACACTTCACTTTAGCTCCCTCCAAAGCTTATCTATGAATTTTAGGTCAAGACTTTGGCTGGGCCACTCCAAAACGTGACGTTGATGTTACTTCCAGCCATTTTTACTTTCTTGTAGCGATGCCCTGTCAAGATTTGTCCTACCTGAATGGCATGTTGTCTTGCTTTTCCCATTTTGAGGAGTGGCTAAAAACTAAGAAAAAAGAAATTAATGAACAATTTACACAAAAATTTGTCCTATTCAGTTCATGGGAAGTGTTAGCTGGTGACGTGGAATTAGTGGTTTTGTAAAATAACTTTTTGAAAAACACAGAAACTTTTGTACCAATGTCCTAATATTTCCCCATAACAATTTTGAGCTCTTTTAATGTTTCAAATAGAAAGGTTGTATCGGGTGCACAGTTTTGCCTCCCGATGTATTTGCGCCACTCAAAGCAGAAATACGTTACGTTGACATGTGTTGCATGTGCGTACTCAGTTCAGCTTGCCACATTGAGAATAACTTGATCCTGACAAGCCTTTAACATGCATGCTGATCGGATCGCCGTTTATTCCGATTACGTTTGTCCATGTAAACGTAGCTATGGAGGGTTTAATCTGATACATTCATGCAAGTAAACAGTAATTTATATTGTCTGTAAAGTGACTGCTATCTGTCTTTTTAACTCAAACACTTAGATCTCATCAGATGCTAAGAACTATTTCCATGCTTTTAGCTTTTCAGGAAGTGCTGTCGGTGTATTCAACTATTTGAACATTACATCTTGTTGTGTCTGTGTGTTATTTGGGAATTCTGAGCTGCTGTTTCATTATGGTGACAAAATGGCAATAACGATTATTGACTCTTAATTGTATTGTATTTTTCTTATAATGTATGAAATGGTATATCAAGTATTTGTTTTTTGTAGTGTTTTTTTAATACAAAAAATGCCTCTTCTTAGATTTTTTTATATATTATATATATATATATATATATATATATATATATATATATATATATATATATATATATCCAGTACTATCGTTTTTGACATATTTTATACAACATATCTCTCTCTTTTGAGACTCATGCAATATTTTAACAGAAATAAGCAGCTTTTTTGATGGCCTTTTAGAAAAAAAGCCTAAAATGATGGGGGGTTTATTAGATGTTTGGTTTTATTGTTTTCTTTTTTCTTTTGTACTCTGTTTAAATTTTCTGAATGGTTGTCTTATTTTGTGTCCAAATGGTTTTCAAGCTATGTAAACTCTTCTGAGAATTTATCAGATTACGTTTTCTTTTTTACACTCGAGTGGCTTCTTACAGCTATAACTCCAACCTAAAGTATCTGGAAAATCAGCATCTTAGATCACACGCTCCCACATTACGACGCTAAATGTAGAAAACGAAAGACATCAAATGGAGCCTTTATTTTTTTCCAAAGCCAGAATTAGTTTTCTGCCCTAGTTTAAAAAAATGTATCTAATGTAACATCAAAATAAACAATTATGTCAGAGTTGCTGAAATAATCCTAAAATGTATATTTCCCTAAGCTTAGATACACAAAAAACTAACTTTTTCCAAACTCATTCAGGCTCAAGAGGCCTGAAACAGTCTTTGCACACACAGCTATGCACACAGTCTGGCAGAGCCTGTTTCCATCTCACCCAAAACACCATCAATCATCTCTAATAAAGGCAGCTGAAAGGTGTGGCGGGTAACAGGAATCCCCCTGAAACACAGGCCAATGCTGCCTAGCTCACCCCAAACTCCTGTGTTCTCCAACTCCTCTTCCTCCCTGCACCCCTGCCGGACTTACTTTCTATTCTCTCGGCCTCTTTCATGCGCTGCATACTTTCCTCCTGCACACTTGGTGCCTGTTTGACATATTTGCCACAGATCAGAGCTGTAGATAGTAGGGGAGAGAAACAGTGTGTGTATGAAGAGCTGGGAGAGGGCTTTGGCTGGCTTGCTTCTTTGATATTGCTTGATGCAGGAAGGCATTCTCATATTAGACAAGCACTGGACTATGCAGTCCATTTCCTCCTCAATAAGCTCTAAAAAAAAAATCAGAAAACTCTGATTTCTTTCTGCCACATAGAATGTATAAAATCACAAAAAACAAATCGGCTTATGACACACGGCTAACGACCATGAAGGACGCAGCTACTGGCTGGCAGATGTTTCTAAGGAGAGACATTTCTGACTCCACTCAAGGTTTTCACTAACACAAATCCTTTTTAACACAAACATCCAGTCCATAATACATCAAGTGTTGGATTTAAAGATCAAGTTGCCTCAGTTTTCTGTGGCATATTGCGATAATAGTTGTGCATGATATGTGCATATGTAAGGGGAGTCATTGTCTCTACAACTATGACCCAGTGGCTGCAAGCAAAGTCTAGAATAAATGTACCAACGGCTGCAGGGTAGTATTAATTGTAAATGTGAGCGCATGACATGTCGGAAAATTAGATTTTTATTAAATCAACAGTAATTTTAAAGACATAGAGAGGATGTGCTATATTCATAATGCGGCACTGGTGTCTTTGACTTATTTAACTACTATTTGCTGGTTTAAAAACAGCATGCACATGTCACAGTGTTTCCCCTAACCTAACATTACATTAGGATTTTAGTTTCTATAATGCGCTAGTTCACAGCAGAAGTCATTTAAGGCTGCATATTAAAAAGCTGCAGTTTCAACATCAGAAACCTGTTCTTTTAACAATTTAAAAATGCTACAGAGCAAAGTTTTCTCTTCTTTAATGACTCTGGAGCAGAGTCGCTTGAGCCCCACTAGGGCAAGCTACTTTAACATTTAATAGGAATTGAGGATCTTCAAGCAAAACTTTTATAAATCCAGGAAAAAATGAACATTCCAAATATCTTAAATTATACTCTT
Source organism: Fundulus diaphanus (assembly GCA_037039145.1). Taxonomy (NCBI): domain Eukaryota; kingdom Metazoa; phylum Chordata; class Actinopteri; order Cyprinodontiformes; family Fundulidae; genus Fundulus; species Fundulus diaphanus. The sequence continues at coordinate 32,561,033 of CM073135.1, forward strand.
TACAGCCACAAGCAACATCTCAGCTGTCTTGAACATTGTTTTTTCAAGGACAAGTTTGAGTTTGAGACATTTATAAAATTATTTGTTACTAGGACTGCATGATAATACCATTGCTGAAAACTACAATAACAAAATTGATTATAATCAACTTGCATTACTCTGACTATTTTGATTCTATAGCACCTCAGTCAATAAAATTATACAGACATGCTATTTACTCCATTATAGATTCCTTCTGTTTTTACTTTTTAAAATCCCATTTGAACGTTTCAATCAAACTAATGTTAATATAAGACAAAGATAACCTGTGTAAATGCAAAGTACAATTTTTTTAAATCATGATTAAATTTATCACATGAAGAAAACCTGTCCAAACCAACCTGGCTGTATGTGAAAAAGTAAGTGCCCTTCTTTTTAAGTTATGAATTAAACATGATTATAAACCACATACCCGCAGTCAAACATGGTGGTAATATGATGGTCTGGGGCTGAGGGTGACTTGTTATAACTGATGGAACCATGAATTCTGCTCACTAGCAGAATATACTGACGAAAAATGCCTGGCAATCAGTTTGTGACCTTATGCGCAGAACGCCTGGGTTCTGCAGAAAGACTAGGATCCAAAGCACAACAAGTCCACCTCTGAATGGTTCAAAAACAGCAGGATTAATGTTTTGGAGTGGACTAGTCAAAGGTTGGGCTTAAATCCAATTGATATGCTGTGTATTGACCTTAAATAGACCGCTTTTGTTGGAAAACCTTCTAATGTGACCGCATTAAAACAACACTGCAAAGTGGAGTGGGCCAAAGTTTCCCCACAGTGATCTAAACGACTCATTACCAGCTATCACAAACATCTGGTAGCAGATATTGCAGCAAAGGGGGGGAGGAACCAGTAAACAGGTTTATGGGTAATTACTTTTTTTAACCCAGGTTAGCTTGGATAAATTGTTTCACTTAATAAAATCACTGTTCAAGCATTTTGTGTCTACTCAGGTCATCTTGGTTGGATATCAAAAAGAGAAGAAATGTGTAATAAATAGTTTTTCATTGCTCTGTGTATCAGGTAGGCATTCAGGATCAGTTGGAGGGCTTTTAATTGACAAAACATATATTGAACGGCAGAGTACATGACACTTGAAATATAGTATTAAGGATGCACAGTATAATGATATTAACATTGTATCGACCAATATCGGTCGTTTTTTAACATATTGGTATTGATCTGATAAAGAAAACTGGGTCGATATAAACAAGCAATGTTCATGTCCATCTTTTTGCCGCGATGCGGCGCCAGATTGCGAGGTGTTTAACTTAAGCAGATAAGCAATGTCAGCAGTGTGGTCATGTTTTCACTGTGGCAAAAAGGAATTGAATATCTATAAAATATAATGGTAAACATTGGTTATCAGCCATAACAACAATACGCACATCAATGTCGACTAAATGTTTTTATATTGGTACATCCGTATATTGTGTCCAACCAAATATTCTGTTCAAGCAGTCTTTAATGATTGCCATGTTGCACACACAAATATTTTGATGCTTACTGTAAGTCAATATATTGTGCAGCTCTATTTATTACTAGTACTATAGTTGCAATTTACCATAAAATATTATTTGAGCGTATTGTTATATTATTACTTGTAGTTACCGCAATTGTTGATTTCTTTAACTTAAATTCTTACCACTAATGACATTATTTTTGACAGGAAAGAATATCTTTGATAGATGGCAATGATCTTCAGTACATAAAACTTTTTAGCTGAAAAAAATATCTGTAAATCATCGTCATGAGTACATGAAACAGCTGACCTGAGTTTTAAAACAGTGACTGTCAACTGACAGATTCTCTCCCTCTTGTTATCTATATCAGTTTTAAAATTCTAATAAATAAATGTTTAGACAATATAAATAATAATGAATATTATTTTAGCAGAAGCAATGTAAGTTGTTTTTATTATATCATTATATACTTTTTAATTTATAATTTTGGTGTTATTACTAGAATATTGTGGTTCTGTTTTCCTTTTTTGTCTAAAAAAATGGTTTTCAACATAAAAACTGGTGGGCTACAATTATTTGCAGCCCTAAAGACCCTATAAGGAAATATAAAAGTTATTTTGTTACATTTAAATTTTAAATGTATAAAGCCCTAGATAATCAAGCTCCATCATATATCAGAGCTCTGATTACCCCGTATGTTCCTAACAGAGCACTTCGCTCTCAGACTGCAGGTCTGCTGGTGGTTCCTAGAGTCTCTAAAAGTAGAATGGGAGGCAGATCCTTTAGCTATCAGGCTCCTCTCCTGTGGAACCAACTCCCAGTTTTGGTCTCTGAGGCAAACACCCTGTCTACTTTTCAGTCTAGGGTTAAAATGAGGCTTAATCCACCTCTATCAATCCCCTCTTACATAGAAAAGATTCATGGATTAATGACTACTTTTTTGTGTCTCTGCTCTGTCTTCTGTAACCCCCAGTAGGTCGAGGCAGATGACCAATCACACTGAGCCTGGTTCTGCTGGAGGTTTTCCTCCCTGTTAAAGGGGAGTTTTTCTCTCTACTGTCACTTCATGCAACAAATCTTTCAGGAGGAGTGAATGCTGCTTGTCAAGACTTGATACAATCTACTGGGTTTCCTTGGAAAGGAAACTTTTCATGAGAACATCAACAAATATGATAACATGACGTGATGCAATTACTGGGCACAGAATCACTCTTCTTTATGTAACTGATGTCCAGAAGAAGCCTACTTCTACATTTTTAAAAGCAGTGTTTGTGGGTCATACAGAGTTACACCCCCCCAAAAAAACAAAAACGGGAAAGAAGTTATAAGTACTTTATTGTCATGTTTGCTGTTATCAATAAATATCCCTGGAAAGTGAGGAAGCTGGTAAGAGGGGAAGTTAAAAATCTCCAAAACTCACTGAGGGACATCTGCAGATAATTAAGTGACAGATTAAGCTACTGCAATACAAAGTTCATTTAATTTTTTTTCAAGTTTTTTTATATGCATCTTTACAAGCTGTCTATGGCTTTGTATTTTTGAATTTGTAGTTTAGATTTCTACGCTGATCGTGTTTGAATGCCTCCACTACAGACTAAGTACAACCACGAAACACCATTATATTCCTTCCTGTAACGACGTATTGATGCAGCTGGTCTCCAGCAATGTGGGACATGGGCCAAAGACATCATTTCCCCTCACTTAGACACTAAACTGTGATCAAGACCAGTTTTTTTTCAACACTGACATAAGGGCTCCAAGTAAGAAATGTCAGGATACCCTCATCCAGAAGTGATACATCGTACTAAAAACATAGAAAGGGCATTGGTTTTAAATTACAACACCAATGGGACTAAGACAGTGAGATTACTTCCCTTTCAGGTTGAACTCTCCAAGGATATTTTATTTAAGCGAAAAACAGAAATACTATTGTTTGAATTAAACTTGAATTTATCTGATGGTATTTATAATTCATTTGTAATATATTCCAACTGTACTCTAGTATGAACAAATCAAGAAAAGTATAAACTATTTTACTGAGCTTTAATCTGACCTCATAATGTAAACAATTTAAACAGTGCTAACAAAATTGGCCACGAGTTCAAACCACAAGAGTTGAGAGACACAATTATGCAATACTTTGTGGGGGAATAGACTAAAGCTCGTAGCTGCAATGTGGAAACATGAGAAAAACTTTAAAGGGCGTTAATAATGTTGCAAGACACTGCATGTTGTTTAGTCTTCCTGGTTTGTTTTTACAGAAAAAAGATGTGGGATATTTATTGTTCTGAGTCTTTTCTCCCTATACACGTGAATAATCCCTTTTTGTGGACCGACATGATCTTCTTAAACCATTTAAATCCTTCACACAATCTCCTGTATGCACCACAGAGTATTGGTTATTGAATGTGCTGTAAGCACTCGGTCACGAATGGATAACAATGGATGATGGAGCCATTAAGGCTGAGCAATATTATTACTGAGAGCCATACTTATGATTAGCTTTTAGTTGGCTACCTATACAAATACACAGAAACAGAGTCAGTTCACAGAGATTACATACAAGAAACAAATGACGCAGTGAAGATGCGACGTTTTTTTTTTTTAGACAAGCAGAGAGTTACAGCTGAGGCTCTGTGGGTAAGAGAAAACCCAGGTGTGGCATGGATTGGCCGGGCACAGAGCCAAAGACATTTGATGTGTCTGTGTATATCATTTCTGTACGCGTTTACAAAATCCAAACAGTAGACCAGATAATAACATGCCTTTTTAAAAAAAAAAAATGCTTATGTTTTACTTTGCATTTGTCTTGTCCTGAAGGGAGAACAATGAGATCTCCTCTGATCAGTAAACAGACTTGTTGACGTGTTGATACACACACACACACACACACGGCCTCTTTCTGTCATGTGATTCTTATGTTGTACTGTAAAATCATCAAACTCTTGTCTTCCACCCATTTAATCATCGATTACGTCATACAAATTTTCCTTATAACAGAAAGCAAAGAAACAAAAACACGCCCCTCTCTTCTGATTTGCCTCTAAGCCCATTACACTTAAATCCAATAAGCGTTTACACAACAATCGCCCCTGGGAGACGGGGTAAGCACACACAAAAAGCCATCTGAAAACACCTCTGCTCCCATAAAATTGGAAATTAGATCATATATGTAAACAAAGATGCTTGCACGGGGGAATAGCAACGATTTCTACTTGGATTAACCAACGTTAACTTGATAAATGCACATAGAAATCTGATTTAAATATGCCTTTCAGCTTCCATTTGTTTCAACGTCGGCATAAAGCGAAATGGTTTTCACATCATCTGAGCAAACAATCTTTGAGTAGCACTGACTCACTCATGACCCCATCAAGTGAGTGAGTCTTAAAAGATACTTATTACAATATTTAAAGGACATCTATATGTCACTCATGCTGATTTATAATCTGCACTTGAACCTTCTGCAACAGTCAGAACTTTTGAAAAACAGCTAGAAATGCTAATCGTATATATTACCAATTGTCTATGCATTTATCAGAAGCCTTCAAAGACTCTTTCAAGTCAAGATGTAAAAGAAAAAGTCTTGGGCACATATTTTTTTAATCTAAGTTTTCTCAACCATCTGGAAATGATGCTTTCTTTCCAGGACTAAAAGCTGCAAAGTTACTAAAAATGTATATTTAACACAAAGGAACAAATAAGCTTAATAAAAGTGTGTTCTTGGGATGTGGAAGGACAATATTTCCAAGGGCTGGAATCCTCTCAGATTATTAAAGGAGACAGGAGGTAGAAAATACACTAATAAATTAGCTTCAAAAATATATTTTACAGCTGTTCAAATAATCAGATTTATCTTTGCATTTTAATTTTTGCTCAAAAAGATCACACAATTAATGTAGCTAAAATGAACTTGAAACATGAAACAAAACATGAAATTTGGCTGTAAATGAACAGTTACCAAGCTTTTTTTCCCACATTGTGGTAAATGCAGAAAGATAAAACTTGGAAAATTGTTTCATTTGCAATATGGAGATGAGATCTTAAACATCCAGGTTTCCCAGTCCAGACTGATGTACACAACAGAAAAAAGGACAACAAACAGACCTAAATCAGAATCGGATTGGAAAAAAATGATCGATGTACTTCTTCAACCAGTAGAAAACAGACTAGCATTAACCTGCTAAATAAGTGAAGCTTTCCACATTCAAAGATCCTCACCTGAGGTGAGATGCACATTTACTAAAGAATTTGTGGCAATTTGTGCAAAGTCAGCTACTCCTCTACAAATAAACTACAAAGCTACATGAATTCTAGGTGAGGCGTTTTGAAAACATCTTGAAACTTCGTCAACCCTGTTTTGAAACAGAAACATTTGTCCTGCAGAAAATCCTGGTAATTATGTAACATAATTATACAACGGGGATAGAAAGTCAGTCGCTGTGGTACAAAAACAGACGGGAGGCGAGACCTTTGGGGAGTCAGAACAGGACCCAATCACAGTGTGAGGACCAGCACTTTTCATGCTTAAAAATTATGATATGAAGGCTGCTCTGTGTTGTTAAAATAGAAAATAATAATCCAGTTTAGTTTAGGTAAATATTAAAACTATTATATTTGTTTTGGTCATCTTATATTCAATAGATATGAATACAATTTAATGAAAACATAGCATAAAGAATTCTAGCACAAGATAATCTTGACTGTTTTGGTCAACTTAAGTACTTCAAAACCTACCTGTTATTTAAGATACTTATTTGTTATATAAAGTAGTGAAATTATGTTTCACATGAGATTATGTTTAAAAATAATTATGAATTTAAACCTAATGGTAGCAGGGAGAGATCAACATCTGAAACTCATTGCAAGAACAAACTCACAATAAGAAGCAGAAGGGATAAAATGACCAAAGTATTACTTTTTAATTTTTTGTTTTGCTCTAAAACATAAAAATAAAGAACTTTATGCATTTCATTCAGGGTCCATGTTCTGCTTTCTATCTCTAATGTAAACATATGAGGACAAAGGACAAGCCAGACTGTGAGGAGCCAAGCTTTATTCAGTCAGATGAAGAAATGGTAAAGCTCCTGAAAGGAAACCGTTTTCAGATTATGAGAGTTTATTGAGCAAAAGGGCTGCAGGGCAGAGAAACGGGCCTTCCGTGAATGTATGTGTCCGGGTGATGTATACAAGTCCTGATTTGTTCCTATTTCGCATGAAATAAGAGACGAAAGTGAACGATCCTCCTCGCAGCTCTCTGCCTTTTAATAAGCCTTTTGACCGACACGTGGGCAAGACGGTGTCCTAGATTACCAGCGCAAGTAGGGTCACTTTACCAAATACTGACGAAATGTATGTAAACCTCTCAATTTGGAAAAAAAGGGCGTAAAAATTCTGTAAAATATCTCATTTGTTGATCATTCTGGTGCTTTGGAAAATAGAAATAATTTTTAGTGAAATTCAGTCTATTGTCAAACAGGCAGAAATAAAGGTTTTTACCTCAGTTTATAGTGTTTGCAAATATCTGGTTTTGGCTGTAGGTACAACTAGAAAACATGACATTTAACATAAAAAAAAACTTATTCATTTTTGGGTTAACCCATTAGATAATCAAAATTTTTCAAACATAAATGACCCCAGGATTAAATATGGAGACACATTTAAAATGCAAACCATTATAATGAGCGAGATGACTACAAGAAAGAAGGGCAGTAGGAGCCCAGATAACCCCTCTTCCCTCTCACACACACACACACGGAGTCCGGTGGGCTTCCCCTGAATTGATGTTTCTGTACGCCCTAATGAGGGGAGGGAATACTCAGAAACTCACTGCTCCGAGCTACTCGTTTGGCCTTGTGTGTGTGCAAATCAGTAAATGTGTTATTTTCAGCAAGAGGTTTGACTCTGCTCACGACTTTACGTTTGCAAGAGCACATGAATTTATATGAAGCGGAGTGTGACAAAGATCTCCAACAGTTGGCTGGAGCAAGAACAGCTAAGACGACCTTCGTCTTTGCTTTCCACGTGTAGTTACGTCTTTTCTTCAATAAACATCTGTCTTACCGCTGTAACCTGAAGTCATCAAATGGATCAAGAGAGAAGAATAAAGCACCCAAGCTCTGTCACGTGTTAGTATCCGATGATGCCTTTCCCAATAGATCTATTAGGTCATTTTTCTGGCTGAGTTAAGACACCGTTGTTCTTGCCCACAAGCGATCCTTCCCCTTCTAATGTTTCCATGACACAGTACATTATGACCACTGCTCACTTGAAACTTTCATTAGTTAATGCCATAAGCTAGATGATCACATAACAGGTTTCTATTGTTACCAGTTATATGGTACTTCTCACTATAAAACAAAGGAACGATACAGAGCCGTATCATACCGAAACGGACGATGATTTCTGTAAATATTTGAATAGTTGTTAAAGTAAATGTAGAACAGGCAGAAAGGTAAGTTGAGACTGGTTATTTCTTTGTTGCAGCACTGTTTCTTGGCAATCGTTGTAATTGGAGTTTTTTTAAATGGATTTTTGGGTTGACCTGTAAGGCAAGGTAAGGGAAGTTTATTTATATATCACTTTTCAGTAGCAAGACAACTCAAAGTGCTGTACATGAACAGAAAAACATTACAGACACAGGAAAAACAAAGGAATAAGCCAAGTAAATCCTTAACAAACGTCATCATTATAAATTCAAAGCTTAATTTTTTCTATTCATATTTTCCTCAAAGCTACAACTTAAGGTCTCTGATCTGACCTTTCTGGCACTACAGCTAAAACAGGAAGCAGCGGAGTAAGGGATAAAGCATAGTAGAGGCAGTGTGTGTGTGTGTGTTTTAGTGTAATCGTGTGTGTGTGTGTGTGTGTGTGTGTGTGTGTGTGTGTGTGTGTGCGTGTTTTAGTGTAATCGTGTGTGTGTGTGTGTGTGTGTGTGTGTGTGTTTTAGTGTAATCGTGTGTGTGTGTGTGTGTGTGTGCGTGTTTTAGTGTAATCGTGTGTGTGTGTGTGTGTGTGTGTGTGTGTGTTTTAGTGTAATCGTGTGTGTGTGTGTGTGTGTGTTTTAGTGTAATCGTGTGTGTGTTTGGTTAGCCTGTGAACTGTGGCAGATAGCTGTCGCAGCCAGATTCTGATTGTGATGACGTTATAAAGTAGTCAGTCCAGTAGCGCTCTGTTCCAAGTCACAGATGTCACAGAGCATCTTGTTTACATAATCTCCAGGAGAAATTAAGATTGCAGAGGAGAAGCGGGAAGAAGAAGAAAAAAAAAGTTGAATATTCACTTCAATTCAATTAAATTTTATTTATATAGCGCCAATTCATGAAACATGTCATCTCAAGGCACTTTACAAAGTCAAATTCAATCATATTATACAGATTGGGTCAGATTATACAGATTGGTCAAAAATTTACTATATAAGGGAACCAGTTGATTGCATCAAAGTCCCGACGAGCAGCATTCACTCCTGGAGAAGCGTAGAGCTACAGGGAGAGTCGTCTGCATTGTCAATAGCTTTGCAGCAATCCCTCATACTGAGCAAGCATGAATATGCCGGCTGTGCCCACAAAACGCTAACCAAGGGCTATTTGCCTATGCTAAACAGCTTATTATGTGATTGACTTTTGTTCAGAGTTAATTCTTGGATTGGCCCCACATTGATGGGGGAATATTTAATTATATTAAAAAGGCACCTCAGTAGTGCATGGGAGAACTGTTTAAAGCTACAACAGCCTGGCGCTTCCTCCTCAACCTTTCCATGGGAAAAACCCACCTACCTCATCTCAGTTGGTCAATACGCAAATGCAGTTTCCTTACTATTGTAGCACCAAGTGAGAGGAAATAAAGACATTTACAGACGTCTAACAACTTAAGAGTTGTAGCTACAACAACACAAAAAGTCAAGCAAGCACAAATTTTCTTCTGAGATCTTTAAGATCAACAGAATTCCAAAGAACTGCTGAATTATAATTTCTACCTTATTTTTCCTCTTCAAGCCAGTGCCATCCAAAGAGCTCCTTATCAACTCAAATCAACACTGAATCCAGGAAGTACTGCTACACAAATGTCGGTCAAAAAACTTCCCCGGGTTGTTTTCACCAGGGAAGGGACACACCAATATATTGGCTGTCCAGTTTTTACATATCAGCTATCAACTGCGATTGTTCAACCAAGTTTTTTTTTAGGAAATCTGTGAACTTTGGAGGCTGATTTTGATCAGTAATCAGATGAAATTTTGATCAGTATTGTATTAATAAATGACAGTTCCTATAATTGTACCAAGTTACAGGGTAGTGAATTGTCTTTAGCCTGATTCTTAAAACCCTGCCTTTGTTTTTTGTTTTTCCCAGTGTCCTGTCTAGCAATGTGGCAATAAGAATTGATGTCTTAATGCCAAATAGAGCTCGACAGATTTTGCTTTCACAAGTGGAGCAAACAGCTCTCGCCATAGTGCTCCGCTTGATTAGTGCATGTAACTAGCTTTATTGTGATTCCTGCAGGGAGAATTTCAAATTATATGGACACTGGGAAAAAAAAAAACCTGCCTTTGTAAATGTAAGGTTCCCATCACCTCTTTTGTGTCCTACCTTCTATTCAGAATGTTTGCACCTGACATAATGTTTACTGATGGTGGTCGTAATGAAAATGGGGGTCACAAGCGTAGCATGATTTAGCCTTAACGGCTCCTGCCTCTTCCTTTGCCCCCTGGACACACTCATTCTGCCAGTAAATGCCATAAACCTTGAAAACAACCAAACATGGGCACCTATTTTATCAGCAGCCTGCCTGATTGTAAACATCTTGCTGTAAACAGAGCACACACAGCAAGAGACTTCCACAGACGCCTCAAACCCCTCTGCTCCCAGGAGACTAATACTCTCACTGAGGGGGATGTAGCTGTGTTTTTCAGAGAGTGTGTGAGCTAGATGAAGGTGCTCATAAAACCTCTAGATGGAGAGCCTTGTAAAAGCCGGCCCAATCACCTGTACACCATAACGCAGGCAGAAAGGCACAGGAGAAGGACAAAGGATGAGACCTCCAACTCAATATTTACCAAAATGATCCTTCACTTTCACCTCTCCCTTCATAATGTCAGCCCTCTTCCCCTTTATTCTCCCACCGCAGTTTTTTCCTGCTCAGCTGTGCAACATTGAATCCTTTTGTCCAGAAAATGTTTTTGTTATATATAATTTCCTTTCATGGACGGGTCTAGTAATTTTTACCTTTTTGTTGTAAACAGTTTAAACTGCATGACTCTTGCAAATCTGTAAGAAAACAACAACTTAATGCATCTTTGGTATCTCTAATCGCACCTAAACACTTCTGATCATTAAATCCATTTTAATATCAGACAAAGATAACCAGAATAAAGGCACAACAATTTTCATTTATCAGGGAAAAAAGCGGTCCACACCAACCCAGCCCTATATGAAAAAGTAGTTGCCCCCTAATTGCCTTGGCAGGAACATCTACCCCTGACTGTTTGTGATGACTGGGTCTTTTACACCACTGTGTGGGAATCTTGGCCCACTCTTCTTTGAAGGATAGTTTTAATTCAGTCACATTTAAAGTCTTGCTCAGCACCTGAATTTAATTTAAGTTCAACCTTTGACTAGGCCATTACAAAACCTTCCTTTTTATTTCATCAGTCACTATGAAGTGGACTTGCTGGTGTGCTCTGGATCACTGTACTAATGCTAAAGCGGTGTTGTGGTTAAGATTTTCTGTTACAGAACAGAATCCCTCGTTTTGCATCAATAATGTCAAGTTGTCCAAATCCTAAAGTAGTCCCAGACCATCACACTACCACCAACATGTATAACTGATGGTGTAATGTTCTCTCTCTCCTTGCCATTTTGTTATTTTTAAGGTCATCAGTGGTTCTTCACCTCTCCCATGGAGGCCATTTTTGCCCACTCTCTTTCTTATTGTTCAATCATGAACACTAAATCTACCTGAGGCAAGGCCTGCGGTTATTTACATTTGTACTGGCTCTTTTGTGACCTCCTGAATGAGTCGTCGATGTGCTCTTGGAGTGATTCCGTTAGGTTGGCCGCTACTGGGAAGGTTCAACAAGTTCCATGTTTTAACCATCATAGAATGATGGCTCTCATGGTCAATTGCTGGAGTCTAAACCCCTTAGAAAGGGATCTGTAGCCCATCCCATGTCAATAAATTTGCTTCTCATCTGTTGTTGAATTTCTTTAGATCAGGCTATGTGTTCTGAAATTGTTAGCCTACTTCATGTTGTCTAAAAGGTTCTCTATAAGTGATTTCTTGATTCTACAGGTCTGACAGTAATCCAATGTAGCTAATGAGGCTGAACAAAGGGGTCTAAAAAACTGTGTTAATCACAGTTCATTTGTGATTCAACAGAGAGGGAATAATACTTCCATAGGGTCAGGTTGGCTTGTATAGCTTTTTGCCATTAGTTAAAAGCTCAAAAAAGTTGATTTTGCATGATATAGGCCTTTTAATGTGTTATAATGGTACTCCTTAATCAAAATTATGTCCAAAGTGGTATTTTGCTTGATTCATGCATTTCTGAGTAATTCTCAGAAATTCTGCTCCCTGAGCATCAGCCCCTCTCAGTCCTGGAAAAATTAGCACCTAAGACAGAGTCTATGTAGAGCTGTCATTACCAGCCCCCTCCAGGAAGTACCTAACTTGACTGTGCCAGCCATTAAACAACACGCCCAGGAGTGGTGATGTGAGGCGGAGAGTTATCATTTCTGGTCAAAGTTGGGACGAAGTGGCTCTTTTAGCACCTGATCTGCACAGCGACAGTAACTGCTCTTTTTTGATACCATGGTGCAGAGGCTCTAGGGCGCCACAGGGGGAGAGGCGACATTGCAGTGAAGGCCAGCGTCTTTCTTCAGGGTTGGAAAAAATAGTACCAGAAAACAACTAATATTTCACAAGAAATGAATACTCTGTAGAGCAATATTTCATCATATATTCCTATAGTTGACTTTGGAAGGGTTAAAAATCATGATATAGAACCTTTAAACAAAATCGGGTGTGAAAACTGATATTTAGTCTTACTTTGTCTAATATCAAAATTTGTGGGATTATCTGAAACATGTAAATGCGACAAAAAGCAAAAGAAGAAAAAACTTGTATAGGAGCAAATAAATTTCCACAACAGTGTACTGCCCAGATTTTTTGGGTTGGCAGCCCTATAGCCAACACAATCTGTTTAATTTAGAAACTGGAACGAAATAATTATTTTAGATAATTTTTTGAAGCTTTGTACTGTAGAATATGTCAAAACACAGTTAGTGACATGTTATGGGATAGACAGAAAAGACTGTCAACGCACTTACAATTTAACAGCTCACTCAGAACATTAGTCATTTTGCAGATATCATAGTGAAAGATTTAATTAATCTCTAGGCCATTAGCACCGTAATAGATACTGATAAATGTAAAGAAAATTATCCATTAGTAAGGCAATCAATACAAGTCAAAGCATGATTGGATGACCTTTGTCTCAGGCTTTTTATATGTAATGAAAATAGTGTTTTAGAGAGGAACGGTGTTTTTAGAGTGAGTGGAAGGTCCCCATCAGAGGAGGATCATTTCTGACTAATCTGTTGTTGTATGGAATGAGGATGTGACACCGAGCACAAAGAGCAAGGCACATGAAATAAATATATTACCAGAGAAGAAAGGAGTAGCTGAGGAACTGGAGCAAAAAGGAGAAAACCACCTGAAGTGTGTTCCTGCTCAGCCATGTTGACAAGTCCAAATTAAAACTGCTGAATCAGCAGCCATGGATCTTTAAGAATGCATCACATTCTTCTAATGAAAATGTATTTTATTTTATTTGCATCTCTCAATCCTGCTCACATGAAAATTACAATTTAGTATGTATTATTGGTGTTTTATACTTGAGGGGAAGATTAAACGCTTTTGAAATCAAGTTAGGTTTGCCTGAAGAATTAAATTAAAACATATGAAAAGCCTGGAAATAATAAAAGGATGTCAAATATGATGATATGTGTAATTTCTGACTGCAAAGCATAAGGTTGAGCTATATTATCCTTGCTTTACTTATGGTTCAGTCACAGTCTCTCACAACACAAGCTTGGGAAATCTGTGCACAATTTCTATTTGAATTTACTAACTTTCCGAAACTAATCTTAAGTAGAGAGGAGTAATGCTGGAAATTACCCTCCATGTAAGAACAAAACTAGGTGGGGAAGTTTGGGTTCATTCCATTTGTGACCTTTACTGTGTGCTCAGCCCTCATTGTGTAGCTATCGGTGGCTCTGGGCCTGAACAATGCTGTTTAAAACTGTTATCGGTACAGTTTTTAGATCTTTCAGAAAAGGATCCCATTTCCAAACAACAGTTGTCACAACAAATATTCAGGACTACCACAAGCTACAATCCACATGGATGGAAATGCAATGCTACACCAGCCATTTCCATGGAAAATTCCAGAATGTATCTCAAACTTAAGATGCAGATTATTAAAGGTGGCAAGTGAACCATTACTAATCTGTCTCCAAAAGTAAGAGAACGTAAACTGAGAATGCTCAAAGCCCTGTCCTTGCATCACCAAGAGCAATCTAAAGCACCATGCCACAGGACTTTAGAGCTACATGACTGCACACCAGTGCACAAACCAAGGTCCAAATACACATGGATGATGGAGTTGGGTGTGGAACAACTTACCTGACCTGCACAGAGTTTTGACCTCAACTCAAAAGAACACCTTTGGGGTGAATTAGAGCGGAGAAAGCAAGCCAGGCCTTCTGGACCAACATCAGTGTCTGACCTCATAAATATGCTTCTGGAAGAATGGTCAATAATTCCCATAAACACACTCCTAAAACGTATGGAGAGCCTTTCTAAGAGAGCTGAAGATGTTAAGGGTACAAAGGCTGGGCAAACATCCTATTAAACAATGGGAATTAAAAACGGGATGTAGCGGAAATTCATGAGTGTGAAGTCAGATGAGACAACAGAATACAAGCAGTAACATAAGAAATGATCTACAAGGCTGGAAAAATAAAACCCTTGATGCTATTAACAATAAGAGATGCTTGGACCCCTGCGCTGCACTCCTGCCACCTGTCTGCGAGTCGTCATGCCACTCACGTCTTCGTGGCCGTGCTCAGAGGAGCCGCGAGCGAGGGAACACATTGATGGACAGTTTCAGCCAACCAACGTGCCAATTGTCACTTAGCATTTGAATCAGGGTCGCCTGGCTTTGCTCACGTGTGTGTGTGTGTGTGTGTGTGTGTGGTCAAAAGTTTAAAAACACAAACAACCTTGAATGCTTGAAAACCATGAATTGAATGAAACGTGTCTCTCTGTTGTTTATCTGTTCTTTCGTTGTTTATCGTGTTTGTGCGACAGTTTCTTTTCTAAAACCTCCAGAGTGTGCGAAATTACAGAGGCATTTGCATTCTTAATTGGAAATGTTGCTCTCTTGTTGGAGGACCTTCATGCATTTTAAGAAATTAATTACAAACTACTTCTTGCTTGTGCTGAAGGCAAACTGGAAAACACACAAAACAAAACTCTGCTTTCTCTGGCACGTGGGCTGCACGTTTCGACAAGGCTCCGGTGCCAAAATCTGACACAGGTTTTACCGAAGGGCCGCACAGATAAACAACATGTGTCTGCCGCACATTGTTTGTCACAACTGATTTCATAAGGGGGTGTAAGTTAGCCACACTCCCCGTTCTACAATGCCAGCACACAGCTCAGCGGCGGGCAAACATCTCCCACTGCCAGTCGGAGGGAAGAAAAATACAGTCACACACACACATACATACAGCAAGCAGGGGGAGAGGCAAGACAAAGGAAGAGAGGGAGGGCTAGGGTGTGGGAGAAACATCGTGGGGGAATGAGTGGGGAAATGAGCGGGAAAACAGGGATGGGGAAAGCGAGATTGAATACTGCAAGCCAAGGGAGGTGAAAAGAAAGAAAGAAGGATTGGAGAGCTCATACAGTCATTTGGGGGAAAGGAAACAAAGAAAGGGGAGATGAAAAAAGAAAAAGAGAAGAAAAAAAAGAGCAGAAGGCTTAGACAGCAAGGAGAAAAACAAGTTTACTTGAATGAACAGAGGAGCAGCTGGGGGTTTTCTGGTTGCTTCAGTGAAAAACTGATCTTAAATGTACACGATAATCTACAGTTTTTCAGCCACCCGGCATTCAACAGATAATGGCTAAAGAAGACTAGCATCCAACCAATTGCAAAATAAAAGTTTCAGAAAACGAAGATACAATAAAGATCTACCAACAAAAGACCAGAAGCGTTTGATTTTTAGCTGGATCTGCTTGTAAACGCAGCATTGGCTATTAGTAGCTGTTTTCATCCAACTGTCATACGAATTTTAGGCGAAATTTTAAAATGTCGCAGAAAAGAAAATGCTAATTAGACGTGTTTCCATCCACTAGTTTGGAGCGAATTAACCGAGCTACACTCAAAGGTTGACATTACGACATGCTCTCCAGAAAGTTCTGTCCTGTCACGTCAGCTAGTGTTCCCGATGTTACTTACGGAGACGTAGCGAAAGAAATGCAATTCTGCTGAAAGCAGAAACAGCTGATCAGTCATGTGAGGTAAATGTTCGACCACGTCTGAACTCAAATGTGTTTCCATCTTCCATTTTGCGTATTAACTATTTTTCGCCAAATCTAAAAACCACGTCAAGCAAGTATAAAAACATTTTTGCAAAACTGAGGAAGTTATATCGAATATTGCCATTTCCATCAACCTTTTCTAAAGCAATACTTTAAAACAAATAAAAAATGTTTATATAAATGCATTATAAAAGTCAAATGAAGCACTAAAACTTTAAAGGAGGAAATACACCGGACGCGTTGCGGCGTTTAAGCACAGCAAAGCAGCATAAGTGTGTCCTATGCTTAGGTTAGCCTTTAATTTTAATCAGTCAGTAAATTTACCCTAAAAGCACATTACACGCCTATAACGGGCATATTTACGCTATGCGATGCCTAAATTAGATTGAAGTTCTAATTTCAGACTCATTTTTGGCAGGATATCAATGGGAATACAACATCCTGTGTCAAAGTTCACTTCTGGAAGTATCCCAAAATGAGAGTCGTCGAAGCTAAAGCGCCATGGATGATGATGAGCATGGTCCAATGTAAGACAGGAGATCCATTTGCTCAGCACTCATTCTAAAATATTGGTGGTCTTTTTGGTTGTCGAGTCTCAGTTTGGCCACAATGTGGTAGAAGTCACCATGTAAATGACCCTGCTGGTTGATGGTATGCACTGCATTGTGGTCGAGCTCTCTACCTTTACTGTCGCAACACCTCGTCAACCAGCAGAAGGAAAGCCAAGGTGTGCCTTCTCCTTGGTGCGCTGTCTACAACATACACAAAAACTAAAGTTGTTCATTTCTGTACATTAAAACGGCAGTTATTTGTAGTTGTAAGAAGCTAACAAACAACAATGTGCGATTTCTAATCAGATATGGTCAAGACACGGACTTTTAGGCGATCAAAACATAGGATATATTACTGGTAATTTAATACCTTAACCCATGCATTACTGGTAATTTGTCTTTCTTTAATTACTTATCCATGACAAAAGTTCTTCTCTCCAGAAACACGCAAATGTGTAGCATACTTTGCAGCGTCTGGTGTAAATTATTGCCCGGAGTATTTCCTCCTTAAGAAGCCATTTAATAAGGGAAGTAAATTCAGGCTGTGACAACAGAGAGCTGGACTTCGGCTGTGTTTGGATTTCCGTCCTTCACCATTTCATAATTTTGCAGTTCTGGTCATTTTGTGCGCAGCTGGATGACAGCCTGTATAAATGTTGCTTGGTCATTTAGAGTGTGAGTGACAAAGAGCAACACTCACCACAGATAACAGGAAGGCTTGCTGAAGTACAGCAAATTTGCTTTCTTTTGAACTTTGATCTTTAAACCCCCTTGTCTGTTAGGGAACATGCTGTATTTAGAAATCTTGGTAGCCTATTGGTTTGCATTTTAACAGAATGTCGTTTCAGCGCTAATTACATTCACCACTAATATAAGACGCTAAAGACAAGTTAAAACTCCAAATACTTTGTTCCTTGATTTAAATAACTAAAACCATGTATTTCATACCGTTTCCATTACACAAACAGCTTGACGTTGGCCCTTCTCCCATTTGCTTTAATTAATGACTCTTATTATTTATAGTAGAAGGCAAAATAGGCTAAACATGGCAAGGGCAATTCAGAAAGTTACACATCCCGTGATTGAAATTGGAGACAGATCTCTGATTTGTGCATCTGAGAAGAAAAAAGCAAACTAAGGCATAAGTTGTAAAAGAATTAAGGTATGTGTCGGCAAAATTAAGTTAATCTGTAGTACAACCACCCAACCCTACAACAAAGAAACACTGAAGAAAACACTCGTGTTTACACAGGAGTCAGTGGGAGGTCATGAATTATGCATGCTATATGGAGGACCGTGGCTATGCACCATATGCGAGTGTGCATGTTAGCAGACCCAAAGTGAAGAAAATGCTTTGTGTGTCCGTCTTAGGCCCCCCCACATCAGCCCCACCCAATCCAGGCTGTGAGTCTCCAGTAGCTACAAGAGAGAAAATATGAGAGCGAGCCTTAAGAGAGATACAAAGAGGAACAGACAGAGAGAAGCTGCTGGTAAACATCCATTTTCAGCTTGTGGTGAGGTAATGCTGCCAGAGATACCACAATGGACTCACAAGTACACAGTCAGGCACAAAAACACCAAGTTCTGCAGCTCCGCAGCCCTCGTGTTTGGCACAGGATTGAAGCCCCACCCCAACCCCTAAAGTGACTGCATACAGAGAGAGAGAGAGAGAGAGAGAGACAGAGAGACAGAGAGAGAGAGAGAGAGAGAGAGAGAGAGAGAGAGAGAGAGAGAGACAGAGAGAGAGAGAGTCCAGCTCACATGGGAGGGAAGTTCAGCATGTGGAACCAGAATAAAAACAATAACGTTGTCGGCAGATGCTTTGCAGCTCACGTGACCGAAGCCACCGATTGTTTACAGGAGGGACTGGACTGAAGCCGGGGTGGGGAGAGCAGGAGGTGATGGAGTTTATAATCAGGGAAAAATGCTGCTCCTTTGTGGATATCAACAGATTTCCCCCTTTGACGGTGAGGGCACCGTGAACATTCGAGGGAAAAACAGGAGCTGGTCTGAACAGCCACTCCATTTGGGGGCTCAGGGAGGGGGCAACAGCGCCAGCTGTTATCTGAATTCCCCCAAATTTAACCCCTCTTCCTCACACAAACACACAGAAACACTCATCATCTACCTCGAATCTCGAACTATCAATGCTGGCTGTTTACCTACTTAAATACTGCCATGCTATGCAACAGGAAACATCCTAAAATAGTAATTTTGAGGGAAAACTAACCCTTTCTTTAATGGCTTGTGTGTACGTCATTGATTCTGTGTGTGTCCGCAGATATCTTTCCACTAACAGCTAACCCAAAGGTGAGGCTAGCGGTAAATGTGTTTGAAGAACAAAGAAGAAGGAGCGACAAAGAGGAAGCAAGAGGAAGTAAAGAAAGTGAAAGAGAATATCACCGACATTCTCAACAAAAAGGACATGCAATGATTGATGCATGCTATTTGAGAAGTTGACATTTGGTATGATTATCAAGCAGCAGGGCTCTTTAATTCAAATGTCTGCAACACAAAGGTAAGATAGTAACTACAGTAGGTTCACCGGTATCAAGGCATACCCAAAGATTTTATCCTGCTCCCTGGTGTTTCTGGTCTTTTAAATGGGTGCATTGAAAGTGTAGGAGTAGCCGGAGTTTCGAAAAGCAATGCTGCCTCTTTCCCCATCTGTTGCCTCCCACCCCTGCTACCAAGATCGACAAATTAGACCGTCTAGAACTATTTTTGGTAATAAAAAACAGAGACATAGTGGATTCGATATGACTTTCATTCGCCACTTTGTTAACACAAATCGTAAATTGGCCAATCAAGTGGCAGCAACATGCTGAAGTTAAAGCTTAGCAGTAGAATGAGGTACAGATGCTACTTAAGTGGCTTTGAAGATGGCATGGCTGTTGGTGCCAGACCGCCAGTTCTGTGTGTTCCACAAACTGCTGATCTACTGGGATTTTCACACATTACCATGTCCTGGGTTTACAGAGATTGGACCAACATAGGAAATATCCAGTGAGCAGCAGTTAGGTGGGGAAAAAAATGCCTTGTTGATGTGATGGGTACCCGGAGAGTGGGCAGACTGGTCCGAGATGAAAGACAGGCAACAGCTGCTTAAATAACCACTCGTTACAACCAAGGTACGCTGTACTCCATTTCTGAATGCACTACAGGTCCAACCTTGATGCAGGCGCATTACAACAGCCAGTCCACATTGGGCGGCCACTCCTCTGTGCTAAGAGCTGGAAACTGAGGCCATAATTCACACTAGCTCTACAGTTCACAAATGGGAAATACCAGATTGGAAAGATGTTGCCTGGTCTGATGAGTCTCCATTTGATCTGCAGACATTCAGATGGTAGAATAAACAACACAGCAGCATGATTCCATCTATCCTTCCTTGTATTTAGGGTTTTAGCTGCTGGTGGTGGTGTAATGGTGTAGGACACACTTTAGGTATTTGTCAGAGCTCCAGTAAATGTCATAGGCTCAATGAGTGTTTTTATTGACCATATGTATTCCTTTATGACCAGTGTGGGCCCATCTTCTGACGGCTACTTCCAGAGGGATAATGCACCATAAATCACAAAGCTCAAATCATCCCAGACCAGTTTCCCAACGATGACAAGGAGTTCACTGTCCCCTGTGGCCTCCACTCGCCAGATCTGGGGTAACTTTGGGATGTGATGGAACGGGACGTTTGCATCGTGGATTTGCGGCAGAGCAATCAGCAAAAACTGTGAACTTATGGCGTCAAAGTGGACAAATTGACAGTGCCATACCTATGCTGTGAAACATTAAAACAGTCCTCAAGGTAAAAGGATGCCCAAACCAGTACTAGCGAGATGTACCTAATAAAATATCCGGTGAACGGAAAGCTCCACCCGACATTCTAATTTATGGGAACGTTGTATTAACGGGCAGCATTGAATGAAAAAGTATGCAAACAATTGATTTTAAACAAATTAGTTAAACATTGTTAAACTTTTTGTTTTCCATTTTGTGTAAATGCCTTGATACTGTAAAAGGTCATTATACCGAGAGAGTGCAATACCGGCGGATGCCTAATTGTATCTGTCATGATCTCTTAGTGAAAGCGCCAAGAGTCCTGCTAGAAGTTAGGGGGGGAATGCTGGCATATGGACCCAAACTTCTGGGATGAAAAGATGAATCAAATTATCTAAATGGAATTAGACCCAAGACAACTAATGTAATCTGATAACCTTTCCAGACAAAGGTCTAATTTCAGAAAACATGTGATAGGAAAAGGCTCCTGTTTCCATTTCTGCAAGTCAGTGAAGGGAAACCTGGCAGATGATGGATTACTTTTTTTCTTTTTTTACAGTTCTGGTCTGCCGCCTACTTACGGCCTTTGGATCTTATTGGGAACACCAAAGACATTATTGGATTAAAAAGTAAAAGGATGTTCCGCTGTTTTCCTCTATGAAAACAATTTATGTAGATCTCTTTAAGCAGATGGATCCTAAATGTCCCACACACCAACTTTGTGTACTGTAACCATGTCTATTTGATAACAGCTGGTCTTCTTGATGACAAACACGTATGAGGAACAGGTTGACAATAAGTGTGTTTCTTTTTGGCTCCAAGAATCTGTGCTACACAGTCAACTTAAAGGATTCTTTAAGATAACAGATCTTTTTGGAGGGTGGAATTGCATGCACGGGCGCTAAACGCATTAGCGCTTCTGCCACGGTGTAAGTATAGCTCCCACATCTGTTAGGCCAGAAGGTGCTTTCATACCGCATATGGAAATTAACTCAGTAGACATTATTGATGTGATTCATTATGGAAGTTAAATCACATGAATGTATATGGCTAACTCTTATTTGCTAAACATCCAAGTAGGAATATGATCCTGGGGGATCACAATAAACTGTGGTGCAGTGATATTTTGATCCAGACAATGACAGAAAACTTATTTCTAACATTTTGATACATATTTCAGTAAGGCATTTTTTTATACATTGCTTTTTTATAAAGAGAGTGTAAGAATGTGTTCCATGATGTTACCTATTGTGAGGTAGACAGGTTTAAAAAGGAATATTTATAATTTAATTTAATTTATATACAATAATTATAGGTTATCCTCTTTATATTATTAAATTTTTTTCAACCATATCCGTTAGAAATCATTATAGGTATGTAGTTTTGGATCAACTAAGGCTACGTTCACACTGCAGCCTGAAGTGACCCAAATCCGATTTTTTTGCCCATATGCGACCTGTATCTGATCTTTTCATGACAGTCTGAACGACACAGATCGGATTTTTTCAAATGCGACCCAGGCCACTTGGATATGTGGTCCTGAATCCGATACGTATCTGATCTTTTCAAATGCGACCTGTGTCTGTACGGCCAGGTCGCATTCATCCGACCTACACGTCATTGATACTCGACAAACGTCACTAACGGTGGACCTGGCTATGCCAAAGAGGTTGGCTAAAATAAAAATAAAAAACAGAGGTTGGCTATTGTGCGGTAACAAGCACCTGTTGCAAATCAGTACAACGCGGCAACGCGTTTACTCGCTGCTATGGCCGCCGAAGATGTGTGTTTTTACGTGAGAGCGCTAAAGAGATCCGTTCAGACGCACATAAAGGTTGCCTTTGTCATTCGAAAATTATGAATGAAGTCCGTATCAGTAAAGCCGCACACATCGCTAAAATTTGGCTATCTTCCTTTTCGATCTTCTTAAAAAGATTGCGTTGGTAATGTGCTGGCTCCGGTTGGAGAATAACGTAAAGAACACAAGATACGCTGCAGCATTACGATCCATGTTTACTTCCGCAAACAATGAGGACGCTTGCTACGTATGACGTCATCGCGTCCTCTACTGCGCATGCGGGACACTTAGGCGTATGAATGCAGTTCACACAGGAGATCACATACAAGTCGGATATATTTGGAAATGTGAACGGACACGCAAAAAAATCCGATTTCACAAAAAAATTTGGAATTGAGCATCCAGGCCTGCAGTGTGAACGTAGCCTTAGTAACACACAGTTTAGGTTTTTGCTTTATTAAAAAAAATAACAAAATAGCTGACAATAATTAATATCTAGACGTTGTTGACAAATGCTCAATGAATGTTGACTAGCGAGCTGCGGTGGTTATTCTAGTGTTATTTTATAGGAAATGAGCATTATACATCCGTTTGAAATGCTTTTTTTGACCCCACCTTACTGTTGAATATCTGCTCCATGTGTCTTTTAGAGCTGTACAATACAATTTTTTATGTATCCAAGTCTGCAATTCCAAATATGGTTTGTTTGTTATGCGGGCCATAACACAACATGTCCCTCATTTCAATCAGTCATATGTCATATTCTATTTCTCTGAGAAATTGGAATATGTATCTTTATTAGTTTTATGACCAGCATCAAAATGAACAGAAATTAACCATATTTATGAATGTGTGATAAATCTATTGAATCTAGTTGAACTGAATTCCTAAGCTGTGGCATTCACATAAGAAAATGACAATACAGGGGGCATGCTCCTAATTAATACATCTTAATATTAACTAATAAAGCCTGTAAGACTAAAAGATATAAATCATTTAAATGAGTATGGTCGAAGGAACTATGAAATTGAGGGGCACTTTTCACATCAGTAAGGCAGCGGTTCTCCAGGGCTAGGTTTGGTTATTTATTGTTTAGATTTGAGACACATGCCACCTCCTTGTTGAGCCACAATGTGTTTGCCCCTAACCAAACATTTGTCAGGGCTCGTACATTAATGCAAATACAGAAACATGGAGAAGGTGTAGAGTCATTACATTTACAAACCCGAGGCTGTCATTTTAGGATTCAATGTGTGTTTTTACAAGGTCTGCATATCATTTACTACTGTTTTTTTTTAAACAAGATAGACAATAAAAGTAGGCCTGAAAAACCACTTTGGGGTTCTCTGGCAATAATTAACGTTGTCTGCTGATTTAATTGCCCATCTTAGGAAAGCAACTCAATTTATACTAAACTAGAAATCCATTGAAGGATGCCGTTCCGTCTCCTCATTAGTACTTCTGTTTGGTCACAATGTGAGACACTTAACACTGCAAGCAATAAATACCACCTTGTACACACCATAGATGACCATAATGCACATCCATCAATGGAATCAATTAGACCTTTCCTTTTTCTGCAGCACTGAACCATCATCAGTCTGTTAAATTAGGGTACTATAGATTAGTGCAAAGCAGGAGGAGAACAACGGGCTTGACTCTCATATAAAGACAGTTTCCATGCATTTTGGATAAGTGTAAAAAAGGGTGTAAAGCTGAACTCTTTAAAGACTAAGAACAACAAAAATGTGAGGAGGGTCTGACACTAAAAACAGATTTTTGCTTACAGTTAGGGTTAGGCTGGTGTATGGAATTGGGTGACTAAATGTATCTCACATATCAACGACCAGCTAGTCAGAAACCAAAAAATATGATTTATGATCACTGAACGCATGTTATCTAACCCACTTTACACTCTACTGAGAATACACATATCGACTAAATTTTAGAAATCTAAATAACCACACCAAACCTGTTATTTGCTAAGTTGAAAAGCTAAATGTGAACTCTGTTTCTTCATTTTATCTTTGTTTTAAAACAACAATGAAATCCTGTATAACTGCAGAGCTGTGTAACACCGACTGCTCTCTCTCACAAGGTATGACGCCTCTGCTCTTAATGTAAATAATAATGACTGATTACAAAAAGGATGTAAAGTTACAAGAAATAAATTTAACAATCTAACACATTTGACAGGAAATCAAAGCTTCTACCGCTCAGATATCACATTGTAAAAAGATGTTATTAATTTTGATTGGATCTTGTTGAAAAACCCTAAATATTCTGCAACGTGGTGCACTTTGACATATTATATATTTTTTAAACCAAAAGGAAGAGTTAGAGAGCTATGGTCTTATTTTTATCTTCTAAAAAAACTAAATATGACTTGTTGCAATTCGTTAAATTCTTTGGGTTTTAATTATATATACGTCTTTTTAATAATCAGGAGGATTACTGTGTTTGTAGAAATTTATTTTCAGGAAATAATTGTTTAATTCTCACAAGAAAAAAAACATTATTTGTTAACATTTTAAGTTATCCATGAATTTGCAGGTCAGGGCTTTACAAAAAAAGTGCATCTCTTACCAACCAGATCCGTTCTGCCAGCAAAAAGGTTAAAGCAAATAATATAAGGAATGGAGATTTAACCAAATACACATTTCTTATCCGTACCAAGGTCTACTGCTATTTTGACCGATTTACAGTGACACACTTAGGCAACATAAGTGATGGACAAAATATTAGTTTATTTTTGTTTTGTTTTTTTTAATAAGGGACTACTCCAATGTTTATTAGGAGCCTATGGAAGACGTAGTAATAGACTTTGTAATAGTTTACAGTGTTATTTTATTAAAACAAAACAGCAATAAAGTCTATAAGGCCTTCTATTGTACAGTTTAGCAAAACCATGATGCAAATGAGATTAATACAATTCCAACTGACACCAAATTAAAGATTTGACAGATCACTCCTAAAAACATCAACAGGCACGGTATCCAGATGTCAGCATAAACCTTATATACCCACACAAGCCAGAGTCTGAATCCTAAAGTGGTCCCCAGGGGCTGTTACCGAGGCTTATCCAAATCGAAGCACCATGAGCTCAGCCTAAGAAAACATATGAAGGGATCCGACCGCCTGTTCTTCCTTTGAAAGCTTTTGTCTTTGAAAGCTTCTTTGTCCCGATTGCCAACTTGAAAACAAAAGTTTACAACATTTAAAATATAAAAACGTAAAGCCTTCACTCCCAAATATTTAATTTCCATGTAGATCAAATGATTTGTTTGCTGTTTTGTTTGATTTAAGAACAAACACACATTAAGAGGAATGGTTCTCAGAAAACACTGCTTGCTAAAGTCAGTCATAATGAAAAATTACATAACATTTTGGGCTTCAGGAAGCCATTATGTTTCCACAGCCGGAACGCTCCATTACACAGGTTGAGCAATGCTCATTTCACAGCATATAAATACAGGCACATTTCTGCTATTTTTACAGAAAATGTGTGTAACTAAGCCAATCAGATTACCGGGCTATTTGACTCTGCACATGTGGAGAGGAAAATCACCAACATTTGCTCAGATAAGAGCTCGCCGAAATTAGCAGAGTGACACAGAGAATCAGTGGTAAACAGAGAGATCACAGGAGCTGTCATCTCAGATGGTAATCTCATGGTTTCTCGAATCCACTCTTTCCAAACCAGAAAGATTGTTTTCTTTGGCAACGGCGGAGAATCTCTCGCGCTCCTTCCTTCGCTTATTCTGTAACTTACTCACTCTGGAGAACCATCTCTGCTCTCTTTTTGCACAAAGCCCCATTCACTCCTCCTCTCTTATTTCGAAACTCAAACCGCAAACGCTAACAGAGAGTTATAGCAGTGCTCCAAGAGGTAGGAAATGGCCGCAGAGACAACCAAAACCACGAGCAGAAGGAAAAGCAAGCAGATTACTGGACAAGCCACTTTATCAAAATATAAACAATAATTTGGCAGTCCCTCTAGACTCCCTTTTTTTTGTGATTGGCATTCCTCCATGTCTCAGTTTGCTGCTGCGCTGTGCTCCGAGAGCAAAGCACATGGTT
Organism: Fundulus diaphanus; assembly: GCA_037039145.1. Taxonomy (NCBI): domain Eukaryota; kingdom Metazoa; phylum Chordata; class Actinopteri; order Cyprinodontiformes; family Fundulidae; genus Fundulus; species Fundulus diaphanus. Next base: position 32,587,346 of record CM073135.1, read on the forward strand.
GGCTCGGCCCACTGAACTGGCTGATCTGAACACACACTGATGAACAATAAAAATGAAGCTAACAAATTGTTTTGCTGTGGCTGCAAAGCTGGCTTTAAAGTCAAACTCCCCCTACCCAGTCCCCCCCCCCCAGGCTCCATGTTTTTGGCTTAAGGCTAGAAGAAAGTGGCACTTTGATGCAATCGATTTTATTGGTAAGAATAAAAATAAATAATAGAGAGGCCAAGCAACGGAGCCAAATGTGAGTAACTTAAGTCCACAATAGAAAGGGAGGGCTGGGTGCCGAGTCTGAGGATCTGTTGTTTTGGATTTTGCGGTAATAAGCAAAGCATGCTCCTGTGTTTCCCCTAACTGGGGCTGTACTTTACTTTCCCTCGCAGCACTTAGTCTCCAGAATGTTATTTATCAAAAGGCAAGCCATTCATTTCTACCAGTCTGCCTCTATCAGCTCTTGTTACAGTCGACTGTTTCCTGGAAGGAATAAACACCCTCGCTCTTGGAGAATCGAGCAGGCCAAACAGCTGGCTCCGAACACGGTCTGAAAAGGTGGACAAACATCTGAGACTATAGCAGAGACACAACTGCACAAAATTAAAAGCGGTTAAACAAATTATAACCTGCTGAAGCTTTTTGAATTATTCTAGGGACCAGGTTTAGTTTTCTAATACCCTTGATCCTTCTTCATATTATATCACGTCATCCAGAATGCTGTCTGTTAGGTATGCTTGTGATCTGGGAGATTTTAAGGGTTTGTAAGATATTTTCTACTTTTCACACTAGGGCTGGGCAATAGTATATCAAGATTTAAAAAAATATTGAGATAAAAAAAGAAATATAAGACAAGACTATATTGTTTATATCCAGATGATCAATGTTGTGCTATATTTCTACTTTTATGTTTTGCAGTAGGTTATTTTTCAGTCGTTTCTCATATCAAAGACAGTGGAGCAGGAGTTAGGGCGTTCGTGCTGCAATTAGCGGGTTGCCAGTTCGATCCCCCACTCTAGTCGTCTTAGTCGTTGTGCCCTTGGGCAAGACACTTCACCCGAATAGCCTGCTGACGGTGGCGCCGATGTATGGCAGCCTCGCCTCTGTCAGTCTGCCCCAGGGCAGCTGTGGCTACTAACATAGCTCACCACCGTCAGGGTGTGACCGTGTGTGAATGGGTGAATGACTAAACTGTAGTGTAAAGCGCTTTGGGGTCGTCGTACTATACAAGTACAAGCCAGTTACCATTTTAAAGCTAGGGTCGCCGATTTCTCAGTAAGATTCCTCGAGTCCCTTTTTGAATAAATGAGTATGTGCAAGACCGTCTTACCTTGCTTTTCTGCTCTTCAGTGGGATTGCTTGAAAAAAAATCTTCAAAATCCACTCTAGTCTTATTTGTTTCTGCTGAGGCCTTCCTGTTCTTCTCATAAACATGAACGTAGTTCGCTTCTTGTGACTCTCAGCCATGTTCAAATACACTACCCCTTTTTAACCGTGCCGAGACCAGTCTGAGCTCGGTAACCAAGATAACTATCGAGTGTAAATGGAACGCAAACTGAACTGAACCGAGCCAGACACAACCGGACCGCGCTAAATGCAGACCAGTTCCAGGTGTGGGCTCGGCCCGGTTTTTCCCTGGCCTGGTTCTCTAATAACAAAGAGCACATGAGCAGACCGCGTCATCTCCTTACAGTCAGCTGACATTTCAGACATTCATAAAAATACTAGCTTCACTACCGTGACACACGATTTCCATTGATGATTCTGCTTAGCAGTGTGATGAACCTCAGCGTCTGTCGTTGTTTCCTGCGTCTGTAAATCCTTATTAGACATTCGTTTGTCTTATCCATTTCCCAAAAGCCGACTCTGTCAAGTAAATTCACCAAAAGTTGCCTTCTTCGCCTGACTCTCCGCAAACAATGAAATATAACCAAACATAGCTTCCTGAATGGTACAGGCGCCACCATTTTTATTTGCTTGATTCCCTCCTTCCCTCCTAGAGAGCAGTAGTACCGCAGATCGTCACTAGGAGGCGATGAAACCAAGGAACCGTGCTAGCGTGATGTGTAAACGGTCGTCAAAACCAAGCTCGGCTTGGTTAACTGATCCAAGCTCGGACCGAGCTCGACATGGATCGGTTTAACAAGAGTAGTGTAAATGGGGCTAAAGTCTACAGTTTGTGCAAGACTTCCGGCCGCTCACTTCCTGTCAGTGGGTAGCTTGCTGAAAACCGACTCATGCAGCTACTTCGTCTCAAATTACTTGTCTTTATGGCTTCGAGGAAGACCGGGATCGTTTGTACGGTTAGAGGTTGTTATAATAACGCGTGTAAAAGAAAGGTTTATGTGGAGCAGGAGTGTTTTAATCATGGACCGTAAACAAGAGCTGCGGATACGGGGAGCCCTACTTGATTCACCCTCAGCCGAAGAATGAGGAATCTCTTCGCACTGTGGTTAAAAGCTTTAAATCTGAAGAAACCACCGAAGCAACCGTATGTTTGTTCTTTTCATTTTGTGGACAAAAGACCGACAGAAGAGCACACGTCGGCAGAAAGGTGTCTGGGCTGCGAAGTTCCATTAAAAACAAAAACAAGGAGACGTCAAGAGGAAAGGAGACACAGGCAAGCTTTTTATATTACAGTCCTTGGTGTCATGTTAATATAAAAATATGGATAGTTTATAGTGACAACTTAAACTATCCATTTAAATTTTAAATTTCAAGCCTAAACATGAAGTGGGCAGAATGTTTTGATATACTGTTATAACATCAGTTCACTCCCAAACATTTAGCACTGCTATCTTTGTAAAATTAACTGACCAGCAATCTAATCACAACAAGGCAACAGCCAGTGTGTTTTGAATCAGACGATTCATCAGCCTATCGTCCATAAGTCGGCGCTGCCTGACTGAAGGACTTCCCCTGGAGTCGCAGCATCAGAGCGCTCCGGCCGTCTCGGTAGAGCCGGTTAATACAGTCAGGATCCAGCAGAGTGAACGTCGGACTTGCTTTAGCTTGAACGGACATCAGCCTCCATGAATACCAAGTCATCCATGTTGCTATTTATTATCACTGATCCAACTTTTCCACTGCGGAAGTTCGCTTCGGTAAAGTCGCACTGCAGAGCCGTCGGCACCAAGTGACGACACAAACTGGTTAAAATGTCCTCGTACGTTATACGAGGCACTTCTTTACGTCATCCACTCAGTCATGAATAGTTTGAGGCTGTGGCACTGACCTGCCACTTCGATCGCTCTTCAATTTTTGACAATGTTGCCGCGACAGTTTATCATTTCTGTCAAACTAATGTTATTTGGCCGAGGGAAGCGCTGAAACGGAAGTGCCGCACAAAAAAACGGAAGTTGGACCCATAGTTACTTCCGTGTTCGAAAATAAGGTGGATACAACTGGAGCACAAAAAAGATCCCCAATATAACCACCAAACAAGAATCCCACTATGAGACAAACATTTACCAAAGCTAAACCTGTCTCTGTTGCCAAGCATTTTGCAAGAGCAAAAGTCTCTTCATTAAAGTATTGTGGTCCTACTGAGTCCGAGCAGACACAGCTTACAGTAAGTCCAGATCCGAATACGTTTCCAGCTCACACTGGATGAAGTGAGCCATTTTCAAGGATTCTCTACAATACGGGCGACTGGCTCAGAGGGAAGAGTACCGGTAGCTGCCTTGCAATCCAAAAGTTGTGAGTTCAATTCCAGCTTCCCGGACAAGACACTTAACCTCAAGTTGCTGACTGATCTGTCGGTTTATGACTGTGAATTGGAATTGGGTGAATGAGTATAAGCGCTTTGATTAGAAAAGCGCTATTTAAATTCAGAACCTTTTCCATTTACAAGATCCAGTCAGCTCTGCTTCTGTTCACTCTTTCACAATGTGCTTCATCATCTTTATCAGTCCTGTTTTTTTATATATAAAAGAGCTTTCTCCTCAAGTTAATTGCTGTGAAATGTTGAATGGGTAGTTTTTTTTTTTGGCTTCCATGATTTACAAAACATCTGTCATTATGGATGCTTGCAAGTCATTTTAATTAGGCTAGATAATAAATAGGCAATGCCCAATACATGATTTTGGGTTCAGGAGAACAATATAAGAATATAATAAAAAAAAATTTTTTTGGACAACAAAGAATCCAAGCTTTTTGTTTGTTTGTTTGTTTCTTTTTACAAATAAAGGATTAACAAATCACAAACTGTGTCTCAAAAAAAACTACATTCTGTGTAGATAAACCTGGGTATTATAATGTGTCAATTAAATAGTTTTTAAGGCTTGTTTTAATCTAGAGTAGTTGTTAATTTTGAAGAGCGATATTGTGGAAATGTATTATCGCCAGGATTATGGCTGGATTTAAACATGCAGCAGACTTTTAAAGACGTGTTCCAAGACGTACCGCTATTGTTCAGGTGGATGAGTGATAGCATAACCGAGGTATAGACAATCCCAACAACGGACTCTTTTTTAAAAAAAAGGGACTTAGGGTCTTTATTAGGTTTACTTTCTGTTGTATTACTACCAAAAATTGGGAAGACTAGTCCAGAACTCCATAGAGTACATGTGCTGTGAAGAAACATGATGAAGAAAGCTACTTAATAATAAGAATAATGACTAACCGGCTGACAGAGCTGTGAAATGTAGCCCTGAGGGTTAATGTCTACATAGCGCACAGCTAGTTTCTTCTACAAATCACTCAAGTAGATCAGTGACTCCCCTTGCAGCAGGAAACCTACTGTATTCTGGGTTGCATGGGAGGCGTCAAAAAGCGAAATATTTCCTTGCTAAATAACTGGTGGAGAGGGATTTTTTTCCCCAAAGCGAAACAAACTACCTCAAGGTCAGACCTCTCCGGAGTTTTCTGTAAAAAAAAAAAAAGGACTACATACACATACAGTGATATGAAAGAATTAGGGCTATTAAATATATAGTTCTTTCAACAACAAAAAAACGTTAACATAAAGTCTTTTCCTCTTTTGTTTAAATACTTATTTGTACTTATTTAAATAAAAGAGATCAACAAAGTGATTTCTGAAGCCCTTTTTACACTAGGACCCAGTAGACTTGACTCAACGTTTAGAATTTCCTCTTGGGTACCAGTATTTGGTACCAGCTCCTTTTTCATTATCCACCCGGCTGTGGTTTTGAGCGAGTTGAGCTGAAAAATGCGACGTCATAAAACTGCCGGTCACTGATGGGGAAGGAAATGACGTCAGTGACTCCTTTACAGGAATCAAGGACAAGACTACAGGTTGCTCAAGTGGGAGCCGCCTGAACAGACAAAGACTCCTGGATAGGTGGCAAAACGTTTTCAGAAAAACTGAGCGAAAGTCCGGTTGCCTCCACATTAAGCCTGTTAGCTATCGCATAAAATGACGTCCCGTTACTTTTCAGGCTGCCTTTCCATGACGACCCTATCCACACTGAGGTTGTACTCTACTGTAAATGGAAAACGACCCAAACAGTGTAGAGCCCAGTAGTGCCGACGCAAGACGAGCAGTTACTAATGGAAAAAAACAATTTAGAAGACCCTACCCTCTAATAGCTAGTCATTGAAATGCTTCCTGAGGGCAATCTCCAGGATCGAGGAGAGCTCGTCCCACTCCACCAGAAATTGCTTTTTCCATAGAATTTTACAGAAAATTGGTCTTCTGTTCAATTCTTGCTTTTTGTGTTACTAGAATTTCTCAGTACTGTTAAAATTACTTTTTATATCTACAGTTGTTCACCCAACTGTACATCTATTTTTCCGCTGTCTGTTTCCTTGTACTCCGTTAACACAACTCCACCTTCACCCCCCCCCCCCCGCCCCGCCCCTGTGTCTGCCTCCCCTCCTTGTCTCAATTACAGCTCGCCATTACTCTGTGGTCAGGGGAAACTCCTGTTTCCCTCCAGCATCAGCGTGGAGCTGAAAATCTGACGCAGGTGTGCAGAGGATGAGGGCCATGGATCTTAATCTAGAGGCAATAATGGTGCATTGTGCTGAAAGGAGGTCGCTATATGGATATCCAAGAAAAGAGCTCAGAACCCGGTTCGCTCAAACCATGAGGCAACAATGAGCTTTTTTTTTGTGTTCTTCAATGCGCAAGCACAATTTAGGTAGTGGGCTGAAATGTATTTTATCTCAAGTCTGATTTTTGTAGTGGCTTTGATTTAGCACAGTAGGTTGTTGGATTTTGAGCATGAGGCCTTGAAGTCCTCAGCACGCACAAAGAAAGAAAGATGTTAGGCCTACAGAGCTGGAATTTTCATGTCCATAATTAATAAAAACACAACATTTTTGAACCTTCATGTTTAATCTATAAGCCTGTTGGCGTTTCATGTCTCCCTCAGCACGGTGACAATCAAGCAAACGCTAAACACCAAAGTACAGGGGCGTATCCCTTTGACGCCGAAGTCTATTTGCACAATAAACGCTTAGTTTTCAGAGTTTGCCTCACCATTAAAAGCTTGTAAATGTTGCTCTACATTGACAATGAGAATAGGTGAGGGGGTGGATTGAATTGATAAATGTTAAGGTTGTTTATAAAAACGCTTGTCTCTGTGCAGACGACAGCGGCTTTGCTCGTTTTGAACGCAGTGAAATAATCAATAAGCCATCTTACTCTGACTCTATGAGTAATAATAATATTACAGCCAATATGCAACGAGGGAATCATAGTGGGACAGGTGCACAACTTCTGCCCAATCCATATAAGAGATTAAATTTAAAACCAGACTTATCCTCTAAATGGGCAGCAAGGCAGGGGGGAAAAAAATAAAATCAATAAGCAAATAACCAAATGTGAACCTCAAAACGTAGTGATGGAGCTGCAGATGTTCCTCTACCATCAAGTAATCAGAGGGGATGGTCAATAACGGCGTTTGGCGTTTAGATCTTGTAAAAAGTGTAAATATTGCCCAAATAATAGGAATGTTGTAGTCTCTGAGATGGCACTTGATGGCTGTTAATGTTTTATTTCCATACAGCTCATCAGCTTCGATTGTAGACTCTACAGACAATCTAGCAAGAGTATTTTAGTGCGTTTCTATGTGGTGTGCAGAATCACAGTGAGTGAAAGACCAACTAATGCAACTTCACGTTCTAATGGCTTCCAGCTGTAAAGGGGTCTGTGGTACATATCGCAGTGTAAGGTCAGATGTACTATGGTACCCCAGAGGATGAAAGAGACTGCCATTTTCACTCATAGATTTCAGACATACTGAAAGATTAGAACCTGCAGCTCTTAACGAACCTCTATTCAGTAAATCCATTGTGTTGGATTTTGTGCCGTGGAGGGGGAAAGTCATTTTAAGCGAGCATAAAGGTTGAGTTTACATTGTTAGCTCACAGCACTTATTGTGAGCTGAGGCCCCTTTAAAATGCAGGGAACCCTCGAGAATATTATGTGCAGATAAAGATTCCTACATCGTCTTGCATAGGTATTAATGCACCTTGATCTTTTTCTCACTTTGTCACATACTTGTTCACACTCCCTGTCCCAAGATGCCGCCAGCACAGTGTTTCATGCTGGAGCAGAAAATCTGAAAAGTGTGTCGTGCATCCATCCGCACAATCACCACAGACCCTAACCTTCAGGATTGCAGGGTTTAGCGCCATCGGCTCCGACCAGCTCCCTGTCCTTGCTGAAGCAATGCATCTCCACAGCATGATGCTGCCGCCTCCATGTTTCACAGTGACGATGGTGCATTCTGAGTTTTGCACGTATTCTAGGCCAAAAAGTTTGAATTTTTATCTCATCTGACCAGAGGACCTTCTATGTTTACTGTGTATCCTGCATGGCTTGTGTCAAATTTCAAATAGGGGTTCATGGGAATTTATTTTGACACAGCTTTGTTGCAGAATTTTGGAGATCATAATTACAAGACTTACCACAAGGCTCATTACTGCTTCTCTGATGACTGCTTTCTTACCAGGTATTGGTATTAGGTTTGAAGTTCTTCTATAACGTTTACATCTTCATAAGGTAGATTGAATCCAGCTCTTTAAATTCTTCACAACGTTCTCCCTGACCGGTCTGCTGTGTTCTTTGGTCTTTATGATGCTGTTTTTTCATTGATGTTCTCTAACGAACCATCATCTGAAGTAGCCTGGCCAGCCGGACTGACTTAGTGCCATAAACAGGGAATATCAGTGTGGAAAGCAGTGGGTAGAGCCCAATTTCAACAGAGGGACTAGGAGGGTCAGTGAAAACAGGTTAAAAACAATCAGATAACTATGGATGTGATGCAAACTCCAAGCGACACGCCTTGTCTTAGTTGTCATGCCATCGAGCAAACTCTCCAGTGAACGCTTTTTGCCGCTTTTGTCTAAAGAAATCTGAGGATTAAACTCACAAAAATTGTTTTCATTTTCCAAAGAACCAAGCAACAAAAATCTCTGCGTGGAAAGTGCTGCATTGTGGGTAACTCTGGCAATAGAAATGACACATCGTAATCTCCCCCACTGTGATTGGCCCATAAGTTTGGGCCGGAGAGTCAGTCTGACTGTCCAGGCTACTTCTGAAGTGCAACCAGCTGCTTTTGTTCAGAGGGCAGTTGGTTGAAGTGGATTTTGGTTAGAAGTATTAAAGGAGACTAAATACAAATGCATGCCACACTGCTCAGAATTTCATGTCCTTATCCTTGTCTTATTACGTTAAATCCTCAAAAAAAATCCTTTTCGGTTTGTGGTTGAAACGTGACGGAATTCTAAAAAGTTCAAGGGGTATGAATACTTCTGCAAAGCTCTGTATAGTTGTCGCTGCAACCTTGGAAAACTCTGGTATGTAATTAATCATCTGCAGACACTGACCCCACTTATGTGGAAAAAAACATCCAGGATGTGATCAGATATGGATGTGCAATGGCAGCAGAAGTGGACACCTGTCAAATTAAATTGGACTCTGCATGCTGCCAATATGGCTTCGAGGATAAAACAGAAAAATTGGAATGTCATCCCGTCTAAACTAGGTCCTACTTGTCGGATGACATATCGGTGTCATAAACTCTCCGTGAACTCTGCATATGAATATGAGCCAAACTCCCTCCGGGAACCAGACAGAGACTCGGTTTCTGAGATTTGGCGTGTGCTCAAATGTACATATTCATAGAGGGTCTTACCTCGCGTGTGGAACATCAATGCTGGACGAGACCACTTTGCGTTTCTGCTCTAGGAGGGACACCGATCGGGTGTCAGGATCCCGACTGACTCGCTTCCCGTCCACGGGCCTCTGCTCGTCCGCCGCCTCTGGGCTCCGACAGCCGCCCTCCAACTTGTGGCCCTCAGAGACCCCGTTACTGGAGCTCTGCTGTCAGGGGGGCAAGAAAAGAAGAGGAATAAGTCGCTACTTGCACTGAAACCAAAATGTATTTGCCACATCTCCAAGGAGGGAATGTTGTAAGCATGGGAGATAGACAGCCCAACCCAATTTGAAATTAAGTCAAGCAGCTTTGCAGCAGGTAGAGTAGCTCTAAATATAACTTCAAACATATCATTAGGTTTAATAGCATCACAAGAATACTACACAATTACCAGCAAGCTTTAGGATATGGAAACAGTTTTGAAGACAGAACAAGATGGAGAGGCAGGTTTTGGCTTTTTCTGAAGTCATGGTCTAAATATTGACAATAATTCCATATTTATGTTTGAAATGAAGGCGTTTTATATGGTTTTAGAACAATTTCCAGGCTCTTGAGCCTAAAATGGTCTTTCCATAACACATTGGAGAAACTGAAAAATGCATAGCGGTCAGTTACAAAACAAAGCTCTTTTTCCTGCTGACATTTTTGGGGTTATGAGGTTTTCCGCAAAGAAACGTTCTACTCGTGCAGAAATCTATTTTTTATTTTTTGCTTACGATGGACAATAAAGGCTGATTATGACTTTTAACGAGATAAGACTGAAATAAAACGGTTCACTTGGGTTCCACAGTAGAATGTGTTTGAATTATTTTCCTGTTTTTACAACACTACCTGACTGTTTTCAGCAATACAACATCATTTGTAACGAAGATAAAAACTGTAAGCTATAAAACTTTTAAATACTGCACATTACTTTAAATTGGGATATTTCTCAGCGTACTGCTACTAATACTATAAAAAGAACAACTTGGTGTAATATTTGAAACTAAAACAAGACATTAAAAGGTAAGGTCTCTGTTTTTTGAAGACAGCATCCTTGGGTTTGCAGCAGTCACAGATTTGCTAATTGTAGCTTTAAAGCAGCTTTAACTTAATAAATGTAATGGTTGCACTTCTTTTGTCCCCACACTATGATTGTCCATGTTTTTTGTCCTTGAAAATGTTTCCACAAAGTCGAATTAGTCTTTTTTTCCTTTCCTTTTTGTAAGCGAGAGAAAGGTGTAGTAAGGCAAGGCAAATTTATTTGTATAGCACATTTCGGTACGAGGACAACGCAAAGTGCTTCACATGATTAAAACATAGGGAAATAAAAACAGAATAAAAGCAAGTTGGAATAAAATGTAGAGAAATTAAAACAAAATAAACCATGCGGAAATGGAAACTAAAAGCAAATATTAATGATTTTAAAAACAGTTGAACAACAAAAAAAAATGATGTTTCAGTAGAACAGTTTAACTAGAACAGTCAAAGGCAGTCCTAAACAAATGGGTTTTTAATCTTGATTTAAAGGAACTCAGGCTTTCAGCACCTTTACAGTTTTCTGGAAGTTTGTTCCAGATCAGTGGAGCATAGGAACTAAATGCAGCTTCTCCTTGTTTAGTTCTGGTTATGGGTATGTAGAGTAGGCTGAGGCCAGACGACCTTAGTGGTCTGGAGGGTTGATACACTGATAACAAGTCTGTGATGTATTAAAGCCGTGCGTACACTGTACGAGTTTTTCAGTCGTGGTACTTATATACATCTCAAACTGTGCGACGGAACCGCGGGGTTTAAAAAGTTCACCGCTCACGATCTGTGCGGGGCGACGCTGGGACGCGACCGGACTGCTCACACTGTACGTCGTGCCCCCTCTGGGACCGCTCGCTGTGATGGCAGAGGCAGGCGAGCGACGGTAGGTGACAGGGACCCAGAGCAGGGGTTCAAGCCCAGCTCTGGCGAGGCCCGCAGGAGGCACCGGGCATCAGGGGAACGGAGGGGAGAGAGGAGGGACGAGACGCACCGCGGCCGCGCAGCACGGCAGCCCCCCCCCCCCCCCCCCCCCCCCCCCGCTCCCCTCCCTCCGCTGGCGGGGACGGAGAGGAGGGGAGGGCGCTCCCTCGTAGCTCTGCTTGAACAGCAGGATGCGCTCACGAAAACCTCACGACAGCCGACTGAATTTCAAACATGTTTGATTTTCACCGACCGTCCGATTCCTGATTGGGAGGTAGTCGTGAGAAGCCATTTCCCCTCCTCCCCCCCTGTACGATCAAGCTGAAATTCGGCCCGATTCAAAAAATGCCCGCACGACTGAAGAATCGGCCCGAATAGGGCAAAAACTCGTACAGTGTACGCCCGGCTTTAGGTGCTAAGCCATTCAGGGATTTATAGACTAAGAGAAGTATTTTAAAGTCTATTCTCTGAGATACAGGGAGCCAGTGTAAGGACTTTAGAACTGGGGTTATGTGCTCTACTTTCTTAGTCTTAGTGAGGACGCGGGCAGCAGCGTTCTGGATCAGCTGCAGCTGTCTGATCCACTTTTTAGGCAGACCTGTGAAAACACCGTTGCAGTAATCAATTCTACTAAAAATAAACGCATGGATTAGTTTTTCCAGATCCTGCTGAGACATTAGTCCTTTAATCCTGGAAATGTTCTTCAGGTGATAGAAAGCCGACCTTGTAATTGTCTTTAGATGCTTTTGGAGGTTCAGGTCTGAGTCCATCACAGTAGCCTTCTTTCAGCCAGCTGCTTAAGATTTCTTATCAGGCATGGGCTAGTTTTAGGTTTGAAGGTATAATGCAATTTTAAAACATCACAGTTTCAAAACAATAACAGAAAAAGACACGAGGTAGGCTTTTTAGAAGCTTTTAGATTAGCTGATAGAACTGAGAATAATCTTTTTTTTTCCAAACATAGCACTGTTTTAAAACAAATGCTGATGAGAAGTTGCAGGGTTTAGCATGTCTAACGGTGCCACCCATAGCCTACTGCAGGGCTGGGTGGTGAGGCAGACAATACTGACATTCAACTATCTAACATCAGCTATTTTTCTACAAAACGCAGAAGAGAATAAACTATAATCTGTGTCATAAACATGGATAATTTCAGACCTGTGTCTAAACTCAGCTGGTGCTTTCGCTTTGCATCGTCGATCACTGTCGACGTCTGTTTAAGATGGCTGTTAGCTCTCTGTGTTTTAGCCCATACTGGCTAATGTGTCCATATCTGAGACTGAATTCAAATAAGTGGCACGAGCAAAAAAAAACGACAAACGAAATATAAAATTGGATTGTGTCATATGTTTTTACATTTGAGGCGGAACTTAATGGCGCAAAGACCAAGATAATTTCACTGAAGCACATTATGCTGTCAGAATCTCCTACTGGTTCATGTCTCTTCCTAACCGGGTGAAATGACCCAGAAGTACCTCAGCAGGGGCCGTGATATGAGCTGGCTGGATTCTCAGAACCATCAAGGAAGCATCAATGTTTCCTTGATGTCTCCTCAAGTCTCTCTCCCGCACAGTCCTTTGTAACTGGAAACCATTTAAATAAATATTATGCGAGAATTGTGAGAGTGCTTAGTTGAGAACTGGTTAGGAAAACTAGACAAGGTATAAAGAAAGTATGCCTTTCAATTGTCGGGTTGAATGCGATTTTCATGCATCTAAGGTTTAAAAATCAGTCAATACCAAATGTCTTCAGATTTTAGAGACAAAAACGCCTAAAAATCTTGAAAAAAAAATCCAAATTAAATCCCAATCAACCCTTTGATTATTATTTTTTTAAAGAAGATAAGTAATTTTAGAACACACTAATATGAAACTAATAGAGCTTTTGGAGCCATGCCTCTCTAAAATAGAAGGTGCCTTCCCATATATGGATGATAATGTGGATATGGATATATAACAGCAGTGTGACTGCCTATTGCTGTTTATAGAATACTTTTCTTTGTTGATGCTTTTCAACAGAAACAAAGAATGCATGTGTGGCAGATTACTAGCAACAGAGAAAAAGGATGAGCTTTCCACAAAAGATCCTCTAAAGATAGATCTAGTGGAGTCAGCAGTCATACCGACGAGGCAAACGGGGGTGTTCTTTGCACAGCATTAGCTTGAAGTCGGTATTAAGAGGAAAACAAAAACAAATGTTATGACTGAAATAACTTTGGACTAACATATGGAGATTGAATGGTGTGTACCAGGAATGATATTTGAACAGCAGCATTCCTTTGGTAACGTTAAACTCACATGAGTAAAATACAGAAAATGGGACTTTTAGCTACTTAGACTCAGTGCCAATAGATTTCAAGCAAGCGCTACGCAACTCACTGATATATATTATGTTGACATTGTTGCTTTGAAGAAAAAAAAAAGATCTGACACAAATTTTCTGTCAAAGGAACAGTCTCACACTAGGAGCTTTTAAATTTCTGGGTAGGGTGTCAGTCTAATAGGTCTCCAAGCTATTGCTTTCAGACCACATTTCTTCTGCCCCACGGACACCGACCTTACAAATAACAACGGATTAAGACACATTCAAGCTGGAGACTTTGATCTCAATATTTTCTTCTTAATTAGTCATTGTGTTTCTGCACAGATGCACAAATTTGATGTTCCATAATTAAGGCCATCCCTCAGAACAACTCAGCTAAGCATGCAGCTAAAAGTTTTCAATTAGGGCTGCTTAATATTAGAACAGCTTGCGATGGCGTTGGTGATGGCAATTATTGCTATGACAATATCAGTTATGTGCCTATTTTATTCTTTCTTCTCATTCTCATCTGGCCTTTGTACACTCTTAAGCATTTTAGCCACTGTCGTTTTTGTTTGGCGTGACATATGTAGACAGAAAAAAGAAAAAAGGGGTAACATGACTGACATTGACAACGACGAAGCAGAGAACCGTTTGCAACCCAAGCGGCACAACTTCTGGATAGCACCCTTTTAGGGCGAAGAAGCTGTCCGCTGAGAGTTAAAAGTCAGCATATTCTGCGATGATATTATGAGATATTACATTACAAACGGGAAGAAAAACAAACAAAAAAAAAAAATGGCAAACAACGCCTGGTGCGCTATCGCAACATGCTAACGCTACGACATGGATGCTTGAGAGCAACTTAAAAGGTCGGCAAAGCTCCTGTATCCTCAGCGGTGAAGCAGTGCTTCAAAACTATCCTCTTGTGGCAAAGTTTATAATACAAAAACAAGACAGGCGCCATTTATTTTCATGGACAATAGTAAGGAAGACAAATGCATGAGTATCAGAATGAATTTGCACACCGACACAGCTCCGTAGCTGTTTTCAGCCAGGGGGCTTGCTGAAAAAGTCAGCATAAAGGCCAAAACATTAGCAGAGTGACTCACGCAGCTGTATTCACTGACAACAGTTCATTGAGGAGTATTTCAGGCCCGTGTGTGTTTATGTGTACGTGGGTGATCTAGATCGTGGTTTTGGAGTACCGCCACATGATTAGACACGAATGACAAAAGAAAGGGAAAGGGTGGACATGTGGCAGGGATCAAGCAATATGATCGAGGCCATTAGTGGTGCGCAAAATACACCGTGGGGTAAAACAACAGGATCGATTACAAAGACTTGGAGAAGAGCAGCCATTCCTAACTTTCACCAACCTAATTATTCCATTTTACAGAGTCAGAATATCGAGGATCACGTCGAATCATTGCAGAAATCAAAGTTGCTTTTTTCAAAGTTGAACTGTATGCGTGTGCTTTGAGTTTTTCTCCCGCCATTGATCGCTCTCGTTTTTTTCCCCCTTTTCTCATATAAACAAAATCCTGTGTTTAGGGAGAAAGTTGTCAGACACTTCGTTGCTTGGCAGCATCTGTGTTGTAGTGGCTAGTAGTATGCTTACGAAAAGAAGAAATAATTATTAGCGGCAGCACTTAACGTCTGATTTTCTCACAAAACAGCAGAATTAGGTAATAAACATCATCATGAAGGTGAAAAGCGTGCATTTTTCAAACTGCATCACACAAACGTTGAACGAGTCATGTGAGTCAGACCAAAGTCTTAAATGTGCAGGGATATAACTGGGCAGTCATCTTGCATCAAAATAAACAGACAACTAGAGACGCACCAATCATTCGTCAAGAGATCGGAATCGACCGATTTTATCTTAAATTACTTTGGTTGAAGATGCTTGTGCCACCCATGGCTGCAACAGCTACCATCGAGCTCTTGTGATAACTGGCAGGGACTCTTGTACAGCAGTGTGGAGGAAAACTGGCCCACTCTCCTTTGCAGAATTGTTTTAATTCAGCCACACAGGAAGGTTTTCATACATGAATGACGTGTTTATGGTATTCCACGGCAACTTAATCGACTTAGACTTTGACTAGGCCATACCTTGTCCATGGCTGGAAGTGTTCCAGTGGAGAGCAGAATTCATGGCAAGCAAAGCAGCGTTGGACCGTCCCACTGTCATCGCCGTGTTTGGCTAGAGGTATGATGTTGCTTTGCTGAAAGCTGTGCCGGTTCTACAGATGTAACAAGAGGCTTAGTTTCCAAACTGTTTACTTTGTCTCCATAGGCAACAGCGTATTTTTCCCCCAACGATTACACAGAGCCAGTTTGGTTTGGACAGCTTCTTTCCTTTTAATAAAAACTGGCTTTACTCAGATTATCAAACACAGAAGAAATCTTTAAGGGGTGGCAAATGCTTTTTATTGCCATTGTGGATTTTTTTTCTAAAGGGACAAAAATGACAACAAAAGTGTGTTTGTGAACATTGAGATGTTCGTTGAGATCTTAATGGCTCCATATATATAAAGCACCTCTGCAGTGTCGAAACAGGTATGAGCTAACAGCATCAAGTGAAGTGATGACATTCGGCATCAGCAGGTAACACAGGTAACCTTTTTCTCCCCCCAGACAACACAAAAAAGGTAAAATTCACACCAAACTGTTTGAAATCGACTTGTTGAACCTTTCTCTCATCACATCCAGGATTATGCCATCTGTTGTTAGCAGGGTCTGGGATGTCCGCTTTAAACTTAAGTCTGCGATTTCTATCAGTCCGCATGGCCTGAAATCTGGTTAAAGAGCCGCTCAAGCAAGGAATTTGCTCCTACAGTCGAATTGCTGCGAAGCACATAATACTGCACTCCTCCGGTTTTTCTGGGCCCACTTTAAAAATCCAAGCTACAGAGACGACACGTTTCACCCGATGATCAAAGGGAGGCAGTTTAACGGTCCTCCTCCTTGCTCTCGTGTTTCTCCATCCTTCCTCTTCAGCTCCTTTGGACGTGGATATCTTATTCAAGGTATGAATGAATTTTGCAGCAAAGGATCTAAAACACCATAAAAAAAAAAAAAAGATTCAAAATATTTTAAAATACAGAATTGATCAGAGGAACCGTAAATGGCTGCCACTGGTGAGGTATTTTTGTTTATAAGGTGATCAGCTTAAACTTACAGATTTTATTTGCTGCCCTTCTTTTACGCAGTCTGGTTATTTTTATTTAATGACTTTGTATTTCGACATCATTCGCAAATATCTACTGTAGGCGTCTTAAATGCTTATGCCAAAACACACAACTGCTTAGACTTGAGACGCGTTCCGATTTCTTTTGGAAGTCTGATTTGAGGGTCACATCACATCCAGGCTGAGCAACTTCTAGGTAAATGTCGGGAACACCAGTGGGATTTCGGCGACTGCTGTGGTGCTTCTTACTTTTTGCAACGCTGGTTAATACCAATGTATTTCTGTGTTATGCATTAAAAACTACTATAAGTGGTCCTGGTTTAATGACAAAACCACCCTCAGAAACGTGAATAGACAGGTTTTACTGCAACCTCTCTATATTTTGTATTAGCGACGGTCTTAACGGCTCTTGAAGGCGGAGCTTTCACTTTTCAAGATGGAATACCAAATTCAGGCTAACTCCAGCTTTGACACATCAACCCAATGCAGCAACGATCCTGAGACCCAGAAAACCTTAGATTATTGCCAGTAATATAGCAACTTGGCAAAAACGTCAAAGTGTAACATAAGTGATACGATAAAATATTCCCATTTTTTAGTGAGATACAGGAAGACTATCTGAACGCTGGATTTAACTTTGTGACAGGAGTTTTGTCTTATTATGCCAGAGAGAAAAAAATACCTTCACAAAATGCTGATTTTGGTATCTCTTTAGAAGAGATGCCAAGAGAAATCGGCTGGTGACTGAAAGCGGACAATTCTCAGCCTAACCAGCTTCGACTGGTGATTGGTTGTTCGTAAACACAAAGATGGGAACTTTTCAGTTTACATATCGAGCACATATGTACGTGCGATCAAGTCACGCTGACAACAACACTCTTCAGTGGGTAAGTCGTTACAGAGGAAAGACAAGTTAGCCATGTCAGTATCAGCGAGGGGTTTTATAAATTAAAGTCTAAGAAGGAATTTCAATGTAAAAAGTAATAATTTAAATAGGAACCTGTATTTTCTATCTTAGTATGTCTACTTTTCCATCCAGGCTGCTACAACAGTAGTTGGAAGGCTAAGGCTGGTTTACGCTTGACGCACGTATACGCTCCGCTCGGAAATAAGACGTGCGGACACAACGTCTGCAGCATTTATGCTGCATGCGTCTTTTCTCCAAAGTAGCAGTATTCTCCTAGACTCTAGAGGGCAGCGTTGTGCTCCCACACCAAGGTACTACACCCCACTACACGAAGAAGTAAAAAACAGTTTCCAACATTTTGAAGCCTCTTGCCTTCTTCCAAGAGTGATGGAGATTTCTGTCCAGGAATTGTGAACAATTTGATGATCACAGTGATCTTTTTGGGCTGAATCATAAAGATGTCTGTATTTATGAACCTCCGCCAGAAGGAGCACTTGCTTGTCTGCCATGTTTTTCCACATGGGACTTTCTGCGTAGTTAGGAATTTGCCTCCGTGTGTGGACTGGAAACTTTTGGCCCCGCGGCGAGGAGTAGTAGCCAAAAAGACGTTTTATGGCCGTCAAGAATAAACCAGGGATTAGGGTGCTCGCCACTTCGCTCAGCGTAGGTTTGTAGAAGTATTCTTTTGTCAAATGTAAGAAAGAAAAATGCTAATTCTGGTGACGAACAAATGAGCACACCCTGCAAATTTGAAATGGCTGAAATCAAACCTGGTTTATCAGACACACATAATTAGAACATCATTACTCAGAGCAGTGGCAGTGCTAGCCGTTCGGGAACACTAAGCTCAAATACGCAAATCCAGAGAAAGAACCTCACACCACATGTGAAGCATGGAGTTGGAGGTGTCATGGTTAGAGGACGTTTTGCTGCAGCGGGACCAGTCAGGTCGCCATTACAAAACCTGCTGTTGTATTAAAAGGTGCTTGAGGAAAAAGTGAGAAGATCTGCAAACATGACAAAGATCCAAAGAAACACCAAGCTCGGATTGCATGGAGACGTAGTGGGGTGACTTGAAATAGGCGCTCGTTTAAGAAACCCCTCAAACATCTCCCAGCTGAAAGTAAGGAGTTTAAACATTATGCCTATATGTTTAAATGCGTAAAGAAAGGATGATTTCTGGTCTTAACCTGTGATCAAATAACTTTTTTTGTTTAGAATTAGTAAAACCCTGTTTTGTCGCAACTGTTGTCACACAACCATGCACACACACACACACACACACACACACACACACACACACACACACACACACACAGAATAGGACATATGAGACTGTTAAGGACTCCTGACAACTGGATAATTATTTTAAACGCAGCGAAAATGTACATCTGCAAAAAGAAAAAAGAAAAAAAGGAGACCAGACGCAGGGCCACAGCTCTCCTTGATCAAGTCAGCTCTACTCTTAAGCATGAAAACTAAATTTAACATGCATGTAATATTAACCTTTTATTGGATAACTAGCATGCACAACCAGCATGCAAATAAACACCATCCTCACTCACACCCACGCCTGTTCAGGCTGAGTTGTTTTTTTTTTTCATACTGATCTTGTTCAACGAAGCAATTAGGACAGCCAGCGCCGGCCTGCCTGGGATCTCAGCGTCAGAACAAAGAGTCGCTCAGCCGCTGTCAACAAGCTCGCTTCATTGACTCCAGCGCCGGCAAACGCTTAACACCAACAACAAGTGACAGCGCAACAAAAACAAGCCGGTCTTCTTTCTTAGCATCAGGAAAAAAATCATTGTTGCTCGAGGGACAAAACGCACTTTTACAAACCAACGAGTCAACAAGTGGCACCCGGACCACCAACCCCTCCCTAAAAAAAGAGGGAGCATTCATTTGCAGTCCTGGGCCTGGTGCCAAGCATCCAGATTCTTTGGGGCATGCCACCCGTTGCCAACCTGAGGCTGCCTGCTTTATTGGCTGTGCAGCTGCTACTGCTCAAACGAGACTGCAAGCTCTCACAAACACGACCCGATCCAAGATTTTGAGAAGTTGGGTCTTACTAACACACACCAGAGGGGAAATTACAGCCATACTACACTCTGGTGCACACAAAAGGCACCACAGACCCAGTAGTGACGCTCCACACACGCACTGCACAGCGGCCCCCCCCCCCCCCCGACTCCTCCTCGCTTTATGGCTTGTTTTCGACCTCGGTGCGAATTGAGTCGGGCTGAAAGAGACTTGACCGTTGTGCTGCGCGCCTCAGCGGCACTGCTGGCTGTAGTGGTGTAGCGCGACTGGTGTGAAATGTGAGGAAACAAAAGTGACCGCAGGTTTCCTTTTTGGAGCAGAAATAGAAAGCATGTTAGTTCATCTGCGACACCCAAAACCTGACACAACAAACACGTAGAGGTTAAAAAAACAACAAAAAACAACAACTACAATCCACGTGTACAAACAAATTCACTGATTACTCCCTCACTAGGACAGAACAACACATGACAAGAACCACCGAACTGCCTTCTCCTGCTCTCACACGCCGTTTCTTTGAGGTTTGCGTTATTAGGTAATCATCGTGGCCTCGCGTGTGGATATTTTAAGACAGGATTATAACGTGGTAGCACATTGATCTACGTATAAACATCCTATTAATGGTGATTTATTTTAACAAGGGTGATAAGAGTGGCACACCCGTTTAGGATGCCCCAATCAAGTTTTCTACGGATCGTTCAAAAGTCCCGTCAATGAGGACATGGCGTCCTCCAGAGTCGGGCCCAATGTAAACACTTCCAAAAAATATAAAAAATGTGATTGTAACCCAGCAGCTTCCCTAAAAATCGGATTTTCAGATTCCGAATAGGTGCTTTAGTAAAGGGAAACGTCTCTGTTTGATAAGGGCTGACTTTGATTATCTCTGGCTCAAAACCTAAAATGCTTAAAGGGTGGTGTAGGTTAATCCTGAACCGGATTAGTCAACACCACACCACACAAATTCCTGAAAACGCAACTCGAGATTAATTAAACCTTTATTGTACTTGTGTAAAACAAAAAATAAGCATTCCCAATGTTTCTTATATTATATTTTTGTAGAGATGCACAAATCGATCGTTTCCAGGTCCATCCCAATTTCCGATTTTCTTATCAAGCCTGACATACCAATTTCAATCTGAACCGATTAAAAATGTTTTATTAAACCCAGCGCTTTGGGTTGTCAGCATGACTGGAAAAGTGCTATATAAATTCAGTCCATTTACCATTTAAAACACATAAAAAGGGGCAAAAATGTGTTCCAAATACTTTGATATCGGTAATGGTCTTGAACCTAACAACAACAAAAGAAAGGACAGTCTCATCCCCAAGTATGCATCAACTTTTTTCTAAAAAAGGTGCAAAGGTCAAGCTGTACATTGATGCGTTTATATAAAAACAAAACAAAAAATCATTAACTTTGATGCATTTAATCTACGGGGCAAATATCAGATTTTGCAGCGCAGGACAAGCTGATCAGCTCCCATCAAAGTAACACCGGCTGATTCCCATCCGAGCAAGAACCCCCGGTCTACCATTGTGTTTACAGGCGCAGGAAAGTGTCAGCCAATATTCTGATTACAGAGACGGCGCATGGACGCGTGTGCTTAAAAGGACGCAAATCCCGACACAACGCATGCATCTAAATGCCGCATGCACTGAATCGCATGCGGTCATTGTTTGGCGCTCCATCGTACAACGAGTTCCTCATCGGTCCGGGAAGGCTGCAGCCGGAGCGCGTTACCCACCCTCCAGCAGCCCACGTAAACACCGCGCAGGCCCTCTTTGTCCCACATATGTGTCCACCGCCAAATGCCGTGACAGCACATCGTTTGATCAGACGCGCATCGCGGTGGACGCGCCGCGTACCCCGGTCGACGCGATTTCGCTGTCAAAGCGTTTAGGTTTTGCAGCGAGCTGCGTCGGTGGGCTGACGCCGTGGAAAAATGCGCTCCGTGCAGGAAGCGGTTAAACGCTGCAAAAACAACAACAACAGCGGAGCGCAGCATTGGCCGGCCGGCCGGGGCCCTTTTCCGGGGCTTAAACACACACACACACCTTCAGGCTGGACTTGAGCGGTCCTTTGGCCGCGGTGTGGTTGGCTCCAGCGGCTAACTCCTCCTCGGTGAACTCCTTCAGGCTTCCGTCCTGCATGAGCACGGTGTAGACGCTGCGCCGCGGTCCGGCGGCCAGCGCGTCCCTGTTCTCCTGCTTGACAGCCTGGACCACTCCTGTCACCGGGCCGCCGTCCCCCGTCGGGCTCGGCGCGTAGACGCGGCTGCCGAGGATCGAGCGCTTCACCAGGCGCCTGCTGTGCATCTCCAGCGATGCGCGTCGCCGAGTTCCGGAGAGCGGATCCTCCTCCCACCGAACTTGGATGCGTTCAACGCCGGAACACGGCGCGGTGGGCGAGACGTCGGGAATGGCACAAGACCGCTGCGGGTATAGACTGCGCGCTCCGACGATCTGGACAGAAAACGTCGAAAGGCGACAACATGCTCAGAGGGAGGGGAGGCGAAAACTTCCGAGCTGCGTGGCGAATCCCACGGGTGCTCAAGAACCGGAGAACTCTGGACTGGCACCGTGCGTCGAAGACGCGGCTCATTCGCCCCCGAACAGCCTCCACATCCAACCCGGCTACCGATCTCCCTCCGCTCGACCTGTTTGTTTTCCCTACTGCTCGCAGCGAGCCGCCAGCAGGGCGGCGGGAAAACGCGGAGCGCTCACAGCCTCCCGGAGCCCAAGCGACCGTCGTTCACGATTGAGCAAAACGGCGACAGAACCGAGAAAAAACGTCCCGCACAGACGCGTGCGACCCGAAATACGTCGGGTTAGTTTACGTTAAGCCACCGAACACGTCCCCGACCCGCCTTTTCGCGTCGAAAACGATTAAGACGTGACCTTTCGGTGGCTCTGGCTCCGCCTCTGCTCCGAATCCAGTCCGCGCTTTGCGCCGACCGAACGGGGCCCTTGCCGGCGGATCGCTGCCTGTAAACATGTGCGGTCCGGCAGCCAAGGCGGGCTGCGATTGGACGGTGGAGCACACGCCTCCACAAGCCCCCCCACCGCTTCCCCTGCTCCTGCAAAGGAGGGTAGTGCAACTCTTGAAGGCTGCTCCATTCAAAACAATGACGCAAGGATGGAAAGGAAACGAGATGGGAGGGTGGATGGAAGAAGGAAAGCGGGAGAAAAGGGGAAATTTAGGCTACAGGAGAAGAAAAAAAAACTTAGACCAGACAGACAGGCTGTATTCTTTAACCTAGTTGTAGATGAGTGTGACCTACTTTTAAAGTGCTGTGGGACTTGTAAATTGCTATGACGTGGTTGACATATAAAATGGAGTACATGAGGATGTTTAAGTGAATCCAAGCAATGGTGATTGTGGTACCAATGGTGACCTCCTCCTCCCACCCGCCACCCCCCAAAAACCCTTTACATGTCACAAGTACAGAAAAACAGAAACTTCATAGGAAGGAACCTACCATTAGACAGGAATAATTCAGTCCAGGTTTGACCAGTCTATATAGCTGGTTTTAACACCCGACTAAGTCACAAGGGGTCCTGGTTTCCAAACAAAATAAAAAAAAGATTGAAATGCTGTGTTTAGGGATTTCCTTTTGGCATAAAAGTTTTCTAAACCCTAAATTGTGATTTAATTAATCTGTTTAGAACTAGAGCCCTTTTAAAAAAAGAAGAAGAAATTGCCCTTTAATTTAATGCCAAATAGAAATTAATCAGACAGTGTATGGTCATATTTTCTTCCGGTGCTTACAGGAGGCAACGACTCTCCAGTGACTTGACAGGCAAATAAGCAACAAATAACTTATTTGAGGTTCAGCTGACAAAAACAATCGTCTTTTTTTTCCTGTTCGGAGCAAATCATAAGCTGTAACTCACGTACCAACTTCAGCATGACCAGCCACCTGCTGTGTATTGCCCATTCTCATTGATAAAACACGCATTAGCTCTGATCTCAAAACCCAAAACGGCTGCCTCACATAGACAGTGATAATCGGAGTAAAAAATTGTTTGTTTGTATTTTTTTTTCCAGATTAAGCAAAAACATACAACACTGTTCACTAAACATGTCGCTAACAGTGCCTTGAAAGTGGACATGTGTGGTGGTTCTTGCACGAAGGTTGAGCCCCTCCTTTTGTTTCCCCCAAACCAATCAAAATTTAGAAAGTCATCTAAATTCTGGGGATAAACTCCCCTTTCTAAGCAGCAGACACCAACTTCCTGATGATTTCACATGCAAAAGAAAAAGTGATAGAAAACTTTTTCAAGTTGATACTAAAATATTATCTATACTTTTTTAATCTGGTGCTTGTGCAGCCCAGTTCTACCGCTGCATTAGGCAACTGCCCATATGACCCATACCACAAACTGCCACGGATGGATAATGCAAAGATATGTGTTATTAACATGCAGTAATAGCAGTTAGTCATGCCACTGAACATATAATTTTAGTAAATCCCACTGGCTCTTAAATTTACAACTGAGAAAAATCAAAAGTATGTCATCTCTAGCTTTAAAGATAAATAGAATAACACCACCAGCATTTATTCCAGGTCAACTGTCAACCTTGAGTAACTCATCTTTTTGGCCCTGGGTGATTATTAATGCCACATTTCAGCTATTTGTTTATATTTACCTTGAAAATACCAGAACTTCCGAGAACCACCAGTGGTACTTGTATTACAGTTGGAGAACCCAATTGGATTTACGGGATTTTATTCACTTTCCTTCAACTAAGAGAGTTCAAATTGGCCGCATGGGAAAGTGAAGTATATTTCACCAGGCTGCAGGTACCCAGTATGTTTTTCCTTCATATGACCTAAATCCAGCAGACCCAAGCACTGTTGTTGACAATATGCCATAATTAACTTCCATGTGTTGGTCAAGTTACGGCTGCTCTACTCCAAACTGGCCCGAATACAAACCAACCCTGATTAAATCTGGCTTTTAATCATGAAACCAAAGCTTTTTTGTTCCCAAAAAGGTTATGTGTCTTTCGTTATTTGTATTAAATGGCTCAATTACCCTGGCTATTCTGAGATGATTAAAATGCAGAGAAAATTTATCTTGCACAGATTCTAAACGTAAGACCAATTGGCTAAATTAATGGACCGATTCCCTAAGAGTAGGCCAGTGTGCGACCTGGGAGGAGGCGATGACGAGAGACCAGGGAGTTTTCTTCTCACATGAACAGCAAAGCGTCTCCTAGCCTGAAGGAGGCGGCGCCTTAAATCAGAGATGAGCTGTCAGAGCGATCCGAGTTTATTGTGTCAATAACTGTTGACAAACACAAATGCTAAGTGGTGTAGAAGCAGCACACATAAACAATGGATATTTTGATTTATCTCTTTAGAAGTGCATAATAGGAGGGTAATGCTGTGCCAGTTGTTATCTATAGTATGCAAATCCTTTAATATCCCACAAAATACAGGAGTCTGGTGGGAAAGTTATGGTTTAACGTATAGTCAGAGAAGCACCAGTGAAGTCCACGGTTTACTCCAGAGGAGCTGCAGAGATTCACAGCTAAATCCTGTTTAAAGTTTGGCACTCAAGCCATGTGAGTGGGACATAGCAAATGTGTCTTACTCACGTGTCCCATGTGAGTGAGACACAATCTTTTGGCCTGCATGCAAACTCTGCGTCCAGTGGAAGGCTAACACACCACGTCTGCCCTAACACACCGCTACCATGGTGAAATATAGCGTCATCCTGTTGGGATTTTGTTAACCAAGGACAAAGAAGTTGGTTAGTGTTCACGGAAAGATGGGTGGAGCTAAACACAAGGCAATCATGGAGGAGAACCTGTCAGAGGCTGCAAAAGGCTTGAGATAGGGTGGAGGTCAGAGCAAGGACACTAAACATGCAGCCAGGTCTAAAATGTATACTTTTAGACCAAAGCTTATCTATGAGGTGAAATGGTTCAGATGTAAATCCAGATATAATCTGTGGGAAGCCTTGAGAATTGATGCCCTCTTAAAGCATATGAGGTCAGGCATTGCCCTAGAAGAGTGGCTCCCAAACTGGGGGTCGCAAGACACCTCTTGGGGGTCATCATGACATGATTTGATGCTGATGTCCTAAAAAGATTTAGTATTTCTTTATTTGTCAAACCATTACCAAAGTATAACTTTACAAGAGGCTCAACATTCCTCATTGTATCGCAGGGGAAAGGCTGTACTTTTCTGTAAATTCATGTAAAAAAATACTACTTTATTCTCGTAATTTTACAACTTTATTCTAATAAATTACAAAAAATTTAAAAATCCTATCCGCCAGAATGGGGTTACCAGTTTGTGGCGCTGTTATTGCTGAGGGTCGCACGCTGAAACAGTTTAACTCATGTCCACCTGAATATTTGTTTTATTGTATATTGATGTCATAATGGTAAAAAAAAATAAATTAATAAACAGTTTCCATTTCTTTGTGAGAGCCCCACAGAGACCAAAATCACAAATTCAATAATATTCATAGTTTAATAGAAGAATCTCATGTGATAAAACATTTACACACAAACACCGGAAACCGGACAAAGCGCAGCAACAGATGTGGTTATAACCGCCAAAACGGGCTTTGCCCTTTGATCAAAGGCGGGCGTCACTACAGAGTTGTCTGCTGTCTATTTGGGGGGAACAAATGGCCTCATTAGGGGAGGAGTGGAGCCACAGGCAGGGCATCAGAAGGAGGGGTGCACTTTCTGCAAACCTCAACGACACCCGCCCCCCCCTGCAGGGGGAAATCTGTGTGTGTTTAAATGACCGGGAAAGGAGGAGAAGGAGCACGAGTGAGTTTAGGTCTAATGTATGTTGTCCTGATTCGATTTGGCACTAAAACATCTCCCTTTGGCATTTGCTTAGAGGTCCTTTATAGCATTCTGAGAACATTAAATCCGATTGCCTGATATGCAGCTACATTACACCACGGAGGAGCAATACTCTCAAATGTTTTTTTTTTCTCACAAGGGAGACTACCAACA
Organism: Fundulus diaphanus; assembly: GCA_037039145.1. Classification (NCBI taxonomy): domain Eukaryota; kingdom Metazoa; phylum Chordata; class Actinopteri; order Cyprinodontiformes; family Fundulidae; genus Fundulus; species Fundulus diaphanus. The sequence continues at coordinate 32,613,820 of CM073135.1, forward strand.
ACACTCACTAATACCTTCTTGCAGAAATAGACATATTTTCTTACAGGTCGAGCACCGGGAGATGGAACAATATTTAAAATGTGCATCATTAAAGCATCGATTACCAGCCAGAACGAGCTGGCTGGGTGTGCAAAAAAACAACAACACAACAAACAAGGTCCAGCACGTCTCATGAAACAAACTAACAGGAGATATTGTAACACTTTAATATTTGGATGTGGGTGGAAACAGCTGACAGTCATTTTTATGCAAAGGGAGTAGATACTGTAGCAAAGAGAAATAAAAGTACAGCAAAATTACAATCCGGTAAACATATTTAAACCCCCTCAAATTTAAGTACCAGACCCATCTTTCAATGCTTGTACCAAAAATAAGTGTACCATCTGACTGACCTCTGCTTGGTTACCTCTCTGTTACAATAAACTAAAAAAATAAAAAAGTTGGAAATTCGTAACTGCTTTTAAATAGAAAAAAGAAAGTCCTGCTACTCTGGACGTTGAACAAACGAGTACAAGGTTACATGGCATTTCCTGTGAATAACAGTTGGTTAAAATAGCGCTCTAACAATATGCACGCTTTAATCTGCATTTCATCAGCACGAGCCATTAAATAGACGGATCTAAAATGCGTTATGTGCTGAAATTTTACAGGTACACACCCTCTGAATTCATTGGCACCCATATTAGAGATGTGTAAAAAGGCTTAAAAATAAATTAGTATTTTATTTAAGTATTAATCACACACTAAAAAAATGAGAAACATCCAACCTTTGATTTATTCAGTTAGGGGGAAAAAATGCTAAGAAATATTTTTTTGGTTTACAAAGAATTATTTAAAAATGTCACATTTATTGGCACCCCCTAAGATTTCTAAATAATAAAAATAGATTTTATGTGTATTTTACTTTTCAAGTTAACCAAAGTGTACATGGGACCCCTTCTTTAGCCTGTAATAGTTATTAAAAAGCAATTTAAAATGAAACCACGTTTTCTCTGTGGTGCAGCTGGTGTGGGACAGAGGCCAATTTCTCTTAAATGCTCTTCAATATGGGAAAGACCAGAGAGTATAAAGTTCAACTAAGCCATATTTGTATTGATATTTAAAAGTCGGGAAATAGGTACAAGTAAAGTCAGATTAATAGTTTTACTTTGTAAAAGGGCTGGAGGTGCAGATAAACAAGTCTGTGTGCGGCCCCCCTGTCTACCCTCCTACACATTTGTAGGTTTTGCTTGGAGTATTGACAACATTCTGGACATTTTTGGAGGAAAACATTTCTCCAGTTTGGTTTTATTGGTTGTAAGATTCACACATCTTGAAACAACAGGATGCTGAAGCTGGCTTTTGATTCAGAGGTGTGATGGAGGGATAATTCACACATGGCACATTGACCAACTTAGATCATCTCTCTTTTAAAAATCTATAACTCCTCATGAACCTGGCGGGGATTATCCCATACGCTAAATGTGGATGCTGAGAAGCAGTTTGTGATTGCAGATAGCTTACGCTATCTGTCAAAACCCTTTGGACTATGCTGGACCTGTGCTATCAACTCCCCAAAAAATATTAGATTACTGATCTAAGGGGTCTAAACGACAGAATTGAGGTAAACTTAGTCTTTTTAATTTCCTGGAAGAGCGTTCTCTGGTTTCTGTCACTGACATAAAACCCCCCCAGAAAACAACGGATGACTTGGACTGAAGCCAACGTTCTGATGTAGCAAATCAAAGATAAAGATATACAGCCTCCAATATTTTTTTTTTTAAGAAATTCAGACTTTTGTCTTTTAGATCCTACAATAAATTAACTCTGGAAGCACTTGTTTCCTATACTTCTTATAGCTTGAAAAAAAATAAATCAATTTCCACGCTTTTCAATACAGCAAAGGAACTCTATATTGCTGGCACACACGCTGTGAGTATGATGTTAAGGGAGCTGAGGGCGAGCTCCAAAGCTAAATTTTGTTAAAATGTTCCTGAAATAGAAGTTAATGTATTTTTCAAGGCTTTGTACAAATCTTTACCAGAGGTGCTAATAAATGTGGAAGGTGCTATAAATACTGGACTGGGGCGATAATGTGTGCAGTACCAATAAGATAATTCAAGTGCTTTGAAGCAAACAGAAGACTTTCCCTTGTACCAAAAAGACTAAAACTATACAATACGGTAATTGTTTTGTGTCATTTAAACACATAAGTACTTCGAAGACTGACATCCTAATGCAGCAAAATTATAGGAACACGTACCTAAGTGGCATCAAACCCTCTGTTAGCTTTCATTTAGCATCTTAATGAAAAAAGGCAAGAAACTTCTATAAAATCCTCTCACAGACACAGTCAGACACGTTTCACAATTACACAATAATAAACATTTTCAAATAAATACAATATGATTTGTACAAAAAATTGCGGCCGTGGACCCTAAGATTTCTAGAGAGGTCCAAATGTACTATGAAACCATAAGCTCGTGTGAAAATCATCCTTTTTTTTTCCCTTCGCAGTGACTGTTTCTAACCTTTCAAATGTCAAGCTCACACAAGCAGGTAGCAGTCTCTGTTTGTTGGCATATACAACCAAATATCCTCACTGTTTGCTCATCAATCGACTCTTTTCTCCTTTTTTCCCCCAGCCAGGAACCCTTTCACAGGAACATCTAGCGATAATGCAT